>CM031243.1:803109926-803767426 GCA_018340775.1 Taxus wallichiana var. yunnanensis | reverse complement strand
TGTTTTAAACAATTATTTTATCTTATATTATATGGTGTTTCCACAATGGTCAAGGTAATGTTCATAAACTTGTTTGGTGTAAACATTCGGTTGAAGACTAAAAAAATAAACAATCCAAATTTCCTTTGTAATGCATGAAGGGATTGGTCATCGACCAATTTTAATTTTAAATAAAACATTCATCATGCCATATGATATGGTCGAGGACCTCTAATTTTAAACATTAAAAAAATGATTTGATCCTTAGACCATGAAATTAACCAATATGTTTATCTTTGCCGAAATATGTGGTCAAATACCACGATCACCAAATAATAATGTTTTTAAGGCCATCTAAACATGGTGCATGACCATTTTAAGTTATCTTTTTAATACTCAATCTTCCCACACATTAAATTAGCTATACTACTACCCTATGGTCTTAAACCCACTAAGCAATCCACATTACCTTAATAATTTTAAAATCACTAACTAAAATAGTCCGAGATAACTTTCCAAATTATCGATGCTTTAAATGATAAGTTGGTTCTTGAAAACTTAACACTACCTTTGGTGAAGACCAAAAGCATTACCAAAACTGAAATGAAGACCTTCAAAATGCATTATGGTCCTTGACCGATGTAGTCAAACACTATTTTGGTTTTCACACATTATTACAGTAACCATTATTTCTCAGCACCGAAATAATATGAATTCAATCATGTATAGCTTCATCATTATTATAAAATCAGTACCTATAGTAAGCAAGGTAAAATCATACCCACAAGTACATAAGTAGATCAATCTATTGAGAAACTATGATTTCATCAACTACAACTAGCAAAGAGGTGCTCAACATTCATGTTAAGTACAACACACTGATGATGATGTCCAAGCATTCAAAGTAGGCGTAGATGTGGGGTGTGACACTTTTAGAAGGAAATAAGAGGTAAGGATATAACTCTTACTTATGAAACAAATGTATCGATTAGAAACATATTATTTAAGTTGGATTCCTATTTTTGGACATTACGGATGTTTTTAGGATGATGATAAAAGATGGTCACTTAGAGAGATCATTAAGTTATTTCTTACTTGCATTAATACATGTTGTATTTAAATAAAGTTAAAGGAAACAATAGATGTTAAATTTTTGTAATAAAAAAACTAGATTAAGTGTTGTAAATCCATTATAGTTCTACAAACTGACCATGTACATTATTATTTTTATCTTACTAGATAACATGATGGATTAGTTATTATGAGGATTTAATTGGATTGATTACATGCATGCTCATCATGTGATAAATTGTTTATCTGATTGTAAACATTGATTTAATGTATATCCAAATTTGGAATATGTATTTTTATTGAGAAAAATATTACTTTGTAAAGGCGTAAATGAAAGTTGGCCAATTTTATCATTCGACATATTGTAATAATTTTTGAATAGGGACTTATCCTTAATTATTTTAATACATACCTTATTATTTGACTAAATTATTATGATTTGTAATGATTATTTACGTTTTTTTATCACTAGTTGTACTTGATAATGATTTTGAAATAAATTGTACTTGATCAATTAATTGTACCTTGTGACAAAATTTAACTTGACTTATTAAATGAAAAGTATTACAAATATAATCATGATATTGTTGGTGCCCAATGTTGCACATGCCATGCTTTGCTAAGGAGAAATGCATTTTTTCCCTGTTTATGAGAAAAAAGGCTTTGGATCTTCCCATCCTTCGAATTTGATGAAAAACAACTCGTATCTGTGTTTAAATGCTTTGAGTTGTTCATTTTTCTCCATTCTTGCACCATTTTGAGGAATCTCTAAGTTTTCCCTGCATTTTGCCCTAATTTTTCCCGTTCAAATGCCTTTGCCATTTTTTCCATTTTTCCCAGCCTTTGGAGCTCGAAATTTTTCAATTTATACTTATTTTCCCTCAAAAATCCCTTGCCATGGTCGTAAATTGCTTTGAATCACTTTCCATTTGTCCTTTGATAGAAAATTTCTTCACCCACGAAGGAAAAATCGATTTTGGGCGTCGTTGACAATTTCTACATTTTTAACGGTCATATGGGCATCCTTTTCCCGTTAAATTTTATATCAAATCTTCTCCTACGTGGTCGTTTGTGATTAGACAAGGTTCGGTAGGTCTTTCTCGAGCAACTTAGCATTTTTGTGTTTTTGGAAAAAGGTCTAAATTGTCCCCTTGCAAGTCTGCAATCCCTCGGCCCATCGGTCGAGGGTGACACATGGTAGTTTGAAAAGTCAAAACGGTGGACGACAGAGCTACGAGAGGCACGGTGGAAAAATTTCCTTTGGTGAAAAGGAGTTAAAGTATGAAATGAGAGTGCAAGCCCTCAACGAATCATAGGTGGACACATGTCACATTTGCATCAAAGGAGGGGGATGCGGATTGGCGGAAGACTTAGAGATTTTTTTCTTTTTGGCAAAAGATATGAAAATGCAGGAATGAGCCAAAACCCCACAGCGAATCATAGAGAGACACGTGGTAGGGTCAAAGGCGGAACTTCGGGCCTCGGGGAAAAACTTGAGATTTTTTCCCATTTTGGCATAAAGGGTTAAAATTACAAAATGAGGCCGTAGCTCCATCAATGGTCACGATTGAGCCACATGTATGGCTCAAATCAAAAGAAGGGATTCCAGAGCATCGGATCTTTATGGGAAATTTAGCTTTTATCCTATAAAGGTAAGAAATCAAAAGGAGGAACACAAGCCCTGCACCCAATCAGCGACCGACACATGTCTGGGACAGAATCGGAGGTGTGGGTCCACGGGGATAATTTGGAAAATTTTCCTTTTTCCAAAAAAAGGTAGAAATGTGTAGAATCAAGCTGCAATTCCACTGGGACCCACATTGGGACACGTGTCAAGCTCATTTTCAAAGGGCGGAGGGTGGAGAAAAATGTCAAATTTTTACATTTTTCCAAAAGTGTTAAAATGTCAAAAAGTGATCCCAAGCCCATTTCCAATCACATTGTGACACGTGGAGGGCTCAGATTAAAAGATGAAGGAAGATCAACGGTAGCTGTGCATTTCACTAATTTGGCCACCATTTGAGCTCCAAGAAGCTTGGAGATGTGATTTTTGCATCAATTTTCATCGAATTTTTGATAAATTCGTTTCGTTTGTGCCTACTAGGACCAATGCAATCAGTTTTAAGGATCAATTTGAAGATCGGGGATTTTTTTGAAATTTTTTTTTCCCTAACTCATCCAAAAAATTAAATATCGATCTTGGTTTGTCTAGTCTAAACTCCCACCCAAAAATCATTCAAAACAACTAATCCTACCTGTTTTACCCCTTTTTGACTGTATACCCACAGAAAATCAAAATCCATTTGGTAAAGTATGCGAGAATGATCGGGATTTCAAAATGTCTTCAGATAACCCTTGTCTTACATTGAAAGTATCTTCATAATCTGGAAGTGACAACTTGTGAAAGTTAGATTTGGAGTGTTGATCATATTTTCACAAGGCCTTTTTCATACTATTTGTACAAATTGAGGGATATCTTCATCTCCTTCACCATTTGAGGGTTACAAAATAGGTTCTCTAACCTTGGTTGAAAGACACAACCTAAAATAGTTAGGACAAGATCAAGTCCTATTTGAGTGCTATCCATCTCTCCACAAATGAAAGTCGAGTGCCGTTAGATCATATACCCGCTACAAAATGACATACTCCATGATCCATCTATATTCAAGCTTCATGCCATATATTTGATGTTGCTCGAGATGAAAAGGAGATAAAATTTGGGTACCAACAAACATCATCATTTAAATTATAAATTAATAAAATTTAAAAAATAATGTTTCTTTGGGACATCGTATAAAATTCATAGAATAAATATATTTCTTAGAATTCATCATAAAGTGGCTAAGTAAATAATTGATTTATTATTTTGTACAACCTAATAGTACATGGATTACTAGTAGTACTAGTTATCCAAAATAATCCTTGCTTATTTTGCCTAACTTCCTTTCATTCCTTCCTTCCTTGTGCCTCAGTGGAATTTTTTCACTTTTCAGAACTCAAAATTTTCTAGAAATGGCTTCATTAGATAGAGAATTTCCTCACCTTTCCAGAAAGGTAAAATTTTCCTTCTAACTCCTTGTATTTTGCAAGTTATGGCTCGGCAGAGTTTTTGAGGGAAATTTTCCCTAGGAAGGTCCACAGACCAATCAAAACGTGCCACATGGTGGCGGAATGGTGGGGAGTGGAGGTAAGTTAGAAATTTTCACCAAGGATTGGTCGGGGGTGCAAAAGAAAAATCTTAGCCTGAAGGCCCGCAGTGAATGAGTAGATGACACATGTCCATGAGGCCGTCAGAGGTCGGACCAGTGCGGGGAAGGTTAGGAAATTTACAAAAATGGGTGCTGTGAAAATTTTTACCCAGAGCCCCGCAACCAATAAAAAGGTGACACGTGTCCATAGACCAGTGGGAGTCGGAGGCACGGGGGAATTTAACAATTTTGCCAAAGTGTGGCAAATGGCTTAATAAAACTCCACCCCCCGAAGGCCCATGCCAACCAAATTGTGACACGTGTCCATGTGTCCGACATAAGTCAAAATGGTCAGCAGATCGAAGGGAAAGTTTGGGGTGCACCCAAGTGAATAGGAGGATGACATGTGGCGGTAGAATGGCGGGGAGTGGAGGAATTGTGGAAAATTTTCAAAATTCAAAACAGGCGTAAAATGGTCATTTGAGCTGTGGATCGGCAGGAATGTGACACATGGCATCGGAGTGGCGGGGAGGAGTCTTTTGGGAAAAATTTTGGGTTTCATTGAACTGATTATTGCCCTAAATCTATAGAGGGGCATATATTTCAATCCATAGCTTTGTTTTCCCCAATTTTGGTGTCATTGGAAAGCTACTTTGAAGTCCTTTACATGATGGAATCTTGATTTTATTTTTGATGGAGTTTGATGAGAGAAAATGAGAAAACGCCTCTGTTATGGCGAAAAGAGTAGAATCGACATTCAACCACCATTTTTAATGCAGTATGGCTTCCATTCTTCTCTAGCATGGTCGAAAATCTTGAGGAATGGACTTTTAAGGGTACCCATGCTATTTTGATGTATTTGGTCAGTGGTTGAATGATTCCTTTCATTTTCCTGCGTTTCTCCTTCTTGGCTCGATTTTCATTGTTAAAAGCCATATTTGGCTCATTTGTAAAGGGTTGGACATTTTTATGATCTGTAGGCTCTCTTCTTCACCCTGGCAAGTGAATTTGTGGAATATCAGACCTTTTTAGGACTGCAACATGTTTTTACCTCCTTGCTATTGTAATACACTGTATTTAAAAATGGAAATGACAATGCAAGCTCTATGAATGAGTTTTCAATCCTTTTCTTGTGTTGTTTGCTTCATTCTGATCCTTCATTACATTTTAGCAATTTGTGCATGATGTTTGTTGCATTTTTATAATCTGTGTCAATTTGTAGAACTAGATGTCCATCACTCCTTTGGTGTATCACCTTGTAAGTTTTAGTTTTATCTTCTTTCCTTCTATCCTTGTCTCCTTGGTAGAATTAGAGTAGGATTTTGAGTTAAACCTCTACAAATTTCATGCATACATCTGATCAGAGGAGTAGAGGAACCAGCCTTTAATATGGAGATTTTTTTCCCATTTTTGCAAGTCCCACACTTGGGGAAAAGATTCAATGTTGTGCAATCACACTGGATGCCCATTATCAAACTAGAAATCGAGAAAACATCTAGGGTGTTGCTGATTTGCACTAACAGTTTTGGCACACCTGTGGGACCTTAGAGGTCTTCATCATCATTACAACAAAGTTGATGTGCATTTGTTTTAAGTTTCTTGCTTAAAAAGATCCCTGATTTGCACATCTGGTGACTCCAAAGAGGAAAAATCAACTGGTTTCAACAGTCCAAGTTTGAAGATTCATGAGAAGGATCCAAAATGGTTAAGGGCCGGAGAAGAAGTATTTTCGAGTATCTGCAGATTATCCCTAGGAAGAAGAGAGAGAGGAATAATAATCCAAAGGTCTCCATCTCCACCAAACATAACTCTATCAACTCCTCCACCTGGTAGACATTTCACCCAATCAACAAGGGTTCTCAGGCCAATCGAATGGCACAACACAACCCTTATGTCAAATTCACTGGCAGCATCCCACTTGCTCTTAATGCACAAAATCTAGTTCTAGTTCCAGCATTGAAGAACATCCCATGCTTTACTGGAGAAAATCAGACCACTCTTGGTGATCATGTCAAAGACATTGCTAATGTTTGTGCAATCCGTGAGATTGTTGAGATGTAAATTTTTGCTGAATTGTTGGCACCTTAATTCAAAGGGAAAGCCTTGTAATGATTTAGGAGCCTTGGGGGTGAGCTCTATCCAAAATTGGAACTAGTTGTGCATATCTCTCCATGAGCAACTAACGGACTTCAACTTTAGATTTCAAAGGACATGGGATAGAATCCCGGTGTGATGAGGCCAATAGATGAAGGTTCTTTCTTATACTATCTCAAAGCTTTAAATTATGATATTTCTATGTTAATCCAATCTATGAGAGGTGCAAATATACATGTAGCTTATAGCATTGCCATTAGGGCTGAGAATTGTTTGATCCAAGTGGTAAACCGGCTCCTAGGCCTCCCATGCCCTTATATCCAATCTTGGAAATCTCAAGCACTAGTTGTAGACACTGAAATCATGTCATAATCACCTTGGTCCCCTACTTCAGCCCTATAATCATTTCCTCATCCTCAACACTTTAGCACCTACCTCCTGTACCCCACACATTTAATTTAATTACTTTAATTAAATTAATGTCATTTACCCACACACATATTAATTTAATTATTTACATTAAATTAATTTACCACCCTCACACACCTATTTAATATAATTGTTTTTATTAAATACACCTCACCTAACCACCCCCATTATTTGACCCATTAACCTAAACCCTAAACCAATGTCCTAAATAAAATCTAACATTAGACCCATTCCCTCACCTCACATTAAAAGCCTCCTAAGGTTGGTTTTCCCCAAGGAAAAGAGGAGACCCTTATCAAATGGTGAAACAACTTCCCAAGAAAGTGTTGAACAGCCCGAGATACCTCACCCAAACTGATGTCGGTTCACCCTAGACCGATGTCGGTTCACCCTTAACCGACACCAGTTATACTGGAATGGACCAAATGGCCTATTTAGACCCATTTACAGCTTTGTAATAGGGGTTGGGTTGTTGTTTGCAAACTTTTGATCTCGGATTCGATCTCTTTAGATCGACAGCAGAACGAAGATTGATTTGGGATCAACTAAGGCAACCAAATACATTGGCACAACAGTGAGACTTTCTTCCCAGCATTCTCCAACACAGCAACTTCTTCATTATTCTTCAAACCTGTACCTCATAGAAGAGTAAGTATCCTCCTTCCATCTATTTCATTTTCTTCTCATCATCTATAGTCTTTGTGGTAAAGGAACCTAGTCTTTTACTCTCTATCCATTCCCTCTCTCCAGTTGCAACCACCTTCCATACCCAATCATCTTAATACTTGGCCCAAATTGCCCATTTTGACCTCCTCAGTAGTCTCAGACCTTCGTAACATATCTACACCCCCTCTGTGATTAATCCCTATCTTCTATCACTCTACTTTCACCCCAAAACTCAAAAACTTGGGTGTGTGATTCCACCAACCCCAACTTAACCGTCATCGAGTTCTTTCTAATCGTCACGATTACGGTCAAAACTTCATCGATTAAAGTAAAACTATGGTCGATATCTGTGTCACCTAATCTCTATCAGAATAATAACTTGTTTCTGACCTATACCTACCTGAACACCTATTTGACCTTCATATTTGTATCTAACCTAGGTTGTTAGCTCAGATTCACCTATAACCAACCTACTTGACCTCTGGATTTTCTTCTAGCCTAGCCTGTTAGATTATATCTAGCCTATTGCATTTTTATGAGATGCTTAAATTACATTAAACTACAAAGGGACAATATTTGCTTTATTTTAGCATTGAATTATTTTGAGCAGTGGATTGAAAACCATTTAGGAAGTATCATACTTCTAGATCTAGCATATGCTAGGCATTCCACTTTGCATATATCATTTAACTCTCTTTGGTGGTCTTGTTTTGATTCTTATATAGGTAGTTCCTCCTAAACAAAATGAAGTACTTACCACCATTCAAAACTAGGTATTCCTCTTACCACCTTTACTTATCTATTTCACAAGTACTTCTCGAAAAATTAAGAAATCGGGTGAAACATGAACATAACTCTCAATACATCTTCTACTCATAACTCTCAAACATGAACATAACCACAAATGGGCATAACTCTTGATACATCTTCAACTACATCATCCTCATCTATACCCACCTCTGTACCTACTAGTCGACATGTTCCAACACCATCTCTTGTATCTAAACCTACTAGTGTTCTAGGGGTCACACCCACATCAAACCTTGCACATCCTCCTATCAGGATACACTTGACCACATCTTCCCATATACCTATGGAACCAATCCCTCAACCTAAACAAAAACCCAACCTTCTAATCCACATGCACCGACCTCACCAACTACACCTTTATCACCTTCACCCTTACCATCCATCTTGGGACCTCACCCCTCTACCTTAACAAAATCTACCCTCTCCAGGGGTAAACCTAAAATTCCCTTGACCCCTTTACCATAGCCTATAGCTCTACCTAGGTGAACCTTACATCCTTCATCACCATCTATAACTTCTTTTCCTCCTATACCACCATTACCTTCTATACCTCCTTCACTACCCATGACATTTTATTCCACCTCACCTGTACCTCCCTCTCAACCTCGACCAACACCTACCACTGCACCTTAGTTGTCCCCTTGGGTCACTCGTCCTCTCCCACCATCTACCTTTCCATCTACATCACGTGCTCCCCCTACACCTCTACCTAAGAAAAAACACCAAACATTGAAAAAACAATAACTTTCCAAAGAAGTGGTTAAACCTACCCCTCTTTACGTTCTACACACCTACACCAAAGAAATTACAACCCAAATCTAAAACTGCATCACCTCGACTACCACCACAAGTACCCAATCTTCTAACCAAACATACTTTCACTTCGCATTGTGATCCACTAGTAGGATCATATGCCACCATCTTGGCTAACCTCCTGGAAAGCTCTACTATCACTCTCCCTCCTCTTAGACCTTACGACCCTCTTAAACCTAAGCCGAAAGGGTTTGATGATACTAAAATTTGCACTTACCATCATGTGCCAGGACATGATGTTGAGAACTGTAAGGGTCTAAAGGCTACCCTCATTCAATTATGTCCTTTTGACCCCAATTTTGATGATGATGACCTCCTAGATGATGAACCTATTTCACCCCCACCACCTTCTTCACACCTTCCTCCTACACCTATACCACAACCTCCATCTTCACCGCCACGACCTTTCTTTCCATCTCTAAAATTTGAAATTAACATGGTTCACATCAGAGAACTTGCCACGCCTCCACCCAAATGTCATTGTGCCCAACTCACCTCACAAGGATTTTCTCCTCTAGTAGGTTTTTGCCCGTTGTGTCGTTATACCACTCACCCTACACCTTATCCATTTTCCAACTCCCCTCAAATCAACATGATACATGTCACTACACGTGCTTAGAAGGATAAGGGAAAAGAAAAGGCAGCTAACCCACCAACCAATCCTATACCCAACATACCATCTACACCCATACCTAAGATAACTATCCATGGCCCCGCATACCCCATTTCTAATGGCGTCACACATCGCACCATGCTCAAACAACTACACCAATCTCCCCTCAAAATGTCCTTATATGACCTCATCCAAACCTTGGAGTCACATCATTAAGCTCTCATGGAGGTCCTTCAATCTATTGAGGTTTTACCTAATGACCCCACACCTATAGCATCTATTATCACACCTCATCATGTCGCCTCACTCACCAAATTACCATCTACCTCAGCACCTCCACCTGTTCACCAAGTTGTTATCCTTAGTTTCTCCGATGATGAAATTTTCCCCCACTAAACAGATGACCTAGATCCTACCCTTTTCATCTCCATCCATATCGATAATATATACGTCCAACGTGTTATGATCGATGGAGGCACTAGCAATAACATCATCTCCTTTGATGCATTCGAACAAATGTGCATACCTAATAACTACATGCATAAACATCCAGTCATGTTGTGTTTATTCAATGACACTATTACCTCTATACTCGACACTATCATCCTCCACATTCATGTGGGTCCCCATACTATTCCTGAGTTGTTCTACGTGTTGGAAGGGGAGTTTCAATACAACTTGTTACTCGGCAGACCCTGAATTCATTCCATGGGTTGTGTTCCTTCTACTTTGCACCGATGTGTAAAGTTCAAACATGAAGGACGTTCCTATACCGTTCTGGTGGACCCATCACCTCTCAAAACCTATAACATGATTTACCATCCTACCGATGTCCTTGTACCTATTAATGCATCTACCTCTCTACATACATCTTCTTCACACATGACCCCATACACCAATGTGTCGTTGCAACCTCACCTTCACCTAACTCTTCTATTCCCACCACTTTGTCGCTTCCACCAGTCACACATCAGATTCCCACTAACCGACACCTCCATTGATCTAAATTCTAATGCTTCCTCCATTCCAGCCACCAATATATCAACCACTAATCCCTTGGAAGGTTTTTCAACGCCTCACTACGGGGGAGTATCGCCTATACAATGTCAATACATTCCTTACTCCACAAGAGTATGAAAACCTTAACCATCATCCTCACTATGATCACCGCATAGGAGAGTATCTCCTTTATGGTCCTCCCCACCTCTCTGTGCCCATCTTAGCTATGGGGACTTGGATATTTCCACTTACACACCGAAACACCATCATAACCCAACCTTTTTCGTGACCTTTAGTCACTTACCAACCAACCACCGCTTCGCTCACACTTTCCTACACCATTGTGCTGGAAGGGTTTTTTTTGGCCTTTACGAACAAGGTCATCACACTATTATTTCATGTACCACGTACAAACACAATGATCGTAGTGGAAGTAGTTTTACCGAACTACACCGCCAAAAATCCTCGTATTGAAATCATTGAAGACATTGAACCCTCTCCACCTTGTTCACCTTCTTCACCTACCCCACCTTCACCACCTTCACCAATGAAGTTGATGGATCCCGAATCTATCCCTCCTACCTTTTTTCCATAAATACCATTTCCTTAGGGCCTCGACCTATCACCTGCGATGGCAAGGATCCTTCCTCTCTTCCTTTCTTGTATCTTGACATGATAGGGGACGATATTCCTTCTATTAATGCCGTTTAATGTCAAGATGATGAATCCATACTCACCTACCTTGGTGCTAAAGACTCTTATATTCACTGGTCATTACCTTCGAGACGTAAATTTTTTTGAGCGAATCAACTATCGAAGTCAACATCCACACTCGGGACAACCCCACATTCTCAAGATTGGCCAATCTCTAGATATTGTTGAACAGGAAGCCCTAACTTATTTTCTTAAAAATCATAACCACACTTTCACTTGGTCCTATGCTGACATGCCTAACATCAATCCCACTATCATGGTCCACAATATTGTAACCATTCCCGATGCAAAACCCGTAAAGCAAAAGTTGAGGAAAATGCACCCTCACATTCCTCTTCTTGTCAAAGAAGAACTTCAACGCCTTCTCTCAATTTCCTTCATCTTACCAATCGATTACCCCTAATGGAATTCTAAAGTCGTCCCTCGTCACTAAGGTGACATGGGGACTTTGCATTTGAATGATTTCCATGATCTCAACCTTGCTTACCCAAAAGATGATTTTCCTCTTTTTGGTATTGACTAGTTGGTGGACCTTACCACTAGCCATGAGATGTAGTATATGACGTACATCTTCCATGATATCATTAATCACATATTGCAAGATTATGTGGATGATATCTTTACTAAATCTAAACATCACGGAGCACCTCGCCATCCTCTTAACCATCTTTGACCACCTCATTAAATATTATGTCCACCTTCAACCTAAAAAGTGTGTCTTCATTGTTCTCTCAAGAAAACTCCTAGGATTTATTGTTTCCCTCCGTGGTATAGAAGTTGACCCTGATAAATTCAAGGCCATTTTGGAAATTCCTTTGTCCACTAACCTTAAACAACTCTCTAGCCTGCAAGGTAAATTGCGATCCATTCGTCATTTCATTTCACAATTATCTCCCATTGTCAACCATTTCATCACCTTCTCAAAAGGACGTCTCTTTCAAATGGGATGAAGACTACCACATAGATTTTGAGGCCTTAAAACAATACCTTCTCTAACCAACCGTACTCATTTCACCAAAAGATGACCAACCCTTCTACCGATAAATCATTGCTACTGATCACTCTTTAGGGGCTATGCTCGTTCATCATGACAAACAACATAGGGAGTACGTGGTTTATTACATAATCCATACCCTTACGGACTATGAAACCCGATACACCCACCCTTAAAAATTTTCTTAGCATTAGTTTTTGTCACCACAAAACTTTGCCATTACCTACTTAACCACGAAACCTATGTTATGACCAACACTCGACCCCTTACATTTCATGTATACTAAACCATACCAAAATCAACATGCCACACATTGGCTCATGATTCTTGCTTACCTAGACCTAGAATTCATCCACCAAAATCTATCAAGGGCCGGCCATTGCTTTGACCAAATTCATTCCGACGTGCCTCTTTCTAGGAATCAACCTTCAAATTTTGATTTACGTGAAAAATTGATTACTAACCTCTCTTTGGATGATGACCATTACCAAATGAAGTTATTCTTCGACGGTTCCAAATGTCAAGGCATGGGGGTGGTGTGGCTATTATCCTCATTCCTCTTCATGGTGAACCCATGCCTTTATCCTTTGAACTCAACTTCGAGTGCACTAACAATATTGCCGAATACGAAGCACTCGTATTGGGTCTCATGACTGCCTATGCCTTAGAGGTTAAGTCCATTAATATCTTTGGTGATTCGCAACTGGTAGTAAACCAAGTCAATGGTGTTTATTAGTGTCATAATTAAATACTTCAAGAGTACAAATGTTACGTCGAAATCATGTTGACTACCTTTGACTGCTATAAAATTTGAACCATTCTACGATCCAAAGCACTAAATTCATGGATACCATGGCCTACCTCGCTTCCCAAATACCGCTTTACCTTCCGATTTAGACATTTTGTTACCATAAAATGCATACATGGACCTTCTTATAAATATTTTTGTGTTAACCTCATCCGAATCTGTCTCCCTAAACACACAAGACCTTTGGTATAAGCAGCTTGTGGACTACCTTTCCCTTTCTATATTGCCTCCTAATCTCACACGTAATGGACAACGTGCCTTTCTCAAAAAGGCCTCTCGTTATTTCATCATGGGTGGCCTTCTCTATAAATGAGGCTTTGATAGTATTCTCTTACAATGCCTCACCAGATTCTGAAATCCCCTATACCATTAAAGAAGTTCACGACGCATATGCAGAGGTCACTTCAGTGGCTTGGCTATTGCTAAACACATTCTTCACCTAGGCTATTATTGGTCGACCCTCAATCATGATTGTTGTGACTATGTTAAGCATTGTGTAAAATGCCAACAACATGCCAATCTTCATCACACACCTAGTCATGCCTTACGAGTCACTCATGACCACTCGTAGAGATCAATGGGGTTTGGATCTTGTCAGAGAGATCAATCCTCACTCTTCCCTAAGACATCAATGGATCATCACCACTACCGAATATTACACCAAATGGGTTGAAGCCATACCCCTCATCTCCACTAAAGCTGAGAAAATATGTGAGTTCATCAATCATCACATTATTTGTCACTTTGGTGTTCCACATCACCTTATCACTGATAATGGTAAACAATTCAAAAACAAAACTCTACAGAAGCTTTGCGACACCTTTGATATCCATCTTAGCTTCTCCTCACCATATTACCCACAAACCAATGGATAGGCCCGAATCCACCAACAAAACCCTAAACAAAATTCTCATGAAAGTGGTTAACGATACTGGGAAGGATTGGCATACGCACATTCCTTTCACCCTCTGGGCATACCATACTAGTATTCGCACCTCCACCGTTGCCACTCCCTTTTCTCTGGTCTATGGTACCAAGGCTATTTTGCCTCTCAAAGTCTAGATCCCATCTCTCCACATCTCTCTTCAAGATATGCTTACTGATGATGAATTTCACCAAGACCATTTAGCATAACTTGAGTTATTAGATGAACGTCATCTTCACACACTCGACCATTTCCAAGTATACAAAAACACATCAAGTGTGCCTATGAAAACGTGTGTCCATGAACACACCTTCAAGGTTGGTGATCTCATCCTCAAGGAAAATCAACACGTAACCAAAGCATAAAAAAGCAAACGGGGAAAATTTGCTCCTAATTGGCTTGGACCATACATCATGACCCATGACTATGGATCAAGTGCTTATCACTTGTCTTCACTTGATGGTAAGCCCAAACCTGAGCCCCTCAATGCCTTGCATCTTTGACCATTCTACTGTTGACTTCTAGTCCTACATCACTATTTATCTAGTTCATGCTCGTCCCTTGAGTGCCATTTACCTTTTTATTTTCCACACCTCATCTCCAATGACTAAACAAGAATCATGTGATTACCCATCACCCTTTTTCCTTATCTTAAATATGTGCACCACGGCTCTGCACATGGCATGATTCTCATGGATACTTTTTGTCTTCTTTTAGATGAGATCCCATGGTCGTTCACCCTTTCCTTCTCAACAAGAACCAAATGCTTTGTTATAGCCTAGTCCACGACTTAAAAGCCAAAAATTTATTTCCAAAAATAAAGGATTAACTCCTTGAGTCACACTTGCAATATGAAAGATGAATCCCTCAAAAGGACATCTTCCACCTTCAAATTTTCATTATAAGTAGACTACTCCCTTGAAGGACAGCTATAAAAATCTCACAACTCTCTACATAGTCTTTCCAAAAAGAGGACTATTTTCTCAAAATCAAAATTCAGAAGCTTCCCGCATCGATCAGCTTCACGAAGACCTCAAGGAGACATATATTCCTCCCATATAGACTTCCTGCATCGATCAGTCTATCTAAAAATTCAAAAAGAAAAGAAAAAGAAAAATAAGCTTTTTCGTCATGGACTTGCCTATTGTGATCTTGGCTCTATTGCCCAAGGCATTCTACTTCCCATTTTATGACCCAATTACCTTCACCTCCTTACCCATTGTCTTTTCACTTCATACCTCAAGGGACCTGCTGAACCTATGACATTTGGTGATTCTATGACTATTCTTCACCTTTAGAGTAATCAATCATGCAATGTCTTTAGGGTCTTACGTTCACTAGCCTATCTCAGTAGATGTGTTTCATATGTTTTGATCCTTGTCAATCGGGTGGCTTTCTTGCCCTCTTATCTTTTCTCTTCTTCATTACCTTTTGATCTTCCTATATAGGACTAGATCCCCGACACCTATGTTTTGAGATTTTCTTCTCCCACCTCAATCAACCTAAAATTACATTTAACTATCTACGTGTTCTCAACCCCAATAGTAATGCCCTCAACCTAATTATACCAATGACTTGGAATCAACACTACCTATTAACATAAAATCACCCATACCTATCTACCTAGCCTCCACCCAACCTAATTGACCTTGACCTAATCATACCTATGACCTCAAATCCAACCTAATTATCTACCTCACTACATGTTCTTGTATCTTCTCAAATTCTTTCCTAGCTTATGGGAGAACTACATCGGTCCGAGGTCCCTTTTCATTTGGGACTATGTAGGCAACACTTACAGGCATGGGACCCAAAATGTTAGATTGGCCACTCTTTACCCTAACCATTTTCCCTACCTTTACTTGATTTCTGTTCATATCAAAACCTCGACATCTAAACCATTTACCACATAACTTTTACCACTTATATTATTTCACATTTTCATACATAACTAGCATTTTCCACATTTTACACCATCTCATGCATTTATATTGCCATTTGTTATCAAAATACCAAAATGAACATCCATGCCTAAACCAACCTGACTCCACCATGCCTAAACCAACCTAACTCCACCATGCCTAAACCAACCTAACTCCACCATGCCTAAACCAACTTGACTCAACCATGCCTATAACCTAACTCATCCATGCCTAAACAACCTAACTCGATCCATGCCTAACAACCTGACTCAATCCATGCCTAACCAACCTAACTCAACCATGCCTAACCAACCTAACTCAATCCATGCCTAAACTGACCTGACTCCATCATGCCTAACTCACCTAATTTCCATCCATATCAAACCAACAAACCCATATCTCATCTAATACAAAGTAACAAATCCATATCTCATCTAACACAAGCCATAAACCAATATCTCATCAACACATTAACACATCACCAAATACCATGAATCTCATCATATAAATCAATAAATGTGTATCTCAAAATACATGCCTATCTCATCATGGCCATCATCTCAAAAATGTCGGCATGCAGGCTGATATACAATACAAAATGTCATCGGCATGCAGGCCGGTCTCATATATACAAAAAGAATGAATGAATCAATACAAAAATCTTTGCACGTAGGCCGGTATCATGTATAACACAATAATAAATACAAAATATCTTTAACACGTAGGCCGGTATCATATATAATAGATGCAAAATGACTCGGCACGTAGGCTGGTCCACAACAGGTCAATCATCTCCTCATCTAATGTCAGGGAATGCTCCATGTGACTGTGTCTCTCCCGACCCCTCTTCCACACCTATCTGGGGCCCAACACTTGCCTCACCTCTTATTGATGGCCCCTCACCTAGGGCTGGCCTCTACACACAAGAGGCCTCACCATGACCCTATCCCTAGGCTTACTAGCCCCTCGTAATCTCCACACTTTGAGTCGCGGGATCTAGTACTCTCATTGGGCTCAGTTGTGCTCTGTATTGGGCATAGGAGGGCACATCTAGCCCAACAGCTAACAAATGATCCTGGTAATACTGTGCCTCTCCAAGGGCATCTCTGAACCTAGCCATGGGCACTGTTTGTGGAGGTTCCATGGGTCCCACTACTTGCGTGGGTACCTGTACATGATGGGACCCTATCCCTAAACTGCACCGAGCCTTATGTTGGTACTAGAGCCTCGAGTCGGCCTGGAATCTATGCCTATGCATGTATCTAGGCTCGTAGGGTAGTAACCTATGCACCTGTATACTACTATCAGCTGGCCTTGTAGAACCATAACCTACCCCTGTACTGTGGCCAACTACCCTGTAAATCATACACTTGCACCTGTACAGTGGCTATCTACTCTCCATCTCTACCTACCTCCTCTCCATCTCCATCTCCCTTGCCTCTGCCTATGTAGGTACCTGTCTCTGCTTTTCTTGAGCCTCCAGCATCACTATCTGGGCCTGTAATGTGGTAACATGTGCCTCTATACCTGTCAGCTACCCCTACATGATCCCAAGTTGCATCACCAAAGTAGCCATCTGCCCTTGTAGGGCATCTCTCTGGGCTGTGGTGTGGCTAAGTCTGGTTACCCTAGCCTTGGTGGTATGGCTCTCATCTATGTCACCCACCACTTCCTGTACCCATATACAACCCTAGCATCATTAATCTAAGTATCTACAGGCTACTCCTCCTATCTAGTTAGAACTATGGGTAGTGGTGGAGACATAAGTATCTCCACATCATCTCTCCTGTCTTATGGGAATGGAGGCGGTACACCCCAGACCAATCCAAACTGGTGTCTAACCTGCTCTACGGGTATCCTCTAATGCTCTCCCACTCTCCTCCCCTTTATCCACAGATGTATCTGTACCCCAGCTAGCTCTATGGCCATCTGTCTATATGTGGGGAAGCCCACATAAAGCCTCCAAATGATGTCCACCCCAGACAACCCCTCCAACAACCTCTTGTAATAGGATACATCATGAGTAGCTCTGGCACCTCGGGCCTCTCCCATAGCCGATACCCACTACCTGTACCCCACTCTCAAAACTCTCCGTGGGAATGCATCTTCCTGGGAATATCTCTGGTCGAACACATACAATGTGCTCATAAGCCTAGCAATGTAGTAGTATGATGCAACAGATGTTGAACCCCCATAGTCACCCATAGGCCCATACCTCTCTATACACCTGCGTCAGCAATGTAGGTTCCTATGTGAACCGAGTCCACTTTATCATCATGTCATGTAGGACTCCCATCAGTGACCTCGGAATCTCCCACCCTCTACATCCGGTAGTGCGAAGTAGCACACTACCTCCATCACGAGTACCACTAACCTCATCTCCTCTGGATGAGCTCTATCTATCATTCCATACCTCATGCTAGTGCCATGGAATGTCAGGTCTACTACACCCTCACCAAAAATGGGTGCTAGTAGCTCCTCAGATGCCTCTGAAGAGATAGAATAAACCTAGGCCCCCAATATGGGAAACTGCAGGATCCTATAGACGTCCTCTAGGGTGATCGTCATCTCACCCATCGGTAAATGGAAGGTGTTGGTTGCCGAGTCCCATCTATCGATGAGGGAAACCATAAGACTCGCCTCCCAGACTACATGTTAGTAGTGCCTTACCCCTATCAGCCCCACCTCTGCAACATGCTGCCACTTTGCCCGCATCGTGCTCACCCACATTGTCAATAAAAGGGCGGCACTCAGGCCCTCATCCACACTCATCTTGGGCTGCGTCCCACAAAAGCAATGTATTAGTATACCTTTCCCAACTTACCTATTTTACCCCACATCATGACCTAATCTCTTTCCCCACCCCCATCCCGTTGGCCTTGTCGCTCACCCAAATCTACCCAAACCCATCTAACCTAACCCTCACCCAAACCTACCCAAACCCATCCACCTAAACCTATCTACCCTCACCCTCACCCAAACCTACCCAAGCCCCTTTACCCGAACCTATCTACCCTAACCCTCACCCAAACCTACCCAAACCCATCTACCTCGAACCTATCTAACCTAACCCTCACCCAAACCTACCCAAACCTATCCACTCGAAACTATCTACCCTACCCTCACCCAAAATCACCCTCACCCTTCCCCACCTTGTACTTTCTCACCCTAAATCCTTCCCCTCTCACCTGAACCTTCCCCACCTAACCTAATTTTTGGTCCCAACTTACCCTTAGGTTAACCGGCGTTGGTTATCATCAACCGACCCTGGTTATCCCCTGACCGACCACGGTCTCCCCTTGACCGGCATCGGTCACTGTTCTTGTGACCGATATCGGTCTCTACCCACCGACGTCGGCCACAAGTTGACCGACGTCGGTCACTATCATGCCACCCACCATGACTTCCCAACCCTCCTTTTCCCCCTCCTACTCCTTTTACCCACCAAAATCCCTCTTCTCACCTCTAATTATTCCTCTTTCTCTCTTTTAACCTACCCCCTACTCTTCACTATCCCCGTTTCCCCCTTTTTTCCTTATTTTCAAATTTCTTCCCCCCAACCCCCATTTTTCACATTTTTTATATTTTAACCAAATTAACTCACAAATCAATAACAAAGGTTTAAATCCTACCTGATCCCACTGCCACCATCGTGGTGGAACCTCCGGCCTCTGTGCCACTCCTCCCGATCCCTCTTCAGCCTTTGCCATCTTCAAATCACCTCTGACTCTCCAACCAATCCACCTAATATCATGGTCCCACCTCTCACTCAACCAATCTCGCCTACGTGGCTCACCAACCAAGATCTCTGACGCTCTCTTTTATCCTCTTCCTCTTTTCTCTCTTCTTGTCCTTTTCTCCTTTTTAACAATACACAAATGAATTTTCAAATGCGGGTTTTCCACTTTTTATACCCTACCCAACTCCACCGACGCGATTAACCCTTGATTTCTACCACTGATGCCTAGACTATCACCGTTGGTTCCTCTCCACCATCATCGCCCATAGTGATCTTATGCCGCTTACCCTGCCTACTCATTGCCTTCACATTGACCTCATTTTCCTTACCTCCTTTTTCTTTTTCCTCCCCTACACCTACCTGGACCACTTTACCTTCTTCTCTGGCCCTCCACCTTCTTTAACCTCACCTTGTTAACTGATTAGCGTCTCTTTATTTCACCCCTACCTCAGCCTTACCCGTGGTGTGACCTATCTACCTGGACCTAGAACATTGTTTGTGACCTTTGAACCAATGTGCTCGCTATACCTTACGCAAACACAGATTACTGTGTTGTTTGACCTAATGACCTTACCTTGCCTATTGTCATGACCGTTTATCTTGACCCTACCTTTTGTGTACCGGAACATACCTAACTGTTCCTGCACCTAACCTACGTTGTGTTTCCTAACCATATCCTATACCTTGGATACCGGAATCACTTCAACCTTGTTTGGATAAACCTATCAACCTTAGATGATGTAGAGTTTGTAAGCTCTTCAACCTGGTACCGTGTCATAGTTTATACATGTGTGTGCATTCAACTACCACTACCTTTGACCTTGGCCCATTTACCCATTTACCTATATGCCCAATTTTCCCTTTACTCCTTTCCCCATTTTCTCTATTCTTCTTCACATCGACTTTTATCAAACCACTCGCCGATGTGCTCTGCTACCTCATCGATTCTGGTTTGAGGGGATCATCTTCATTCCCACTTAGGACAACCACATTCTATCCTTGTTCACGTCGCTTACCAATACAAGCTACGCAACAAGAAGGGGAAAAATGTAGACACCGAAATCATGTTGTAATCACCTTGGTCCCCTACCACAGCCCTATAATCATTTCCTCATCCTCGACACTTTAACACCTACCTCCTGCACCCCACACATTTTAATTTAATTACTTTAATTAAATTAATGCCATTTACCCACACACATATTAATTTAATTATTTACATTAAATTAATTCACCACCCTCACACACCTATTTAATATAATTGATTTTATTAAATACACCTCACCTAACCACCCCCATCATTTGACCCATTAACCTAAACCCTAAACCAATGTCCTAAATAAAACCTAACATTAGACCTATTGCCTCACCTCACATTAAAATCCTCCTAAGGTTGGTTTTTTCCTGAGGAAAAGAGAAGACCCTTATCAAATGGCGAACAACTTCCCAGAAAGTGTTTAGCAGCCCGAGATACCTCACCCAAACCAATGTCAGGTTCACCTTAGACTGATGTTGGTTCACCCTTAACCAACACCGGTTATACCGGAATGGACCAAATGGCCTATTTAAACCCATCTACATATTTGTAATAGGGTTTGGGTTATTGTTTGCAAACTTTTCATCTTAGATTTGATCTCTTTAGATGCATGTCAACATGATACACCTCCGCTTTCCAACTCCCTCGGATCAACATGATACACATCACTACACATGCTCGAAGGATAAGGGCAAAGAAAAGGTAGGTGACCCACCAACCAATCCTATACCCAACATACCATCTACACCCATACCTAAGATAACTATCCGCGCCCCGCATACCTCATTTCTAATGGTGTCACACATCGACCATGCTCAAACAACTACACCAATCTCCCCTCAAAATGTCCTTATACGACCTCATCAAAACCTCGAGTCACATCGTCAAACTCTCATGGAGTTCCTTCAATCTATTGAGGTTTTACATAATGAACCCACACTTGTAGCATCTATTATCACACCTCATCATGTCACCTCACTCACCAAATTTCCATCTACCTCAACACCTCTACTTGTTCACCAAGTTGCTATCCTTAGTGTCTCAGATGATGAAATTGTCCCCCACCAAACTGATGACCTAGATCCTGCCCTTATCATCTCCATCCATATCAATAATATACACATCCAATGTGTTATGATCTATGGGGGCACTAGTATTAACATCATTTCCTCCCACGCATTCAAACAATTACACATACCCAATAATCGCATGCATAAACATCCAGGTCATGTTGTGTTCATTGAATGACGCTATTACCTCTACACTCGGCACTATCATCCTCCACATTCGTGTGGGTCCTCGTACTATTCCCGAGTTATTCTACGTGTTGGAAGGGGAATTTTAATACAACTTAATGCTCGATAGACCACGGATGTGTGCCATGGGTTGTTTTCCTTCTACTTTGCACCGATGTGTCAAGTTCGAACATGAAGGACGTTCTATACCATTCGGTTGACCCATCACTTTTCGGAACCTACAAAACGCTTTCTCGACCCAATGATGTCCTTATACCTGTTAAGGCATCTACCTCTCTACCTACATCTTCTTCACACATGACCCCATCCACCAGTGCCATTGCAACCTCACCTTCGACCAACTCTTCTATTCCTACTACTACTATCACTTCCACTAGTCACACATCAGCTTCCTAACTAACCGACACCTCTGCCGATCTAACTTCTAATGCTTCCTCCATTCCAACCACCAATATATCAACCACTGATCCCTTAGAATGTGTTTTTCTATTCCTCAATATGGTGGAGTATCGCTTGTCAGAATGTCAATACATTCCTTACTCTACAAGAGTATGGAAACCTTCACTAGCATCCTCACTATGATCACCACATAGGTGAGCATCTCCTTTATGGTCCTCCCCACCTCCATACCCATCTTACCTATGGGGGACTTGATATTACCACTTACACACCCGAACCACCATCACAAACCTGACCTTTTTGGTGACCTTCGGTTTGCTTACAAACCGCCGCTTCGCTCACACTTTCCTACACCACTGTGCTTGGAAGGTTTTCGGCTTTGGCCTTTATGAACAAGTTCATCACATGTTATTTCATGTACCATGCATAAACAAAATGATCATAGTGGAATCCAGTTTGCCGAACTACTGCAAAAAATCCCGTATTGAACTCATTGAAGACATTGACCCCTCTACCCTTCTTCACCTACCCCACCTTCACCACCTTAACCAACGAGTTGATGGATATTAAATCTATCCCTACTACCTTTTTTTCCATAAATACCATTTCCTTGGGGCCTCTGACCTATCACCGTGATGGTGAGGCTCCTTCCTCTCTTCCTTTCTTGTATCCTAACATGATAGGGGACGATACTCCTTCTATTAATGTCGTTCAATGTCAAGATGATGAAACCATACTCACCTACCTTGGTACTAAATACTCTTATATTCACCGGTCATTACCTTGTAAGATGTAAACAATGTTGAGCGAGATCGACTAACAAAGTCAACATCCACACTCAAGATGACCCCCACATTCTCAAGATTGGCCAATCTCTGATCTTTATTGAATAGGAAGCCCTAACTTATTTTATTAAAAATCATAGGCATGATTTCAATTGGTCCTATTCTAACATGCTGACATCAATCCCACTATCGTGGTCCATAATATTATAACCGTTCCCGATGCAAAACCCGTAAAGAAAAAGTTGAGGAAAATGCACCCTCGAATTGCTCTTCTTGTCAAAGAATAACTTCAATGCCTTCTCTTAGTTTCCTTCATCTTACCCATTGATTACCCCCAATGGATTTCTAACATCATCCCCGTCACTAAGGTGATAGGGGGACTTGGAATTTGCACCAATTTTCGTGATCTCAACCTTGCTTGCCCAAAAGTTGATTTTCCTCTACCTAGTATTGACCGGTTACTTAGTCGACCTTATTACTTGGCCATGAGATGCTATCACTTATGGATGGTTTCTTGGTTTAAAACCAAATCTTTCTTGCCCTAGAGGATCAACACAAAACGGCATTCATTACCCCTTGGGGACCTTCTACTATCGAATCATGACTTTTAGCGTTAAAAATGCTAGTACCACATATCGGTGTGTTATGATCTACATCTTCCATGGTATCATGCATCACATATTGGAAGATTATGTGGATGATCTCTTGGGAAAATCTAAACATCACGACGAGCACCTCGCCATCCTCGAAACCATCTTTGATTGCCTCATTAAATATTACATCCATCTTCAACCTAAAAGTGCATCTTTACAGTTCTCTTAGGAAAAATCTTGGGATTTATTGTTTCCCTCCGTGGTATAGAGGTTGAATCTACTAAATTCATGGCCATTTTGGAAATGCCTCCACCCACTAACCTTAAATAACCCGTAGTAGCCTCTGCAAGGTAAATTGTAGTCCATTCATCGTTTCATTTCACAATTATTTGACCGTTGTCAACCATTTCATCACCTTCTCATAAAGGACGTCTCTTTCAAATGGGATGATGACTACCACATAGCTTTTGAGGCCTTAAAAATACCTTCTCCAACCGCCAATACTCATTCCACCTAAAGATAGCCAACCCTTCTACCTATACATCTCTGCTACCCATCACTCTTTAGGGGCTATGCTCGCTCATCATGACGAACAACATAGGGAGTAGGTGGTTTATTACATAAGCCGTACCCTTTTGGACTACAAACCCCAATACACCCACAATGAAAAAATATTGCTTAGCCTTAGTTTTTGTCGCCACCAAACTTCGCCATTACCTACTTAACCACAAAACCTATGTTGTGACCAACATTGACCCCTTACACTTCATGTATGCTAAACCCTACCAAAATAAATGTGCCGCACGTTGGCTCATGCTTCTTGCCAACCTAGACCTAGAATTCATCCACAAAAATCTATCAAGGGCCAAGCCATTGCTGACAAGCTTGCTGACGCGCCTCTTTCTAGGAATCAACCTTCAAATTTTGATTTCCCTAATGAATCCATTGCTAACCTCTCTTTGGATGATGACCCTTACCAAATGACCTTATTCTTCAATGGTTCCAAATGTTAGTGTGGGGGTGGTGCGGGTATTATCCTCATTCCTCTTGATGGTGAACCCATGCCTTTATCCTTTAAACTCAATTTCGAGTGCACTAACAATATTGCTGAATACGAAGCACTCGTATTGGGTCTCATGACTACCTATGCCTTAGAGGTTAAGTCCATTAATATCTTTGGTGATTCTCAACTGGTAGTAAACCAAGTCAATGGTGTTTATCAGTGTCATAATGAAATACTTCAAGAGTAAAAATGTTACGTCAAAGATCATGTTGATTACCTTTGATTGCTATAAAATTTGAACCATTGTGCAATCCACCAATAAATTTGTGGATAACATGGCATGCCTCACTTCCCAAATACCTACTTCACCTACCAATTTAGACATCTTTGTTACCATAAAATGCATACTAGGGACCTTCTTATAAATCTTGTTGTGTTAACCTCATCCGAACTGCCTCCCTAAACACACAAGACCTTTGGTATAAGTAGCTTGTGGACTACCTTTCCCTTTCTATATTGCCTCCTAATCTCACACATAATGGACAACGTGCCTTTCTCAAAAAGGCCTCTCATTATGTCATCATGGGTGGCCTTCTCTATAAATGAGGCTTTGACAATATTCTCTTACGATGCCTCACCAGCTCTGAAATCCCCTATACCATTAAAGAAGTTCACAATGGCATATGCGGAGGTCACTTCAGTGGCCTGGCTGTTGTTAAACACATTCTTCACCTAGGCTATGACTGGTCGACCCTCAATAATGATTACTGTGACTACATTAAGCGTTGTGTAAATTGCCAACAACATTCCAATCTTCATTACACACCTAGTCATGCCTTACAAGTCGCTCGTGACCTTTGGCCCTTCTCTCAATGGGGTTTGGATCTTGTCGAGAGATCAATCCTCACTCTTCCCTAAGACATCAATGGATCATCACCGCTACCTAATATTACACCAAATGGGTTAAAGCTATACCCCTCATCTCCACTAAATTTGAGAAAATATGTGAGTTCATCAATCATCACATTATTTGTCGCTTCGATGTTTCACATCACCTTATCACCGATAATGGTAAATAATTCAAAAACAAAACTCTCACGAAGCTTTGTGATACCTTCGATATCAAGCTTAGGTTCTCCTCACCATATTACCCACAAACCAATGGATAGGCTTTGAATCCACCAAAGAAACCGTAAACAAAATTCTCATGAAAGTGGTTAACGATCTTTGGGAAGGATTGGCATACACACATTCCTTTCACCCTCTTGGCATACCGTACTAATAGTCACACCTCCGCCGCTACCACTCCTTTTCTCTGATCTACGGTACCAGGGCTATTTTTCCTCTCGAAGTGTAGATCATGTCTCTCTCGCATCTCTTTTCAAGATATTCTTATTGATGATGACTTTCGCCAAGACCGTTTAACATAACTTGAGGTATTAGACAAATGTCGTCTTCATGCTCTTGACCATCTCCAAGTCTACCAAAAATGCATCAAGCGTGCCTATGAAAAATGTGTCCATGAATGCACCTTCAAGGTCAATGATCTCATCCTCAAGGAAAATCAACACGTAACCAAAGTAGAAAAAAACAAACGGGACAAATTTGCTCCTAATTGGCTTGGACCATACATCATGACCCATGACTATGGATCAAGTGCTTATCACTTGTCTTCACTTGATGGTAAGCTCAAACTCGAGCCCTCAATGCCTTGCATCTTCAACCATTCTACTATTGACTTCTAGTCCTACATCACTATTTATCTATTTCATGCTCATCCCTTGAGTGCCATTTACCCTTCTCTTTTCCACACCTCATCTCCAATGACTAAACAAGAATCATGTGATTACCCGTCACCCTTTTTCCTTATCTTAAATATGTGCACCATGGCTTTGCACATGGCATGATTCTCATGGATACTTTTTGTATTCTTTTAGATGAGATCCCATGGTTATTCACCCTTGCCTTCTCAAAAGAATCAAATGCTTCGTTATAGCCTAGTCCACGAATTAAAAGCCAAAAATTTATTTCCAAAATAAAGGATTAACTCCTTGAGTCAAACTTCCAATATGAAAGATGAATCCCTCAAAAGGGCATCTTCCACCTTCAAATTTTCGCTATAAGTAGACTACTCCCTCGAAGGACAGCTATAAAAAGATGACAACTCTCTACATAGTCTTTCCAAAAAGAGGACTATTTTCTCAAATATCAAAATTCAGAAGCTTCTTGCATCAATCAACTTCGCAAAGACCTCAAGGAGACATATATTCCTCCTGTATAGACTTCTTGCATCGATCAATCTATCTAAAAATTCAAAAAGAAAAAAAAAGAAAAATAATCTTTTTCATCATGGACTTGCCTATTGTGAGCTTGGCTCTATTGCCCAAGGCATTCTACTTCCCATTTATGACTCGATTACCTTCACCTCCTTACCCGTTGTCTTTTCACTTCATACCTCAAGGGACCTACTGAACCTATGACATTTGGTGATTCTATGACTTTTTTCACCTTTAGAGTAATCAATCATGCAATTTCTTTATGGTCTTACGTTCACTAGCCTATCTCGTAGATGTGTTTCATATGTTTTTATCCTTGCCAATCGGGTGGCTTTCTTGCCCTCTCTTATATTTTCTCTTCTTCATTACCTTTTGATATTTCTATATAGGACTATAGCCTTGACATTTGTCTTTTAAGATTTTCTTCTCCCACCTCAATCAACCTAAAATTACCTTTACCTATCTACCTATTCTCAATCCCAACAACAATGCCCTCAACCTAATTATACCAATGACCTGGAATTAACACTACCTATTGACCTAAAATCACCCATACCTATCTACCTAGCCTCCACCCAACCTAATTGACCTTGACCTAATCATACCTATGACCTCGAATCCAACCTAACTATCAACCTCACTACCTAATCTTATATCTTCTCATATTATTTCCTAGCTTATGGGATAACTACATTGGTCTCGAGGTCCATTTTTGCCAGGACTATGTAGGCAGTACTTCCAGGGCATGGGGCCCTAAAAGGTTAGCTTAGCCACTCTTTACCCGAACCATTTTCCCCACCTTTACCTGATTTCCTATTCATATCAAAAACCTCGACATCTAAACCATATACCACATAAATTTTACCACTTATATTATTTCACATTTTCATACATAACTAGCATTTTCCACATTTTACACCATCTCATGCATTTATATTGCCATTTGTTATCAAAATACCGAAATGAACATCCATGCCTAATCCAACCTGACTCAACCATACCTAAACCAAAGCTAACTCCACCATGCCTAAACCAACCTGACTCAACCATGCCTATAACCTAACTCATCCATGCCTAAACAACCTGACTCGATCCATGCCTAACAACCTGACTCAATCCATGCCTAACCAACCTAACTCAACCATGCCTAACCAACTTGACTTGATCCATGCCTAAACTAACCTGACTCCATCATGCCTAACTCACCTAATTTCCATCCATATCAAACCAACAAACCCATATCTCATCTAATACAAAGTAACAAATCCATATCTCATCTAACACAAGTCATAAACCAATATCTCATCAACACATTAACACATCACCAAATACCATGAATCTCATCATATAAATCAATAAATGTGTATCTCAAAATACATGCCTATCTCATCATGGCCATCATCTCAAAAATGTCGGGACACAGGCTGCTATACAATACAAAATGTCATCGGCATGTAGGCCGGTCTCATATATACAAAAATGAATGAATCAATATAAAAATCTTCGACACGCAGGCCAGTATCATTTACAACACAATAATAAATATAAAATATCTTTGCACGCAGCTAGTCTCATATATAATACATGTTAAATGACTTGACACACAAAGTGGTCCATAGTAGGTCAATCATCTTCCCATCTAATGTCGGGAATGCTCCCTGTGACTGTGTCTCTCCCGACCCCTCTGCCACACTTGTCTAGGGCCCAACACCTGCCTCACCTCCCCGTTGATGGTCCCTCACGTGGGGCTGGCCTCTGCACACTAGTGGCCTCACCATGACCTTGTGAAACAAACCAACAACAAGGAACATCTCCGCAAAATACAACTCCAAATGAAACTACACTTGTGAATTGGTAGGTTGAAGATTTTTGTTGTATGAATCAAACAATTTCTCATAATGTAGCAGCTAACACATGATCAAAGAAGAGGAATATTGGTGAAGGGAAGTCATTAGCTCTAGGTGATCCACAACCTTCCATCACTCCATAAGGTGTTGGCAAGCAAAACAAAGTTCCAAATGTGCAAGGATATCCCAAGCCACCTTCTAGACTAGCTCAAATGCCAGCCATTGCAGCCCATGTACAAGAAAAAATGTGTAGGCTAAGGGGTAGTAGTAAGAGATGTTTCATCCCCATTTAGTATCATCAAATAAATGAAGAAGACAAATGTGAATATATCTATGTGGGAATCACTATCCATACCAGGCCAAAGGGATCTACTACAAGCTGCCATGAAGAATTGGTCAACTTCAAACCATCAAACTCATATGCAAGAGAAGGTACTTATAAATGCTTCTCGGCCTAAGGAGAAGCTTGGAGGTGTTGTCCACTCAAAATTCCCCGCTCTCGATAAAAGTAAAATTTCAAAATTTTGAGTTATGAGTATTTTCTCTAAAGTGCCTAAGTCGTGAAATTGAGAAAATCGTGTTTTGGGTCATTTTGTTCCTTTTTTCGGGCTGTCGGACATTTTTGTCCCGCGTGTCCCAAGTTCCAAGTGCGTTACGTTCCCCGATCGGCTGAAATCCCGAGTTGTTCCATTTTCGGGCCGTCGGAAGTTTTCATCCCAACTGTCCCAAAATCAAAAGTGCAAGTTGGAACCTTTTCGGCCGAAACTCCCAACCGCGTACTTTGCTCTTGCATGTCCCAAATAGCCCAAGTAAAAAAGTGCAAGTCGTTCCATTTTCGGCCGAACCGGCCGAACTCGCAGTACTCAGAACTTTTTGTCCCAAATGTCCCAAGTTCAAACGGGCCTTTTGTTCCATTTTTGGCAGTCTCCAATCGCGCGCTTCGCGCTTTCCTATCCCATCTCCCCCAAGTTAAAAGGTGTGCTCTGTTCCATTTTCGGCCCGAACCGCTTGAGTCGCGCCTTCGCATTTTTGTTCCAACTATCCCGAAGTCAAAAAAGTGTGCTCTGTTCCATTTTCGGCCAAAAACACCCAAGTCGCGCGACTTCGCACATTTTTGTTCCAAGTGTCCTGAAGCCAAAAATGTAAATCTGCTTTCCAATTTCGCCAAACACCCGAACCAGCGTCCTTCGCACATTTTCGTTCCAAATGTCCCAAAATGCATTTGTGCGTCTTCTCCTATTTCACCCGAATCGCCCGAAACCGCGTGTTTCGCGCATTCGTGTCTCACATGTCCCAGTGAACCTAATGTAATTCATACTTAGTTTTTCCCACTCGACCCGAATATGCTAAAATATGAATTTAAGTTGCGGCTCTGATGCTATCAATCCGAAGATCAAATTTCAAGGACAGCTGGCAGAAGGACGAAGCTCTCAAGACGCTGGTTACATCAGTTTTCAAAGATATTCATTGTCATCCTCAAGATGAAAATTCTGGTGTGTCCCTCGTGGCAAGGACATAGCTGATACGTGGAAGAAAATTCAAGCAGCGGTTTCCGAAGACGGTGGGTCCCTCTCAGTGACTGTCCACCTGTCTCCTTCTTCATTCTTTTCTCTTCTTCCTATTCCTTCCGTTTTCTTTGTAAGAAGTTAAGGCGTTACGATTGGCGGTCCTTAACTGTTCTTGATTAAAGAAGCGGTTACGAAGAGTAACCGAATTGTAAGCTATATAATGGCCTTCTTTGCGCCATTTTAAAAAAAAGGGGAAGAACTTGGCTTATTTTCTGAAAGTGTAAATAGATCATAAAGAAATCAATACAGAAGGGCTTTCTATTCTTTGTCTATCTGATCTCCGTTATCTCTGAGCTTTCATTTATTTTCTTTGTGAAGATCATTTGTCTCCAGTTTGTTAGTCTTGCCGTTTGGTGATCTTGTATAACCAAGAAGGAACTTTGTGTCCTTGATTGATAAATCTGTGTTACGTTAAGAAACTTTGTGTTCTGGCAGATGTTATTTACAGAACTTTGTGTCTCTAAATTCCATCTTATTTATACGATACGAATGATCTTGTTTTCAATTCACTGTGACTTTGCATACATAAAGAATTACTCTGTTATCTATAATTCTGCATGTTGCCTTTCTGCTCATTCTCACCCTCTCATTTCCTCAGTCCTTTTGTAATTGATAACCTTCATAGAAAACACTTTCGTGGTATCCAAGTTTAACCAACAAATCATGTCCTGTACATTTGTAAATAAGTTTGTTTCTGAATAAGGGAACCTCTCCCATTAAAGAGGAGGGACTTCTTGTCCCCTGTCTGTTGCTCTCTTAAAAGTCCTATTTGACGACCAACAGTTTTTGGCGACTCCGCTGGGGAAAATCATATTCCAGTTCTGTAATTTTTGATCATCTTTTGATCTGGCGACTCCACGTTTCACTCGAGGGAGAAGGACCCTTGGTATTGAAGACTCTCAGTTTCAGCTTTTGGAGCAGCAGGGTTTTCCTTTCCCTTCAACAAGAAATAGAAGAACTCGTTCAACGAGCACTCCACCTGTTCAAGATAGAAGTCCTACGGGTGGTATTCCTTCAGAACCTGCTAGTCCCAATCTGCTAGCTTTGATCCTCACTGGTGTTAAAGTTCCTCTCCAAGCCATTTTTCCAAGAATGGAGGCACCATTACCATGGGGTCATCGTGTCGGACCCCTAGCCCTTACTCAACCTTTGCATGAGTTACCTAGAGGTAACCTGAAGAACTTCCCCAAGTTCAAAGGCGACGGTGAAGTGCATCTGATGAACACATCGCAGCTTTCATTGTTTCTGCTGTGGAGTTTTGGGAGTCGAACATGAAGACGTCTCGTAAGGCTGTTTCATTCATGGAGACATTACAGGATAATGCTGCTGATTGGTTCTATCACCTTCCTGCCAGGTTGCTATAACCGACTGGGACACCATGAGAACCCAGTTCGAGAATCGTTTCAAGCTGTGAAGATGTGCATGCTTTGCTTGCCCAAATTTCTCAGATAAAGAAAGATTCGCAAGAACCCATGAGAGAGTTTGTGGCTCGATTCAACAGGTTGATAAATAAAATTCCAACAAACACTCGACCTGTTGATCGGATTCAAAAATGTTTCTTTCTGAATGCCCAATCACCTAAAGTTAGTTATGCACTAAGAAGGGCTAATCTCGGAACGTTAGCTCTGGACCAAGAACTGGCTGTTAGTGTCGAGGATGACTTGATCATGTCAGGGAAGTTGAGAAGAGACACTTTTTAAATCTAAGTCTGCTGCTTCTTCCTCTTCCACCCCTGGACCTAACACTGACCCATTAGTTCAGAAGCTTGCGAATGATCTTCTTGCTATAAAGAAACAACTGGCTCAGCACGCTCCTTATGCAGACGTTCCGAGGAGAAATTTCCAGCCCAGGAATCGTTTTCCTGCTTCTCAAACAAGATTAGCACTTGAAGGACCTCCTGTTAGAGTCCCTGTCAATGCGACCTGTGAGGTGGAAGAACCAGGATGATGATGAAGATAACAAAGATTGCGAAGAGTTTGCGAGAGAATTTGATGATGAGGCAGAGGAACTTGAGGGATCTCGAGTGAATTTCTTTACCACTGAGGGAATTGATGATTATGATGAAGTGGTAGCAGACATGAATAGCGAATCTTTTGCTGTCATGACTCGAGCAGAGACAAGCGAGAGAGAGAAGGTGACCCGACCACCTAAGAAATCCAAGGAGCGATCGGCAACTATCCCTGTAATTGCAAGAAGAGGATCTCCTATCCCTACTTCGTCTACACAGAAGGTGAGTCCTATCAATCCTGCTACCAAAGTTGCTTCTTCTTTTTCTCCTAAAGTTGATAAGCCTAGAATTCCAAATGATGATGGCCCATCCACTTCTAGATCCTTTGATATTGTTGATCACCTGAAAAAGACCAAGGTACAAATCTCAGAAGCTGAGTACTATCAAACCCATCCCAAAGCCTTTGCCAAAATGATCCACTTTGTTAATTCCAACTCTAAGACCACTTCTAAAGGCCTTCTACCTACTCCTTCTATGCCACTGACCCGGTCACTGTAGCTCTTTGTCACCTCGCTTGGTGACAAAATTAAACCATTTTATGTAACACTTCTCATAGCTGGCCAAAGACTCGATGGTTGTGTCATAGATTCAAGAGCCTCGGACAATGTCATGCCAGCTCATGCTTTAGGCCGACCCTCACTCGCACTTATGGATCTGTTACTCCATGGAAAGTAAAGAAGTGCCCAGTCGGGAGAATTAAAGATGCGCAAGTGGCTTTTGTTGCCTTTCCGAAAAGAAAGTGTTGGCTACCATCCTAATAGCAGAGATATCCCCCTTCATATGGGATGTTTGCTAAGTAGGAACTTCTGCAAAGATGTGGGTGGGGAAATTCAGATGGACTGGTCGCATGCACTCATGCCTGTCAATGGACAAATGAAGAAGCTGCTGCCTGAGAAACAATCTGAGTATATTGTGCGAGAAGACGGATGATACTAAAGCACAAATACTCTATGAGGATATGGGTCATGGTAATGACATGATTATGTCCCTTGATGAAATCCCACCCCCCAAAGTGTCCCCTAGAGATCCTAACGGGGTTTGGATTTTAGAATTTGATGGAAGTTGTTCCTCGGTTTAGTTACGGAGCTGGTGTCTGCTAGTGTCACCTGAAGGAAGCCTACACCCCTTTTCATTCAAGTTACAGTTCGAGAATACTAATAACACAGTAGAATATGAGGCTCTCATTCTCGGATTGCAGGTGGCCAAAGAACAAGGTATAAAGAATCTTATGGCTCTTGGTGACGCAGAGTTGATTGTAAAGCAGGTCAGAAACCTTTTTCAAGTAAAAAATGGAAGGTTAAGGCATTACCGGAATCAGGTTTGGGATTCTATTGAGTTCCTTGATGCTTTCTCTATTGAAGCGATTTAGGGAAAAGAACAGCAGGGCTGATTCATTGGCTGTCTCAGGGTCACTGCTGATTCCTCATCCTGACTTTTCTCGGGATAAATTCACCATTGAGATGGTCCATCGGCCTAGTGTACCTGATAATGCCAATAACTGGCAGTTTTCAATAATGATCAGCATTTGCTTTCCTTCCCGGAACTCAAAGGTAATTTTGAACAAGCTGTATTTTGAGGAAGTGACAACCTACCTCGTGAGAATGTGCCCTTTGACAAAGCATGCACCCAAGGGGAAGAAACAGGTTAAGATGGATGCATCAATCTCAAAGGAAACAAGATTCCTAAAGGGTTGGTAAGTTTGGAGGAACTATTTGATAAGCATGACAGGTATGTGAAATCTAGAGCTTCTTCTGGGCCTCAGCAATCAGCTGAGTACGATAAGATTGACATTGGGAGTTCTTCTGACCCCAAGCTCGTGAACATTGGAAAATGTTGCACAGCAATGATGAGAGGAGAAAAGCAATTGATATTTTGAAGAGGTATAAGGATGTTCTCACTTACTCTTATGAAGATTTGAAAGCTTTCAAACCAAAAGATATGCAGCACTCTATTCCTCTGAAGCCTGGAATCAAGCCTTTCAAGCAGAAACAGAGACAATACAACCCCAAAGTAGCTGACACCATCTTTCAGGAGATACAGAAGTTGTTGAAGGCTAAAATTATTTTTCCCATTCACCATTCAACATGGATTGCAAATATTGTGCCTGTCAGAAAGAAGAATGGTGAGATCCGCATCTGTGTCGATTTCAGGAACCTGAATCAGGCTTCTCTGAAAGATAATTATCCTTTGCCCATGATGGATCAAGTATTGCAAGCAGTAACAGGATCTGAAATGTTATCTATGCTTGATGGGTTTTCTGGATATAATCAGGTAGAGGTGGATACTGTAGATCAACATAAAACAGCTTTCACTACTCCTTGGGGTACCTTTGCCTACAAGAGAATGCCTTTTGGGCTTATTAATGCTGGTGCCACTTTCCAGAGAGCTATGGATCTGGCTTTTGGAAGCTTGAAAGGGAAGTGTATTGTCATATACCTTGATGACCTGACAGTGTTTTCAAAGACAAGAGCGGATCATTTTGATCACCTAGAAGCAGTTCTGTTGAGATGCAGAGAGCATGGAATCTCTCTGAACCCTAAAAAATCTGTCTTTTGTGTCACTGAGGGAAAACTACTAGGGCACATTGTCTCCAAGGATGGGATTAAGATTGATCCTGAACGAGTTCAAGCCATCCAGCAGATTCCTCTCCCAACCAGTAAAAAGGGCGTGCATTCCTTCTTCGGTAAGATCAATTTCTTGAGAAGATTCATCCCTGATTTTGCAGAATTAACTTTGAATATTTCTCAGATGATGAAAGGAAAGCAAACATTTGGTTGGTCTTCTGAAGGAAAGGAATCCTTCGAAGGTATCAAGAGAGCTATCGCTAAAACTCCTGTTTTAGCCTGTCCTGATTTCAATAGAGATTTCATCATCTATTGCTATGCTACAGATAATACCTTGGCTGCTGTGTTAACTCAAGAAGACTCTGATGAGCATGAGATACCAATTGCGTTCATGAGCTATATTCTGAAGGATCATGAGTTGAAATATACTATGATGGAGAAACATGCTTTTGCGGTGGTTAAAGCAGTCAAGCAGTTTCACTTTTACATCCTCAACTCTCATTCCATGGTGCTGGTTCCAGATACAACTGTTAAGTCGATTCTTACACAGCAAGAATTTGGATCCAAGAGAGGGAACTGGGTGGCTAAGGTCCAAGAGTATGACATTGATATCAAACCGACCAAGCTGGTTCATGGAAAAGGTCTTTGTGAGCTCATTGCTGAAGGAGCCAAACATGAGTTGCTGGAAAAGAAAGTTGACCTTCCTACTGTTCTGTTCCTTAGTTCAGTTGACGAATGGTATGCTGACATCACCCATTTTCTCACCTATGGGGAATGCCCCTCTCATTTAACTGCCAAAGAAAAGAGGACTATTAAATTGAGGTCGGTCATATGTATTATGGGAAAATGTTTTGTTTAAACGTGGCTTGGATGGGAGATTTTAAAGTGTGTGGACAAGGAACATCGAGAGAAAGTTGCTCTCGGCTTTTCATGATCATGCATGTGGAGGGCACTTTTCATCAGCGTTCTGCTCACAAGATACTCCGTGGAGGATACTATTGGCCTTCCTTGTTCAGAGACGCATCCGAGTGGGTTGACAAATGTGAGGCTTGTCGGACTTTTGTTGGAAGACCTAAATTGGCTTCTCTGCCTCTCAAGCCAGTTGTGATCGAGGAGCCATTTCAACAGTGGGGTCTGGACTTCATTGGTACACTCAATCCTACTTCTAGTGCTGGTCACACTCATGTACTTACTGCCACTGACTACTTCACCAAATGGGTGGAAGCTATTCCGGTCAAGAGCACTACTTCTGAAGTGGTATGCAGCTTCATCAAAGAGAACATCTTGGTAAGGTATGGTGTGCCTAACAAGATTGTAACAGATAATGCCTCGAATTTCTCTTCAGCTGAGATAATGGACTTCTGCTATGGGTATGGTATTTCTTTGGCTCACTCTTCAGATTACTACCCTCAAGGAAATGGGCAGGCAGAATCTACTAACAAAAATCTGGTGACTATCATAAGGAAGTTAGTCAATGAGTCTCAGCGAAACTGGCACAAGAAGCTCTATGATGCTCTTTGGGCAGACAGGATCACACCAAAGAGAGCTATTGGAATGTCTCCTTTTCAAGTGGTTTATGGAGTAGAAGCTCAATTGCCAGTGACAGTGAAATTGCCGGCCTTGCATCTAACAAAGGCCATTGAGGATACTAGTTTCAGTGATGCCCTGGACAAGAGAATTATATACCTGCACAAGCTTAATGAAGACAGATTGGTGGTTGTTGATAGGATATCTGTTCACCAAGTAGAAGGTAAAGGTCTGTTTGACAAGAAAGCTAGGTTCGAGAGATTTCCAAGTTGGAGACATCGTCTTGTTATGGGACAAAAGACATGAACCTCGTGGCACCATGGAAAATTTGATTCCTGTGGCTCGGACCTTTCAAGATCGGACATTTCTTGGTGAGAATTCCTTTTATCTTGATTACATGGATGGTTCTTCTCTCCCACTTCCTTATAGTGGGCGTATCTCAAGTTGTTCAAGTCTAGGTGATTAGGGAGTCCTTGTATATTCATGCGGTGTTTTTGCTTCTCTGCTTTTGGTGTGTTTTCCTTTTGTTGCTTTGGTGTGTTGCCCTCTGTATTGGTGTTCTTTTGACTCCGTGGCCCAATGGATAAGGCAATGGTCTACTTTCCCCGAGTTTGTCTAGATTCTTGCCTTGCCTCATTCCTTGAATTTATGCCAAGTCATCCCCAGAAGGAGCCATCATTGTCCACTCAAAATTCCCTGCTCTGATAAAAGTAAAATTTCAAAATTTTGAGTTATGAGTGTTTTCTCTAAAGTGCCTAAGTCGTGAAATTGAGAAAATCTGTGTTTTGGGTCATTTTGTTCCTTTTTCGGGCCTGTCGGACATTTTTGTCCCGCGTGTCCCAAGTTCCGAAGTGCGTTCTGTTCCCCGATCGGCCGAAATCCCCGAAGTTGTTCCATTTTCGGGCCCGTCGGAAGTTTTCGTCCCAACTGTCCCAAAGTCAAAAAGTGCAAGTTGGAACCTTTTAAATTTGAAACTCCCGAACCGCGTACTTCGCTCTTGCATGTCCCAAATAGCCCAAGTAAAAAAGTGCAAGTCGTTCCATTTTCGGCCGAACCGGCCGAACCGCGTACTCCGGAACTTTTTGTCCCAAATGTCCCAAGTTCAAACGGGCCTTTTGTTCCATTTTCAGCCGTCACTTGAATCGCGCACTTCGCGCTTTCTGTCCCATCATCCCAAGTTAAAGGTGTGCTCTGTTCCATTTTCGGCCGAACCACCCGAGTCGCACACTTCGCGCATTTTTTTCCAACTGTCTCAAAGTCAAAAAAGTACGCTCTGTTCCATTTTCGGCGAAATGCCCGAGTCGCGCACTTCGCACATTTTTGTTCCAAGTGTCCCGAAGCCAAAAATGCAAACTGTTCCAATTTCGGCCGAAACACCCGAACCGCGTCCTTGGCGTTTTCATCCCAAATGTCCTAAAATGCATTTGTGCGTCTTCTCCTGTTTCACCCGAATCGCCCGAACCACGTGTTTCGCGCATTCGTGTCTCACATGTCCCAGTGAACCTAATGCAATTCATACTTAGTTTTCCCGCTTTCGACCCGAATATGCTAAAATATAAATTTAAGTTGCGGCTCGATGCTTGCTCAATCCGAAGATCAAATTTCAAGGGCAGGTGGCGAAGAGAACGAAGCTCTCAAGACAGCTGGTTACATCGGTTTTCAAAGATATTCATTGTCATCCTCAAGATGAAAATTCTGTGTGTCCTCGTGGCGAGGACATAGGCTGATACATGGAAGAAAATTCAAGCGGCGGTTTCCAAAGACGGTGGGTCCCTCTCGATGTTTGTCCACTTTCTCCTTCTTCATTCTTTTCTCTTCTTCCTATTCCTTCCGTTTTCTTTATAAGAAGTTAAGGCGTTACGATTGGCGGTCCTTAAGCGTTCTTGATTAAAGAAGCGTTACTGAAAAATAACTTAGAATTGTAAGCTATATAATGGCCTTCTTTGCGCCATTTTAAAAAAAAGGGGAAGAACTTGGCTTATTTTACGAAAGTGTAAATAGATCATAAAGAAATCAATACATAAGGGCTTTCTATTCTTTGTCTATCGATCTCTCATTATCTTTGAGCTTTCATTTATTTTCTTGGTGAAGATCATTTGTCTCCAGGTTTGTTAGTCTTGCCGTTTGGTGATCTTGTATAACCAAGAAGGAACTTTGTGTCCTTGATTGATAAATCGTATTACGTTAAGAAACTTTGTGTTATGGCAGATGTTATTTACAGAACTTTGTGTCTCTAAATTCCATCTTATTTATACGATACGAATGATCTTGTTTTCAATTCACTGTGACTTTGCATACATAAAGAATTACTCTGTTATCTATAATTCTGCATGTTGCCTTTCTACTCATTCTCACCCTCTCATTTCCTCAGTCCTTTTGTAATTGATAACCTTCATAGAAAACACTTTCGTGGTATCCAAGTTTAACCAACCAATCATGTCCTGTACATTTGTAAATAAGTTTGTTTCTGAATAAGGGAACCTCTCCCATTAAAGAGGAGGGACTTCTTGTCCCCTGTCTGTTGCTCTCTTAAAATTCCTATTTGACGACCAACAGGAGGACAACAAGGTAAAATTTTGAATCCCCTCCATTCTATGTTTCATTTATCATTGGAGATAAACTAGTACACAATTGTATGATCGATTCTGGGGCAAGTAGTTCTGTGATGCCCAAGAAAATAGCTGATCAATTGGGCCTCCAATATGAAGTCATATCCAAAGGGGTGGTGCAATTGGATGGGATAATAGTAAAAAAAGTGGGGGTACTTAAATATTTGAGCCTCACTTTGCATGCATGCCCCATGTCACTTTTTTTGCAAGATGTGTCGGTGATAGATTTGCCACCACTATTTGCCTTATGTTTGACAAGGGATTTCACTACTAAAATTGGAGGCTATTTATCTGCTGATTGGTCACACATGTTGTTTTGGAACAGATATGGAACTAAGGCCATAATAAGGTCTTAACCTATTGCAAACTTTCACATTGAGCCTCATACTCCAAGCCCAATCAATGCCAACAGTTCAACATTTGATCAAGAGGATTATCCAAGCATAGATGAAGCTGACACCAAATTTGGAAGCATCCCATATTTGATTCTTGATGAATGGGAAAGCAAGGTACATGCTTTTGATCCCTACAAGGAAATAGAAGAATATGAACTAGGAGTTTATTGCATGCATGAAGAAATCAGCCTATTTCTAGAATCACGAAGCCAAACCATAAAGATGACAATGAGGTATGGTAGTTTTTCTTTGATGGATCAAGAAGTAGATAAGGTGTAGGGGGAGCTATGTTTGTTTCACTGAAGGCATTAAGTATTATTCAGATTTTAGATTTCAGTTTGCATGTTCTAACAACACTTTGAATATGAAGCTTTGATCAAGGATTGCATTGGTCAAGAAAGAGAGGTATCAAAACTTACAAGTCTTTGGTGACAGTGAGCTGATTGTTAATCAAGTTAAAGGGTAGCATGCTGCCAAGAATAACCTGCTCAAATGCTATAAGAATAGTTTGTGGGAACTCATTGAGGATTGTGAAGGCTTTAGCATCAACTCCATCCCTAGGAAAGAAAACCAAGCTCTTTGATAGACTTACAGGCGGTTGGAGCAGCCTTTGATGTTGTGGAGAGTATCAAGGAGGATAAAGTGCAGCCAAGCATTCATGTGATTGTAAGGCCATCATTTCCAGACAATAATGTAAGTTAGCAAGTGTTTTAAAGTGACCAACAAATCATGAATTTCTTGCAAGAAAAACTTGAGTTCTCGGCCAAAAATCAGAAAAGTTAGAACAATAGTATGGTGATCAAGTGGTATAGATGAGAACCAACAAACTACCAAAGGACTTGTCATTTTGGAGTCTATCTTTAATCCTAATGATCAATTTAGTAAGGAGAAAGCAAATATCCAAGTCAAGGAGAAGATTCAAGTGCCCATCTCGGTAGGAGAAGGAAAATCACTTCAAATTGGTAAAGTAACAACCAAGCAAGAAAGGTATGAGTTCATGCAACTTTTCCAAGAGTTCCTGGATATATTTGCTTGGAGATATGAAGACTTGAGAGGTTTCAATCCCAAGCTAGCTCAACACACAATTGAATTGGATCCAAGTGCTAAACTAATCGGAAAAAAAGACCGGTCAATCCACACATGGAGCCTCTCATGAAGAAGAAATTGAATAAGTTAATAGAGGAAAGTATCATATTTCCCATCAAGTAGTCAAGTGGGTTGTAAACTTGGTTCCAGTTAGAAAGAAGAGTGGAGAAATCAGATTGTGTGTAGATTTTAGAGATTTAAATAGAGAATCCCTCAAAGATCATTACCCACTTTTTTCTATGGAGCAGATTTTGCAAGTAGTCATTGGTTCTGAGAGGTTTTCATTACTAGATGATTATTCAAGGTATAATCATATCATGGTAAAGGAGGATGATCAGTTCAAAATAGCCTTAACCACCAAATGGGAACCTATGCATATAGGAAAATGCCATTTGGGCTGTCTAATGTCGAAGATACCTTCCAAATGGCAATGGATATGGCGTTCAAGGGGTGATCAACAATATAGTGCTGATATACCTAGATGATATTACTTGTATTTTCTAAAAGTGCAGCGAGATCATCTCTTTCATTTGAGACAAGTGTTCCAAAGATGTAAAATATTTGGGGTATCCTTGAATCCAAAAAAATGTATTTTTCTAGCCCATGAATGAAAGATCCTTGGCCACATTGTTTCCAAACAAGGATTAACAATTGATTCGAGAGAGGTTTGAAGCAATAAAAGCACTTCCATTACCAAGTCACAAGAAATCCCTTCAAATTTTCTAGGGAAGAATCAATTTTGTTCAAAGGTTTGTTCCAAACTTTGCATGTAGCCCTTGTCAAGCCAATAACTATGATGTTGAAGAAAAGTATGGATTTCAAATGGACAGCTAAAGATAAGTCAAGTTTTGAGGAAATCAACGAGGCTATCTCACAAGATACAACTCTCATTAACCCATATTTCTCCAAAGACTTTATCCTTTATGCATTTAGTGGTGGTGATACCATTTCTAGAATTTTAGTACAAAGAGAACAAAGAAAATGTAGAGCATCCAATTTCCTTCTTTAGCCAAATCTTGGAGGACTATGAGGTGAAGTATTCTTTCATTGAGAAGAATGTTCTTGCAGTGATTAGGAGCTTGAAGAAATTTAAGCATCTAGTTTCAAACAACAATGTTCAACTGCTGGTTTCTCATGTGGGAGTTAAGGACTTCCTCCTCAACAAAGACCTAAATGAAAAACGTGCAGGGTGGATTACTCGTTTCATGGAGTATGACATTGAGATCAAATTCACCAAGATGGTCTAAGGAAAGGGATTGTGTGATCAGCTGGTCTCGAGAAAATCAATGGAAGCAAGCAATGAGAGGGATGTTGTTTTGGCATTACAAGACAACCAAGAACAAAGAGGTGTTCAAGAAGAGAATGATGGTATGCTCACTCCTTGCTAGACCCAAGACATAATGCACTTCTTACAAATAGGCCTATGCCCTCCAGAGATGAAAAAAACCAAGAGAAGACACTTTAAATTGCAAGTTGTCCCATATGCACTTGTTGATGGTGTCTTGTTCAAAAAGGTTATAAATGGAGTGATCTTTGAGATGCATTGGGACAAATCAAATTAAGAGAATGTTAGAAGAGTTCCATGATGGATTGGCGGGGGTAATTTTTCTCCAATAGTAACAGCCCTCAAGATTATGAAGGTTGGCTATTATTGGCCCAAGGTGTTTAGTGATTTTTATTCATGGATCAAGAGGTGCAAAAATTGTGCATTCTTCACGGTGCAAGGAAATATTTGCATCCCTTCCATTACACCCAATCTCAGTTGACCAGCCATTCATGCAATGGGGTTTGGACTTCATTGGATTCATTAACCCAAACTCAAGCCAAGGACACAAGTGGATTCTAACAGCAACATACTACTTCACCAAATGGACTGAGGCGGTGGCACTCAAAGAGGCAAATGAATCTAGCATTCTAGACTTCTATGAGGGGATAGTAACTAGATTTGGTATACCTGCCACTATAATATTAGATAATGCTTTGGCATTCATAGGATCAAAGGTAACTAAATGGGCTGTTAAAAATAAGATTTATCTAAGCACTTCATCAAATTATTACCCTCAAGGTAATGGCCAAGCTGAGTCTACCAACAAGAACCTATTAAAGATCATCAAGAGGACTCTTGATGAAAATCAAAGGACTTGGCACACTAAACTTAAATTAGCCTTATGGGCTGATAGGATAACTCCCAAGAGATCCATAGGTAACTCTCCATTTAGACTTGTTTATGTAAGAGAGGCAATCTTGCCCATGTCACTTGAGTTGCCAACATTAGAACTCATGAAGCAATTGGAATTGTTAGATTTTGAACCCATGGAGGTTAGATATGCGAATGATGGAACTCTAAGAAATCAGAGAGCATGTAGCCCAAACAATGGAGAAAGACCAAGCCTTGATCAAGAGAACCTTTGATAAGAAAGCTAAGGCTAGAACCTTCCAAGTTGGAGATTTAGTGTTGAAATGGGATGCGAGACCGAGCAAAGCCGGAAGGCATTCAATTTTTATGCCATTTGGAGTGGCCCCTACATGGTTACAAAATGTAAGAACAAAAATGCCTTCCAATTGTCTACATTGGATGGTGAAGAACTACAGATTCTAGTTAATGGAATCCATTTGAAGCAGTCTTACTAGAAGGGAAACTCCTCACCTTGTACATATTAGCTTAGATTTTCATTCCTCTAAGTGCTTGTGCACATTGTTTTGTTGTAGCTTAGTTTTATATTTCCCTAAGTACTTTGGCACAAGCTTTGTTGTCCCAAGGATGCATCTTTGCAGGCCATGTTCCAGATCAAGTGATGTTCTACTTTCACAATCTTCTTCCTAGAAAATTTCTAATGAGTTGAGAGTACCAAGCAATTAATTTGATGACTTCATGCCCAATGGATTGCTTTAGGTAGCTGGTCACTTCATCTAGCAAGCAGATGACCCCTTTGAGTCACCAAAATTGTTATCCAAAATAAGCCCTTGCTTATTTTTGCCTAACTTCCTTTCATTCCTTCCTTCCTTGTGCCTCAATTGAATTTTTTCACTTTTTAGGCACTCAAAATTTTCTAGAAATGGCTTCATCAAATAGAGAATTTCCTCACCTTTCCAGAAAGGTAAAATTTTCCTTCTAACTCCTTATATTTTGCAAGTTATGGCTCAACAGAGTTTTGAGGGAAATTTTCCCTAGGAAGGTCCACAAACCAATCAAAATGTGCCACATGGCGGTGGAATGGCGGGGAGCAGAGGTAAGTTAGAAATTTTTACCAAGGATTGGTTGGGGGTGCAAAAGAAAATATCAACCTGAAGGCCCGAAGCGAATGAGGAGATGACACGTGTCCATGAGGCCATCGGAGGTCGGACCGGCGGGGGGAAGGTTAGAAAATTTCCAAAAATGGGTGCAAAAGAAAATTTTTGCCCAGAGCCCCGACAACCAATAAAAAGGTGACACGTGTCCGCAAACTGGCAGGAGTTGGAGGCGCGGGGAATTTAACAATTTTTCCATAGTGTGGAAAATGGCGCAATAAAACTCCACCTCCCGAAGGCCCACGCTAACCAAATTGTGACACATGTCCAAAGCATAAGTCAAAATGGTTAGCGATATCAAAAAGGAAAGTTTTGGGTGCGCGCTGAGTGAATAGGAGGATGACATGTGGCGGCAGCGGAATGGTGGGGAGCAAAGGAATTTTGGAAAATTTTCCAAAATTCAAAAAGGTGTAAAATGGTTGTTTGAGCCCGTGGACCAACAAGAATGTGCCACATGGCATCAAAGCAGTAGGGGGTGGAGTTTTTTGGGAAAATTTTCCTAAATTCAAAAAAGGGAAATTTTTTGGGTTTCGGCCCGCCAACATGATTCTTGCCATGTTTTTCCCTAAATCTTCAAAGGGAAAATATTTCGATCTAGAGCTTAGTTTTCCTTGATTTTGGTGTCATTGGAAAGATATTGAAGTCCTCTACACAATGGAATCTTCAATTTTGTTTTTGATGGAGTTTGGTGAGAGAAAAATGAAAAAATGCCTCTGGCATGGGGAAAAGAGTAGAACCGACATTCAACCACCATTTTTAATGCAGTATGGCTTCCATTCTTCTCCAGCATGGTCGAAAATCTTAGGGAATGGACTTTTAAGGGTACCCATGCTGTTTTGATGGATCTAGTTGGTGGTTGAATGATTCCTTTCATTTTTCCCATGTTTCTCCTTCTTGGCTCAAATTTTCATTGTTAAAAGCCAGATTTGGCTCATTTGTAAAGGGTTGGACATTTTTATGATCTACAGGCTCTCTTGTTCACCCTATGCGGTTAATTTGTGGAATATCAGACCTTTTTAGGACTACAACATGTTTTTTCCTCCTTGCTATTGTAATAGACTGAATTTAAAAATGGAAATGATAATGCAAGCTCTGTGAATGAGTTTTCAATCCTTTTCTTGTGTTGTTTGCTTCATTTTGATCCTTCATTACATTTTAGCAATTTTTGCATGATGTTTGTTGCATTTTTATAATATGTGTCAATTTGTAGAACTAGATGTCCATCACTCCTTTGGTGTATCACCTTGTAAGTTTTAGTTTTATCTTCTTTCCTTCTATCCTTATCTCCTTGGTAGAATTAGAGTAGGATTTTGAGTTAAACCTCTACAAATTTCATGCATACATCTGATCAGAGGAGTAGAGGAACCAGCCTTTAATCTAGAGAGTTTTTCCATTTTTTCAAGTCCCACACTTGGGGAAAAGATTCAATGTTGTGCAATCACACTTGGATGCCCATTATCAAACTAGAAATCTAAGAAAACATCCAAGGGTGCTGCTGATTTGCACTAACAAGATACCTTCATAAGAATAACTCTTTTAATGGCATAATGATGTCAAAGTATTAAAGTACAATACCTTTAATCAGTTATTAATGTGAAATGTGATTGACTCCTTTCGAAATATCATGATATTAAAACCATTTAAGTGTTTAAAAAGAGTATATCTCTTTTTAAAGAGTAACTTAATGTTTGATAATAATAAGTTCAAAGTACAACATTATCTAATCGAGTTGGATTGATTATATAATCTTATTGAAATGGTGAAACTATACCTAGTCTTGACAATTTTGTCCTAATGTGGCACTTAGAGTTTGGGAACTTAAACGACATTAATTAATGAATTATTAATAACTTATCATTAAACATATAGCTTGACTTAATATCTTCTTGGTGAACTTACCTTATATATTGTCTTACGTATCAAGTAGGCATGGACTTTGAGTCCCACATTGTGATTTGAATGTACTCTAACGGTACCATCTTAAAATGGATACAAGAAGGGTAATTATTACTTATTAACAAGATTTTAAAGTAATATTTATCTTCCCCATAAGGTCCTAAGTTGGGAATGTTAGCGTACACTCAAGTCGATAGGTAAGATCTATATTTTAGGCCTCCTTAATACGCGAGCTTAAAACATTTAACTAATAAGGTGTGATCCATATAACTATGTGGGATAATTGTGTGCTGATGGGACAAGTTTTTCTAGATTTACGTGTGGTTATGAAACTAATCATGTAAATCATACCTTGAAATCTTTATCAAATGAATACATTTCTAGTTCATTGAGTTCCTAAATAACAAGATGAGATTAAAGATGAAACTCAGCAAGCATATTTCAGGTAGACACTTATGAATGGCATCAATTCACAAACATAAATGAATAGGTTGATCAATTGCATACAAGATATGCATACTCGAAAGAGTAATGATAAGGGGGGTCAGGTAGATCTAATAGACCTTTATGGATACACATGGTTTTGATGTTATCATATGGATTGTAAACTAGATTACTTGCTAGATTATTATTGCTACATTATAAAATCATTGAAGGCATATAATGGGGTTAAGGGGTTTGTTTTTTTTTTTTAAACTTAATCTAAAGTTACAATCACATTGGGTCTCACACTAAGGCCTTCATGGATATTTCTTCCATGATACCTCCTTCATCATCTACTTCACCACCGCCTCTTGTTTTTAATATCTAAGATATTGCTACTGAGTTTCTGATGCATAGTATTCTACTATTGATAGCGATGATGAAATAATTGCACTCATAGATGACAACTTACGTAATATTAAATTTAATCCTATCGATGAAGATGAGTTTATGTTTCATTCTATTTTTATATCTACTTTCCTAGACATTACCAATTCAGGACACTTCCTTTGACACTACCAATTTTATTCCTCCTTCTCACATTGATTCTAATGGTCCTCATCATTATCCTATGCATAATGCATTCCACACCTTAGATGCTTCACCAGATGCCACATCTATTATAATTCTTTCTCATCTTGACACCTTTGCATGATTTATTTTCTATCTTACTTGACCATGGATTTCTGTCGATGCATTCTTAATTTCATTTCTCTACTAAGAAGCTTTCTCAATATCTTGGTCATCCATTTTCTGATTAGCATCACATTTCTAGACATGATATAGATAATTGTCAAGACTTAACAAAAAAATCAATACTCTTAAGGAAAGTGGACATGTTACTATTTTATATAATACATCCCCAAATTCAAATTTGATACCTCACTTTGATAACTTCATTGGTATAGTTTATATTTACAACCAACCATGTGGTGAAACACATCCCCTTTCATCTAAATACTAATAATAATATTTGTACTTATGAGGATTTGTGCACTTTAGGACACATGCCATATGATATCACACCTCTCACTCCTATTAAGTTTCAAGGATATGTTATGCTTATGATAGCTTATGGATTACGTGTTATTGCAACTAAAGTTTGGGTTTCTCTTAATCCTCAACCTACATCATTGGCCTTTTCTAGTTCTTATTTACGACATATATCTAGTACATGCATATGAACACAATACTAGCATCACTTTTCCCTTGATCACATGCATGGTTATTATTTGTAATGACTCTTTCCCTAATTATCAACCTAACATGACACATTAGACTCATGTTATGAAAATACAAGGTCCTTTTACACCAATAAAGAATACATTATGGCAATACATCACTTTCATGAGACATGATTGTTCCTTGGTTCCCATTTTTAGAAATTTACTAACATGTTTGATCCTAGACCCATTGGGTTTCATCCCACCATGGATGATCTTCTCAATGAGATTTTGTATCCCTTGTGCTACCCCTTTCTTATACATAACTATGCACTAGAAAATACAAAAACACCGATATAATCACAAAAAGAAAAAACATTCACATATTTTCAAAAATGCAAAAATTGGGACTTGTTTCTCTAGCATACATTATTAAAACTTTACATCATACATGTTATTTATCCTTATAGTCTAAAAAATAGCATTTTTATTCTTTATGCACGTGTTCATGGGGTATATTGAGCATGATACAGAACATACATATTGACAAACTATTATGGCATCTATCATGGTTCCTTACATAATTCTTTTAGGGGTATCCCTCCACACAATCTAGGTGTTATTATTTCATTATAGTACCTTTTTCACTTCCTTATCACACTTAATTACATACATAGTGTATTTTCTATCTTTTGAGCTAATAATCTTGACACATGTATTGTCTATTTTTCACAATTTTTATTTCACATGCTTCTCTATATCACTTGTTATGTCATTTCATCACATTATGATACTCTTATTTTATATACATGTTTGTTAGTTATGTGTGTAGTTACTTGTTTGCTACTCTGATTGTGGCCTAAGGGCCTTGTTTGTCTTGTGACACCATGGGTGTTCCATGTTTTTGGCATCATGCCTTATTATATGACATTTATTAATTAAAGGATCAAGGGCCTTGATTATATTGCGACACCATGGGTGTCTCATGTTTGCAGAGAACTAAGTGTTTTCTATGACATTTTTTTCACTACTATCTTTGCACTTGTTTTTACTTACATATGCAATATTATTATTTTTGTTACTAGTTCTCTTATTGACATATTGATGTTATTATTCTTGTCGATATTTTTATTCTTATTGTACATCATGGTCTCTACCATGCACATCCTCTTTACAAGAATATGTTTTTCTTGGTGGCCACCACATCATCCCTTCACGTGTTTTCTATGCAAATTATATGACCTATCAAGCATGGTTACACATATACTCATTTGATCTATATGCTCAAACTCTTTATCACACACACCTCAAAAGAGATGGCATTCATTCAGGTATATTTTACACCTATACCAAAAACAATTTTTTTTTTTTTCAAACAAAGGAAGGCACATGAAAAAGTACTATGAAATAATATCACACACAAAAATTTAGAAAAGAAAGTATAAGGTAAAAATGTATAATAAAATCAGGACCATATAAATTTTCCTATCTCCTTTATACAAGTTTTCCCTAAGGGAGGTTATAAAAAATTTCTCAAAGCAATTTCATATTTTTACCTACAAGAACGTGTTTTTATCACAATTTCAAACTCGGATGACTTAATTCAAATTAGTTTCAAGGGGGTGAAGTATTTCATTCCTTATTTTCTATAGCACTTAGTTTCGGTTTAAGTTTTAGGGATATTGGTGGCACGGGCCTCCTTTTTCTATCTATATTTTAACACATTCCACATCTACTTAGTTTCTAATTAGTTATACGACACATGGGGGAGTATGGGGGCATCTTATTCTAGAATTTTATATTGTGTGTCCTAATTTTCAAAAGTAGGCCTATATCCATACAATGGTGTGGTCCATGGGATCATGGAAGGTATCAAAGAAGATACATTATTCGTAGGAAGTATTTCCTCTCCTCTTACACTTAAAGGGGAAGATATCATATTTTTAAATGAATTTGATACACAGACTTATTCCTTCATTTGTTGATTTTCCTCCTCATTCTTCTTCTATCTATTTTGCATTCATGTGTTAGGATACATACACCAGATACTCTAGAATATCCTTGGCACAATTGGGGACTGATCACCCCGATTATTTAACAAAGTTCAACAAGAAAAATATCTAAGTAAAAGAAAACAATAGGGAACTCTTCCCTCTACAAAACAAATGTGTGTATTCCTTCCACATTTTGCATCTCTTTATTGAAAGAGGTTTTAAAACCCGCAAGTGAGGATCACAAGGGATGACGTGCACATCAACGGACGTGCGAATGATAGCATGAAGAGATCTCGGGAGGAGCGAGCATCAACCGAATGTGCATGCAAAGATTTGAAACACGGGTAGAACCTAGTTAAGCCATAAAACTCTCCTCTATTACATAGATCAAATGGGGTGTACATATAGGAGGTGCTAAGTAACCCCCAGTGTTGTAATCATGAAAACTCGAGTAGAGAGGGTAGTTACATCCTAGAATAGAATTTTAACTCCCAATGACACATATGACACACTTTGGACGCATAAGAGAGAATCTCATAATGACCCCTAATTGACACATGGACCTACGATCTCACCTAGCGAGATGACTCACCTAATTATGTGGAAAATAATACACACCAAAGCACAAATCGATGAGGTACCCATGCACAAGAAAAAGGTCCCAAGTAGTGAAGGAAAACCCAGTGGGAAAAACATCCACCACAAGAGAACAAAACACTCTCTAATCTAAGAAAGATGCCAAATATGGGTCCCAGCTCTAGACGAGCCTGAAAAGGTACCCATGTACAAAGAGGCAATCTCTCAGAAAGAAGAAGAAGAGAGAAGAAGAGGGAGACAAGAGGAATGCAGAAGATGCCATGGACGGATCTAAACTCTGTAGCTCTAAGAAGTCTCCCAAAAGAATGTCGATGATGAGATCCTCTACCTCTAGACTGAAGAAGAGCCACCCACAATGAACTGTGTGCCTGCCCTTAGGAAGGACATAAATGGAGTACTAGAAGTCCACCCACTCTGTAAAGGAAATCGAAGGCAACAACATGAAGAACTCTAAGTCTGGTCCACCAAAGTGTGACATTGGTCTAGTAAGTGAGTGCCAAGGAACCGAAGGTAATTCCATGTACATAGAACTATCAGAGTAAAAAAGAGGAACACCCGTAGAAAGGATGTCCTAGTGATGTGAAGGGAACAAAACATCCTCTACAAACAGAAAAGGGATCCACAACTGAGGGTGGATCAATGAAGGTCTCTAGAAAAGTGGAAGTGGTAAGAGTCCCAGAAGGGGCACTCCCAACAACAGAGATGATGGAATCCTCTGAAACACCTATAGATGGATGAGAAAACTGTAGTGCATCACAAGTAGACTCTACAAAAATATGACTAAGTTTAGGAAGATACTCGTCACAATGACGGGGCTCAACAAATAGAAGAGTGATGTCAGATAGGTATGAGTCATCCAATGAAGGTAGAGGAGTGGAAGGGGCCTTACACACTGGAGGTGGAAAAGAGGTGGGTGTGATGACTATATAAGACTAAATAGGATACTGCTCAATATCTGATGAGATGTGGGAAGTGTCAACACTCTCTAGAATAGTGAGAGAAAGAGGAGAGAATTCCTTTGTAGTACTCTCGACATCAGAACTAGATGCACAATCCTTGTCATCAGAAGTAGAACCAAGCGATCCTATGTCAGTGGAACTATCATCACATGAAGAAATAGAGGAGATAACTGAATCAGCAGCAGCAACAATGGTGGCAGTATGTGAAGGGTCTCCATAGAGGGACTGAAGAATGCTCCAAACATGGTGAGATGGATCTGAGTCTACCACATGAAACCAGAGAGATCTGGAGACATGCATCATCATGTGACCAAATATGTGGTCGTAAGTTTCGAGGAAGTCCTCTAGATGACGATGATCAGTGGGTGTAGGAACTGGCCCAAGTAAGAAGGGTCAAAGACCCTTGTGAGAAAAGTAATGTTCCATGGAAGCATGCCAAATTGAATAGTTCCCTCTCTCGGTGAGAAGTAGCGAAGGCTATAAAGTGATCCTATGACCCTCAAGTCTGGAAAGAGCACTCTCCATGATGCGGAATCAAAAGTGCAAGGTGCACAAAAGCAAGACATCAGACTCATCTAATAATGCATCTACATGTGAAAACCCAAGAGTACTAGTCAACCCCCTCAGAATGTGACATTTTATAAAGTAGTGTGTTTACAAAACTGACAATTTCATCACGTAATGTGTGAAAAATCATGTAACTTTGACTAAAGAAGTGCTAAACATGAGCAGAAAGTCAAAAGTTATAGCAAAAAGATGATTCCCGCAACTAATGGAAAATGTCAATAGGCCTATGAAAGTTAAAAAGGTGTCCAAAATGGGTGCAACGGGTGTCATGTGGGTACCTGTTGGAAATGGCATAAAATTTTAGGCATATTTTTTTTTTTTTTTATTATTATGAAGGGGATTAGCCTCCTGCTAACCCCCGAACCTCACCCTCCGTCTTAGGCACTCGAAGGAAGGACATTAAACAAGCAAAAATGTAGCCCAAAATTTATTACAATGCCACAAATAATGAATTTTTTTTACCTCAAAACATTAAAAAAGATGAAGGAGGAGGCCCACATTTGGAATTTTATGGAGCTAGATGGTGTAGTTATTGACCAAATTGTTGTGTTGGCGAGAACCGTTTAACCCCCGAACGAGCACCGGGAGGGGACCGAGCGATTAAACGTGCTGGAGGTAACGTCTGGCGAATAACACGAACTGCTTGGAGGTGAACGTCTAGCGAATAACATGTGTTGTTGGAGGTAAAAGAGCTATTGGAGGTAATGTCCAGTGAATAACACAAACTACGGAGGTAACATCCAAACCAATAACACATCTTCTTTGGAGGTGAACAAGTTCTTTGGAGGAAACCATGTGAATAACACGAACTTCGGTGAGCCGGTTGGAACACCACGAATAGTGAACACCATGAAAAGTGAACAAAGGGCTTCAAAAAACATAAAATCCATAGGATTAGTGTAGGTTGAAATGGTGAGTCACTGCAGAGAAAACATCCATGTGGTACGAGAAAATGTCCATGGTAACCAACAATCGGGAGAGTTGGGGAGCTTATAACGTCTTTGCTAAAAGGAGATGCGGTTGAGGGAACTCTCCACGTAGCAGGGCCTAGAAAACTCAGCTTTAATGTGAGTAGAATGGAATGAAACCAGTGCCACGAGCTCCTGTTGATGGTGTAGGCTGATGCACAATGGCAGAGTTGAGTCTAACTAGGAATCAAACAAGCTAGCACCAATATCTAAATCCCACAAAAGTGATACACAAGCACTAGTGCAGATGTGGATGTAGCATGCATGAATTACCAACTTTGAGTGCTAAACCAAGAATAGAGATCCGAGGCAAGAGGTACCAAAACCCAATGCATGTAAAAGGAAATGTAAAACCAAGAACGAGCCTCCAAATTCAAAAAACTGAAACTCAGATCTAAGCCCTCAAACAACACCCAAAACTGCAAATCACCTCTGAAGACCGCATGCAAAAGCCAAAAACCACAAAAACCCCAAAAATAACCATGATCACATGAAAAACTCTACAAGAGGTATGAAACCCGAATCGGTGCAAGTAGGGCATGATCAGAATAACCATTACAACACACAAATGAGAATTTGAAGATCACGTCGGAAGCCGGAAAATGCACGAAACGCCAGGAGTGAACGGATCCACAAGATCCACTAGGATACCATGAAAGAGAGTTTAAAACCCACAAGTGAGGATCATAAGGGATGACATGCACAACAATGGACATTTTAATGGCGGTGTGAAGAGATCTTGGGAGGAGCGAGCATCGACCGAATGTGCATGCAAAGATTTGAAACACGGGTAGAACCTGGTTAAGCCATAAAATTCTCCTCTATCTCATAGATCAAATGGGGTGTACATATAGGAGGTACTGAGTAACCCCCAGTGCTGCAATCATGACAACTCGAGTAGAGAGGGGGAGTTACATTCCTAGAATAGAAGTGTAACTCCCAATGACGCATATGACGCACTGACACATAAGAGAATCTCATAATGACCCCTAAATGACACATGGACCTATGATCTCACCTAAGTGAGATGACTCACCTAATGATGTGGAAAATAATACACACCAACATTTATTTCATTTACATTACATCTTTATATTTGAGTTAACTTCATTTTTATCATGGACATTGAGTACACTATGTGATATAGGTTTCATCATGGAGCATTCCAACACCAACACAAAGGGATCTTGGAAGAAAATGTTGAGAGAAGACAAAGTGCATCTATATACCCAGGTATATTTTCATTTAAGAATGTAATTTCAATTTATAATTAAAGGGGGAAATGTAGACAATAAATTTTTGTAATTTTACTCTTTTACACTATTTATTTTAACATTGTTCTCTTTCTCAAACAAGTAAACTTTACTCACACTCATCCGGTACATCTCTAGATATCTTATCTAGCTTTTTTGGTCATAAACACTCATCTATCAATAATTTCTGAAAATTGAATGTATGAAATCCATTAAGAAAATCCACTTGTCATCTTTGAAACCTCGGATTTCATATTTCTCCTCTAGGGTCAAAACGTATAGTAGGGTCGGTTTGTGTCATACAATCCCGACCTAGTGTACGGTTTTCCTTACTCACTTTGATCCCAAACTTTCAATTACATATTATTATTTGGGTCATTTAATCCCCCATAGTTTTCCTTTGTAATTTAAATCACCTTTAGAAGCATATAAAAAAAGTGAAAGTCACCTCAACTAGAACCTAGCACTCTTATGAACTCCAATTGCAAAAGCTAACACAAAATGCACCCAAAGCTCTCTACACTTTACAAATACCTCTACACACTCATTAGAACATCACTATCTACAAGTATAAAGCTTCCCACTAGGTCTAGGGATTACTTCTCACATTTTCAAGAATACAAAGTCACTCACTCAATTATATTTACAAGAGAGAAACTCAAGTCAATATTTTTCAAAAAAATAATGCCAAATTTGATTACACTACAAATGCTAGATCTCACATTCTAGGTTGAAAACAACCTATGGTTTAAGGTCTCTTCAAAGTAGTGTCAACGTGTATAGTGCATAGGGGTACCCAAAACCCAACTAATGTTTATTTTTAGGACTCTTTATCCATTTTTAGGGTTTGAAAGGTTGAGTATAGAATCCCCCACAATGTGACCAAAAGAGAGTGATGAAGATATCTAGACAAGTGACAAACCCATAAAGTTGTAGATCCTAGTTCTAAGAGGATTCAAGACCATAAAAATATGTGAAGACTATATGGATGTTCCTACACCTACTATAGAGTCTTGTTGAAGATAATATTCAATTCATAGTTCTATATTCACAGCATTCTTAGGTTTAGATCCCCATGTTTCATCATTCATATCACTAGACTTTCCTAGAATCATCTCGTAATCAGCTACGTACACTTAATCCTATGTATCTATGTACTTTTATTGTATCATGCACATTTGTTACAAGTATTAATGTATTATTTTGATATTGAAAATATAATGTTGGAATTGAATTAATTGGAATAACCCCTTGTAGATTTTATTTCATTCCTTTGTGGTTTGAGTAAATTTTTATCAAATATAAAAAGGGTGAAACACTTTTTCCAAATAATGTCAATGTTTTTGTACTAAAAGTGTTAATTTATGTTCCCCTTCCTTATGAGGACAAGCTTAATGGCTGATGGATTTATTGTTCAAGAATTTTATACAAAGATATTTCTAAGATAAAATTATCTCATAACATTAAGTCAGGACTAAAACAAATCTCATGTTTAGCTTCTTTGTATGTAATAAACTCACATTTTTGTTTCTTAGGAGAACTAATTTATGTCTAGTTATTTTAGACAAATTTCTAATTGAATTAATTTTGGACATATATATTTTTTTTTGTATTCTATAAAGAATATATACCATGATTTTTACTGTTAGTATTATGCATTCTCTTTGTATTTTTGGATTTGATTGTATTAATTTATTTAATTATTGTACCCTATGTTTTTTATTTCTTTAAAGGATGGTAAAAATTTTAATCATGTTAAAGGAACTAATTTTGTAGTCACTTGAGTTACATTTCAAGACAATTTATCCAAATACTACGTCAACAATTGGGAGTAATTTTAAATAAATTATGAAGAAGATGAGAGTGAAAGGAGTAGACTTGGACAATAATCATTTTCTCATTCTATAGGTTTGGTAAATTCATTTTGACATAACCCAACAAGAATTATATTTATTCCTGAAACCATGGATATTATAGAAATCTTTATTGGCTTTTACTTCATACCATTTTTTCTTACCAATTTATAAGTGAAATGGAATTTATTAGTGTATTGATATTATGATTGAGTAGTGATATTTATATTTGGATATTGCAAGATGAAGATGAAGGTAATGGAGAGGGAGGTGAAGATATAAATACATCTAGAAAATAGTTAAAGAAGCTAATACAAAGATAATTTGGGTTAGAAGGCGATAATGGGGACATAGATGTATACTTTTTTACTTTTCTTATAAGGTTTGATCATTATTCCCAAAATTTAATCCTTAACATTGTGCATTTTACTATTTTTTTGACTTTCTCAATTATTGGTGATGTAGAGGTGTAGAGGTGTTTTATCAAAGGAAAAAAGCTGGTTAGAAACACATAAACCTTAAGTTGAATGTAATTTGTCTCTAAATTAGGGTATTAATGATTTCGACTCTTATTATTGCTTCATACATGTCAACATACAATTCTTAGGACTCAATGTTTTAGATAAATCTTTAAAACATAACATTTCAAATGAAAATGATTATTTAAACCATATTAAAGCTAGTAAATCATGTTATTTTGCTAGATTCTACCTCAATGACAATTTTGAGGGTTTAAGACCTTACTCTTCCTTTACAAGGTTTCAATATAACTTTTTAGATTACATAATACATCATATAATTTTTTAAGCATGTAATCTTTAACGAATTTTGATGAACTTTGAAGCTTCTCTAATTGACCCTAAAACTTATATGATAGAATTTGGAACTCTTCAGGTTGAACTTTGGTAGTCAGATGATAGACTCTAGTGTTCCTCAAATGAACTCCAGTACTTGGTTGCTAGATTCTAACACTCCTTAAATGAACTCCAACACTCAGATGATAGAATATGATGCTCCTTAGATGAACTTCAACACTTGGTTGATAGACTTTGCACTCCTCAAATGAACTTTGATGCTTGACTGATAGACTTTAAAACTCCTTAAATGAACTTTAGCACTTAGTTGATAGACTCCAAAGATACTTAACTCCCATCCTAGGATGTTGGAACTTATCTTCAAGATTGAAATAGTATTTATGCATGCTTAAACCCTTTTATACCTCATTTTTATAAAAACTTATTGTTTGGCCCATTTATCAAGCCAAAACATCTAAAAAAATTATCTTTGATACTTATAAGGAACCATTATATTACTTTATATTCTACTTTCAAGTTACTAAGAAGTACAATGTCAAATTTTATAATAAACATTGCAAATATAATGTAGGTAAAATGAAGTACAAAATAGGCTATTATGGGGACTAGTCATCTCCCCACACCTAATATCTTTCAAGTAACTTTGCAATATGTTAGGACCCCAAAATATTGGCTAAGTACACAAAGGCACATGGGCGCACAAGGCCTAGGTTGAAGATGGGCATGCAAGGAGAAAGCACGCAAGGAAATGTTCTAGGAGGGTTTTAGAAAGGTCGTGTTATGCACCAGAAGATAAGGTCTCGAGACCTAGCCATATTTGGCGTATCAGGTAGGACATGAGAAAAGTGTGACCTGATAGTGAATGAAGAGTGGATAAGGTTTCAACCTAGCAACGTGATGCCCACAAAAGGAATATGCTTAGAGATAGAGGATTCTAGAAGACCATCATTACAAGGAGTGGATAGCTCACATTTGATTGAGCATGCCCCCACGGAGGACCACATTTAGACACTTGGTGCCAGATCTGAGGCCACGGATGAGTTGGAACTCTAGGATGCCTATAAATACAAGCACCCATAGAAGAAAAAGGGAGAATATCGGATATATGTAGAGGAGAATATAGAGATCAGATCTCTGTAGAAATACTTTGTGATAACTCTGTGGGATTGTGTAGAGGCTATATAAGGGAGTAATGTATTAAGGGGCTGGGATATAAATTTTTCTTTGTATGGATGAAAGACATGATCCCCATTGTGATGTTTTACTTGATCTGAATAAGTTGTGGTAGTCTAATGGATCCATTGAATGTAATGAGGTTACAAACATGAATGAGTATGAATGTAATTGATTTGGGTCATATCTATATCTTTTCATTTTTGTTCATGAATGTTATGGAATTCATGTAAATCCTTTTGTATTTTCCTTTTTGTTGTAGTTAGAGTTGTTATCTATAAGTACCCTCTATTTGGAATGAATACATTTGTCTAGAGGTTGTTCTGAGCCCTATGATGATTGTATGTCTCATTTCCACCTTTATTCATTAATTTCTTGACATAGATGGTGGTTTCCCACTTAACTCACATAAAAGAGAAACTCGGTGCTTACGTGTGCCTTAGGTGAGCACGCAACACCAGCTACGTGAATGGCCAATGACATAGGATTACCTTGTTCTTTGGTGGGTGTAAAAATGACTACATCTTAGATCCATTTTTAGGACCTCTTTTCAAAGTTGTAGTGGGAAATGACATGCATCATGGTCAGTTAATGAGTAATAAAAAAATGTCTAACTCGGAGAGTGTTGAATCTTTGTTCGAGCCCAAAGGATGAGTTTTCTCGAGAGATTCAATATTGGGCATGAGTTTGATGCAAGAAGGTGGGTGGAAGAGAATCTCTACCATGAACTGTATGAAACTTTTATCTGTTGTTTCTTGCTAGAGAGCTGTATAAATGGCTCTCAACATATGCATCTAGAGAAAGTTGGTTCTATAGAGTGTGTGTGTGGACACAAGAGGACTATTAGAAGTTGTAGGATGTAGATCTGACCTAGACACATGCTGTTGATCAGTGGTGGAAGAGAGTGTTGGCCAACTACACTCTAGAGTACGCTATTTCCACATATTCTTGTCTGAAAGTTACTAAGTTTGAGTTTTTACGGGAGCCCAGAGGATCATTTCTACATGTTATTCCTCTGAAATGAATATCTTGATTATTACCTTGGGTTTAGAGGCATTGCTAATGGATGGCTAACCCGTTACTCGAAGCCTTGGGTGAGGAAGCTAGGGTGGAGGAAGATGGAAGATATTACAATGGAGAAAAAAAGGGAGGAGAGATGACTCAATTATAGTGAATCACATGAAAGGGATATTGTTAGACGATGCAAGGTTGCAGGTGTGATGGATCTATGGAGCCGATGTTGCGGGAAGGAGTTGAGATTCATGCGGAAGACATGGGACCAGCGGTCTTTGCTACCCCATCTTGGCAAGTGTATAAGAGAGACCCCTTCGACTTCGATGAGAGTCTATCACATGGAGAAAGAAGAGCTATTGGTGCACATCTGAACCCACTTAGTGATCAAACCACAGTGCTTGGTTTTCTAGATCAAGGAAGAAGTATCGTTGACCTAGTTGGTATGAGTAGAAGTGACATATCTGTGCCCAGGAGATACAATTTTTCATTTCTCACTTCTATGGCTATGCATATTATTCCAGTATTTAGAGGAATTTTTGGAAATGAATAAAGTACACAAGCCTTCAGTCTCATGTCTGAGAGTGGCATGGGCTACACTAGTTGTAGTCGGGCATTATCATAAACCATCAACATGTAATTCAATGGAACTTTGGGGACCCTTGGCACGACCACTACAGGACCTAGTGGACCTAGTGGATCTGGTGGGTTAGGAGGAATAGGACCTAGTGGATCTAGTGGATCTGGTGGCTTAGGAGGCATAGGACCTGGTGGATCTGGTGGATCTGGTGGTGGAGGAAATACCAGAGGACACTAAGGCTCTAGCTTAGCAGGACAAGGGCCCCATCCACCTCCTTAAGTATTCTTTGAAATGTATTTACATTTTCCAGATTACATAGGTATTGAATATGCTACATAACATGTTCACAAGTGTGAGTGTTATGGCGTGTGAAAGGATCACTACCCCAGAAAGCGAAAAGCAAGCTACTTTATAACTACATTATAAGGCGCGAGACACAACTAGTATCGAAATATGATCCACACCGGATGCTGGTGGACTACACTACTTTAAAGAACACATTCTTGGCATAATTCCACATCCCTAAGTTTGAATAGAAGAGCATCGGTGCCTAAAGGAGATTCAAAAGGAATGGTAGAGTGTGTGTAGAGTATAACGACGGTTTAAGACTCTCTTGTCAAAATTTTCATATGACATTCACCCTTCACAACATGCTCAATGGTTCAATAGGGGTTGATAACTCCATTGAGAAGAGTTTTATCTCATAAAACTTTCACAGGTTGTCAGGAATTTGAATCCACTCTATGCGTCAAAGATATTAGAAGTGTTGATACTAGAGTTAGCCCATTTCTGGAGGCTCAAATCATTTTTATGGCTAAGTAGCTGGAGAAGTTGTTAGCTAACTCAGCCCATGAGACTTGTAGTGGAATTTGGTGTATAGATTGTGAAGTAGAGGGGCATGTCAAGGATAGTTTTCCTGGAGGATAGTATGCACCGTAATAGTAGATTATGAAATTTTTTATGGGGACCATGATGCAGGTATATGTCCCTTGTTATAGCACACAATTCAGAATAATGTGTCTTGCTACTATAAAATATGAACCTCTAAAACCCATGATACTAAGGATTGTAGACTTATTAACCAGATCCATGAGGACATTGATTATGGGGTGCACCAGACTAGCATTGAATGTAGTTCTAAGAATGATGATCGCCGTTATGAGGAGAACGTAGAGGAAGGTGCGCACAGAAGGGGATTTCATGAAAAATTTTGTGGTCGTAATGGCCGCGGAGGAGGAAGAAGTGAGTTCCCATGAGGAACTTGTTACAATTATGGGTCCATAGACCATTATAAACGAGAATGCCCTAACTTATTACAATGCTCATGCTTTGCGGGAAGAAAAAAAAGTATGCGGAGTGCCATGAGTTGTTTGAGCACATGAATTAGTAGCACCGTAAAGACAAGGGCTCTGCAATGGTAATAATTAAGAAGGTAGACACACAATGGATACCACGAGTGACACATGATGCAAGCTTGGAACCTGTTATGGTAACAACAAGAGTAGAGGCCACATGCGCAAAGGAAATACCAAGGTAGAAGAACTTGGTTTCAAGAGAGGAAGTTGTGCATGGGAAGTACCCAGACCTTACCCATCAAAAGGAGGTATACCAAGAAACTATGGATGTTATAAGGAGCTTACAGGGAGAAATCTAGTGTCTTAAGGAGTAGTCTAGGCAGCAGGAGCATAGGAGAAGTGTTGAGGCTCCACAGAAGGACATGGATGAGGTTAAGGAAGTATGAAAAATGCTAAGGAAAGATAATATTATTCCCTTTCTAGGAGCATGGTTAAGAGAGAAAGTACCACACGCCGGAGAAGAGTGTGAAAGGTAGGTCTTGCATGCAAACCTTCCCCCTCATAACCTTGACTATGATAGGGAGATCATGTTAAATACAGTCGTGGATGGATGGCTCCTTAGTAATATCCTCATTGACACAGGTGCGGAGGTCAATGTTCTCACGTTGGATGCATGGCATCAGATGGGAAGGCATGCATTACGATTGTCTTTGAATGTTTTGTATATGGAAAACAAAATAAAAGTAATTCCCATTAGTGTCTTAAAGGATGTAGCTATCACCATTCAGGGGGCTAAGTTTACTGGGGATTTCAAAATATTGGTTCTCACTAAGGCGATAGTTTCCCAACACTTCTTGGGTGCCCATGGTGCTATAAAAATAATGTTGACCTGTGGTTCAATAAGGGGTACATCATCTTTTAGAATCAGGAAGAAAGGGTTCTCATTCCCCTTGTAGATGGGAATTTGGTGCCATACACTGAGCCCTTAGGAGAAGAGGTCCTTGATTGGATTTATGTGTGTTCTATTTAAGACCTAGAGATAATCCATCCTACGATGAAGTTATCTAGTTTGAGGATGCTCAGTTGGTAAGTGACACCACTAGTCTAGCATGTGACAATTGGGCACATGGAACTTATGAGTTGGTTGGGAGATAACTGAAGGGGCTTGTAACTAGAGCACCTAAGGCATGCTCACTTAGGTGCCTAGGAGGAAGGAAGTTACCTAAGTAATTTGGAGGGGCTTACACTGAGACCTTCTTGCAGGAAATGGAGGCCCAATGGAGAAATAAGAATGAAAGAAGAGAGATGCTAAGCTATGTCTTTCTTGGATCTGCAAAGCACGATGGTGGGTGACACACCACAAGAGCTTATCATGATGGCAAAAAGTTACAATTGCCTTATTTTTTTAGTTCTCTAGAAGCAATGCACCCACCACCATCAAATACTACTATGGTAAGGAGCCCGCCTCTTTCAACATCCAAGCTTGTGAGAGAGCCTAGAAGGAAGGCACAGAAGCTTTGTCACCATCCCTTTGGGTACATAAACTATATTCTACATTGTAGGGTTATGTGCATGCATGGTACATCCACTCTTAGACATGCCGCCAAGTAGGGATTTGGTAAGAACTAGCGGCTGATCTCGTCCAACAATTTGAGTATCGAAGCACCAAACCATCGGTGGATAAGGCATTGTAGGAGGTCAAGCACCTTACGATGGGGGATAGTGCAAAGGAAGAGGATAGGCTTGTAGAGTTTCTAGGAGAGCCATACTTGGAGAGATAATTTTGTGAAGATGGGTCGATGAGGTGCGGTTGTGCACGTGCATAGAGAAAGAAAAAGAGCATATGGTCTATGTCATAGATGGTGAAGAAATGGAAAATTTTGAGGTTAACCATTCTCTAGGCTCAAGCGAAGTGATGGATAGTGTTTATGAAAGAAAGCGTGCCTACCATGAACCTTTAAAGACAAAGAAGGTTAACATCAGCTCAGAAGAAGAGCCTAAAGAGGCTATCATCGGAGACTATTGGTCGGAGAAGGAAGTCTCCAAGATCATTGATATTTTATGTGAGTTTGAGGATTTATTCCCACGTGGGTATCATGAGCTTAAAGGCATCCACCATTCCTTGGGGAGATGAGGATAAAGCTGAAGGAAGGTGCACACCCAGTTAGGAAGAGACCATACCAGATGAACCCCAATCTGTGTGTGAAGGTCAAGGAGGAAATAGACAAGATGATAGCGTTAAGAATCATAGAGGTTGTGGAGGAATCAGAGTGGATAAGTGCAATGGTGATTAGTATCAAAAATATGGAAGGATAAGGATATGTGTTGTTTATTAGGATTTGAATGCGGTGTGTGTCATTGATCCCTTCCCAACCCCATTCACTCGAAGAAATCCTAGAAGGAATGGCAGGGCGTGAAGTCTACTCTTTCATGAATGGGTTCTCGGGCTATCCCCTAGTGAGGATTGCAAAGGAAAACCAGAGAGAAATAAAACCTTCACCACCAAGTGGGGACATTTTTCCTATACATTCATACCTTTTGGGTTAAAGAATGTGCCTACTATGTTCTCATGCATTATAGTGTAGTTGTTCCAGGACTTTAATCCACAATTTTCTCCAGTGTACTGTTGTTGCGAGACTCACGCACCCCGGATGCGAGATCGGGCTTCTAGGGTGATCACTCTAGCATCCAGGTGTGATTGCACAACATGGAAACCTCTCTCCAAGTGTGGGGACTTATGAAACCGAGAGAGGAATCTCTAGATTAGAGGCTGGTTCCTCAAACTCCTCCGATTTAGATCTAATGCTTGCACAACTACGAGAGGTTCGAGATCCTAATCCTACTCTAAATTCTAAGGGGGCGAGATAGAAATGCAAAAATTGAAACTAATCAAGATGCTGATCCACCAAAAGGAGTGGTAAAACATTTATGTCAAGCAAATAGACACAAACCAGAGATTTACAACATGAAACATACACAGATTGATAAGATATAATTTAGGATCTGAAATAAAGCAAATAATACAAACAAAGGACTGAAAACCATTCACAAAGCTTGCATTATCATTTCCAGTGTCAAAATCACTGCATTACACCCTCAGAGAGGTAAAAACTATTACAGCCTTTGGAGAGTTCTGATTCTTCCAAAACAATCACTTGCTGGAGGTGAAAGAAGAAGCTGATATACCCAAAAATGTTCCCCCTTCGAAATGAGCCAAATCTGGCTTTTACATTGCATGGGTCAAGCCAGGGACAGAAAACGTACAAAAACATGAGAACCCATCCCTCCTTGACTACAGATGCATTAAAACGGCATGGGGACCTTACAAACCCATACCCTGTCACTTTGACCGAATTACAGGAGAATGTGACCCATTCTGCATTAAATCTGGTCGCTGAAATGTCACTTCTGGCCATGAACACACGTCAGAGCCGTTTCTCAATTTTCTCTCTCCAGAATGCACCAAAATTCAAGATTAACCCTAGAATCACGTAGAGAATTTCATAAGCTTTCTGTTGATATAAAGAATTTGAAAATCCAAGCTATGAATCGAAAGATATGTCGATCTGAAGATTTAGGGCACAAAACAGGTGAAACATGTTTTGAAAATCTTTCCTGCGCTCTGCCACCTGGATGACACGTGTCAAGCGCTGATTGGATGCGTAATTCTCTCTCCTTCCCTACTTCATTAGACATGTGTCTTCTTTTTATTGGCTCGGGTCAGTGCTTGAAACCTCGCCCTTTGACTTTTGGACTTTCTCCCTTGTGACACGTGTCATGATTTGATTGGTCCGCGGGTCTACCAGCTTTTCGTGCCCTTCACGTCTTCATGTCCCAGATGTCCCAAACTGTTTGGGACAAAAATTGTCGATCCACCTGAAATGGGCTTCCTTGTCCCTCATTCGGCTGATGACAAGTGGCATTGCTCTATTGGCTTTTAGCTCCTTGGCTATCTCGTCCCACGCGTCCCTTTGTCCCTCTTGTCCCGCATCAAGTTCCCGTTTACCGAACCGGCTGGTTCACATCCTTCACGTCCATTTGTTCCGACTGTCCCAGACTTTCTAGGACAAATTCTTACGAACCGCTCGAAATGGGCTTCCTTTGCTCTCGGCCTTCGCCTTTTCGCATTCATTACGTCCTCGTGGCCCCGGATGTCCCAAATGCTTAGTGCGAAAGATCTCTGTTTACTGAACCAAGTGGTTCACATCCTTCACGTCTTCATGTCCCAAATGTCCCAGAGCAGTTAGTCAATTTTCTTCTCCTTCGGCCAAACCAGCTTTCCGCGTCCCACGCGTCCCGACGGCCCGGATGTTCCTTTGCCCTGCAGACTGCCTGGCAGCCTTTCGGCCGATTCACGCCCGGGCGTCCCTCCCCCGTCTCGACTGCTACGAGGACTAGGACTTAGCCAATTTTCACAATTTTTTCTGGCCCAAGCTTGTTTTTTGCAGCCTTTTCACCTTTTCTCAGAACTTGCTCTTTTCAACCTGGACAGGAGAGTTAGAAAAAATTCTGAGGGGACCCTAGAAACATGATTTTTTCCCTGAATCCATCCATTTGCCTGGGACTTGAGAATTCTGATGTATGTTATCAAATCAACCACAGGGGGTAAATTTGGATAACAATTTGGTGACTCAATGGGGATACACTGCTTAGGTAGAAGGTACCGATTGCCTTTAGCGATCCATTGGGCATGGAGTCATCAAATATTCTGTTTAGAAACTCAACTGACTCAGAATGTGCAATGGGGAAGATGGAATATCACCTGATGAAAGCAAGGACTGCTAAACATCTCCATGGATAGCAAGTTGTGCCAAAGCACTTAGGGAAAACAAAACTAACCTATAGCAAAACAATGTGCACAAGCACTTGGAGGAAAGAAAATATAATCTAATATTTACAGAGGTAGTGAACTTCCCTCTAGAAGCAACGCTTGAGATAGATTCCATTGACTGGAATCTGCAGTTCTTCACCCTCCAGTGAGGCTAATTGGAAAGCATTGTTGTTCTTGCACTTTGTGACCACGTATGGGCCACTCCAAATGGCATCAAATTTTGAATGCCTTCCCGGTTTTGCTCTGTCCACATCCCATTTCAACACTAGATCTCCAACTTGAAAAGATCTATCCTTGGCCTTTCTATCAAAGGTCTTCTTGATCAAAGCTTGATCCTTTTCCATTGCTTGGGATGCTTGATTTCTGATCTCTTGTAGCTCCATCAACTCTGCATACCTCACCTCCATGGGCTCAAATTCAAGCAACTCCAGCTGCTTCATGAGTTCCAATGTTGGCAACTCAAGTGACATGGGAAAGATTGCCTCTCTTCCATAGACAAGCCTAAATGGAGAGTTACCTGTGGATCTTTTGGGAGTTATCCTATCAGCCCATAAGGCTGATTTCAGTTTGGTATGCCAAGACCTCTGATTCTCATCAAGAGTCCTAATGATCCTCAACAAGTTCTTGTTTGTAGACTCGGCCTAGCCATTACCCTGAGGGTAATAGTTCGATGAAGTGCTTAGGTAAATACCGTTCTTGACAGCCCACTCAGTCACCCTAGATCCAATGAATGCCAATGCATTATCAGAGATTATTATAGTAGGTACACCAAATCTGGTCGTTATTCAGTCATAAAAGTCTAAGATGCTAGACTCATTTGCCTCTTTGAGTGCTACTGCTTCTGTCCATTTGGTGAAGTAGTCTGTGGCTGTCAAAATCCATTTGTGCCCTTGGCTTGAATTGGGATTAATGACTCCAATGAAGTCCAAACCCCATTGCATGAATGGCTGGTCAAATGAGATTGGATGCAATGGAAGGGCAGCAAACTTCTCTTTTCCTGTGAAGAATGCACAATTCTTACACCCCTTGATCCATGCATAGCAATCACTAAAGATTTTAGGCCAATAATAACCAGCCTTCATGATTTTTAGAGCTGTCACTCTTGGTGCAAAATGGCCACCAGCTGGTCCACCATGAAACTCTTCCAACACCCTTTGAATCTGATTTGTGCTAATGCATCTCAACAGCACTCCATTCACATCTTTCTTGAACAAAACTCCATCAACAATGGCATACGGGACAGCCTGCAATCTGAAGTGTCTCCTTTGGGTCTTGTTCATCTCTGGGGGGCATAGGCTTGTGCCTAGGAAGTGCATAATACCTTGGGTCTAGCAAGGAGTCGGGGCAGCATTGTCTTCTTCTTGCCTGCCACTCGGCTCATGGCTATCTTGGACTGTCAAAAGAGTTTCTTCTTTGTTGCATACTTCTTTTTGCTTCCCCAAAACCAGCTTCTCACACAATCCTTTCCCTCTTACCAGCTTGGTGATCTTGATCTCAATGTCATACTCCATGACACGTGTGATCCAACCTGCCCTTTTCTCATTCAAATCCTTGTTGAGGAGGAAGTCCTTAACTCCAGCATGTGAGACCAGCAACTGGACCTTGTTGTTTGAGACTAAATGCTTGAATTTCTTCAAGCTTCTGATTACTGCAAGTACATGCTTTTCAATAAAAGAGTACCTCACCTCACAGTCATCTAGGCTCTGGCTGAAAAAGGCAATCGGCTGCTCATCATTATCTTTGTTCTGCTGTACTAGAATGGCAGAAATAGTGTCATCACCTCCAAATGCATAGAGGATGAAATCCTTGGAGAAGTCTGGGTTGATGAGAGTTGGTGCTTGAGAGATAGCTTCTTTGATTGCTTCAAAACTCTCCTTGCCTTCTGCTGTCCACTTAAAAGCCATGCTCTTCTTTAACATTTTGGTGATGGGCTTGACAAGGGCTGCAAAATCTGGGATAAACCTGCGGACAAAATTGATCCTTCCCAAGAAGCTTTGAAGAGCCTTCTTGTGACTTGGCAATGGTAGTGCTCTTATGGCTTCAACCCTCTCTGGATCAATTGCCAGTCCCTCTTTCGAGACAATATGGCCAAGGAGCTTTCCTTCATGTGCAAGAAAGATGCACTTCTTGGGATTCAAAGACACTCCGAACTTTCTACACCTCTGAAACACTTGCCTGAGGTGAAAGAGATGGTCTATTGCATTCTTTGAGAAGACAGTGATATCATCTAGGTATACCAGCACTATCTTGTTGATCAAACCTTTGAATGCCATGTCCATTGCCCTTTGAAAGGTAGCACCAGCGTTGGACAGCCCAAATGTCATCTTCTTGTAAGCATATGTGCCCCATTTGGTTGTGAAGGCTGTCTTGAACTGATCTTCCTCCCTCACCATAATCTGATTGTACCACTGAGTAGCCATCTAGGAGATAGAATCTCTCTGAACCGGATACTACTTGCAATATTTGTTCCATTGAAGGAAGCGGGTAATGATCTTTGAGAGATGCCCTATTGAGGTCTCGAAAGTCCACACACAACCTGATTTCTCCGCTCTTCTTCCTGACCGGAACCAAGTTAGCAACCCAACTTGAGTGCTTGATCGGGAATATAATGCTTGCCTCTATTAGCTTATTTATCTCTTTCTTCATTAGAGGCTCAATGTGAGGGTTAACAGGTCTCTACTTTTGCCTGATGGGCTTAGCATCTGGATCCAATTCTATGGTATGTTGTGCCAAATTCGGATTGAATCCTCTCAAGTCTTCATAGCTCCAAGCGAAGACATCTGGAAATTCTTGGCAAAGCTGTATGAAATCTGATTTCTCCTACTCAGTGGCCACTTTACCAATTTGAAGTGTTTTGCCTTCCCCAACCGGAATTGGCTCTGAATCTTCTCTCTTGACCTGTATGTTAGCCTTTTCCTTACGGAACTGGTCGTTAGGGTTGAAGATAGACTCCAACATTACTAAACCCTTGGGAAGTTTTTTTGTCCGCAACTGCACTACTTGATCCCCATACTGCTGCTCTAGTCTGTCCTGATTCCTAGCTGAGAATTCAGCCTCTTCTTGTAAAAAATTGACGATTTGTTGATCGTTCTCAAACACCTGCCAGCTTATATTATTATCTGGAACTGCTGGCCTCACAATCACATGGATATGTGGCTGTGTTTTTTCCCTTTTGATGTTGTCAACCACATCAAACGTTGCTCCAACTGCTGCGAGCCTATCCGCAGCTTCATTTTTCTTCCTGGGTATGGACACGATGTTGAAAGCTTTGAAATCCTCAATGAGGTCCCATACCCTATTCTTGTAGTTCTTCAGCAGGTCATTCTTTGTAGCATGTTGTCCCCTGACTTGATTGACGATCAGCTCACTATCCCCGAACACCTGCAAGTTATTTATGCCCTTTTTCCTAGCCCAATGAAGTCCATGAATCAAGGCCTCATATTCAGCTGTGTTGTTTGAACAAGAAAACTGGAAATGAAAAGCTGAATAATATTTGATGCCTTGAGGTGAAACAAGCATAGCTCCTCCTCCTGCACCTTGCCTACTCCTTGATCCATCGAAAAATAATTTCCATACCTCATTGTCATCCTTATGGTTTGGTTTGGTGATGCTAGGAATAGGCTGGTTTTCTTCATGTATGCAATAGACTCCTAGTTCAGATTCTTCTACTTCTTGGTAGGGATCAAAAGCATGTACCTTGCTTGCCCATTCATCAAGAGTCAAATCTGGAATGCTTCCAACTTTGGTGTTGGCTTCATCTATGTTTGGATAATCTTCTTGATCAAATGCTCAATAGTTGGCATTGATTTGGCTTGGAGTATGAGGCTCAATATGAAAGTTTGCAATAGGCTCAGACCTAATTGTAGCCTTAGTTCCATACCTTGTTCTAAACAGCATGTGAGACCAATCCGCCAAAAGATAGCCTCCAATTTTAGCAGTGAAGTCTCTTGACAAGCACAATGCGAAGAGTGATGGAAGGTCTATGACTGATACATCTTGTAAAACAACAACATTTGGACATGCATGCAAGATAAGACTCAAATTTCTAATCACTCCAACTTTTGCTATTGCTGTCCCATCTAGCTGCACTACCCCTTTAGATGTTATTTCATACTGGAGCCCTAGCCGATCAGCTATCTGTTTAGGCATTCTTGAGCTACTTGCCCCGAGTCTATCATGTAATTATGTACTAGCTGACTTCCCATGATTAACGAAACATAGAAAGGGGGCTTCACATTTTACCTTGTTGTGCTCATGACTTCCTTCAAGTTTGCAACATTTGTAAGCACTTTGTCTTGCATCCGAACTGTTGATTTGAAGTTGGCCAATCCTTCATGGCAGCTTGCGTGAGATCTCTTTGGCACAGGATGGATAGGGATTCCCACATTGATATGTTGACGTTAGTCTTCTTCATCCTGTTCAATGATCTTGAATGGGGATGAAGTATCCTTTTGTTGTCCCTTGGTTTGCACATTTACTCCCTACACATGGGCAGCAATAGCTGGCATTTGAGTTGGCCTAGGGGCTATTCTTGGCTGCCCTTGTGCATTTGAAACTAGACTTTGCTTGCCAATAATTTGTGGAGTCATAGAGGGTTGTGGATTGGCTGGGGCTAATGGCTGTTCCTCACTCGAATTTCTCCTCTTTTACCTTGTGTTGGCTGCAACACCTTGAGAAACTACTTGATTCATGCCACGAAATCTCCCGCTTTGCCAGTTCACCAATGTAGTGTCATTTGGGGCTGATTGCTTTGGAATGTTTCTTGTTGTTGGCTATTTCCTTGACCGCCTTCGCCCCACCACACCGATAGTTGTCACCATCAATGCTTGATTGAGAGCACCATTGAAGCACATGGATTGGTTATGGGGTTCATTGCATGGAAAACACAAATCATATTCTGACGAGCAATGTTGTTTTGTGTTGGCACTAATGCCTTAGAGGCAGATATGACATTTGGATTATAGGGTTGGAATGGTCTATTGGTAGGAGGCCTTGTTTGATTCATATTTGCAGCTGGATTAGGTGGTCTTTGTGGTTGGTATGGCTGCCTATTAGGTTGAGCTTGGGGTTGATAAGAAGGTCTGAAACCTTGGGCTTGTTGCCTCTTGAGAGTAACTAGCTCATTGCCTAGGTTTTGCAACTGTTTCATGACCTCTTGGAGTTCATTTGAAGCACTAGAGGATGAAGTAGAAGTTTCACTTGAACTTTGATTTCTAGGGGTGGGAACAGGAGCCAAAGTGGGTGCTTGACTAGTGCTTGGATTTTCTAAGTTTGGATACAAGGGCATGGGAGGCCTAGGAGCCAGTTTACCAGCTTGAATAAGATAGTTTTCGGCTCTAATGGCAATGCTATAAGCAGCAGGTAAGGTTGTGCCTCCCATAGATTGAATTAACATAGAAATATCAGAATTCAAAGCTTTAAGGTAATATAGAAAAGCACCTTCACCTTGTTGTCTGAGCATCACTGGAATCCTATCCCAAGACCTTTGAAATCTGAAGTTGAAGTCAGTCAGCTGCTCGTTGGGGGCTCTCTTGATAGTTGTTAGCTGCTCCAAAAGAGACAAGTTGTCTCCCTTCTCTCCAAATTACTCGTGAAGTGCAATACAGAGCTGATTCCAGTTTGTGATAGAACCAGCTCCAAGGCTCCTAAACCATTGTAATGCTTTACCCTTGAAGGAAGATGCCAGTAACTTGACAGCCACTTGCATTTCATTGATTTCATGAATTGCACAAAGGTTAGCAATATCTTTAACATGATCACCTGGAGTAGTCTGATTTTCTCCAGTGAAGTAGGGAATGTTCTTCAAGGCTGCAATAGGAACTGGATGTTGTGCATTGAGAGAAAGTGGGATGTTGCCTGTGAAGTTGACGTAGGGGTTGTTCTGAGCCATTCTGATTGGTCTTAAAACCCTTGTTGACTGAATGAAAGGTCTACCAGGTGGAGGAGTTGAGAGAGTTCTGTTTGGTGGAGATGGAGACCTTTGAATCCTTCTTCCTCTTTGCCTTCTTCTTAGAGATAATTGCAGGTATTCAAACAACACTTCTTCTTCTCCAACTCTTGACCTTGTGGTGATTCTTCTCATGAGTTTTCAGGCCTGAGCTTGGAACCAGTTGATTCTTCCCCTTGGAGTCACCAGATATGCAAATAATAGCTCTTTTTAAGAAAGAAAAATGCAGCAGATGCACATCAACCCTACTACAATAAAAATGAGACCTCTTGTCCCACCGGCATGCCAAAACTATTGTTACAGACTCACAGCACCCTGGATGCAGATCAGGCTTCTAGGTTGATCACTCTAGCATCCAGTGTGATTGCACAACATGGAAACCTCTCTCCAAGTGTGGGGACTTGTGAAACTAAGAGAGGAATCTCCAGATTAGAGGTTGGTTCCTCAAACTCCTCTGATTTAGATCTAATGCTTGCACAACTACAGAGGTTTAGATCCTAATCCTACTGTAAATTGAAAGGGGGCAGAGATAGAAATGTAAAAATTGAAACTAATTGAAGATGGTGATGCACCAAAAGTATTGGTGAAACATTTTTGTCAATAAAATAGACAAAAAAGCAGATATTTTCAACATGAAACATACACAAACCGATAAGATATAACTTAGGATCTGAAATAAAGCAAATAATATAAAGGATGAAAACCATTCACAAAGCTTGCATTATCATTTCCAGTGTCAAAATCACTGCATTACACCCTCAGAGAGGTAATAACTATTATAGCCTTTAGAGAGGTCTGATTCTTCCAAAAAAATCACTTGCTAGAGGTGAAAGAAGAAGCTATTATACCCAAAAATGTTCCCCCTACGAAATGAGCTAAATCGCTTTTACATTGCATGGGTCGAGCCTGAGGGACAGAAAAACATACAAAAACATGAGAACCTATCACTCCTTGATTGTAGATACATTAAAATGGCATGGGGTACCTTACAAACCCATACCATGTCACTTTGACCGAATTACAGGAGAATGCGACCCATTCTGCATTAAATTTGGTCGCTGAAATGTCACTTATGGCCATGAACACGTGTCAGAGCTGTTTCTCAATTTTCTCTCTCTAGACTACACAAAAATTCAATATTAACCCTAGAATCACGTAGATAATTTCATAAGCTTTCCGTTGATATAAAGAATGTGCAAATCCGAGCTCTGAATCGAAAGATATGTCGATCTGAAGATTTAGGGCACAAAGCAGTGAAACGTGTTTTGAAAATCTTTCAGCTCTCGCCACTGGATGACATGTGTCAAGCACTTGATTGGATGCGTAATTCTCTCTCCTTCCCTACTTCATTGGACACGTGTCTTCTTTTTATTGGCTCGGAGTCGATGCTTGAAACCTCGCCCTTTGACTTTTGGACTTTCTCCCTTGTGACACGTGTCGTGATTTGAGGTCCGTGGGTCTCACCGCTTTTCGTGCCCTTCACGTCTTCATGTCCCGAATGTCCCAAATCAAGTTTGGGACAAAAACTCTGATCCACCCAAATGGGATTCTTGTCCCTCATTCGGTGATGACACATGGCATTGCTCAATTGGCTTTCGGCTCCTTGGCTATCCACGTCCCCACGCGTCCTTTGTCCCAACCGTCCCCAGGCATCAAGTTCCTGTTTCACCCGAACCGGTTGGTTCGCGTCCTTCGTCCATTTGTTCCAACTGCCCTGCATCGTATGCAGGAAAAATTATTCGAACCGCTCAAAATGAGCTTCCTTTTCTCTCACCACTTCACCTTTTCACATCCTTCGCGTCCTCGTGGCCCAGATGTCCCAAATGCTTAGTGCGAAAGTTCTCCGTTTCGGCCAAACCGGGCGGTTCGCGTCCTTTGCGTCTTCATGTCCCAAATGTCCCAGAGCAGTTAGTCGATTTTCTTCTCCTTCAGCCGAACTGGCTTTCCGCGTCCCACGCGTCCCGACGGCCCGGATGTTCCTTTGCCCTGCAGACTGCCTGGTGGCCTTTCGGCCGATTCGCGCCCAGACGTCCCTCATGTCCCGACTGCTGCGAGGACTAGGACTTAGCCAATTTTCACAATTTTTTCTGGCCCAAGCTTGTTTTTTGCAACCTTTTCACCTTTTCTCAGAACTTGCTCTTTTCAACCTGGACAGGAGAGTTAGAAAAAATTCTGAGGGGACCCTAGAAACATGATTTTTCCCTGAATCCATCCATTTGCTTGGGACTTGAGAATTCTGATGTATGTTATCAAATCAACCCTGGGGGTAAATTTGGATAACAAGATTGCCTTGATGATTGGATAGTATATGGGTTAGTAAAACACCATTTTGACAATCTGAGATTGATGTTTGAAAGGTGTCGGTAGTTGAGGATATCCCTCAACATCAAGAAATGTGTATTTTCTACACTTTTTAGGACCACTGTTGGGACACATCATATGCAAAGAAGGCTTATAGGTGGATCCTTCCAAAATTGCAGTGATTGTGGGATTTGGGGACCCAACTAGTCAAAGTGCAGTGCATGGGTTTCTTGGACACGCAGGCTACTATCGAAAGTTCATCAAGGGGTATGTCAAGATTTTCATGCCTTTAGAAGAGTTGCTCAGACATAAAAGTGCCTTCCATTGAGGAGAGGCACAGCAGAAGGCATTCGACACATTGAAGGATAGACTTATCACCGCACCTATATTATGTTTCCCCTCTTGGATAAGCCCTTCCATGTTCATGTGGATGCCTCCAGAATGGCCATTGGGGTAGTACTTACATAGCCTGGTGAGGGAATTGTTGATCACCACCTATGCTTTACAAGTAGGAAGTTGACACTAGTAGAGTAGAATTATACTACGACCGAGCACGAGACATTGTCTATGATCTACGCACTTCAAAATTCAGGCGATATCTACTAGCAACTCCCTTTATCTTCTACACTAACCACATGGCATTAAAATATTATTTGAATAAGCCCATCCTACAAGGGTGAATATGTTGGTGGATACTATTATTCCAAGAGTTTGAGTTCATAGTGGTTGTTAAACCAGGAAAGACTAAATTTGGACCTCGACCATTTATATAGGATTCATTCGGGAATGACGCCTTGCAAAGCATTGAAGATACCATTCTAGATGTGCAGTTTTTAGGTTGCGACATGCACCCTTAGACTTGGAGGATATTGTTGTGTTCCTTAAAATGGGTATGAAATCTTGGAAGGGATGAAGACATTAGAGAAAAAAACAACTAGTCATACACGTCACGCCCTACATGTTGATCGGTGGGGACTTATAGAAACTAGGGCATGATGAAGTTTTACAGTGTGTACTAGAGCATGAGCACTTCACCATCATAGGGAAGTGTAGATGGACATTATGTAGGTGACACCACCGCACATAAAATATTAATGGCGGGATTGTGGTGGAAAACTCTCTATAAGGATTACAAGGATTATTATAAAGTGTGTGACCATTGTCAACACATTTGCAAGCTAGGATGGAGAGATGAAATTCCTTTGTGCCCTATCCCTAGCGCTGCACCTTTTGAGAAATGGGAAATAGACTTTGTATGCCCTATTGCACCACTAGCACGTAGGATTGGATCATGCTATGTAATTACTTACACAAAGTATTTGACAAGGTGGGCGAGGTGACCCTAACTAAAGATTTTACAACAGCTACATCATCAAGGATTTTGTGGGAGAACATTATCATGAGGTATGGATGCCCTTTAATTTTAACCAGGTGATAAGGTTACACATTTCTAGAATGCCACCGTGAGGATTCTGATAGCAGAGTTCATGGTGGCTCATCACAAAACTACACCTTATCACCTACAAACAAATGGAATCATGAAAGCATTTAACAAAATACTGAATCATACCCTAAAAAATATTTTTGATGTCGGAAGACAAGATTGGGATGACAAGGTATCAGCCATATTATGGGCTTATAGGACAACTTATAAAAGGCTGAACAAAGTGACATTGTTTCAATTTGTTTTTTTGCATGGAGGCTATCCTGTCGGTTGACTTCATGTTACCTTCTTTGTGAATAACACGCACGGGAGGGCTGGGCGATGAGAAAGCACTTTGGGCCGAAAGGATTGATAAATTAATGAAGTTGGATGAAAGGTGATCATTGGCCAAATGGATCCAAACAATAGAAAAATCAAAACAAAAGGCATGGCATGATCGCCACATTAAAAACAAGAAGTTTGAGGTTAGGAAAATGGCCTTGTTGTATGATTCTAAGTTTTTGCACCATCCTAGGAAGTTAAAAGTGCATTGGTTACGTCCCTACACCATCTTGTACATCCTTGATTTGGGTACGTTCTAGTTATAAGTATTAGATGGGATGAGATTGCCAGGACACTTCATGGGATTAGGTGAAGCCCTACTATAAATAAGTCTTCTTGGTGTTTGTAAATAAGGTAGTATTTCCATTTAGTTTAGGATTTTCTTTAATGCATTTTCTTTTCTTATCTTTCCCTTTCTCATTGTTATTTTCTTTGCACCTTGGGTGCTGGTAATCTCATTACTTTTTGAAGGATGTAACTACGTAGAGAATGTATCATTTTAGTGTGGGGTAGAGTAAGGTGGAAGAACTTGAAGTGTGAAGTGCCAGGAAGGATTGCATTGGAAAGCCCGGTTGAATGGCCTGTGAAGGAAGTACATGTAAGGAAAGGTGAAAAAGGATGGTTGGTGTCGGGATAAGGCTACATTGAGGATACACATACCGAGAGAGGAAGAAGCACAAAAGTAACATGATGTAGGTGAGATAAAATCATGTAAAGGATGGAAAACAATCCTTTAGTTACATTGACATGTGTGTAAGATTCATTTGTTAGATAGGTTGGTTGTGCGCGAAAGGTTGTAGAATTATCTCTGCGCAAGGTTGGGTGCATGAGAAAGGGCACTAAAGTCTGACTTTTGGAAAAATCTGCAATAAGTGTTGAACTACGGTGGTAGGTGAAGAATCATTTAATGTGCATAAGAAGGAAAAACTATAAATAGAGGGTCTAGGCATTTCATAATTTACTTCGTGAATACGAAAAGAGAAGAGCTTTTGCATCATTGTTAACTAGGACTTCTAGAACTGATCCATGTGAAGAAAAATTTGAAGAGTTTGAGAGTGAGTAACTAGTTTGGATTTTTAAACTAGAAGGAAGGGATTTCATGGGCGTAAGAGTAGTTGTGATAAGGCATCATCTTAAAAGAATTATCCCGATTAGAGTTTGAAAAACTAGCACACGGGTTTAAGAGGTTTTCTTCACAAGTTTGAGATATAAGGTTGGAAGGAGTGGAAGAGCAGAGTAACAAGAAGAGATTGAAGTGATAAGAGGACCTATAAAATGGCACCCAAGAAACCAACCGTGTCACCCAAGAAGCCCAAGGGCAAGGGTAGATGCAGAGAGCCAAAGCAATAACCACCACAATCATGAATGAGGAGTCGTAGGTAGAAATGTAATTTCGGATGGAGTTTTTCTTAGGAAGGAGTGGGAATCCCATTTGAGAAATATGGTGGTGAGAAATTATAACCATCACACAAACACAACTGAGAAGGAAATGGCATTGGAGTTAGTGTGCCCGACAAACAAAAGGACACCAGAGGGTTTTCCCATCTATAGCGATGAGCTAAAAATGAAGTTGGAGAAGGAAGGGTTATTGCAACTCTATGAGTTGCCCTACTTTGGAAAGTTTAAGGACCTCATTCAGTGGTTGATGTCATGTGTGCATGAGGACCATTTTTACTTCACAGGGTGCAAGATGCACATAACCCCTCAGCTGATTTTGAAGTTTACAGGCCTCATTTGTGAGGGAGAAAGCATAGATGATGACCTGAGAGACAAGGATGCCATCAAAGCAACCATCACTACATATGATTACAAGAAGGGGTCAAGGTATTTTGATATTGCGGAAATCCTAGATCTTGTCATGAGAATGGCCATGCACTGGTCACAAAGTTAAATGATCAAGAAAGGTGGATGCAGGTGAATAAGGCCTGGTTGAATGTATGTAGAAAAATATCAGAGGGAACAATCTACAATTTATCAACCTTCATTACAGATGAGATAATCAGCAGTGCACAGGAAGGAGACAAGACACTCTTTTGAAATATCCTCCTGACAATTGTATTTTTGGAGATAGGAGTGCCTGATGTAGCAGACAAGTTTTTTTAGGAGTATCTAGCTAAAGATCCCTTTCCTACAAAAATATTTGTAAAGTATACATGTGAAAAAATGACAACCTCTCAAAAGGCACGCCCGGATAAGTGGTATAAATTCTTAAGGGATACATTCGGGCTAGAGTGGAGAATCCTAGAGCAACTCTGGAACTTATAGAGGAGAAGCTAAGTTTTTCTGTGTACCAAAGACTTCTACATAGGAAGATTCAAGTTGGCGGATGAAACAATGACCCCATGGTGTAAACTCCCATTCTCCTTCACTGCCCAATACTTACAAGTGGGAGTTAACAGGTTCAAAGAAGTAAAGAGACTAAGGTCGACTATGGTGAATTTGATCGGGACCACAAGGAGATGCATAAGATACTAATCTACCCCAAGAAGCACATGTACATGGAAAAGTAAGTAGCACATGAATTTAGAATGATGAAACCCCTGACTCTACCAATTGCAGGAAAGTCCGTGGCACATGTATATCTCGATTAGGCTGAATTTCAAGAAAGGTGTATACCTGGAGAATAATGTCTCCATACCTAAAGATCCCATGGGTAGAAGAAAGCCCATGCTCAAGAAAAGGGAGAGAGAAGAAGAAAAATCACCAAGTGTGTAGACTTCCCGACTAGTAGGCATGCGGTGGCAAGCACCAAACCTAGCACCTATGTGCGCGAGAAGAAGTCCCCAAGAAAGGAGAAGACCTGGAAGAAGAGGTGCGAGCAACCCCTCACTAAGGAAAAGTCACTAAAGGAAGTAGAGAAGGTTGGATCCCTGTGGAAGTGTCACCTCTCAAACAAAGCGAGAGGGTAGTAAAGGAGGCCGAATCGGAAGAAAATGAGATCTTGGAGGCCTACATTAGTGAAAATAATGATGATGATGAAGAAGATGATTCTAAAGAGGAATAAGAACCACTTGTTATCGGTGTGAATGGTTTAGAAGAAGAGGGTGGAAAAGAAGAAAATGAAGTCCTTTTTTGTGTTGAAAGGGTAGCTAGGAGGAAGAAGGAGCCCGGGACATGGGAAGAAGTGAGGATGTTGGCGTACATGAGTAGAAAACTCCAAGCCTTACGCAGGAGCATGTAAACAAGGTGAAAGAGAGAGAAGAAATGAAAATAATCGAGCCTATGGTAGAATAAGAATTGGAGTGCAACACTAACATGGTGATGGAAGAGGATAAGGAGGAAAGCATTGAGAAAAAACAAGGTAGTGTAGGAGGAGTTCCCGGTCTAATGCAGTGAGTTTCTCCAAAGCCGCACACTCGGGAAGTAAGAGCCTTGATACGAGAATGAGGACAAGTCATGGGCTACGTTGCTAACCCAAGGAAGGTGCTACATGCATGATTCTAGAGCACTATACCCATGGAAAAACTTCTATATATGATGTCAGTAGATGAGGAGGTCACATACCCAAGGACAAGGAAGATGCTCTCTTGGGTGTTTGAGTCGCATATTGATGAGCTAGAGTGCAAAGTATACCAAGGGTAAATCATGCCAGTACCAGAGTCTAAGGGAGCCAACCCCTTGGTAAATGCCCAGCACCTCTCAGATGAGAAGTTATGTAATGCACTCAACAAGGTTGTGGTCAAGGCCGAGGGTAGGCTATTTGGAAGAAATGACAGAGTAAAATTTCTAGAGGGAAAGCTAGAAAAGAAGGAAGAGGAGTGGTGAGAAGACTAAGGGCTTAAAACAAGAAGAGTTGATCAGCGCATAGGCTGAAGTGCAAACTAAGGTATTATAAGGTGAAGGTGCACGAAGTATACAAAAATATGGAGTCTATCACAAGCATCATTATGTTGAAGCATCCATACCTAACGCCACCCATGCGGAAGCACGGATCCACTCTTAAATGCTTAGAAGATCGCGCGCATTCTCACCATAGAGAGAAAACCATAGGCCCTTGAGTCCACAGAGGAAGTGTCAACACACTTGGTGAGGGAGGAAAAATTAAAATTGGTAGTAATCATTACTAAGTATATCAAGGTACTTTCGGATGTCAATAATTCTACCCAATCTATTGAGGCCATGTATAATAATTATGCAAACAGGGGTAGATTGGTGAGCATCTTGGTCGCCACTCACAAAGTAGAGCTAAAGGAGTTTTAAGAGAAGAATAAGGGAAATAGAGTAGAAATGGACAGAATCCTTTCCAAGTTCGAAAATAAATCTAAGGCCATTAAAACCTTAAGGGGTTCAATCAAAAACCTGTTTGAAGGAATTGTACCCACAAATCACAAGAAGAATGGATGCACTTGAGGACATGGGCAAACAATTAGAAGGGGTAGTTGAGACTATGAATACCCAGGGAGATGGGTTAAGCTTTAAGGAAGTGAGCACCTTAGTCGATGACCTATGCTAGAGAGCACAGAATGAAGTAGATGCCTAGAACAAGCTAGAGGCTAACCTAAAAGGGACTTCCCACTCCTTTTGCAGAAATAATTACCCTTCCATTCTTTTATTCTTTCCCATTCCTTCATCCCCTTATTCTTACTCTTCCCAAATTCTTTCATTCTTCTAGAACATACTGTAATTATTTATTCATTTGAGAAGTGTTCTTGTGGGTGGAGAACATGTGAAGTGTGGGGTGATGTTGGGACCCCAAAATATTGGCTAAGTACACAAAGGAACATGACCTAGGTCCACCCAAATGAACAAAAATGAAAAGATATAGATATGAATGTAGAATCAATTACATTCATACTCATTCATGTTTGTAACCTCATTACATTCAATGGATCCATTAGACTACCACAGCTTGATCAGACTGAAGTCATACATCATAGGAGGGATCATGTCCTTCATCCATACAAAGAAAAATTTGTATGTCAACCCTTAATACATTACTCCCTTATATATCCTCTACCCAATCCCATAGATTTCTCACAATATTTCTACAGAGCTCCACTCTCTATATTCTCCTCTACGTATATCCGATCTGCTCCCTTTTTCTTTTGTGGGTGCTTGTATTTATAGGCATCCCAGAGTGCCAACTCATTGTTCTACTGACCTCGAGATCTAGTGCCAAGTGTTTGAATGTGGTCCTCCATGGGAGCATGTTCCATTAGATCTGAGCTCTCCACTCCTTGTAATGATGCTCTTTTGGAATCCTCTATTGCTAAGCATATTCCTTTCATGGGCATCACGTTGCCAGGATGGCACCTTATCCACTCCTCATTCGCTGTTGGGTCACGCTTTTCTCGTGTCTTGCCCAATACGCCAAATATGGCTAAGTCTCGAGACCTTATCTTCTGGTGTGCAACACGGCCTTTCTAAAACCCTCCTAGAACCTTTCCTTGTGTTCCTTCTCCTTGTGCACCCATGCACTTTTCTATACTTAGCCAATAGTTTAGGGTCCCAACATCATCCCACACTTCACTGTTCTCTCCGCCTATGGGAACACTTCTCCAATGAATAAATAATTACAGTATGTTCCAAAAGAATGAAAGAATTTGGGAAGAGTAAGAATAAGGGGATGAAGGAATGGGAAAGAATAAAATAATGGAAGGGTAATTATTTCGTGAAAGGAGTGGGAAGTCCCTTTTTAGGTCAGCCTCCAGCTTGTTCCAGGCATCTACTTCATTCTGCACTCTCTGGCAGAGGTCGCCGACTAAGGTGCTCACTTCCTTAAAGCTTAACCCATCTCCCAGGTATTCATAGTCTCAACTACCCCTTCCAATTTTTTCCCATGTCCTCAAGTGTGTCCATTCTTCTTGTGATTAGTGGGTATAGTTTCTTCAACCGGTTTTCATATTGAACCCCTTAAGGTTTCAATGGCCTTGGATTTCTTTTGACCTCGGCAAGGATTTTTCCTTTTACGCCCTATTTCCCATATTCTTCTCTTGAAACTCCTTCAGCTCTACTTCGTGAGTGACAAACAAGATGTTCACCACTCTATCCCTATCTACGCAACTATCATACATGGCCTCAAGCAGATTGAGTAGCAATCTTGACATCCACAAGTACCTTGTTATACTCAAAGGCGATTGCTACCACTTTAAATTTGTCCTCCCTCATGCAAACACTTCCTCTGCAAACTCCAAGGCCAACAATTTTCTCTCCATGGTGAGGATGCACGTCAAATATCCTAAGCATTCAAGAGTGGATCTATAGTGCCCACTTCCCTTTGACACCTTTTGATGCTTATGCCAATACTGTTGATTACATTATAAGACATTACTATGTTTTGATTTAGTATGCTGCTAGACATTGGATTATGGATTATTGTGGATTTTGATTTGATTATGATGCATGATGGGTATTAGAGACACCTTATATATGGATGATGATGTGTTAATTGATATGGATGTTGTTCAGGCATGTGAATTGGATATTATGAGTTGATCTAGAAAATGAATATTTTATGATGCGGATATATTTGTTGATTAAAAATGCAAATGATGTAATAGTGACTTCGATGTTGTTGTGATTCATTGTATAGTTGATTTTTGTGATTTTTGTATCATATTGGATGTTCTGATATGGCCACAAGGCCGAAGGAGGTATTTGTATTTTGTAGGTTAAAAATATCACAACAAAACATCGGGGATCGGAGACCAACTAAAATGGAATTCTAGGTGAATTCAACACGGTCACCATGGCAACTTGTTTTATTGTGTTGTGTGTTGTTTTGTTAGAGATTCCCATGGGGGGAATCATCTTTATATGTGACCATGGGTTGTGTATTTTATTATTATGGTTAATGTTTATTTATTGTTGTATGTATTTTATTTTTAATGTGTTCTCTTCTTTTAATTAATTAATTGTGATAGATTAATGTGAGAGATCATATGTTTAAAGTTTAATTAAATCAAATTGGGATATGGGAAGTAATTATAAGAGTTGTTGGCTGTTGTAATTAATTTGTAAGAGCTTGTGTAAGTCAGATTTTAGAGTATGAAATACTCCACCTCCATGGAAATTCGAATTTGACCTTGGGGGCTATTTTTGGAGACTTGTGGGACAAGTAAAACTTGTCCCATGCCTCTAAATTTATGTTACCAACCATACTTATGGTTGGGGAAGTGATTGGTGACTTTTATAATGCATTTTATTCATCTTGTGCATGTTTTTAATTGCACTTTCTTACATTTTAATTTAATGGTTGTCCCTTGAGGTGTGGGCTGTTTTGGAGTGTGCAAGTAACTTTTCATTCTTCACCCACCTCTTTATTAAGCCTTGGAGTTTGGATTTTGTCTTTTGTGTTGATTTGAGAGGATGTGTGATGTGGAATCCTACATGCATCCACATCATCCTCTTCTTTCCCCCTTCTATATATTTAAAAATCTCTTTTGATTTGGGGTTGTTGAACCTTTTACATTCTTCCTTGGGGTGAATTTTCTTGTGGGAGCTCTTGCTTTTGGAGAAAATTTTGGAGATAGCTTTACATGCTTGGGAGGTTGTTATTTTGGGCTGTGTTTGGCATTTGAAGCTTATTGTTTGGAGTTTTCTATTGTCTTGGAAAGCTTGTTGTTTGGAAGCAAAGTAACCATGCAGAGGTAGGAATTTAATTCTCTTTTAATTCTGTTATTTTCTTGTTGTGTTGTGTGGAAAATGCATGCTTTTTTATTTATTGCTTGGTTGGGTAGACTTCCTTAGGAAGTTGTAGGAGAATGATATGGGTAATTCTTGTGGGTGGCATAAGGGAATGCCATTGGCATCAAAATTTTGTGGAGGGAGTTTAGGTTTGGTATCCACCATGGAAAAGAAATAGCTTGCATTTCCTACTTTGTGGGGAACATAAGGAAATCTTTGGGAGGCATAAGGAGGGATTTTGTGGGGGGCATAAGGAAATGTGTGTGATGAATTACTTGGCGGTCTATATTTGGTGGATGCCCAATTCCCAATTGGGAGGCATAAGTAGCTTCCCCCATAGGCCTTGCTCCTTTGGCTTGCAAGATCAAGCCTGAGTTCTGCTTTGATGTGTTTCTAAATGTAGTTGTGAACTATTGTTTGTTTTTTGTTGCATTGTGTTGCAAAAAAGAAATGTGTGTGTGAAGGAATGCTATGTTGTGGAAGCCAGTTGTTGCCATGGTTGAATTACATCTTTTATTGTATCTTGGTTGGGGCTCGGGGCCAATGATGAAGGAAGGCTTCTCCTTTCATTTTATGTCTTTGGTTGGGTGGAGAGCATTTTCTTTCCCCCTTTTGTTGTGATCAACTTGGAGAAACTGAAAATGAGCATGTTGCTGCTCTGGAGAAAAAGATTTGTATAGTTTGATAGTCCCTTCTTGTGAGAAAGTTTGTTGTAATCCTTCCCACTTTGAAGTGGATGATTTGTATAATTATTGTGAATGAGAAGTTGCTTGTATTGATGAGGAAAGTTTGAAAGTGAAATGTGAAATGTAAAGAGTTATATTCCCTTCTCTGTTTTGAAAAAGGAATGTGAAAGAGTGTTGTATATTTTGTAAATTGTATTTGAAACCAAATGAAAATTTTGTTAATTGCATTCAAGGCATTGAATGATGTAAAGATGTTTCTCTTTTTGAAATTAATAAAGGAATTGCAAGTTCATCTCTTATTCACATTGTTGTAATTGAAATGGGAATATCAAATGGTGATTGAATTACTATTGTGAATGGAATCTTTGTTTAATTGCAAAGGAAAGAAAATACACATGAGAGAATTATATTGCTTGTCTTCTTTTGAAATATATCAAATTGGGAAATCAGGTTTTAAAAATCTCATTTGGAAATGATTTGTTAGAAACAACTAAGTGTAATGGACTAGTTTAGAAACTATATACACATTTAAATGATAAAATTGATATACAAACTTAAAAGAGAAAGATCACTGTTATAAACTTTATACTGGCAATTCATTTTAATAAAAAAGAATAGTTCAAACCTGCACACATTAATTAACTTAGAGATGTTAAAATTTAGTATGTTGGTTCACAAATGAACCCAAATTGACAAAGAAATCTCAAGAAAACAACTTAACCATTGCTAATTTGAAAACAATCCCTCTTACAGTCGTTTTTTGCCACTTGTTGGAAAAAAATACAATTTTGAATCAATTAAACAAACCAAATTCTCTAAAATACTCTAAACCCTCCCTAGATCAATCCTCCATGTCTGTTTGACATGTTGAGTAAAGGAGGAAACTGAATTTAATCAAAATTGAAAGTTGGAAATTACCAGCTTGCAAATTACAACCCTACAGATCCTTTTTACAAAATTTACCCTAAAAACTTATCATAAAGTAAAATTTATGTTTCATGTGCAAAGAGGGCATTGAGAGCTGTCTAAAAAGTCCTCATTTTCCCAAACTTGAGCTTTCTAGCTCAAGTTATGGAACTTTGAATTTTGTGTGCCTTGGTAGGAAAATTTGGAAAAAATTTCCCTAGTAGGCCCGCAACCCAAAAATTTCCCGTCATTGTGCCTTAGAAAATTTTTGGAAAATTTTTGGTTCAAGAATTTTTCCTATTTTCCTCTGCCAGCCCGTAGCCAATCAGAGGGTAGCACATGTCCTCTTGGAGCTATGATGGAGGCACGGTTTCTTTCCAACACTTAGACTCTTTAAAATATTTGGAAAATTTTCCATCTTAGCCCCGCCAGCCCGTAGCCAATGAGAAGGTGCCACATGGCACCTTGGGATGGCAGCAGTGAGGGAGGACCCCTTTGTTTTGGTTTTTGGCTTTGGAAAATATTTTTAAAAATTTCCCGCACCCCTATGATGGGTCGTTGTATTACCAGTCATTTAACCAACTCATAAACAAGTTGGTGTCATTATAACCAAGGCGGTGTCTAAAGCTGTATGCAAAAGGAGAAAGGAAAATCTTATTCAACAATACTTCTTCCTAAGAAAACATACAAAAATTAAACATGCATGAAAAAGAAACACACAACAACTAAACTACTGAAATAAATCTACAGTAAATAAACTATGCTAAGAAATAACAAAAAAATCCTCCTCCTTGGGGAAGAGCAGCTTTTGGCCATTCTCTTCCCTTTGGATTTGGAGAAACTACAATTAAATTTTAAAACTACACTTGTATTGATTCAAAACTGATTTACAAAATATGCCCCCTTTTCTAAATATATGGAAGAGGTATTTATAGACATTACTCCTAGTTTACTTGGTCCACACTCCAAGAACTAACTACCTATTCTTGGGCAGATTTATTCAAAGCAATAAATACTAAAAAAACTTGACTACAACAACCCACTTATCATGGAGAATATTTCTACAAATCATCCCTTTAATTTAGGAACACAAAGTGGGAGAGTACTTATTCAACATCCCTAATACTATTCCACCATTTGCTCATCCTTGAAACATGGAGAGAAAAAGGAGGAGTGCTAAGTCCATGACTTTGAATTCTTCTTGGAATGCCACATGCATTCATGACTTTGGATTGCCACATGTTTGGATCTATATTCTTGGTTGATGACGTGGAAGCAAAGAGTAGGCTAAATAGTTTGGTGCTCCTTTACATTATTTTGGAACAAACCAAAATACTTTCACTAGTTGGGCATTTCCGTAGCTACGTGAAGAATTTCCATAGCTGGGAATTTCCGTAGCTGTGTGAAGAATTTCGTAGCTATGTGAAGAATTTCCGTAGCTGCGTGAAGAATTTCTCGTAGCTGTAATCTATGAACTTGGAGTATAGTTGTTTATGACATGTTTTCTACACACTATTGCATTCCAACTTTAGAAGAAATATCAAGAAATAACAACAATTAGATTGCAAATAGATTTATAAAGAGATGATAAGATAAATCCTATATTCTACCTTAAATATGATATATGTTATTAAAACTACATCTAAATTCACTTGAAAGCTTTATTTTTAGAGAGAGAATAAGAATGTTATTTGGTGATATAATGAGACATATTTTGGTCTCATCACCCCGCATCACCGCCCACACCTTCGGATTTTCTTCTTTCACAAGTGCGCGGACCCGCACATCTCTTTCTCCCTTTTTTTCCTCGTCAGGTGCAATTGCTCTAAATCCTCCCACTACTCCTCCCTTCCCTCCCCCTCTCCCACTTTGAACCAAGCCTCGACATGTGTCCATCGGGGACCCACGAAGGCACTGAAGAAAATGAGAAATTACACAGTATGGGGAGAAATTTTTCTAAAGCAGCCCCGCCACCCGCTAGCCCGCTAAAAGGGATTTCACCCCTGCATGACACGTGTCCCCCTTGCGGAAAATTTAGCCCCAAAACTCTACCCGGACATATCTGGAGTTCTGTAAGGATTTAGGAGAACTTATTTTATATCACCAAAAAGGTGAGAAAATTTCCTATCCAATGGGAATGGTTTAGGGAAATTTTAGAAGCGCTAAGTTTGGGAAAAATTCATTTGAAACTTTGACGCTATTAAAGAGCAGGCATGGGGGTAAATTACTCCCTGAACCTAACTAAAACATCTAACCCTAAAATTGGAACCTTGTGAACTTGATATTAGTTAATAAAGGAAACGTGTGTTTTGGTAAAATTGGTTTTGTTCCAGAACTTGCCAGTGGCAACGGTTGTCTTGTAACTTGGTTGTGGACACTTCTAATAAAAAAATTATTCCATAATTTTCTAGCTAACCCTAGGTTGTTTCTTTGGTCTCAAGTGGTTGTTTAATCGGGCACTATAATTTGGTATCGAGAATTGGTTCAAATGCTTGGACCATTGGGCACACTAGAAAACTTGAGACATGAAAACTTAAACCTAGCACACTTTAAATCTAGAAAACAACTTAGCAAGAATTTGTATATTTTAGTAAACATGGAAGTTGTATAAACTTAGCAAAATGAACTAACTCTCACTTTGGTTTGTGTAGGAGGCTTAGACGAAGCAAGTGAAACCTTCACAGAGACTTAGACTCACCACCACCACCACCGGATTAGGGTATAGCAGTCATTCTACCTCATATTCTACAAACCCTTCAGGATGTCAATGTCGCTCTACAAAGAGGATTAGGTGGAGGACTGGAAGCTAGTAATGATAGAGCCCCTTCTATTGAGGGTCAAGTATCTCCTCGACTCAGCAAGGCGCATAGAGGAGATAACTCCCATGCGGAGTCAGCCCGAGCAGAGTCACCACCTAAGAGACAGGGTGATAGAGTTCCAGGTGCACGAGAGAGATGTCTCAGAGCCCTAGGCTTAGGGATGAGATTACTGAGAGACCTAGAGGTTGATAGACCACAACTACGGATCACATCAGGGAGATCCTAAAGCTTCATCCCTCACATTACTCAGGTGACACAGGTGGATTTCAGGTAGAGGCTTGGCTAGTGAGCTTGAGCGGTTGCTTCAATATTTTTCCTTATTCTAAAGAACACGAAATCTCATGTTTTGATCCATCTACCGAGGGATGGAGTAGGAGTGTGTTAGAGGACGAGAGGAGCGAAGCTCCATGTAGATTCAGAGATAGTGACCTAGGAGCTATTTAAGGAGAGATTCAAGAGTAGATATTTATCACGAAGGTTCATATAGTAGAGGATTGACGAGTTCCATGACCTCCAACAGGCTTCTCTTTCAAGAATGCGGAGTATGAGAGTAGATTTTGGATCTACTCCAAGATGTAGAGTATATGTAAGATGAGCAGTGCCGATTCACAGGTTCATCCGGGGCCTGAATTTGGATATCGGAGGTGTAGTGTGGATTCACTATCCATAGACATTAGCTAAGGCCGTCGAGAAGGCCTATATTACAGAGGAGACTCGGGGTAAGACCCAGTAGGCTAGAGACCAAGTCCGAACCCACATACAAAAAATGCAAGATGGTAGATCGAGAGGTTCAGTACCCCTTCCTCGTGGTGGCTAGGGTATAACATAATCATCCTTTAGGCCACAAAGCAACAAGAGCAGTCCCACCCACCTCATAGACCTCCATAGAGAGTTGATAAACATAGAGGTCAGAGTATGGGGCCTCCTCCTAAGGGTCCCATTAGGACACAGGGTGGACCTAGAGCTTAGTCAATAGGAGCTCACCAATAGAGGCCACAGTAAACCACAACCAGATCATCAAGATTCATACCACATACTTCTAGGGCACCTACTCGAGGTGCTACTCATAGGGGTGGATCAAGAGGATGTTTTAGTTGTGGAGTTATTGGACACTTTTGGAGAGATTGCCTGAGAACCCTAACAACAAGGTTAAGGAATACATGTCGAGTTGATCTGTGGGTGACATGGGACGCAATCAGGATTTATGCGGTGGTTGAGGACCACTGGGCAGAGCATCGAGCTTAGTCATTGAGACCACATGTAGCATTGGTGGTATTCCTACCTCTATATTGTTTGATTTTGGTTCTTTTGATTCTTTCATTTTACCATCTTTAGTAGAGCGATGCAGGCTAGTGGTAGTTAGGCAAGGTCTTAGTTGGGATGTTGAGATGGCTTCTAGAGCCAAGATCTCTATAGAATCCTTAGTTAAGGAGTGTGTAGTGGATTTGGGACCTTTCACCACCACCTTAGATCTCTGTATCCTTCCTTTGGGCTCCTATGGAGTCATTTTTGGTATGGATTCGTTAGCTACACATAGGGCCAGGATGGATTGTTATCACAAGACTATAGCTTGTGTAGATGATTTAGGAGTTGAGTAATGATCTTAAGGGTTAGAAGACCCATTTCCATTCGCACCATCTCTGATATGTAGCTTAAGCAAAGTGTCCGTTATGGCTTTTTGAGATGTATGCTATTATAGTTAATGACAGATCGAGAGGATGGGTCTAGTGGACCATCGCTAGATGATCATCCCATTTTGAGAGATTTTTTCGATGTTTTACCAGTGGGGAGCTACCAGGGGGTTACCACCCCCACGTGAGATTTATTTTCATATAGATCTAGTTAAGGGAGTAGAGCCTATCTCATAAGAACCTTATCGGATGACCACCCCAAAGCTTTATGAGCTCAAGTTACAGACTTGAGGGCTTTTTAGAGAATGGCCTTATCCATCCTAGTGTATCCCCTTGGGGTGCACCGTGATCTTTATAAAGAAGAAGGATGGATCCTTGTAGTTGTGTATTGATTACCGCTAGTTGAACAAGGTAATGATCAAAAATCATTATCCTCTTCCTCGTATTGATGACTTGTTTAATCGGATGAAGGAGCCACAATTTTCTCTAAGATTGATCTCAAGTCGCTATCATCGCTTAAGTATTACGGAGGTAGAAATTCATCGACTACTTTTCATACGAGATATGGGAAATATGAGTTCACAAAGGTGCCTTTTGGTTTGACAAATGCCTCTGCATTGTTTATGAGTTTGATGAATGGGGTATTCAGGGACCTTCTTAGATCGCTTCATGCTCATCTTCCTAAATGACATTTTGATATACTCACGTACACGTGAGGAACATGAGGGGCACCTTTGCTAGGTTCTTCAAAGTGTCTTCATGAATAGCATCTTTATGGGAACTTGGAGAAGTATGCTTTCTTTCAGACCATGCTGCAAAAGATTTAGGTCATATCATCTTTGGGGATGGCATTGCCGTTGATCTTTCCAAGATTAGAGCCATTATGGATTGGCCAAAGACCCACTATAGTGACTAAGGTGTGATGCTTCATGGGATTAGTAGGATACTACTAGATATTTGTTCAGGACTTCTCTCGGATTGCACACCCTATCACTTCCCTTCAAAGGAAAGGGAAGAAGTTTGTTTAGTCAGATAGATGTGATCAGGCCTTCAGGACACCTCAAGGAGTGCCTCACTACAGGACCTATTCTTTTAGTTCCGGATCCACAGAGTGAGTTCTTCATTTGCATAGATGCTTCATTAGCAAGGCTTGGAGGTGTGTTGATGCAAGATGACAACATAGTAGCTTTTGAGTCTCACAAACTCAAGGATAATGAGCTGAATTTTCCAACCCAAGATCTTGAGGTTACGGCGGTTGTGCATGTTTTGGTTAGATGGAGACTTTTTCTTCTTGGATGGATATTCACACTTAGGATTGATCATTTGAGTCTTCGCCACCTCTTCACATAGCCCAATCTCAATTCTCGTCAGTAGCATTGGATGGATTTGTTTTGTGAGTATGACATGGAGATAGAGCATGTGAAGGGGAAGGAAAATGTGGTAGCAGAGACACTCTCAGAGACATAGGCATGTGGCTATGGCCACCTCAGTGAGTACAGATTTGTGGAGCAGGATTCTTCAACAGATTCCTCTTAACAACTTCTACATTGTAGTATGAGCAAAGATCGAGTCATAGAGACCCCTTGAGGGGAAGTTTGATGACTTTTCCTTAGAGGCGAGATGGTCTTCTCGCACACGAGGCCGAGTATATATTCCTAGAGATGGAGGCTTGAGGCAGACATCCCGGTAGAGGCACATTGTGTACCCTATTCAACCTATCCTAAGGTGAAGAATATGCACGCCACCTTACGACACTTGTATAATTGAAGAGGACTTCATAGAGACGCGGCTCAGTTTGTTTCATGGTGTTTAGAGTTCCAAAGGGTTAAGTTCGAGCATCAGCATCCAACAAGCCTTATTTATCCTCATGCCATACCAAAATGGAAGTGGGACACAATTTCTATGGATTTCATTGTTGGGATACCAATGTCAAGATATCACCATGACGCCATTATGGTCATAGTTGATAAATTGACAAAAGTGGCTCACTTTTCTCTGGTAAAGACCACTTATATAGCTAGAGCATTGGCACGAGTATATTTGGATGAGATTATCAAGTTTCACTGGATTCTACCGAAGATCATTTGTCACCGTGATCCTTTGTACACTTCACACTTTTGGACTACCATGTAGTATGTCCTCGGGACGAGGATCAACTTCAGCATAGCATATCACCCTGAGACATATGGATAGGATGAGTGAGTAAATCAGATTTTATAGGATATGCTCAAGATGTATGTGATGGATCAACAGTCTAAGTGGGAGGAGTACGTACTATAGAGATTACAGGAGGCAAAAGATAGGTAGAAGAAGTATGTGGATCAGCATAGGATTGATCATAGTCTTAATGTGGGCATGAAGGTGTTCCTTCATCTCAGGCCACATAAGAGCCCTATCCATTATGGAAAAATTTCTAAGTTATCTCCTATATTTGTTGGTCCTTTTGAGATCTTAGAGCGTATAGGCCCTTTGGCATACCATATAGCATTGCCACCCATCTTGTCTCACGTACATGATGTGTTTCATGTATTAGTTATTAGGAGATATATTGCATATCCATCTCATGTGTTGGATTGGACATGATTTTAGGAGTAGAATCAAGGACAAGTGATCATGGAGCCCTTTTTCATCCTAGATCACAATACCCTCGGCCTTCAAGGCAGAGAGGTTGATCAAGTTTAGGTGCAGTGAGATAGATATGACGAGACCGCTGCATTGCTACCCGGGAGGATGCTACTTCACTACGAGTGTAGTTTCCACATTTGTTCCAGTGACTTTCGTGAGGAAGTCGAGTCTAAGGGAGGGGGATGTAGTGCCCACATCCCTTTGATACATTTTTATGCTTATGTCAATACTATTGATTACATTATAATACATTACTATGATTTGATTTAGTATGCTGCTAGACATTGGATTATGGATTATTGTGGATTTTGATTTGATTATGATGCATGATGGGTATTAGAGACACCTTATATATGGATGATGATATGTTAATTGATATGGATGTTGTTCAGGCATGTGAATTGGATATTATGAGTTGATCTGGAAAATGAATATTTTATGATGCAGATATATTTGTTGATTAAAAATGCAAATGATGTAATAGTGACTTCGATGTTGTTGTGATTCATTGTATAGTTTTTTTTTCTGTGATTTTTGTATCATATTGGATGTTCTAATATGGTCATGAGGCCAAAGGAGGTATTTGTATTTTACAGGTTAAAAATATCACAACAAAACATCGGGGGATCGAAGACCAACCAAAATGGAATTCTAGGTGAATTCAACACGGTCACCATGGCAACTTGTTTTATTGTGTTGTGTGTTATTTTGTTAGAGATTCCCATGGGGGATCATCTTTATATGTGACCATGGGTTGTGTATTTTATTATTATGGTTAATTTTTATTTATTGTTGTATGTATTTTATTTGTAATGTGTTCTCTTCTTTTAATTAATTAATTGTGATAGATTAATGTGAGAAATCATATGTTTAAAGTTTAATTAAATCAAATTGGGATATGGGAAGTAATTATAAGAGTTGTTGGCTGTTGTAATTAATTTGTAAGAGCTTTTTTAAGTCATATTTTAGAGTATGAAATACTCCACCTCCATGGAAATTCGAATTTGACCTTGGGGCTATTTTTGGAGACTTGTGGGACAAGTAAAACTTGTCCCATGCCTCTAAATTTATGTTACCAACCATACTTATGGTTGGGGAAGTGATTGGTGACTTTTATAATGCATTTTATTCATCTTGTGCATGTTTTTAATTGCACTTTCTTACATTTTAATTTAATGGTTGTCCCTTGAGGTGTGGGCTATTTTGGAGTGTGCAAGTAACTTGTCATTCTTCACCCACCTCTTTATTAAGCCTTGGAGTTTGGATTTTTTCTTTTGTGTTGATTTGAGAGGATGTGTGATGTGGCATCCTACATGGATCCACATCATCCTCTTCTTTCCCCCTTCTATATATTTCAAACTCTCTTCTTGTTTTGGGGTTGTTGAACCTTTTTGCATTCTTCCTTGGGGGCGCATTTTCTTGTGGGAGCTCTTGCTTTTGAAGAAAGTTTTGGAGACAACTTTGCATGCTTGGGAGGTTGTTGTTTTGGGTTGTGTTTGGCATTTGAAGCTTTCTATTTGGAGCTGTGTTATTGTCTTGGAAAGCTTGTTGTTTGGAAGCAAAGTAACCATGGAGAGGTAGGAATTTAACTCTCTTTTATTTCTGTTATTTTCTTGTTGTGTTGTGTGGAAAATGCATGCTTTTTTTTATTTGTTGCTTAGTTGGGTAGAATACCTTAGGGAAGGTTTAGGAGAAGGCTATGGGGAATTTTTGTGGGGGCATAGGGAATGCCATTGGCATCAAAATTTTGTGGAGGGAATTTGGTTTTGGGATCCACCATGGAAAAAAAATAGCTTGCGTTGCCTACTTTGTGGGGGCATAAGGAAATATGTGGGGCATAAGGAGGTATTTTTGGGGGGGGCATAAGGAAATGTGTGATGAATTACTTGGTGGCTTGTGTTTGGTGGATGCTCAATTCCCAATTAGGAGGCATAAGTAGCTTCCCCCATAGGACTTTCTCCTTTTTCTTGTAAGATCAAGCCTGAGTTCTGCTTTGATGTGTTTCTAAATGTAGTTGTGAACTCTTTTTGTTTTTTGTTGCATTGTGTTGCAAAAAGAAATGTGTGTGTGAAGGAATGTTGTGTTGTGGAAGCTAGTTGTTGCCACGGTTGAATTACATCTTTTATTATATCTTGGTTGGGGCTCAGGGGCCAATGATGAAGGAAGGATTCTCCTTTCATTGGATGTCTTGGTTGGGTGGAGAGCATTGCCTTTCCCCCTCTTTTGTTGTGATCAACTTGGAGAAAATGAAAATGAGCATGTTGCTGCCCTGGAGCAAAAGATTTGTACAGTTTGATAGTCCCTTCTTGTGAGCAAGTTTATTGTAATCCTTCCCACTTTGAAGTGGATGATTGTATAATTATTTTGAATGAGAAGTTTCTTGTATTGATGAGGAAAGTTTGAAAGTGAAATGTGAAATGTAAAGAGTTATATTCCCTTCTCTAGTTTTGAAAAAGGAATGTGAAAGAGTGTTGTATATTTTGTAAACTATATTTGAAACCAAATGAAAATTTTGTTAATTGCATTCAGGCATTGAATGATGTAAAGATGTTTCTCTTTTTGAAATTAATAAAGAAATTGCAAGTTCATCTCTTATTCACATTGTTGTAATTGAAATGGGAATATCAAATGGTGATTGAATTACTATTGTGAATGGAATCTTTGTTTAATTGCAAAGGAAAGAAAATACACATGAGAGAATTATATTGCTTGTCTTCTTTTGAAATATATCAAATTGGGAAATCAGGTTTTAAAAATCTCATTTGGAAATGATTTGTTAGAAACAACTAAGTGCAATGGACTAGTTTAGAAACTATATACACATTTAAATGATAAAATTGATATACAAACTTAAAAGAGAAAGATCACTGTTATAAACTTTATACTGGATATTCATTTTAATAAAAAAGAATAGTTCAAACCTACACACATTAATTAACTTGGAGATGTTAAAATTTAGTATGTTGGTTCACAAATGAACCCAAATTGACAAATAAATCTCAAGAAAACAACTTAACCATTGCTAATTTGAAAACAATCCCTCTTAAAGTCATTTTTTTTCACTTGTTGGAAAAAAATACAATTTTCAATCAATTGAACAAACAAACTTCTATAAAATACTCTAAGCCCTCCCTAGATCAATCCTCCATGTCTGTTTGACATGTTGAGTAAAGGAGGAAACCGAGTTTAATCAAATTTCAAAGTTGGAAATTACCAGCTTGCAAATTACAAGCCTACAGATCCTTTTGGCAAAATTGACCCTTAAAAACTTATCATGAAGTAACATTTATGTTTCCTATGCAAATAGGGCATCGATAGCTTTCCAAAAATTCCTCATTTTCCCAAAACTGAGCTTTCTAGCTCAATTTATGGCACTTTGAAGTTTTTCTACCTTCGCAAAAAAAAATTGATAGAATTTTCCCTTGCGGGCCCGCAACCCAAAAATTTCCCATCATTGTGCCTTAGAAAAGTTTTTGGAAAAATTTTGGTCTAGGAAAGTTTATCTATTTTCCTCCGTTGGCCCACACCAATCAAGAGGGTGCCACGTGTCCTCTTAGAGCTACGGTGGAGGCACGATTTCTTTTCAACCCTTAGACCCTTTGAAAATTTTGGAAAAATTTCCATCTTAGCCCCACCGGCCCACAACCAATGAGAAGGTGCCACATGGCACCTTGGGGTGGTAGCAGGGAGGGAGGACCCCTTTGTTTCTTTTGGTTTTTGGCTTTGGGAAATATTTTTAAAAAAATCCCACGACCCCACATCACCACCCTCATCTCAAGCTTTTCTTCTTCCTCGGGTGCACAGACCCGTGCATCCCTTTCTCCCTTTTTGTCCTCCGTTGGGCGCAATTGCACTAAATCCTCCTGCCACTCTGCCCTTCCCTCCCCCTCTCCTACTTTGAACCAGGCCTCGACACGTGTTCACCAGGGACCTACGGAGGAATGGAAGAAAATGAGAAATTGTGCCACATGGGGAGAAAATTTTCTAGATCCGCCCCGCAACCTACCAACCCGTCAAAGGGATTTCACCCCTACATGACACATGTCCCCCTTGGGGAAAATTTAGCCCCAAAACTCCACCCACCATATCTAGAGTTCTGTAAGGAGTTAGGAGGACTTCTTTATATCATTGAAAAGGTGAGAAAATTTCCTATCCAATGGAATGGTTTAGGGAAATTTTGGAAGCATTAAGTTTGGAAAAATCTAGTTGAAACTCTGAGGCTGCTAGAGAGTAGGCATGGGGGTAAATTACTCCCTGAACCTAACTAAAACATCTAACCCTAAAATTGGAACCTTGTGAACTTGATATTAGTTAATAAAGGAAATGTGTGTTTTGGTAAAATTGGTTTTGTTCCGGAACCTACTAGTGGCAAGTTGTCTTGCAACTTGGTTGTGGACACTTCTAATCAAAAAAAATTATTCCATAATTTTCTAGCTAACCCTAGGTTGTTTCTTTGGTCTCAAGTGGTTGTTTAATCGGGCACTACAGATCTGTAATTATTCATGGGTGGCGTTAGGTATGGATGCTTCAACATAATGGCACTTTTGATACACTCCATTTTTTTTTGCTTCAATGCATTGTGATCAACTCTTCTTGTTTCAAGCCCTTAGTCTTCTCAACCAACTCCTCTTCCTTCTTTTCTAGCTCTCCCTCTAGAAATCTTACTCTGTCATTTCTTCCAAAGATCCTAGCCTCACCTCAACCACAACCTTGTTGAGTGCATTACATAACTGCTCATCTAAGATTTTTGGGCATTTACCAAGGGGTTGGCTCCCTTAGACTCTGGTATTGGCATGATTTCCCCTTGGTATACTTTGAACTCTAGCTCATCAATATGGGACTCAAACGCCCAAGAGAGCATCTTCCTTGTCCTAGGGTATGTGCCCTCCTCATCAAATGATGCCATAGATAGAAGTTTTTCCATGGGTATAGTGCTCTAGAAGTGCATGCGTAGCACCTTCCTTGGGTCAGCAACATAGCCCATGACTTGTCCTCATTCTATATCAAGGCTCTTCCTTCCCGAGCATGTGGCTTTAGGGAAACTCACCATTAGACTGGGACCTCCTCCCACATTGACTTATTCTTTCTCAATTCTTTCCTCCTTATCCTCTTCCATCACTATGTCATCATTGTGCTCTAATTCTTGTTCTACCAAGGCCTCGATTATTTTCATTACTTTTCTATCTACCACCTCATTTACTTGCTTCTGCGTAAGGCTTGGATTTTTCTACTCCTGCGTGCCAACCTCCTCCCTTCTTCCCATGTCCTGGGAACCTTCCTCCTCCTAGCTACCCTTGCACCACACGAAAAGGAACTCGAGGCATTTACCAAGGGGTTGGATCCCTTAGACTCCAATATTGGCATGATTTCCCCTTGGTATACTTTGAACTCTAGCTCATCAATATGGGACTCAAACGCCCAAGAGAGCATCTTCTTTGTCCTTGGGTACATGCCCTCCTCATCAAATGATGCCATAGATAGAAATTTTTCCATGGGTATAGGGCTCTAGAAGTGCATGTGTAGCACCTTCCTTGGGTCAGCAACATATCCCATGACCTGTCCTCATTCTGTATCAAGGCTCTTCCTTCCCGAGCACGTGGCTTTAGGGAAACTCACCATTATATTGGGACCTCCTCCCACATTGACTTATTCTTTCTCAATGCTTTCCTCCTTATCCTCTTCCATCACTATGTCATCATTGTGCTCTAATTCATGTTCTACTAAGGCCTCAATTATTTTCATTACTTTTCTATCTACCGCCTCATTTACTTGCTTTCCGCATAAGGCTTGGATTTTCTCTACTCCTGCGTGCCAACCTCCTCCCTTCTTCCCATATCCCGGGTACCTTCCTCCTCCTAGCTACCCTTGCACCACACGAAAAGGAACTCGGGCATTTACCAAGGGGTTGGCTCCCTTAGACTCCGGTATTGGCATGATTTCCCCTTAGTATACTTTAAACTCTAGCTCGTCAATATGGGACTCAAACACCCAAGAGAGCATCTTCCTTGTCCTGGGGTACGTGCCCTCCTCATCAAATGATGCCATAGCTAGAAGTTTTTCCATGGGTATAGTGCTCTAGAAGTGCATGTGTAGCACCTTCCTTGGGTCAGCAACATAGCCCATGACCTATCCTCATTCTGTATCAAGGCTCTTCCTTCCCGAGCACGTGGCTTTGGGGAAACTCACCATTAGACTGGGACCTCCTCCCACACTGACTTGTTCTTTCTCAATGCTTTCCTCCTTATCCTCTTCCATCACTATGTCAGCATTGTGCTCTAATTCTTGTTCTACCAAGGCCTCGATTATTTTCATTGCTTCTCTTTCTACCGCCTCATTTACTTGCTCCTGCGTAAGGCTTGGATTTTTCTACTCCTGCGTGCCAACCTCCTCACTTCTTCCCATATCCTGGGCACCTTCCTCCTCCTAGCTACCCTTGCACCACATGAAAAGGAACTCATTTTCTTCTTCTCCACCCTCTTCTTCTGAACCATGCATGATGAAAACAAGTGGTTCTTGGTCCTCTTCAAAATCATCTTCTTCATTGTCATCATCCTTTTCACCTAATTAGGCCTCTAGGCTCTCGGTTTCCTCCCGAGTCACCTCCTTTACTATCCTCTGCTTCTTTTTAGAGGTGACTCTTCCACAGGGGATACAGTTTCTCTACTTCATTTGGTGACTTCTCCTTGGTGAGGGGTTGCTCGACACCTCTTCTTATGGGGTCTTCTCTTTACCAAGGAATTCTTCCCGCATGCATAGGTGCTAGGTTTGGCACTTTCCACTTGCATGCTTACTGGCTAGGAAGTCTAAACACTTGGTGTTTTTCTTCTTCTCTCTCCCTTTTCTTGAGCGTGGGATTTCTTCTACCCATGGGATCTTCAGGTATGGAGACATTATTCTCCAATTATGCGTGTTTCTCAAAATTTGGCCTAATGCGTAGATATTCACATGCTATGGACTTTCCTACAATTGGCGAGAGACAGTGTTTCATCATTCTGACTTCATGCACTATGTACTTTTCCACATACGTTCACTTCTTTGGGTAGACTAGTGTCCTCCACATCTCCATGTGGTCCTTATAAACTTCACTAAGGTCAAACCTTGGTCTCTTTCCTTCTTTGAACCTATTAACTCTCGCTTGGAAGTACTGGGTAGTGAAGGAGAATGGGAGTTTACACCATGGGCTCATGGTTTCATCCACTAACTTGAATCTGTCTATGCGTAAGTGTTGGTACATAAAAAAGTTAATTTCTTCCTCTCGTAAGTGCTTTGGTAGTTTCTCTAGGATTTTGCACTCTACCTCAAACACATCCCTTAAACACTTATACAACTTTTCCGGTGTCCCTTGTGGAAGGTTGTCATTGTTTCACATGTATAATTTGCAAAAAAAATTGTAGGCAAGGGATATTTAGTGATACTCGAAACAAATGTTTTTTCCATATCGAGCACTCCTATCTCCGAAAATACAATTGTCAGGGAGGTTATTTCCAAAGATTTCTTGTCTCCTTCCGTGCATTGTTGATTATCTCATCTGTAATGAAGGCTAATAAATTGTAGATTGTGCCCTCTGATATTTTTCTACATACATTCAACTAGGCCTTATTCACTGCGTCCACCTTTCTTGATCATTTAACTTTGTGACTAGGTGCGCGGCCATTCTCATGATGGGATCTGGAATTTCTGCAATATCAAAATACCTTGACCCCTTCTTGTAATCATATGCAGCGACGGTTTCTTTGATGACATCCTTGTTGCTCAGGTCATCATCTATGTTTTCTCCCTCGCATATGAGGCCTGTAAACTTCAAAATCAGTTGAGGGGTTATGTGCATCTTATGCCCCATGAAGTAAAAGTGGTCCTCATGCATGCGTGACATCAGCCACTTATAGAGGTGCTCAGGCTTTCCAAAGTAGGGAAACTCATAGAGTTACAATAATCTTTCCTTCTCCAACTTCACTTTTACCTCATCATTATAGACAGCAAACCCCGTGGTGTCCTTTTATTCCTCGGCACACTAACTCCAAAGTGCCATTTCCTTCTATTTTGTGTTTGTGTGATGGTTATAATCACTCAACACCATATTTCTCAAATGGGATTCCCAATCCTTCCCAAGAAAAACTCCATCTAGAAATTACATTTCTACATACCACTCCTCATTCATGCTTTTGGTGGTTGTTTTGGCTCTCTGCCCTTGCCCTTGCCCTTGGGATTCTTGGGTGACACAGTTGGTTTCTTGGGTGCCATTTTCTAGGTCCTCTTATCACTTCAATCTCTTCTTGTTACTCTTCTCTTCCACTCCTTCCAACCTTAGATCTCAAACTTGTGAAGAAAACCTCTTAAACCCATGCCCTAGTTTTTCAAACCCTAACTAGGATAATTCTTTCACAAGACGGTGCCTTCTCACAACTACTCTTACACCCATGAAATCCCTTCCTTCTGGTTTAAAAATCCAAACTAGTTACTCATGCTCAAACTCTTCAAATTTTTCTTCACATGGATCAGTTCTGGAAGCCCTAGTTTGCAATGATGCAAAATATCTTCTCTCTCTTCGTATTCGCAAAGTAAATAATGAAATGCCTCGACCCTCTATTTATAGTTTTTCCTTCTTTTACACATTAAATTCTTCTTCACCTACCACCATACTTCAACACTTATTGTGGATTTTTCCAAAAATCTGGACTTCAGCGCCCTTTCTCACGCACCTAAACTTGCGTGGAAAATTATACAACCGTTTGGGCACGCAACCAACCTATCTCGACGAAGACTCTTACACGTGCATCAATAATGCCAAAGGAACTTCTTCCATATTTTACATTATTTTTTCTCTCTCCTACCTCATGTTACTTTTGCGCTTCTTCCTGTCTTTTATATGGATCCCCAATGTAGCCTTATCCTGACACCAACCATCCTTTTTCACCTTTCCTTGCATGTACTTCCTTCACAGGGCCATTCAACCAGGATTTCTAATGCAATCCTTCCTAGTGCTTCACACTTCAAGTTCTTCCACCTTACTCTACCCCACACTAAAATGATGTGTGGTCCTTTACGCAATTACATCCTTCACAAAGTAATGAGATTAGCAACACCCAGGTGCAACACAAAACAACAACGAGAAATGGAAACACAAGAAAATAAAATGCATTAAGGGAAATCCTAAACTAACTGGTAATATTACCTTATTTAAAAACACCAAGAAGACTTATTTATAATAGGGCTTCAACCTACTCCCATTGAAGTTTCCTGGAAATATTGTGCCATCCAGGGGCTTGAATCGCACGCACCAATCAAGGATGTATGAGATGGTATAAGGACCCAACCAATGCACTTTTAACTTCCTAGATGGCGCAAAAACTTACACTCATACAAAGAAGACCATCTACCCAACCTCAAACTTCTTGTTCTTAATGTGACGATCATGCCATGCCTTTTCTTTTTCTTTTTCTTCTATTTGCACCAGCCTTTTGAGGGTTTAATACCTTATTCTTCCTTTACAAGGTTTCAATACAACTTAGTAGATTACATAATACATCATACAATTTTTTTAGGCATGTAATCTTTAATGAATTTTAGTGAAATTTAAAGCTTCTCTAATTGACCCTAAAACTTATATGATAGAATTTTGAACTCTTCAAATGAACTCGGTAATTAGATGATAGACTCTAGTGTTCCTCGATGAACTCCGAGTACTTGGTTGCTAGATTCTAACACTCCTTAAATGAACTCCAACACTCATATGATAGACTATGATGCTCCTTAGATGAACTTCAACATTTGGTAGATAGACTTTGGCACTCCTCGATGAACTTTGATGCATGACCGATAGACTTTGACACTCCTCGATGAACCGTTGTTGCAAATCAGCAGCACCACTGGATGCAAATCAGGTTTCTAAGTTGATGTTTTAGGCATCCAGTGTGATTGCACAACATCGAAACCTCTCTCCAAGTGTGGGACTTGTAAAATGAGAGAGGAATCTCCAAATTAGAGGCTGGTTCCTCAAACTCCTCCGATCAGATCTATTATTTGCACAACTATAGAGGTTCGTAATCTAATTTTATCTTAATTTGCAAGGAGATAGGGATAAGAAATGCAAAAATTAAAACTAAACTGATAAGGGTGATACACCAAAGGAGTGGTGAGCACTTCTTGCTCATGAAAATTGACACAAATCAGAAATTGCAACATAAAACATCATGCACAAAGTTGATAAGTCAGTAAACAAGGGTTTGAAATGAAGCAAACAACACATATAAAGGACTCAAAGCATTCACAGAGCTCGCATTGTGATTTTCAACATCAAAATCCTTGTATTCCAACACCAAAGAGGAAGAAAACCTCGTTACAATCCCTGGAAGTTCGATCTTAGCCAAAATCACTTGTTGAAAGTGAAAACAAAAGCTTCATTGTAAAAATAGTGTTCCCCCTTTGAAAAAGGAGCCAAATCGCTTTTACAAAGGTGGATGGGTCGAGCCCATGAGAGAGAAAATGTGAAAAACATGGGAGCCATTCCCATTGACCAAAATGCATTAAAAATAGCATGGATGTCCTTACAAATCCATGCCCTAACATTTTTGACCATGTTGGAGAAGAATGCGACCCATTTTGCATTAAAATTGGTTGTTAAACGTCGATTGTCCATGGGAGGTTAGGGTTAGGAGGAATACTGTTGAATGTCGAGATGGTGTGCGCGTACCGTAGAGAAAATCGGGTTGAGCTGCGAGAACTCCTTTTTGTCTTGGAAGGACTACTGCGAATAAGAACACAAGACCACAAGATTTTGATTAAACAATAAATGAGGAAGCTGCCTTGGGCCGGGAAATATAAAACTTCCTTTCGAAGGTGGTGAGTTCCCTGCTAATATGAATTAACACAAAAGACGCAAAATATCAATTAAATTGTTTCGTTAAAGCTAGGTAGGGGAAAGGCTGGTTTTACGGTTTTGATCGGAGGAACCGATGCGATTCTTGATAACGATGCGATTCTTGATAACCGATACTGGTGGGTTCTAGGATCTTCTTGGTAGCTATGGTGTTTTGTAAGGCTGGTTTATGGATGATATTAGGAAATGGGATGATTAGAAGCAAAAGAATAATAGTTAGATCTGATGACACGTTGGGTAGTAGGATTGAGAAGGGATTTAGGAGGACTGAAATTCACAGAGCATAAGAAATGTTATAACGAGAGGACATGCGAGATGTGACTTACTTGGTTTTGGCGAAGATGCAAGTTGATCTCCTCTCTTGCAAACACTTGGTTTCTTTACTCGTCTCTGCTCTGTCAAGTGAAGATCTGGACTCTGTTCCTCGCTCATGATGCTCTCTATTGATCAAAATCCTTTGGTGATCTCCAAAAATGAAATTCCGATCCGTTGTTTTGGTTTGGGAGCCCATTTACGAGGAACCGATGGCGGTTTGCGGTTGCGTAACCGGCGGCGGTCGAGTAGGAACCGGCATCGGTAAGGAAAAAAGTAGGCTATTTTTAGTAAAATAGCCCACCTTCCTACTTTTCTCCCAGAGAGATCGGTTGCGGGCTTGGTCAAGTGGCTAGAAGGTCGGCTTTGGGTGCGAGTAAGGAGGCATTAGTTATGGATGTGAGTCTAGACCAAGTCATGGGTCTTAATTAGGTTAGTTTAGGGTTAGGGCTAGGTCATGATGAGGTGGCAAAGTGAGGTGGCGGGTAAGGTGATGTGGATTTATCAATTATAAGGTAATTAATAAATAATTGTGTAAGGTTTAGGTAATGAGGTTAGGTTGCGAGATGAGATGCGGGTCACAAGGGGTCGTAAGACACAAATTTGGTGTCTACATTAGCCCCTTATTGTCGTGTAGCTTGTTCTGTAAAGCTGCGCGGACAATAATATGAAGTGGTTTCTCATGTTAAAGATATAGGTAATCCCCCTCAAATCTATCGCCGATTGAGTGAACGGGAAATCAGGGATAGGGTTGATAAAGGGTACATGTTGTAGAGAGGATGGTAAGGTGGTGGGGTAGGTCCAAGGAAGCAGACGCATGTTGAAATGCAATAGTACGACGAGGGTACATGATTTGACAAGCAAACCAGCAATGTGTAGGCAAAGGTCGATAGTTTATCCAAACAAGGGTGATATAATCCTGGTATCCAAGGCATAGGAAGTAGCTCCAGGGTATATAACGGTGAGGTGCGAGAGCGTTTAGGCATGTTCGGCGGTACGAATGGTTGGTTTGGTTGAGATAAACGTCACGGTCTAGGTCTAGGCAAAGTTGGTCGACAGATCAAGTCAAGGACCCTAATCATGCTAAAACACGAACAGGTGAGCTCGATTGAACAAAAGGTACATGATGGATGGATAAAATAAAACGTTGATTGTGGGTATGGTATTGAAGTGATACGGCCTTGGGTCAGGCCAAGTGGTTGGGCGGTGGCCTTGGGTCGGGCATAATGGTAGGAGTGAGGCCTTGGGTCGGGCCAAATTGTTAGGGCGAGGCCTTGGGTCGGGCCAAATGGGTAGGTTGAGGCCTTGGGTCGGGCCAATAGGTTGGGCCTTGGGTCGGGCCTTGGGGCCTTGGGTCGGGCCAATGGTAGGTTGAGGCCTTGGGCCTTGGGTAGGGTGAGGCCTTGGGTCGGGCCAATAGGTAGGTTGAGGCCTTGGGTCGGGCCAATAGGTAGGTAGGGCGAGGCCTTGGGTCGGGCCAATAGGTAGGTTGAGGCCTTGGTCGGGCCAAATAGGTAGGTTGAGGCCTTGGGTCGGGCCAATAGGTAGGCGAGAGGCCTTGGGTCGGGCCAATAGGTAGGTTGAGGCCTTGGGTCGGGCCGAATAGGTAGGGCGAGGCCTTGGGTGGGCCAATAGGTAGGTTGAGGCCTTGGGTCGGGCCAAATAGGTAGGTTGAGGCCTTGGGTCGGGCCAATAGGTAGGTTGAGGCCTTGGGTCGGGCCAATTGGTAGGTTGAGGCCTTGGGTCGGGCCAATAGGTAGGTTGAGGCCTTGGGTCGGGCCAATAGGTAGGTTGAGGCCTTAGGTCGGTGGGCAAATAGGGTGAACAAATGGTGTAGGTTGAGGGTGGATATAGGCGAATGTGGTTAAAAGTGAACAAATGGTGTGCGAAAAGGTGGATAGGCGATATTGGTGAAAAAGGGCAAGGGTAAATAAGGGCAAAGAATGGGGTGAAAGTTGGGTAGAGAACCGATGTCGATTACTGCATGGCCGATATCGGTTAAGGGACCGATACCGGTTCATTAGGGCAAAAAACCGATATATCGGTGAAAGCGAAAAACCTATAAAAAAGAAAAATACGGCTTGTCATTGTCACTTTTTTATTTGCAAACCAAATCGACTTGTCGGCGTGGAGAGTTGGGATTAGAGGCTTGATTGAGTGAGGTGGAGCTATTGTATTGGCGGAGAGAGTTGATAGTGGGCCCGATTAAGGAGGAGGCGGCGATTGATTGGCGAGGACCCGAGATCGGGATTGGAGCCATGGCACGAGCGGGGAGGAGGCTGGAGGGCTGGACCAGTGGACCGCCACCACCCATCCCACCACGACGACGTGTCGTCGTTCGGGTAGATTCGAAACTCTTTAATTTGGTGATTTGGTTGTATTATGCTAAATTGGGGGTTTGGGTAGGAATTAACCTTTTTTAGGAAATAATGAGAAAATGGAAATGATTTGAAAAAGGGAGAGGGTAGATAGGCTAGATAGGCTAAGGTGGGTAGGTGGGTAAGTTTTTAGGGTTTTTGGGTGGGTAGATGGGTAGAAATAGGTAAAAAATGGGTTTTGGGGGCCGCGCGGGGGTTCGGCTCCGGGAGAGGACAGTGACCGATGTCGGTCACTAAGCGACCGGCATCAGTCGCACAATTTTAGGGAAAGGAAGACTTGTTGGTGACCGGCGTCGGTCATGTATCGGCCGGCGTCGTAGGGTTTTTTTGGGTTGTGGGTTGGGTGGTTTGGGGTTGGGTTTTTTGGGTTTTGGGTTGGGTTGGGGTTGGGTTGGGTTGGGTTGGGGTTGGGTTTTGGGGGTTGGGTTGGGGGTGGGGAAGGGTTTGGTGTGGGGGGTTTTGGGTTTTGGGTTGGGTTGGGTTTTGGGTTGGGTTGGGTTGGGTTGGGTTAGGGGTGGAGAAGGGTTAGGTGTGGGGTTAGGGGTTTTTGGGTTGGGTTGGGTTTTGGGTTTGGGTTGGGTTGGGGTTTGGTGTTTGGGGTTGGGTTGGGGGGTTTTGGGTTTGTGGGTGTGGTTGGGTTTTTTGGGTTTTGGGTTGGGTTGTGGGTTGGGTTGGGTTGGGGGTTTGGGGGTTGGGTTGGGTGGAGAAGGGTTTGGTGGGGTTAGGTTTTGGGTTTTGGGTTGGGTTTTGGGTTTTGGGTTTTGGGTTGGGTTGTGGGGGTTTGGGTTTTGGGTTGGTTGTTTGGGTTAGGTTTGGGTTTTTTGGGTTTTGGGTTGGGTTGGGTGGGTGGTTTTGGGTTTGTAGGGTGGTAGGTTGTTAGAGGGGGGTGGTAGAGAGTCAGGGTATGGTCGGGGGGATAAAAAAGGGTGTTTAGATGATAAAGTAGATGTTGTAATAAAGAGTAGGTCTAAGGATGTGGGTTGGTTTTGCGAGGCACGTCGGCGATTGGCGATGCGGGATAGGATGCCCCGCTGTTGGTGCGGATGAGGCCACACGTATCTGCGGCTCATTGGGCCATCATGCGTGAGTGGGACTCGGTGGAGTCAGTGAGTACGAAGCGATAGAGAGAGATCACGGCTGATGGTCGCCCTCATCGAGAGATGGGATCCGGCGACAATGTGTTCCATCTCCCGTGGGAGATGACCGTCACATTGGAGGATGTGTATCGCATCATCTTGATTACCTATCGAGGAGAGCGATCTTCGAGTAGATTGAGAGACTGCCATGGACAGCATCTGCGAGGTTTTGGGGATGCGGCCGCGCTGCTTGACCTACCATAGCGCGCGCGCGAGTATCGAGTGCAGTGACATGTACCGTGCGCATCGCATCGACACACGAGACACACGGCCCAGGCTGTGTTGATGATGGTTGGGATCACTGCTTCGCCCTCCCGGACTCGAGAGGAGGCCGCTTCCCACGAGCATTGATGGGGAGTGCTGCTTTGAGATGGTGGAGGAGCACACATTACGCTGGGCACCGGTATATACGAGTGCGGTTATCTGGAGCTATGGGGCTATCGCCGGAGGAGCGATTTGGTATTTGTTCTACATTTTTGTTGCATTGTTGGGCATACGAGCACATCGTATGCATCGAGCCGATAGTAGGGTTACCCGGCGGCCGGGGCCCGGGGTCATATACCGATATGGCTTTGAGAGGTGGTTGGGGGTCGTGGGCCAGACCACGGCGATTATGCGAGTCGGGATGTGGCATCTATAGACATTTGCTTTAGAGGGCCTTACAGCGGTAGACATTGTATGGAGACCCTACGAGAGGTCACCATCTGGCGAGAGAGAGCCCGCTTACGATTGCGCCTAATCCGGTACACATTACGGATAGCGGGGCGGAGGCCGAGGAAATGCAGGCGGATACCCACAGAGAGAGTGCAGCGAGCGAGATGGGGCTGCGGCAGGGCGAGCCACCTCCCGTTCCTCGATACGGGAGAGATGATGTAGAGGCCCCACTTGCTGCACCCACGCCTTTGGATCCAGTTGGGTAGCGAGAGAGGCGGCGGTGAGGTGTAGATGATCTTTGGGTGCAGGGAGCATACGAGGTGTGGTGGGGTGGCAGGCGAGAGAGCGGCGAGATAGTACCTGCCTGCAGGCCAGAGACTTAGGCTGCTGCGGTGATAGGAGAGAGAGATCAGCTCGGGGTCGAGTGCGGCTCTTACGAGGGCAGCTTGCTGCAGCACGAGCACGAATAGGTGTCTTACGAGGGCGGTGCTTGAGCTCGAGCACGAGCACGAGCGGCACCACCACCACCCGCACGGCCACGCGAGTGCGAGTGCAGTGCGAGCGGCGGCACAGTACCCGCACCACCACCACCAGCGGCAGTACAGCCCACGGCCCGAGCACGAGCAGTGCAGTACCACACCCACACAGCACCACCAGGCAGGCACCGGCCACGAGCACGAGGGGCACTTGGTAGTAGGTGTCGAGGGGACCCGGCCCCGGTACCTACGGTGGCTCGAGAGCGTTACATGGAGGCTAGGCGGAGGCCGATACTATCGGGATATTCTTGATGAATACAGGGGCTGATTATCAGCCCTATGCGGCACATAGAGCGAGACCTCTCGGGCCGAGAGGTCTCGGGGAGTGCGACCACGGCTGGTGGGTCCGTCACGGGCGGAGGCGAGAGGCACCACGAGGACCGGCGGGGAGAGAGTGCCGAGGCGGTGGGGAGAGGCCCAGAGATCCCGGACATGGTGTATTGATAGATGGGCACCGGTCTGCGAACCGGGTGTATTGATAGAGGCCTGCGTGCCTATGTATTATTCATGTATTCATTTATTCATTTATTGTATACCGGCCTGCGAGCCGAGTAGGGGTTGTATAGTGGATACCGGCCTGCGAGCCGAGTATATATCTATTTTTGATACGAGGGACCGGCCTGCGAGCCGAGTCGAGATTTTTGCGATTATTGCGGCCTGCGTGCCGGCTTTGGTGGATTATGAGATCACAGAGGCCCCGATGTAGGGCACATTGTATTTTTGAAAATTTGTATATATATAGAGACGATGTTTTGATCCACGTGCAGTGTTCAAAATGTGTTTAAATATTTTGTTAATGGTTGGTAATATATAATGTATGATAAGTTTTAGTTGACATGTTGATAGATGGATGATGTTGATGTTTTTGTTTTTGCACGTATATATGAATGTCAGGTTATGTGATGAATTGGTGGTTTTGTGACATTGTGATATATGTAACTGATGAGTTGGATCCAAATGATGTATAGATTGATAGTTTCTTGATATCCGTAGTTGATGGTTTGTGTATTTGTATAAAATAAATGATGTTAATGAAATTGTAATGCTATGTGTGGTGGATGAACAAATGTGGTAAATTGTGTTGTTTATGCAGGAAAAGAGGCGGGCGCGACAAAAATTTAGGTGAGAAATGAAGAAAAGAACGTTGTTGAGAAAAGATAGGTGTGTAACCGATATCGGTTAAGGAACCGATATCGGTAGCTGATAGACCGATATCGGTTAAGTAACCGATACCGGTTATTTAGGTATGAGCTTTTCTAAAAATAGAAAAGCTAGGGTGGCAACTTAAGTTTTAATTTTAGAGCCATGCAAGAGGTTAAATACGCGAGCGCGCTTTTTGGCAGTAGAGCAGGTATTTGCATGAGAGATTTGAGTGATAAGGAGAAGAGAGACGAGGAATTTGTATGAGAGATTTGGGTGATAAGAAAAGAGGAGGGGAAGGTGAATGCGATCGGAGATTCAGAAAGTAGAAAGGTGAATTTGAAAAGAGTGGTGATAATGGCAGGACGAGGAGAAACATCCAGCAGGCAGGGACAAGAGGGAAGACAAGGGCCACCTCAAGCTACTGCAACCCCAGAGGTAAATGTTTTGGTTGTGATTTGATTTTTGCATGTGTTATGAATAAGAGATTAAGTGGGTAGATATGAAGAAGAAAACATGATAGCAAGGGTTATAGGTGAGGTAAGTGTTACGTGGTAGGTAATCAAGGGTTTGGGTATGTGCATGTATACGAGAGAGGAATAAGCGAGCAATTTATTGTCGTAGGTGGTTGTTTTAGGCAAGATGTATGTAATTGGCGGTGGCCGTAGCGGTTAGGAGAACCGGTATCGGTTACTTGAACCGATATCGGTTATGTATAACGATACCGATTCTTGGAGAATTTCGAGAATGTTTGAAAAACCACGGCGGATTGAATGGTTGTTTGTTGTTTTGGTGTATGCAGGCAGAGCGGGGTTGAGGATGAATGATAATGTGCCAGCACTGTTGTCACGGATCCGAGCGGATGTAACACCAGCGGAATGGACATTGATAAATCGTTTGGGGTTAAGTGGAATCCGTTATTATTCACGAATTACACGGAACCATGCTATGTTGCAGGCATTGATTGAGAGATGGAATCCCGAGACAAATACCTTTTATCTGCCAACAGGGGAGATGACAGTAACATTGGAAGATGTGTTTCAGATTTTGAGACTCCCTATTACAGGAGAACCAGTATATCAGGCACTACCTAGCGCGGCACGGGGAGCGATAACAGCAGTATTTGGTCCATACGCACGAGATTTGACACAGCGAGGTTTATCCTTTACGTATGGGGTAATGTATGCAGCACACCCTGAGGAGACAAGGTTAGCAGTGATATTAATGATAGCGGTAGGGTATTATGCATTACCGAGGCGCGAGAGGAGGAAAGATTTCCAAAGGCATTGATGTGTGTTATACGGGAGATGGTAGAAAGGAACGTTACGTTTGCATGGGCACTGCATATTTGGCGGAGCTATCGAGGGTTTATGGGCTTGTAGGTGAAATCACGGGGCGACCTTTGGATTGTTCATACTTATTACCTTTGTTGGGCCTATGAGCACATTGTTTGTGTGCGACCAATAGGCCAATCCCTCGAGCGGGAGAGGCCGGAGTGCGAGAGGTTGGGATTGAGCGATGGGTCGAGGAGAACAAGAGGCCGAGATCCCGAGCCGTGACGGGTGATATTGAGTATTACGGCGGTATGGGAGAGAGGTGACGGTTGCGGACATCATTGGAGGCCTTACGGTAACTATATGGTAACGAGAGCATAGGCATAGAGGAGTTAAGGGTGTAGAGCGAATGAGGTGGATCGCGGGGCACGAGGCCGGTGAATATGAGAGGATTCCTATAGATCGCGTGCGGCGACAATTTGGATTTGTGCGGGATATACCCACGGCTTATAGACCATATATGAGGATCGGCGCGAGCGGCATTCTCACCTCCCGGCCAACACCTCGAGAAGGGCACGAAGAGGTAGCGGCCGATCGCGAGGGTAATGGATGCGAGAGCAGCGAGGCCTATAGATTATGGTGGGTAGCGAGCTGCGAGGTGTACGTGATTGCCACGACATAGCATAGTGTGATTACAGCGAGAGAGGATCGTCTGCGGCGTTTGGTTCAGGCAGCTCAAACGCGAGTGAATGAGACAAGAGGATTGTTAGTGGTTGCGGAGTCACGGGCGGAGAGACTAGAGGCTGGAGTCCTCCATGCGAGAGGCGTATTCATATGTTACGGAGAGATTGGCGGATCGGTGGGCGGTACCAATAGCCGTGGTACCTTTGAGGACGAGAGAGACCGGCGAGAGGGTCGGCGATCACGATCATCACCTAGTTCGGGATGAGGCGTGAGGTGCAGTAAATGTTAGCAAGGTATAAGAATAAATAAAGTGCCGACACTGCGTGTCGATGATAGAGAAGATGTATTTGTTTAACATCTAAATAAAACGAGATATGTATGTTGATTTGAGTTATAATAATAAGAATGTTTTCGTTTTGACTTTCGGTGTTTTGAAAAAGGATAAAGAGGAATGTGATTAAATAGAAATACACAAAAATATTTATATTTACCACACATGATAGGTTATGGTAGGGGATGGTCGAGCTAACCTTGGGAGACCCCATGTCTCAGTCTGCCTACATAGCCCATTGCACAAAGCAAGGAGGGGCCTCAGACCGATGTAGTTCTCCCTTAGGATCAGGGAGAGGTGAATTCAGGCAATTTGGTACGGTTTAGGCAATTGGTTGGTTGGTAAAAATATTAAGATTAGTAAAGGTAAGGTTGATGGTGTTGGTAATGAATTGGTGATGTTGTAAAAGGTATAAGGGAAGCGAAAGTTAGCCTACCCAAGTAGTAGGGAATCGTGTCCTGATTAAGGTCAACACACAATCCTAGATGCGAGGCAAAGCAGAAAGAGTGCTCCGTAGATGAAGAGAGCTAAACAAACCACACCACGTAGAACGAGCTTGGAGCCCTAGGTACCGTGCATAGACGAGAAGTCAATAGGTGAAAAGAGTTGTGTGATCACATATATCGGGTACATTACGTCCCTTGAGTTGAAACAAATGGTGAGGTGAGGTGGATGGTATAGGCGAGTGCGAGAGAACTTATTACAAAGTGAGTGTTACGGCGAAGAGAACCTACCCTAAATAGACAAGTCCATGACTCAAAAGTTCTTTTGAATGAGGCTTTTATTTTATTGAATGTAGGCGATCGATGCGGGAAGTCTACAGGGATATTGATTGTATTATTCTTGAGGTCTTCACGAAGGCTGATCAATGCGAAAGCTTCGATAAAGGCTGTGCCATGTATATTGTCCTTCGAGGAAGCGATCTATTTATAGTAGCGAGATATGATTTTAATGCATAGCTGTCCTTGAGGAAGATCTATATATAATAGCAGCAATAGTTCGGCATATAGCTGTCCTTCGAGGGAGCAGTCTATATTTAATTTAGATGACTAGATGTTCTTTTGGCGTGAAGCATCTAGTTTAGTAGGAAGTTTGACTCAAGAAAATCCCATAAGAATACGGCTTATTTTAATACTTTGAAGTCATGGACTAGACTAAAAAAGGGGAAGGCATCATCGAGGGGAGGTGAGAATCAAACTATGTGAGCTTGATTGTTATTATGAGGTGTAGGAAACAGAGTGTATGTAGTGGTAAGTGAGCTCAAGGGACGAGCGGCAGGTAGATAAGAAGTGATATAACACTAATTTCAACAGTAGAATGGTCGAAGATGCAAGGCATTAAGGGGTTCAGGCTCAGGTTTACCATTAAGCGAAGCTAAACGATAAGTACCAGATCCATAGGTATGAGTGATTATATAAGGCCCAATCGATTGGGAGCAAATTTTCCACGTTTGCTCTTTTCTAGTTTGGTTACATGTTGATTCTCTTTGAGGACAAGATCACCAACCTTAAAGGTACGCTCATGAAGTCGTTATATAAGCAAGCACGTTTAATGCGTTTTTGATAGATTTGAAGGTGATCAAGAGGCTGTAAGGCGGCGTTCGTCAAGAAGCTCCAATTGGGCTAACCGCTCTTGGCGAAATCATCGTTGGTGAGAATATCTGAAGAGATATTCTAAGGGAGGGTATTTGTATTTCGAGAGGCAAAACAGCCTCGGTACCGTATACGAAAAGAAAAGGTGTGGCATTAGTAGAGTACGAATGCTAGTACGATAAGCCCAAAGGGCAAAGGGAATGTGATCGTGCCAATTTCTTCGGATTCATTGACAACTTTCATGAGGATTTTGGTTAGTGTTTTATTAGAGGACTCGGCTTGCCCATTGGCTTGTGGATAGTAGGGTGATGAGAAACTAAGTTTGATACCAAAGTTGTCATGAGGTCTTGCAACAACTTGTTTTTGAAAGATTTTCCATTATCATTATCGGGCGATGAGGAACACCAAAGCGGCAGATAATGTGGTGGTTAATGAACTTCGACAATTTTTTCTTTTTGATTGAAATGAGTGGAATAGCCTCCACCCATTTTGTGTAATATTCGGTCATTGTGATTATCCAGCGGTGACGTTGTGAAGAGGTCGGGTGAATCTCACCAATAAGGTCTAAACCCCATTGTGAGAAGGGCGAAAGATCTCGGCGACACAGCGGGTGGCTAGGAGTATGTTGAAGGTTGGCATGTTGCGACACATAACACAACGCTTAACATATTAAGTAGCGATCGTTATTGAGTAGGCCAATAATAACCAAGGCGAAGGATTCGTTTGGCCACGGCAAGGCCGCTAAAATGTCCACCACAAATACCGTCATGGACCTGTTGGATGGTATGAGTGGCCTCCGCGCCAGTTAGACAGCGAAGGAGGATGCCATCAAAGCCACGTTTATAGAGGAGTCCCCCCATGACAACATAACACGAAACACTTTTAAGAAAAGCACGTTTGCCGTTACTAGTAAGGTCAGGTGGGAGGACAGAGATTGTAAGATAATCGTGAAATTGGTGATACCAAGTATCCTGCGAACTAGTAGACACATTATTTATCATACAAACTACCGGGGTTGAATAGGATGGGGCAAAAAGTTGCTGGACCACAATGAATAATTCAGAGTCAGTTGGTGCGGCGGGAATTTGCGAGGCTAGGCAAGCCATAGTGTCCGCAAATTTGTTAGTGGAGCGTGGAATGGTTTGTATAGAATAGTGAGTAAATAAGGCTAGAAGTGAATCCACGTAGTGTTTGTATTTTTGAAGTTCCTCGTTTTTGCATTGGTAGACGCCCATAACTTGATTGACTACCAATTGAGAGTCGCCAAAAATGTTGATAGATTTGATGCCTAAGTGTAACGCACTTGGAGACCGAGCAAGGGGGGCCTCGTATTCCATTTGTATTATTAGTGCGAGGAAATCAGTCGGAATGAAAGAGGCATAGGTTCGGCGTCGAGAGGAATGAGAACAACGCCGGCTCCTCCGCCACGGCGGCATTTAGATCCATCGAAGAAGAGGTCATTGGGTACGACTCCTCCGTGAGGAAAGAGTAGCGATGAGTTCGTCGGGAAATGTGAAATTGGTAAATTGTTCCCCGAGGTAAAGGAGCTTCCACGCAAGTTGGTGCTGCGATGGTTTGTCCTTTGATTGATTTACGGTGGACAAACTCAAGGTCGAGTCGGCGAAAGCATGAGCCATCTGCGTCGTTGGTTCGATGAGGTTTGGCATACATGTAATGGATGGGAGTGCATATTGGTGATGACGAAAGTCTTGTGATTTAGAAGGTAGTGTCGGAGTTTGGTGGCCACGAATGATAGGGCTAGGCATAACTTTTCTATATGTGTGTACCTAGTCTCATAGTCCACCAAAGTACGACTTATATAATAAACGGCTTGTTCGCGATTCTCAGAGTCACGATGTGCAAGCATGGCTCCTACAGCGTGGTCGGTGGCGGAAAGGTAAAGGTAGAAAGGGCGGTCGTCTTGGGGTGGGATAAGCACGGGTGGCTGCAAGAGATAGGATTTGAGAGCTTCGAAGGCTTGGTGACATTCTTCGCTCCATTGGAATGCAATATCCTTTTTAAGGAGGTGATGGAAAGGTTGACATCGATCCGAAAGTTGGGAGATGAAACGTCGGATAGATTGGAGCTTACCTTGTAAACTACGCAATTGTTTGAGATTTTTGGGTGGGGGCATTTCTAGGATAGCTTTGACTTTAGATGGATCGACCTCAATGCCACGCAAAGAGACGATAAAGCCAAGAAGTTTTCCCGAAAGAACACCAAAGACACATTTCTTTGGTTGAAGGCGGACAGAATATTGTAACAGGCGATCAAAAATAATGGTTAAAACATCGAGATGTTCACTACGATGTTTAGACTTGCCGAGAAGATCGTCGACATAATCTTCAAGGATAGTGTGCATAATGTCATGAAAAATGTAGGTCATAGCCCGCTGATAGGTAGCACCGGCATTCTTAAGGCCAAACGGCATGACACGATATGAAGGTTCCCGAGGAGTTATGAAGGCGTTTTGTGTTGATCGGCGAGGCACCAAAATTTGGTTGTATCTGAAAAGCCATCCATGAGAGAGAGCATCTCATGACCTGCGATTAGATCAACAAGTTGGTCAATGCTAGGTAAGGGAAGTCATCCTTAGGGCAAGCGAGGTTAAGATCCGGAAATCATGCATATCAAAAGTCCCCTGTCGCTTTAGTAGCGAGTGCGATGTTAGAAATCCATTGAGGATAGTCGATAGGCAAGATGAAGGAAGCGAGAAAGGAGTCGTTGGAGCTCCTCTTTGACCAAGAAGAGCAATGCGTGGATGCATTTTCTCAATTTACTGTTTGATTGGTTTGGAATCGGGGTTTAGGGTGATGTTATGGACGGCGATGGTAGGATCAATTCTGGCATGTCGGCGTAAGACCATGCGAAAGCTTGGTTGCGAGCACGGAGAAAGGTAGTAAAGGCGGCTTGTTCTGATGTGTTAAGGGATTGTCCAATCTTCACAATGTGAGATCCTCCTCCGTGTGGATGTTGATTTCTATGGTAGATTCGTTCGGCATGGTTTGGGTTTGAGATGGTAAGGCTCGTTGAATATAAGAATCATCCGCGCGCGAGGTAAGTGAGGATGGAGTCATCATCTGGGCATTCAACAACATTAATCAAAGGCGAATCCTCTTGATCATGTCGGATACGAAGGGGAAGAGAAGATGGGTCCTCATTATCGCGTTGATAAGTGAGAGGACCTATGAAGATAGCATTTATGAAAAAAAAAAAAAAAAATTAGGAGGGATGGATTCGAGTCTATAGATTACGTGGGTGATGATGGCAAAGTGGGTGATGATGGTTTGGTAGGGCGGCGTCTTCTTCTTCCGGATACGGTGACGGGAGGTGTCTCTGTGTAGGTGTTTCGGGAAAACCGAGACCACTGCGATCATTATGTTTACGGGTAGTCACGGGAATGAGTGTATGTCGGCCTTGTTCGTAAAGGCCAAAACCAAAGCCTTTCCACGCCTGTGAGTCAAGATGAGGGCGAAAGCGACGATTTGTCAAGTATTGAAAATCAGATTGGAAGGAACCACACCAAGAGGAGGTTCGGGGGTAATGGAGGATGCGTCAACACCCCCATACGTTAGGTTAGTGCGCGATGGGGTGGTCGTAAGAGATTATCTCCCCACGCGACGGTCGTAGGTGGGATGTGCATGTAATTGTCCGTACTCTGCGGGGTAGGGAAAGAACTAACGTTATATAGGCGGTACTCCCCGAGCGTAAGGCGCTGAAAAACATCTACTAAGGGTCGGAGGTTGGAATGTTAGGCTGCGGGAAGGAAGTGGTTTTGCGATGGTGGTTTCATCGATTGAAGGCGTAGGCGCGCGGTTGAGGTGGATGGTTGAGGTACATTTGAAGAGGATGGTTGGGTTGAATGTATGGGTGTCTTGATTGGTATAAGCACATCGTTAGGGCGGTATAACATATTGCGAGGTTTTAAAGGGGAGGGTCAGCTTTTACGGTGTAGGACTTCCCTCGTACTCAAATTTTATGCATCTATGTAATGTTGAGGAACGCATCCCATGGCTCGGATCGAGGGCGACCAGCATATATTATATTGGAACTCTCCCTCAAGACATAGAAGAGTTCGGGTAAAGTCGTGGTCCTACCCGAATGTTGAGGATCACGGTGCCTAAGGTAGAAGTAATAGCGTCATTGAATGACCATGACACATGATGGGGTTGGCACACATGCAACTAGAAGGGATATTCATTTGTTGGAAGGCTTTTGAAGAGATGATGTTTAGGCTAGCGCCCCGTCAATCATAACCCGGCGTACTCGAATGTCCGGACGTAAGCGGAGATGAAAAGAGCGAGGGTCGGGGTCTTACATGTACCAAAGTCAACAATTTCATCTTGAGCCAAGCTGCAAGCTTGTTGTATAGAGGCGAAGTGGTTGGGGGCGATGGGTTGTTTGGTGAGAGAAGCAACGTGATTGGGTGTTAGAATGGAGCGACGAGGCGGGGTTTCATTAGGTAAAACCTCTATCCCTTGAAGGATCTCAACGAGAGCTTGTCGATGAGATTGAAGTCGAATGAGATCATACGATGTCATTTTACGGGCGATTGGTGAAGGCTGTTTAATCATATTTCGGTGGGCAATGCCATTAGAGGCGGGATAGGCGGGTCATGAATGACCACTTTAGGTGGTGGTGCAATCGGGATGTTTGACGGAGAAAGAGATGCCGCGAGTGTGTTTTCTTTTGCTTTCCCATTGTTTTTACGCCTCGAGTAGCGACACTAATCATATTAATCTCGTAGACTGAGATGAGGAAGATGGTTGGGATAACTCATGGTCTTGAGAGGTGGGGTTGTAATAATGATAGATCTTGGTGAGGCGGGGACGGATGGTATAGGAGAGGAATGGAAACTAAAGGTCTCTCCCTTCGTAAGTTGTCTTTCTTAATCTTTCTATCAGGGAGAGGTGTGACGAAGGATGGTTTTTAGAGCTTTGCATCCCTCCACATCATGTCCTGGTGTGCGGTGATAAGCGCAGATTTTAGACTCATCGTAACCCATAGGTCGGGGCTTAGACGGGTCATAAGGTCTAAGTGGAGGTAGGGAAATGGTCGCATTCTCCACCAACATAGCAAGGATTTTGGCGTAAGATCCTTTGAGTGGGTCAAAATCAGAAGAGGATGAGGGTATTGGTTGTGCGGGTTTTGGTAATGTTTGGGCATGATTGGTTCGCACGGGTGGTGGTTTAGCCGAAGGGTGTTGATACATGGTTTTTACTAAACGTGATTTCTTTGGCGCAGAAGCTATGTTGGATGATGAGGCCGCAGATGATGTGGTATCAGAAAACAACCACGGGGAAATAGGAGTGACCAAAAACAAATTTTTTGATGATGGAATTTGTTTAGGGTTGATAGGTGGACGGAGATACGCGGAGTAGCGGTGTTCTTTATACCACAGGAATTTACTATATGGTGCGGAAGGCGTAGGTTGTTTTGAAGAAAACGCGGGAGGTATGATATATTGATGTAAGGTAGAGGATGGGGTCCCAATATGGAAGGTAGGTATGGCGATGATGGTTTTGATTGTGATAGGGGCACGGATTGAGTTTGTCTCTAGGTGGCGGGGCGGATTTATTTTGGATAGATCGAGTCGCTTAGGCGGGTGCGTTAGGCCCAGGGCATTGGTGAGGTCCCAGCGTAGGGGAAGATCTGGTTAAGTTGATAGAAGTGGACGGGGCATTTGGTAGAGGTGAGGGGGTGAAGGTGAGAACAGGGGCATTTTAAGCACGTAAACACTTGGGTATATGGTGGAGACATCGGGATCGAGTCATTTGCATTTGAGTAGAAAAAGGGGTACTCAAGCGTTCCCATAGGGCACTGTCATCTTACGTGGAATGGCAGGTCTCAGTGTGATTTGTAATTTTTGTACGGAAGAAAGGTGGGTTGTAATTCCAGTCCACTGCGGGTGTGACACAGGAGGTAGATGAGGCACTGTATCAATAGATGTTAAGAGGTCCACCGGTTGTTGAAAAGATTTAGGTGATGAGGGACTAATAGGTAGGAGGGCGTGTTTGAGGGGATCTGTCATGTTTAAAGAATGTGGTGATGTCAGTGTAAGAGATTTCTCGTCTAAGGATGTCAAAAGGAGTGGTGAGCCTTCCTCTTGTGCAGCAAGAGCGGTAGAAGGGGACGTTTGGGAAATAGATAAATTAGATAACATCCGCTCACAGTCTTGTAGGGATGTGGTGTAAGAAGACTCGTCGATGAGAAGAGAAGTCAGGCCAGTTAACTCTTCTATGGGTAAAGGAATGATTTCACTTTGGCTTGATGGTGGTGAAGGAGGTTCAGACTCCTGTGTTGGTGGAGAGGCTTGATTCAAAAAAATTTCAATAGAGGCTTTTGGCTGAGAATCGAAGACTGCATGGATCTCATGAACACTCTCCTCGGCTAAGATATCTTGGTTTACGTTACTGTTGGATGAGTGATTCGGGAATGGCTTGTTGAAAATTTTCAGATTTCGGTTAGCAGGGGCGTTAGGATTATCGAGGGTTATATCCCCTGCGTCAACCATTTCCTGCACTATGTTTTTCAACATCTTGCAGTTTTCATGACTATGTCCTTTTACGCGGTGAAAGTTACAAAAGTCATTTTCTTTGTACCAGGAAGGTATTGCGCGGGTGGAGTCAAACCCAGTGAGGTTTAACGAGGGGCAAGGTGATAGCCCCAGACTTTGAGCAATTTCTCGAGGATGACGCCATAAGTTTCTCCCGAGGAGTGTAATTGGTGGGCTCGGCTTTGTACTTATAAGTGGTTTTCGGCGGAGTATTGGACGGTGTTTGAGATTTGACCATTACCGCGTGGACAGCTCCTTTTGATTTAGAAGAAGTGGACGCGTGAGGAGTGGTGGTGTTTGGCTTGTTGGTAGAATCAGGAGTTCGGAAATGGGGTTTTGTTACGCTGTGACCGCAATTTCTCTTCTTCTAAGGCTCGAATTTCTAGTTTAGAGCCATGGTAAAGGCCTCGTCGAATGTGGAAAGTTTGAATTTGGAGGGTAGGGGAGATGTGCTTAGCGCGAGGCCCGTAAATAGTTCGATAAGTTCGGTTTGAGGCAAGGCATACGTAAGTTGGTTGATAAGGCCCGCCATCGTCAGCGAAATCTGCGATAGATTCGTCTTCAAATTGTCGGATGGCATAGAGGTCGGTGATAGATACTTTCTTGGCAATGTTAATGGAGAAATGATCCAAGAAAGATTGGGCTAGTTGGTTAAAAGAGAAGATCGAGTCTTTGGGTTAAAGCAACTTTGTACCACTCAAGGCGGGTCTGATAAGGACATGGGAAGGTGCGGAGTAACAGCGTCATCATGGGATCAAATAACAAGCATGTCTAAATGATCGCAAGTGTTGTTGAGGATCCTCTTTCTTATTAAAACGCGAGTAAATTTTGGCAACTCCCATTGAGGAGGATATGAATGAAGGGGGACGAGAAGGAAATGGGCTCCCACAAACTTGCTCGTATGTCAGGCGCTACGACTTCCCAAAACAAGCCTCAGGGTTTGCATTTTGTCCATCATTTGTTTGATGAAATCTGTGGTTGGATGAGATGATGGTGCCACAGAATAGGGATGTCCCATATAAGGTGTTGAGGTTACTGGATACGTGTATGGGAATGAAAAGGTAGGCGGAGCTTGAGAAGGAAAGCTCGTGTGAATAGGTGGCAGAGAGTAAGTCATGAATGGAGTGGTGCGAAGAGAGATGAGGTAGGGCGGTTGGTGGTAACGATACGTGGGGTCCAAGATTAACCAAAGGAAAGCTAATCGGGGTCGTATGAACCTCTGAAGCCGTCGGATTGGGAGACGGGGCTAGAGATGCAGGAAGTAAGGCAGTGTTATCAGGAGGAGTGGGAGCTAAATGAGCAGCTATACTAATAGGCATGCCAATAAGGAGCTGACCATCAGGCGTACGGTCAGGGGCATGAGACAAATAGTATTGTACAGCGCTGGGATTAGCATCCAGAAATTTGGCAAAGTCCTTGTCTCTACGAGAATTTGGGGATCTCACTTTGGTGTCCGTAGGGTTCCCCTATAGAATGTGAAGGGGGTGATTCAGGCAAAGACACAGAGCAGGCATGTGAAACCATGGCGGCTTGCTTCCGAGTGATGACAACCATGGACAAGAACACACAGGAAAGTTTCAATCTATCAAGAACAAAAACAACCTCAGAATGATGAATTTGGCAAGTTGTTGGTTTGTCAGGGGCTGATGAAGACGATGGCGACGATATCGGTTTAATAACCGGTGTCGGTCACAGAGCAAACGACGTCGGTCCCTTAACCGATGCCGGTGTCAAAAGTCTAGGATAAGAAGATATAAAAGGCTGCTAATTTGATTTTTAGCAACGTTGAGTATATTTATCAACTTATTGATCACAGAAGACAAAGTATGACGAGAAAACGAAATTTGAAAACAAGCGAGATGCACACGCAAATCCGAGAGACTAATCCTAGGGTTAATTTTAGTTATCGTGGGCTTATGCCTTTAGACGTAAGATGATGTCAGAATCCTAAACAACAAGACCTAGGGGAAATGTCAAGTTTGTTTTGGCTTATAAGGTTACCTCAATCGGGCGGAGGAATACCGCGGAAAAGGGGGATGTTTGAGCTGTTGTGTTAATTGTGAAGTGATTCGGTATGTGTTGTGCAGTGAAACTAGGGTTAATTTCCTGTCAATACCGTGGATATCACCCCCACGTGTACGACCTGTTACTTAATCTATGTTCACTAGAATTGAAGAACAACAAGCAGGAATGCAATGCATGTGTTTTAAACCCAAATCGAAAATTATGTTCGATGAAGCAAGAGAGATGACTTTCACTAATGCGAAACTAGGAAAGCAAGACAAATTCTTTACGAAATATATAACAAAAGCAGCAACAGCAAATATGCTTCCTAAAATGAAAATAAGCAAGAGAAAGAAACCCAAAATGGGTCCCACCGGGCGTGCCAAAATGTTTCACTCGGAATGTTTTGACTTCCGGGAATAGAGTTGCTTCTATCCTTTCATTCCTTTTAGAAACAGATGAGGTTAGGGTTAGGAGGAATACCTGTTGAATGTCGAGATGGTGTGCGCGTACCGTAGAGAAAGATCAGGTTGACTGCGAAGAACTCCTTTTTGTCTTGGAAGGACTACCTGCAAATAAGAACACAAGACCACAAGATTTTGATTAAACAATAAATGAGGAAACTGCCTTGGGCCCAGGAAATATAAAACTTCCTTTCGAAGGTGGTCAGTTCCCCTGCTAATATGAATTAACACAAAAGACTGCAAAATATCAATTAAATTGTTTCGTTAAACTAGGTAGGGGAAAGGCTGGTTTTCTGGTTTTGATCAGAGGAACCGATGCGATTCGATAACTTGATAATCGATGCGATTCTGATAACCGATCTGGGTGGGTTCTAGGATCTTCTTGGTAGCTATGGTGTTTTTGTAAGGCTGGTTTATGGATGATATTAGGAAATGGGATGATTAGAAGCAAAAGAATAAGATTAGATGCAATGACACGTTGGGTAGTAGATTGAGAGACGGATTTAGGAGGACTGAAATTCACAGAAGCATAAAAATGTTATAACGAGAGGACATGCAAGATGTGACTTACTTGGTTTTGGCGAAGATGCAAGTTGATATCCTCTGGTTGTAAGCACTTGGTTTCTTCACTCGTCTACTGCTCTGTCAAGTGAAGATCTGGACTCTGTTCCTCGCTCCCATGATGCTCTCTATTGATCCGAAATCCTTGGTGATCTCCAAAAATGAAATTCCGATCCGTTGTTTTGGTTTGGGAGCCCATTTACTGAGGAACCGATGGCGGTTGCGTAACCGACGAGCGGTGGTCGAGTAGAACCGGCATCGGTAAGGAAAAAGTAGGCTATTTTTAGTAAAATAGCCCACCTTCCTACTTTTCTCCCGAGAGATCGATTGCGGGCTTGGTCAAGTGGCTAGAAGGTCGGCTTTGGGTGCGAGTAAGGAGGCATTAGTTATGGAACCAAGTCATGGGTCCTAATTAGGTTATCTCAAATTCTCCGATGATTTGCATGTTAGATATTTATCTTCTAGCTATCCATGTTAGAGTAGTATGGGAAATATCTTTTCTTCTTGTCATGAAAACTCCATATAATCCCATCTCATTGTACAAGGTGACAATGCAACAATGAATTTATTTTTATAAATATGTTGAAAGTTGGAGATTGTACCTTGTATCTAATGGAAATATTGTTCTCCTACACTTCCACTATAGATTAACTAATAGAATGTTTTACTAAAATATTTGGGCTTCGGTACTCATACCTCATGAGTAAGACAAAGGCCTCTCTCTAAATTGTTGAAAGATTTGTGTTCCTTATTCTATAGGATTTGGTTTTGACCAATAGATATAGAATATCTTATCTTTACCTCTCTAACATATAAATTTATCATGACATCATTGATGTTCCCCAAAACATAATCATGTAAGAAGATATCACATAATTGGTTATGTTGGTCTACTATGTTGGTAAAGTATGGTTTCAATAATTGTACTTTAGTATCCAATTCATGAGGTGATTTATGTAAAGTTCTTAATATTTTCCACCAGAAAATTTGTTCTTTTAGAAACAAATTATAAACTACATATGGTTTTCTATAAGATTCGATGTTTCTCGACATCTTTGAAAAGAAAGAGACAATCCTTCTTCTTAGACTTTTCAATTTTGATTTATTTTATGTCCAAATATTCATAATTTAATCAAGATTCCAGATGTTTCCTCATATTTTTCTATTTGAATGATTAGAGGATGGATTTGCACATTAATAGATTCCACAATCTAATTTAATCATAAATTTAAGTGTCTTATATTAAAATTTGACTTTTATTTTCTGAAGTTCTTTTTGGAGATTGAAAATGTTATCTTAATTAACACCGTTATTTTTCTCTAATATTTGGCATTTTTATTCAATTTCGAATAATATGGCCTTTTTCGATAGTCTCTTTCTTTGTAAGCGCTAGATCTTCTTTTATACTAAATAACTCGGTATCATTATTTTGCAGCTTTATATTTTATACTTGAACTTTCTTTTGTAGTTCAATAATTTTAATTTATTTCTCATCTAGATATTGTCTCAAAAGTTGTATTTCTTCTTCTTTTTTCTTGATCAATAGATCTAGTCTTGATAGGCTTAAGGCTTGGTGCAACTATTCATCCTTTGTTAGTACATCTTGCAATTCAATCCCTTGTCCTTCGATCATTATTGAATTTCATTTGTCTACATGTGTGGAAGAAGAAGGTTGAAAAGAAACTATTTCTAATTCCATCTCTATACATCTTTGAATATCAATGGATTATGTTATCTTTTGAACATTTTTAGTACCTACCATTTCTTGTTCACTAGTGGGATCTACTCTTTCTTGCATGTATGCATGCCTAGGTGATTCTTGATTGATTGGAGGATATTTTTAAATGATTCTAATATTTGGGAAATATATCAATCTTTGAGTTATTCTTCCAATTCATTTGCAAGAATAATTATTTTTCTAATCCTTTTATGTTTTTATTTAGGGTAGGTTCTTGTGGGGATTACTCTTTGTTGTCTTTTTGTTCTTTTGACTTTTTCTTGAGATAGGTTCATGTGTAAGAGGTTTTTCGTTGACACTCTTTCCTTTCACTAACATAAGATGGAATTATGAACAATTTTTTCACTAATTCCCTCATCAAGAAAAGCATGAAACTCATTTCTTCTTTATTGACATTCTCACAAAGTTGTACAAAGAGAGGAATGGAAGAACATATGAGAAGGAGAATGGAAGAAAATAGCTATCTCTTTTTCTTATCACAAGTAGTTATCTACTCTTGAACATACAAAATTGACAACCCCTTGGGATGGGGAAGTCATTACAATTTATAGATTTCAAGAGGGCTCTTCACCTACCCCCCACATGAATTTTCATTTATCTTCTACAACATGTGACTCTTTGATTCCCTAGGGATGAAATTAAGTCCCCTTTTTATTAATTGAGGGTGAATTATTACAATATTGACTATAGTCACATTTAACTAAATAGGATGAAAGTCATGATTGCTACAACAGATAAATAGGAATGGGTGGAGAAGAGGAGAAAGAATGGAGAGAGTAGGAAAGGAATCCCCAAAGCCTAGATGAGGATTCCTCTTCCTTTGATGAAGATAAGCTCCACTGATTTTGAAGATTGAAACTTTTCCCAAGATGGCCTTGCAACACTGTCATGCTCCACTAATGAAGGTTTCTCTTTTAGACACTTTTGAACACTTTTCCCTTTTAAAAACTCTTTGAAATAATGCACTTACACACATTGTTTGGATACACCAAGAAGAGAGATGATGAAAATCCTTCTTATCTTTGAGACACTATCACAACTTCATGATCAATCATTCACATGGGAGAAATTGGATGCACTTTGTTCACTCACCATGATCTTAATTTTGCCACCCGCACGACCGATGATGAATGAGACATGTGAACAAAAATTTGATTTCAGAGTAAGGAGAATGAGAAAAAAATAAATTTCATCCACCAGTTGATCATGCATCACATGTGAAATGAACTGAAAGGGCCTTCAATACAAAATTGACAATTTTCTCATTTTGGCACTCTTCGCTCACCGCATCGGGGAATGTGGGAATTGACTTGAAAATAGAGAGAGAAGCTCCCGTGAGTGTCAATACCATTATAGGATGAGTGAATGACTGAAATGTGACCACCTTTATCTCCTTTCACTCATTTTCTATTTTTATAATATTCACCATTATGGTCTCATTTAGCCATTTTTTTCCATTTTTGTCAATCTTGTCAATTTTGAGTGTCTTGATCATGAGGGGAGTGAAATAAGGAGTGTGAATGCACATTTTTCTCAAACTTACTATTTATAGTAGGTTCTCCCATAGAGACTTAATAAAAATATAAAGTGGTCTTCCTGGTGTTGGATTTGAATGAAACCACTTGCAGAAGTTTACATAATTCATTTCAAGGCTTTGCTCCAATTTTCATGTGATTCTACCCACTAGAACCCTGAGAAGTGAATAAGTACGTTGTTACATTTTTGTTCCTAAGTAAGAGAAGACATTAATGAGGTCCCTGATATTTTTTACAATATTATTTCCAACCTCATATTGTGATGAAATCAGCTTCACCAGAAAAGGTTTTTTTAGTAGATATGGTAAAAATAGGGATCGGCTCCTAGGGGCCATTACAAAAGGAGAATAAAAAATAACCAAAAAAAAAAAAAAAAAGTCCCATAAGGGAGTTAAACAAGCTTAACTCATACAGAGAAGGACCAGACTTTCTATCAAGGTGGGTAAACCCGTGAGAAGGAGAACAGTCTCAAAAACAACAAAACAATAGAAGTTCACCAAAATTCTGCCAACAAACTGGGAACAAACGTTAATTATTTTGGGATCCCCCACTATTACCATCATGGCTATCTTTGTTCCCACCACTCTCAGCACCTTTATCATTAATATCATCCTCCATATCATCCTCGGAGCTGTTGATGCGCAAGTTGAAAATCCTTCTTTTGGTGCCCTCCTCCATCCTTTCCATCTTATCGCACGAGCTTTTTGACCTGGTCCTCTAGCTCAAGAAGTTTCGCCTAGACTTCACCTGTGTGGTGAAAATTTGCTTGGAAGCATTGATGACATCCATCATTGAATCCCTTTGGCCGCATTGGTTTCTTCCATCACATGGAGAACCCCTTCTAAGTACTAGACCTTACTTGCTCAACTCCTCAAAACCCTTTAAATTACCATCCCTATCCCATTTTCTTGAAGTGCTCGCTTCCCCATGACCAGCCTCACCCATATCTTTACCAGAAACCTCCCCGCCAAATTTACAATTGTCGGCCTTCATCTTAGTGAGGTAGTCAACAAGAGTGAGGTCATCCTCATCCGTATGATCTTCCAGGGGAGAACATAGAGTAGGTTTCCCATTTTCATACATCGAAGAATGATCCCTTTGTGTAGAGGTGAATCCACTTTCTCCTGTTGGAAAGCCTCTAAGGAGTTAGTCAGCGACATATATAGAAAGAAGGGGATGCTCACCATGACCTTATGGCGGAACATGTTTAGAAGGGTCAAATGGTGAGTATATATTTTTCTATATTTACCCTCCAGAGTGATGTACTTCATAATATGGAGGCACACCTCTCTCCAAATACCTGGAATGCATGACCTGAAATACCATCCGTAAAGTAAGAACATCTTTCCTTGCCAACAAAGAACCGCTCGATTTCCTGTTCTCTGTAGGTTCTATCCTTGAAAATTTTAATCCCATCCATTTTCATGTCCATGACCCAAGCGATGGAGGACTCAAAAACCTCAATTTCCTTCCTCTAATAACAACCTTATCAACTTTCCAAGTTTTTCCGAAATCCTTAGAAAGCGAGGGATCATGACCATGTAATTTGGAAATGAAATTGTTGAAACCCCCAATCCTAAGCATGTTCCATAGAGGTTGATTGCACACATCAATGTTATGGCTAGTAGGTTCAACATGAATCCTATCACCCCCCATGTTCACAAAACCAAGATTTTTCTGTTTGCTATGAAAATTCAACAAGGGGCCTTCTTTCACATTGGCAAAAATCTTGGAAGGCAAGGCATTAAGTTGTTGTAGTGCCCACTTCTCTTTGACATTTTTTTATACTGATTTTGATACTATTGATCATATTATGGACACTATTATGTTTTGTTTTGGTATGATGGTTAGATGTTAGATCATGGATTATTATTGATTTGGATTCAATTATTATGCATGATGGTTACTAGAGACATTTTTATATGAGGTTGATGATATAATGTTTGACATGGACATAATATGGATGTTGATTTTGACTTATGACATTGGATATTTTGGGTAGACCTAGTATGATAGATCATTGATGATGATATAGTTGATTTAATTAATTAAAAATGATAATGTTGTATTCTTGATATTGTCATGATTCATATGATTAGATGATTTTGAAATGTTGTTTATATCATTTTGGATGTTTTGATATAGCCACGAGGCTGAAGGAGGTATTTGCATTTTGTAGGTTAAAAATCACAACAATGTCGGGGACTGGAGACTAACCATATTGAAATTCTCGGGTGAATTCAACAAGGTCACCATGGCAACTATGTTGTGCGTTGTGTGTTGAGTTATGTTAGGATTTCCCATGGGGGGAATTTCCATTATATGTGACCATGGGATATGTGTTTTAATTATGTGTTCTTTTTAATTATTGTTGTATGTATTTTTCTTAGTAATGTGTTCCTTCTTTTAGTTAATTTAAATGTGATAGTTTTAATGTGAGAGTCATATAGTTAAACTTTATTTAAATTTAATTGGGACATGGAATGTAATTAATAAAGTTGTTGATTTTAAATAATAATGTTGGAAGAGTGTGTAAGTTAATATGTAAGAATGTGTAAGAAATTTGTAAGAGCATGTAAGGAAGATTTTGGAATGTTAAACACTTCATCTCCTTAGGAATTCGAAATTTTCCTTGGAGGCCAAATTTGGAGGCTTGTGGGACAAGTTAAACTTATCCCACACCTCTTAAAATGATCCACCAACCATGCCTATGGTTTGGATGCTAAATTTAGGCATTTTAAATACTTTTGAAGTGACAATTTGTAATTTTTAATTGCACTTCCCTTACATATTTTTAATGCAGTCCTTTTGAAGTATGGGTCATTTTGGAGTGTGTAAGTCATTTTGTCATTTTTATTTATTGTGTTTTGGTGAGGATGTTGACTTTCCTCTTGGGGTTGAGGAAGAATGATGTGGCATCCCACAAGGATCCACATCATCCTCTCCTCTTCCCTCTCCTTTAAATTCAAAGCTTCTTGCTCATTTGAGGTTGTTGAAACTTTGTTATTTTCCTCTTGGGGCACATTTTTGTTGTTGTTTTGGAGCTTGTTGTGGAGGAAGCTTGGAGTCTTTTTGCATGCTTATACTTTTCTAGTTTTGGAATGCACTTTGACATTGTGGAAATCTTGTGAGCTTGGAACAAACTCCATTATGGAGAGGTAGGCATCTTGAGCTGTGTTTTAAATGTTTTCCTTCTCTTGCATGCATGTTTAAATGGTGTTTGTCTTTGTGTTTGTGTTCTTTCCGAAAAATACAACCTTGAATAAATTAGACAAATAAACTTCACTAAAACACTCTAAACCCTCCCTAGACCAATCCTCCATGTCTTGTTTGACATGTTGAGTGAAGGAGGAGTTCAAAATTTATCAAATTGAGAAGTTGGAAAACTACCAGTTCACAAATTAAAAGCCTACAGATCCTTTTTGCATAATTGACCATTATAAACTTATCAAAATGTAAATTTTATGTTTTCTATGCAAAGAGGGCATCAATAGTTTTCCAAAAATTCCTCATTTTCCCAAAATTGAGTTTTCTAGCTCAAGTTATGGCAATTTGAAGTTTTTGTGCCTTGGCGGGAAAATTTGGGAAAATTTTCCTAGCAGGCCCGCAACCCAAAAATTTCCCATCGAATTGCCCTTAGGAAAATTTTGAAAATTTGGCTCAGAAAAATTTTCTATTTCGCTCCGTTGTTCTGCAGCCAATCAGAGGCTGCCAAGTGTCCTCACGAGGTAGCGATGGTGGCATGCAAACTTTTTTGCCCTTTGAGATTTTTGAAAATTTTGGAAAAATTTTCCATTTCACCCCGCCAGCCCGCGGCCAATTAGAGAGTGCCACATGGCACCTTGGGGTGGCGGCAGAGGTTCGGGAGAATTTTTTCTTTACACCGCATGTGGAAAAATTCCAAAAAATTCCCCACGACCCACCAACCCGCCAAAGGGGTTTTCCCCTCCTCTTGACACGTGTCCCCCTTAGGGAAAATTTGATCCCAAAACTCCATCAAACCATATCTTGAGTTCTCGAAGGAGTTAGGAGGACTTCTTTATATCACCGAAAGGTGAGAAAATTTCCTATCCATTGGGAATGGTTTAGGGAAATTTTGGAAGTATTAATTATGAGAAAAATCTAGTTTAACCTCTAAGCCTATTAGAGAGTGGGTATGGGGGTGGATTTCTCCCCAGAGCCAACTAGAACATCTAACCCTAAAATTTGAACCTTGTGAGCTTGATATTAGTTAATAAAGGAAACTTGTGTTTTGGTAAATGTGTTTCTTCCGGATCCTGCTAGTGGAAAAATATTGTCTAGCAACTCGGTTCTGTTCACTTCTAATCAAAAAAAATTATCCTATAATTTTCTAGCTAACCTTAGGTTGTTTCTTGGGTCTCAATTGGTTGTTTGAATGGGCATTACAATTTTCGTTGCCACCGTTCTCACTCATGCTATCATTATAAAACTTATTTCCCTCTATCTCTACTAATGGACTCATTAATATCCATGGGTAATATATCAACTTTACACCATAGCTTATAATCATTACAAAGGATGTCATAATTGACCATCTTATTTGCACATTTGTTACCTTGATGAAGGGTATGATTATAAGAAATGTTATCAAAATTATTAGATATTTCCTTAACATCATTGAGGATATTGCTAATGGCCCAATTAATGGAACCTTTGTTATTAAGGGCATTAATAATGAGGAGAGAGTCACCTTCGATCTGGATGTCCTTGAGGCCTTTATCTTTAGCAAGCAAGACCCCCCAAAGAAGAGCTTTGGCTTCCACCATGTTATTTTTTGACCTAAAGGACCCATGTAGGCAAACAGCCAATCACCATCACTATTCCTAAGAATTCCTCCTCCACTAGCAGGACCCGGGTTCCCTTTTGAGGCTCCATCAAAGTTTAACTTTACAACATTTCCTCTAGGATTTTTCCAGCTGGAGTTCTGTTTAGGAGTGTGGTAATCCACCGGACCAAGGGCAAACTTGTCAAGAACTTTCTGCTCACTTTTTAGACAGGGTTTCTTGACTTTACCTTTAAAGAGTTTAATGTTTTCCTTAATGGCACTCAAGGTTTTCCTCCTAACTTTCGATAAAATATATTTTTGATCGTGGAAGATACCATCATTTCTGGCTTTCCATAAACCCCAAAAAAATGTGGAAGGGCAATGTTCTAGGCCTAGGTCAAGATAGGAAAATGGAAGGGGCTCACCCATTGAAAGAAACAATCTTCAATCATCGAGGGCAGGATCCATTGGATATTGAATAGATCTAGAATAGCAGCAAAGACAACATGGGAGAAGGAGAAATGAAGGAGGAGATTATTGACATTTTCCTCCACTTTCTTATAAAGGAAACATCTATTGGGAATCTTCATCCCCCTTTTCCTGAGATTGTCCATAGTCAGAATTTTATTCTGGCGGCCAACCAGAAAAAGATATTAATCTTGGGGATGAGATCTTTCACCCAAAGTTTCCCCCAATAGTCCTTGAGCATATCATTCTTGAAGTTAGACATATAGGCAGATTTAACCGTGAAATTTCCAGATACTTCTTCTCTCCATTTGATGGAGTCCTCCTTGGTTTGGAACAAGGGGATGTGGAAAGCCTTAAGTTGAATGTTGAGATCACGGAAAGGTTGGATGTCACCATCAAAATTTCGGGAGGCTCTATGGTCTCCCATCTGACAGTATCTTCTGGATCCAAAAGTCCCGGATCCAAAATTTTCTAGAATCCTTGTAGTATTGAGCCACATCTTTCCAGAGGTCTAAGTTTGCTAAAGGGGACTCCCCAAGCCAATTATCATACCAGAAGTTGATTCTAGAGCCCTTACCAATTTCCCAAATCATACCTTTGGATAAAATTTCTTTTGAGTCTACAAAGGAGTTCTAGAAAGAAGACCCTTTAGGGAGGTTTGTTTGGTTAAAGAAGGATTCCAATCTACCTATATTCCATAAATATTTCATCTTTATGATTTGTATCCAAAGACCTTCCTCTCTAGCGATCCTCCAACCAGCTTTGGCTATTAAATCCTTATTCATGAGAGCAATGTTTTTGAGCCCCAATCCACCACATAGCTTTGGTTTAGTAACCTTATCCCAGGCCACAAGAGGAAATTTGAATTTATCACCAGCTCCCATCCAAAGGAACCTCTTTTGGATTTTCTCTAAGGCTTCCCTAATTCTAACAGGGAGCATGAAAAGAGACATAACATAAATGGGAATTCCTTGAAGGGAGCTTTGGAGCAGTTGAATCTTACCAGCTTGAGAGAGCAAGAGACCCTTCCAAGATGAGAGTTTATTATTAACTCTTTCCAACAAAGCATTCCAAATCATGAGGTCAGGCTTCTTAAGGATCAGGGGCATTCCTAGATAAGAATCTGAAAATGTTTGATTCTGTAACCCAAGATACGAGCTAATCTAGCTTGAACCTGATTATCCACATTAATGAAGAAGACAACACTTTTATGGAAATTAACCATCTGACCAGAAACATTTTCATAATCATTAAGAACCTCCTTGAAATTTGAGGCTTCATGGACAGAGGCCTTACCCATCATAAAATTATCATCAACAAACTGATTGAGATAGATAGAGGGGAGACCATTTGAAATTTTGAATCCCTAGATATGGTTGGAAACCATGTCCTGATGATAGATTCTGCTCAAAGATTCAGCCATTATGACATAGAGGAAAGGGGAAAGTGGGTCAACTTTTCTCAGCCCTCTGTCATCTTGAAAGAAGCCTTCCGGTTTACCATTGACCAAGACTAAGAAACTGGCAATAGAAATGCATGTCATAATCATATTAACCAAGGAAATATCAAACCCCACCTTTAGCAAGATGGCCTAGAGAAAAGACAATTTTTTCCTATCAAAGGCTTTATGCATATCTAGTTTAAGAAACACGGCCAATCTACCGAGATTTCAATGGAATGGATGGATTCTTGTATCATAATGATGTTGTCAGTAATTTGTCTTCCCAACAAAAGCCCCGATTCCCGAGAGATGAAGTTGGGAAGAACCATCCTAATCCTCCTAGCTATGATTTTAGTGAAAATTTTATAACTAGTGTTGCACATGCTTATAGGTCCGAAGTCCTTAACCTCCTTGGCCCCAGAAATTTTTGGCAAAAGTGTTATTCATTTGCCTTAAGAGATGACCATTGTTAAAAAAACTCTAGGACCATTTCAATAACCTCATGTTTAATCACCTCCTAGAATTTTTGAAAGAAAAAGGTAGGGAATCCATAAAAGGTTTTTCATCCGGACTTTGTGTTCAAATTCTTAGCTTAATATGTCCGCTAGAATGATGGAAAATTGAAGGAATGAAAGAAAGGGCACAAAATGAGGGTTTTTTCACCATTAAAAAATATAGGGAATCATTTTATATTTTATAAATTTCTCCTTAATGGCATTCTAAAATTAAGAAGTTTTCAAAAAACCCCCACCTCGATCCATTTACTCGGTTTGTGAGATATGAAAAATTCACCTTCTCGGGTACAAAGTCATTTAGGCAAGAAAATGCACATGGATCCTTTAAAAATTGGAAAATTTGTGGAAATATATTCACTGTGATCATGAAAACATGGAGGGAGGAATGGAAGAGAAAAATGGATATGAAATATTTTGGAAATTTTTGCCAAAGTTATGGGTATATTTTAAGAAAAAGGGGGCAATGAGATGAAAAATGCACTAACTCTTGGTTTTCATGCCTTTTGGGGGGGAATATTTATTCCCCTTTTCATCTTGGAAAGGGATGAAGGAGAGAAATTTTTTTCCCTAAACCTAGGAGGATAAGTGGTGAACATTCATGGGCAGAGGAGAGAGAGCAAAGGGCTTATCTTTGGCACCTGGGAGGTGAGTGAAGTCACGTGAGGGACCAAGTAGGACCAAGGTGGGGGGTGCATTTTGTTTTCCACTTGTCCCCTTAGAAATGGATGAAGGGGACACAAAAATGTGCCTCAACCTCATGATGATAAACATCGAGCATGCAATACACAAGGAAAGGGCTAGAAAGTTGCCAAAAGGTTCTTATGAAAGCCTCCCAGGGTCATGTGGTGGGTCCAGGAGGTCAAAGGGTGGGGGGTGAATTATTATGTCTCCTTGTCCTCTTGGAAAGGGATGAAGGGGCAAAAATATATGCCTCGACCTAGAGGACATTTTACAGACAAAATTTCCCTAAATCCCACAGGGAACATCACAATGTGGAAATGGACTCCATGAGTTTTCCAACAACTAAAAGAATGCAAAAAATGAAGCCCATACACAAAAGTTGTATCTAGTCAAAGTTTATTCAACTCTTGGAAGAGACAAGGTCAATTGGTGAGTCACATTACGACATGTGGCAAAAAATAATCAAGCTTAGGTGAAAAATTCAGTTTCACCTCTAGTCTTCGACACTTGATTATAGTCATCTTTCTCAAACGATAAAAAAATGTTGCCATGTGGTGGGTCCTCGTGCCACCATGTGAGCAATATGGTAGTAGGTCACATGGTGGCCTGAGGACCCACCACATGGCAACATTTTTTTGCCTAAATGTGGATAAACCCCACTAAGAGGAAAAAAGGATGAGTGACTTGGTGGCTCAATGGTCACGGTGAATGTGGAATTGGAAAGGAGGATGCAGACATGGCAAGGAGGGATCGGCACAAAGTGGAGGATGTGGCGGGGTGAAAGTGGGTTGTAGTAGTATTAGGGACACATGATAGGTGTAGGAAAAGCATGGGAGGCACGTGGCATGGCAAGAATCGATTGGGAATAGCATGGCTTGGTAGTCCGGTAGGTACACAACAAAGTGGTCAGGAGCATTCAATGACCAAGTAAAATAGGGGTAAGGGAGCCAACCTTGCAACCTCCCCTATAAAGCAAACCGACTCAACCAACTCATCCAATGATTTGGTTGAGGTGTGAGTCGACGATGAGGCTTATCAAAAAGATAAGTGACCAACCTACTTAGGCCTATAAAATTCCCTCTTCCTCCTCATTTCAAACACTATCCTCTCTCTCCATTCATAAAAGCTCGAGGAGTCTCAAGGGAAGAATAGGAGAAAGGAAGAGTATTATGAGGCCTTAGAAAAATTATAAAGGCCATTTTGGAGAAAATATATGGAGGCCTATATTATTATAGGAGAAATTGAAAATGAAGCTCTTCTCTCCATTAAAGAAGAAATTATCCAAGCCCAAGCTTAAGAGAAAAAAAGGTGGAGGCCTTAAGGAGTTCAAAGGAATTTTTGTGGTGATATGTTGGAGAAAAATATATAATTCCTATTATAGGCATTATTTTATGACCTATATTATATTAGTATACGCATATGGAGATATAAGTCCTATATTGTACTAATATAGGAAACATCATCGTTATTTAAGTATGATATTATTATTATCGGTAAGATGAAATTAAGTCTTATATTTAATAGGCACATGTAAATAACAGAGTTATTATTTAACTCGCCAATCAAAGGTCAAAGGCCAAATTGAAACCTTTATTCTCATGCTAGATCCTAGAGATTCCATGGAGTGAGGAAGTGACGAAGCATCAAATAAGCACTAGAGCTCGTGATCCTTAGTACATTAGATGCATCGTCGAGATCATTTTCTTTAGAGGAGGTTCGTATTCACCATAGAGCTTATTGGCAACATTTAATCCACTTAGCCCTCTCAGTAGCAGCTCATTTTACCATGCAAAGCGGGGTGAAGTGAGGTCATCATCAACAACAAACACCAGGATCATTCATAGCTCAGATAGAGGCTTAGTTCTTCCATACAATGATTGAAGGAGAATCCTTGTTTTCTACAGATTTCAAGAGACTTGGCACCATACAATGGAGGTGTTGAGGTCATCGGGAAGGAGATTTAGCACCATGTAATAGAGGCATTGAGGTATTCAATATTACGGAGTTATTATCAACTAAAAATGCTATTGTGAAGCACATGGATCCCGAATTCGATCTAAATGGTATTTCACATTGGAGATCGGATATACCGCATAAGTCGGTGTATTATCACTCGATGGTTTCGGAGGAGATTCTTTTCTTCTAGCCTCATTGGTGATCAGGGGATCATTTTCAAAAGTTCCCTAAACATCCCTAAATGGTATTAGTGTAGAATATCATCTCGAGAGATTTCCAATGACTATGAGAGTGCAGAAAACGGACATCGAGAGCTCTAGATATGTTCCGGTCAAAGTTCGATAACGGAAAGTCAACTCGTCAATCGGTCAATATTGGACCGAATGGCACTGTGACATGTGGCTTGCCACCACTTGTCGAATTTTCTCGATTTTCCTATCAGGAGATGACAAGTGGAATATATGCTATTTACCGAGTTAATTATTTCTATGCCACATTGTATGGGTCGAAATTATATTATCTTGGTAAGTCCACTTTCCAAATGGCACGCATATATGCCAAACCACTATATATATTAATGTGTATACATTAGTATTAAATCTAATGTTGATACATTAGTATTAAATCCTACATAGCCACCAACTTAACCATGTTATTGCTAAACACGTGGGAGGATGAAGCGGTTGTTTGGGAGGCAAAAGCCATATGTGGAAGCTTCCACGTGGAAGGAAGAAGGTGGTAAGCGGTGGTAGGGGGCGGTTATGCTCCAACGTGGTCTTTTGACCACTTCATATGCGTGGAAAGGCTTTAAAGCCTTAGACATTATCCCCCACCGCCCAACATGTGGGACCTTATCCAAATGCACCTCTTTTGGGATTTAATCCCATTTCAAACAAATGCCGCTCATTTGGGATATTATCCCTTATCAAATGCAATCGGCTAAAATGGGTATTAATCCCATTAAAACATGAAATCCGCCCACATAGGGATTTAATCCCAAATTTCATGTACGGGTTTAGGCTAATATTAGCCTAGGATAATATGGCAATGCATTATTTTTGGGCCCTAAAAATGCATGAATAGGGTACCTAGTTCATTGTAAAAAACACTTATGTAACTGACACACAAACTCGAGACAAACTCATTCCTAGAGTCTTTGGAGGAAAAGTATGAGCCAAGAGGAGAATGAGAAATTGTTGTGTGAAGACCTAAATTATTTAGGCATTGTTATTTTTTATTATTATTGACTTTCTATTTGTTAGGCAATAATAAATTAAATATTTGTGGCTAGGAGTTATTCAAACTACCTAGTCGGCCCATACGCCACACCAACTACTTGCAAATCCTGGATTGTCGATTGGAGTGCTAGCGTCGCATTGATAGTGTCGGGAAGGCTGATCAAGTCAAGGAGATTGCACACCAGAAGGTGGAAGTCGGGTGCTATTTTTCACCCTTGTCATCCGAAGGTCTGGTTATTCTTCTAAGCAAGTTTAAATAGTTTCCATTAGGTTTTCTTGTGAAATTACTATCAGAACTTACAAGTTTTGACTAGTGGAATGGTTCACCACGAACCCGAGATGTAGGCAATTTCCGAACTCGTAATCAATTATGTGTGCAATTGTCATTATTGTCTTGTATTATTTTAAATTGATTACTTAAAAGGAGTAAATTATCGGCAAATAATTAAAGCATATAAGGGTCCGAGATTAGGTAGTAATAATCGTTATTTTTAGATCAAGTTTGGTATCGTAGTTGGTTTAGCTCCTTATTTGTTTTTCAAGAAATCTGACAATGTAGTGATTGCTTCAAGATTGGTGCATTTGGTTTAGTTTGTGTGAACAGTACAAGTGCACTATGGGCAAGATGTCTAAACAGAAAAGCTCAAGAGATCAAGCGTATAATCACAAGATCCAGGAAGAGAATTCTCTCCTGTGATCAATGTATTCCTCTTTGGAAGAGGAGTATGCTCGTTTGAAATTGGAACTGTAAACCAAGGATGAGCTCTTGGCAAGGTTACAATGTGGTGATCAGAGGAAGGAAAAACCCTCTACTTCAGATGCAGAGGCCATGGCAGATGATTGCACTGTAAGTTGTTCACCACTGGAATCTTCTTCTTCCTCCCATTCGGTTTCAGATTCAGGTAATGAAGTCTTTGGTTTGTTTGAAAAGCATACTAGAGGCATTAGATCCAAGTTACTAGATAAAATGGGATTTGATGGAAGAGGCCTTGGTAAAAATGGCCAAGGCATTGCTAACCCAATACAAGTCGAGGATCATCCTCATTTTGCAGGTTTGGGTTATCCTAGTGTGGGAATGGAAATTGGAGAATGCTCCAAGAACGCTAACGGAGACAAGCTTCCGAAAGCAAAGTGATTACCCCACTAGTCCTGCAAGAAGATTTTGAGCAAGAAAGTTGTGCTTCATCGTCACAGCAAGATGTGGTAAGAGAAATCAGCAAAGAGGTAATGAGATTCCACCTCCAGTTTCTTACCATAATCATAAGCACAATAAAAATTCTTATTCACTTTTTCATCTTAAGAAGTATGGTTATGATTTTCAAAAGATGTGGAATTATTTTCCATGTACTTTTTGTGGATTGCATAATCATTCAATGGCCAAATGCTGGAAGAGAAGGACACTAATGAAGAATTTGATGTCGTTCATTAGGAACAAGGCAAATCAAAAAGACCAATCTCATCATGCAGAGTCGAGAAATGGCAAAAAGAGTTCCTCATCCTAGAAGAAGGAGATTAAGAGGAATTTTTGTGCTCATTGCCAAAGGAATGGGCATCGGGTGGAAAATTGTTGAAATCGCATCCATCTCGCCATCAAAGTAATGGCAAGCCAAAGATGGAATGGAGGCCTATTGCAAAGGCAAAGGAAGTTTCTACTCCACCACCAATTGACAATTCAACCCAGGACCAGGTAATACCTGAAAGTGAAAGTCCTTTAAAATGGGTAAGTCAATAATTTTTCAATTATATATTGCATAATTCAGATTGATGAATCGTATGCAGTATTAAGTTTGGAGATCAGATTCTGTGAGAAAATACTGAGAGAAAGGTTTATAATACTTAGTGGATTTTCTTACTTAGAAAATTTGATTAATGCTCCAAACATATCTCCTAATAAGCTTGTGAGTACCTGTTACAGCTTGGATACAGGATTTCACTCATATAAAGCTTGGAGATTGATCTGCCATTTATACAGATAGTAGAGTTCACAGAGATTAGCTCGGAACTTCATTCTGTGTAGAGGCATTGTGACCGTGCAGCAGAATGGTAGTTGAATCACCGTTGGCATTGACGTCGGGTCGAAACTTCATTCTATGTAGAGGCATTGCGACCATGCAGCAGAATGGTACCTGATATTAGTATGTCAACAAGTGGAGCTCTCAAAGAATTAGCTCAGAATGTCATTCGATGTCAAGGCATTATGACCACACATACGAATGGTAGCTGATCAACAGACTTAGCATCATAAATTGGAGGCTCGAGGTCTTAAAAGAGGCTTAGCATCATGCATCGGAGGCGTTGAGGTCTACAGAGACTTAGCATCATGCATCGGAGGCTTGAGGTCTTGAAAGAGGCTTAGCATCATGCATCTCGAAGGCGTTGAGGTCTCTAAAGACTGTAGATTTTAGCAGCATCATGCATCGGAGGCTCGAGGTCTTGAAAGAGGCTTAACATCATGCATCGGAGGCGTTGAGGTCTGTAAAGGGACAAAGCATTGTCCATCATTGACATCGGATCAATCAAAGCTCTACATAACATGGAGTTCCTTCAAACCAGTTCGGATTCTATGGAATCAACTTGGAGCCAGAAGCTGTGTTATAGAGTCAAAGAAGATCCTTGTTGTCAGATATCAAGAATCTTAGCACCGCACAGAAGGAGCGTTGAGGTTTCATTCAGAAACTTAGCACCATAAAGCAGAGGCGTGGAGGTCTTCTTTGGATATCGGTGGCACAGTGGAAGCATCGTGGACCCATAACCCACAGGTCCTAGGATCGGAGTAGAGTTTCCAAAGTGATAAGGTTGGAGGAGAAGACCCAAGGGTCTACTACAGCAGCACTTCCGAGGTGGCAGCAAAGTTTTCCAGATTCAGGACTTTATGGAAGCTTTTTGGGACAAAAATCTTTTCTCAGTGGGGAGGTGTGATCAGGGGATCATTTTCAAAAGTTCCCTAAACATCCCTAAATGGTGTTAGTGTAGAAGATCATCTCGAGAGCTTTCCAACGACTGTGAGAACGCGGCAAACGGACATCGGGAGCTCTAGATATGTTCGGTCAAAGTTCAAAAAAGGGGAAAGTCAACTCTGGTCAACTGGTCAATATTGGACCGAATCGCACTGTGACACATGGCTTGCCACCACTCGTCAGAATTTTCTCGATTTGCCTATCGGGAGACGACAAGTGGAATATATGTTATTTACCGAGTTAATTATTTCTATGCCACATTTTATGGGTCGAAATTATATTATCTTGGTAAGTCCACTTTCCAAATGGCACGCATATATGCCAAACCACTACATATATTAATGTGTATACATTAGTATTAAATCTAATGTTGATACATTAGTATTAAACCCTACATAGCCGCCAACTTAACCATGTTATTGCTAAACACGTGGGAGGATGAAGTGGTTGTTTGGGAGGCAAAAGCCATATGTGGAAGCTTCCACGTGGAAGGAAGAAGGTGGTAAGCGGTGGTAGGGGCGGTTATGCACCAACGTGGTCTTTTGACCACTTCATATGCGTGGAAATGCTTTAAAGCATTAGACATTATCCCCCACCGCCCAACATTTGGGACCTTATCCAAATGCGCCTCTTTTGGGATTTAATCCCATTTCAACAAATGCCGCTCATTTGGGATATTATCCCTTATCAAATGCAATTGGCTAAAATGGGTATTAATCCCATTAAAACATGAAATCCGCCCACATAGGGATTTAATCCCAAATTTCATGTACGGGTTTAGGCTAATATTAGCCTAGGATAATATGGCAATGCATTATTTTTGGGCCCTAAAAATGTATAAATAGGGTACCTAGTTCATTGTAAAAAACACACGGGTGCAATGGACACACAAACTCTGAGACAAGCTTTCTTAGAGTCTTTGGAGGCGAAGTCCGAGCCAAGAGGAGAATGAGAAATTGTTGTGTGAAGACCTAAATTATTTAGGCATTGTTATTTTTTATTATTATTGACCTATTATTTGTTAGGCAATAATAAATTAAATATTTGTGGCTAGGAGTTATTCAAACTACCTAGTTGGCCCATAAATACCACACCAACTATTTACAAATCCTGGATTGTCGAACCGAGTACTAGCATCGCATTGATAGTGTCGGAAGGCCGATCGGGCCAAGGGAGATTGTACGCTAGGAAGGTGGAAGTCGGATGCTATTTTTCACCCTTGTCACGTCCAAGGTCCGGTTATTCTTCCAAGCAAGTTTAAATAGTTTCCATTAGGTTTTCTTGTGAAAGTACTATTGAACTTACAAGTTTTGACTAGTGGAACGGTTTGACCACAAACCCGAGACATAGGTAATTGCCAAAATCTCGTAATCAATTCTGTGCAATTGTCATTATTGTCTTGCATTATTTTAAATTGATTACTTAAAGGAGTAAATTATCGGCAAATAATTAAAGCCTATAAGGGTCCGAGATCAGGTAGTAATAATCTGGTTATTTTCGGATCGGAGTTGGAGATCAGATTTGTTGCATAAGCTAGGTATTATCACTTGGTGGTCATGGAGGAGGTTTTTGTTCTTCTAGCCTCAGGTTTATTATAGCTTCAATTGTGATTTTGTATTAGAGTTACAATTTAGAAGTGAATAATAAATCGGTTCAATATTATGAACCCGGAGATGTAGGAATTCTACCAAACTCCGTTATCAACCCTTTTGTAATGTGGTTCTAATTCTTGCATTATATTTAATTTAAGTTGGTTATAATGGGGTAAATACATTAAAATAATTAAATTCCTATAAAGGTCCGTGGTCAAGGAAAAAAATTTGACCAGCTTTTCAAATCATGTTTCGTATCGAGAGCGGATGGTCGTGGCTTGAAACCTTTCTTATCTCTCGAGTAAGCTAATATCGAGAATTGGGTTGTCATTTGCGGTAATAGTAAAATATACATGTACCAATTCACACTATAGCCCAAAGAAGGATTATTAATTGAGGGAACATCTACCGCTCGTGGAAGCAGAGAAGCAGAAAGCAAGAGCTACAAGATAGGTTTGAGTCTCTGACAAAATTTTGGTATTATTGTATGTATATACTGGCATTTGTAATACCCTCGTGCAAGGGAAAAAAATTGTTGCAATAAATCAAATTTTCTTTTTAACTGAGTTATCCAAGCACACCAAGAAACTAGTGTCCTACTTTGTAGAGAAATTGATCATATAGAATGCAGATGATAGGGGACCGAAGCCACCAAGTAAGTACGCATTATATGATAGTTTTATCATGCTTATTGTTTTCTTTCAACATTCATAATCAAAGGTCTATGTCCTCCGAATACCAAATGGAGATTAGTCATCCCAAATCAGTAGTAGTAGAGTGGTGCAAGAGAAGATAGTGAGCCCAAGTTCGGTACGAGATCAAACCGAATGTCCGATTAGAAAAGTAGCTATTTGGAGACAACGGTATCATCTCAGAGAGATCTCTTCACAAACAATTATAGGGTTCATGATCTAGGAGAAGAAAATAGAAGATTTTTGGGACAAAAATCCTCATTGGGGAGGTGTGATCTAGAGGACATTTCGAGGGAATAATTTCCTTGAATCCCCTAAGAGTGTCATAGTGTGGAAATAAACATCGTGAGCATTCTGATGACTACAAGAATGTAGAAAACGGAACCCATACATGAAATTTGTGGTTGGTCAAAGTTTGGTCAACTCTTGGATGAGACAGGGTCAATCTGGTGAGGTACATTCCAGCAAGTGGAAAAAATGTATCGGGCGTAGGTGGCAACTTTGGTTTTGGACCTCCGGTCTTCGACACTCGATTATAGTCAACTTTTTCAAATGATCGAAAAATATTTCCACGTGGTGGGTCCTTAGGCCACCACATGGCCTACCACCATATTGCTCCTTATACTACCAAATCGGTGAGTTGGGTGTCGAGTTTGATCGAACTGAACTACGGTGGCAAGTTGAAAAAATCAATCGAGTTATGCGGGGGTGAGCTATATAATCAGCTTGATTAGCCATTGGGGTGAGTTGGCACATATATCTCAATAGAAAAAGTGAGGGTGTGGCCGAAGCCACATAGCACATGGAGCAACCAAGATTATATAAAGGCTATCTTCATCCTTCCCATGATAAATATAGGATAAACCCCACTAAGTGGGAAAAAGGATGAGTGACTCAAAGGCACAACAATCATGGTAGATGTGGACTCGACAAGGAGGATACAAACGTGAAAATGGTAGGCTCAAAGACATTAGAGGACATGACATGATGAAAGTGGGTCACGAAAGTAGTAGGGACACATGTTAGGCACATGTAAATTACAAGAGGCACATGGCATGGTGAGACTTGACAAGGATAGCATGGCTTGGCAAGCTAGCCTATTAAGGCAAGTACACAACAATACGCAAATAGGGGGTCATTTAATGACCAAGCAAAATAGGGGTGGGGGATTCAACCCCATGACCTCCCCCTATCAAATAAAATAGCTTAACCAACTCAACTAGTGAGTTGGTTAAGGTGTGAGTTAGATGATGAGGCTTATTAACAAGATAAGTGGCCCGCCTAGGCCTATAAAAAAGGCCCTTTCCTCCTCATTTCAAACATAAGCCTCTCTCCATTCAAGCAAAAGGAGGATTAAGGGAATAATTAGAGAAAGGAAGATTATTATGAGGCCTTATAAAAAATTATAAAGGCCATTTTGGGAGAAAATATATGAGGCCTATATTATTACAGGAAACATTGAAAATGAAGCTCCTCTCTCCATTCAAGAAGCAATTCTCCAATCTCGAGCTTAAGAGAAGAAATTTTTGAGGCCTTAATACATTTGAAGGCATTTTTGTGGTGATATGTTGGAGAAAAATATATAAGTCCCGTTGATCGAGAACACTTGATAGAACTCACACAAGAAGTCCACATGGGAAAACAGGCCAGGTTTAAGGGTGCGAATGGATAGGAAGAACTCACTTGTGGAGCATAAGTTCAGCATTCAGGACTTAGCCAATTTCAAGAATGAAGACCTATGTTTAGAAGATGGCATGCGGAACACACCAATGATGCAGAGATGTGCATGCCACGCATTGTCTATCTTTAGAGAATCGATCGAAGCATTTTGTATAGAGGCGAGCTAAGAATGGGATTGTCACTTCAATTAACTATAAGAGGTCTATAGATAACACACTTACATATGTGGTTATGCCTATAAATGACACATGGTTATTAATAGCGTGGATCCTATTTTTGGAATAAATAAGCGGTGAAGGAAATTCCCACCCTATATATATGATGTGAATCACATATTAATAGGCGAGAGATATATAGGTATATGCAAAGCGCAAGAGGTAAGCATAAAGATATATGTGCATATGATCTGGATTATTGTATCATTTCCATGTGTGCATCGGTATAGAATGCCATTATTATAAAAATCTTCTCGTGTTTATCAATAGATGGAATTTATTAGCTGAATCTAAGTGGCATTCTTGTGTGTAATTAAGTAGTGCTTGTTCTTGATTAAATCATGATTATTGTTTAAGCTTATTCTTTCATAGATCTGAATATGTCATGCATTATAGAATGATGGATTAGTTATCGATCTATATGTTTCTTCCTTCATCATGCTAACATCCTACTATAGCAACCCTAAAGAGGGACTTGGTACCTTTACGTGATTCGGGTGAGAGCTTAGTCTAGGCTAAGTGATGTGTCAGCACGTCTATGGTGTTATCTAGTAAATTCTAGGCTGCCTCATTGGTTCTATTTCCGGGACCTCTTTTTCAGTTATTTTTAGGATAGTTCACAATAAAGACATATTGGTTAACTCTAGAAAGTATAGAGGAGTGGATACACAATCTCGAGGAAGAATATGCATGCCGATTCACCATTGGATATGAGTTTAATGCATACACTTGGGTAGAATAAAATTTGTATAAAAATTTATATGAGATATTTTTGTTATCTTTCCAAAGAGAATTATACAAGTGGCTAATTAATTATGCATCTAAGTGGAATTAGAGGTATCGTGCACTTGTCTAGACACATGAAGAATTTCAATCCCTTTATAATGTTGATCTGATTTGGACTCACACTATGGATACGTGTTTTTGTCATGTTCTAAATAGTTATATTCCGTAATATTCAATTTTAACGTATTCTTTCCCGCAGGTAGCTGAATTCCATTTTTGTGGTATCCTGAGGAGCATATCAGCAAGGTATCCCACCGGAGATCAATATGTTGATGGTAACTTTGAACCTCGGAGAGTAAACCAATGGCTAACTAAACCTCACCATGCATGAGGCAGAACAGTTTGGTGAAAGATGGCAGACCTAGCAGCATAAAGGAAGAGAGAGGAAAGGTGGCTTAAGTATAATGAGGTGCACGAGAGGGAGATAGAGAAGTAGTGTACCATTGCAGAAAGTATGGCATTGAGGAGAGAGATGGCTTGTGAAGGATTTGAAGATCACATAGAAGACATGCAGCCAAAGCATCAAGAACACCCCCATCTTAGAAAGCATGACAGAGATCCCCTTAGCTTCACACAAAAGTGTGCCAAAGAAAGACTACTTGGGCCATGGGCACACATCTTAATCCACCTGCTGACCTATCCCTTGCACTTAGTTTTCCAGTACCTAGTATGACAAGTAGCTAGCAAGCTAACTTGGGAAGTAGGAGAGCAGGAGTAAGTCAGGAAGCAAGCACATCAATGGCAGGTCAGATAGCTTCATTATTTGGAGGAACATTTTTAGGTGCATCATCCACATAGAACATCAATGCATAGAATGTTGGATTCACCTATAGAAGTGGAACTACCTCACACACTGTATGGGTTAAGTATAGTAATACTATTGGAGCACGGGGAGTACATCTACAGGTCATATTCCAACTATAGGTGGAGGATCAGGAGGTATAGGTGGTTCTATTTCTAGTGGATCGATCTATTTCTAGTGGTTCGGAGGCGAGAGGAAACACGGGAGGTTCTCGGATCGGTGGTCAAGGCCCGCAACCACAGAATATCTATATGGAGATGTCTCTTCATCTCTCAGAGTATAGAGGTATAGAGGATGCCACCGAACATGTGCATATGTGTGAAATCTTATGTCATGTGAAAGGGATCACGGCTTCTGAGTGTAAGGCAAATCAATTCGTTACTTACCTTACAGGGATGAGCACACATCTGTATAGAAAGTTTGACCCTGATCAAACTTGCATGGATTATGCAGCATTGAAGGATGCTTTCTTAAAAGAGTTCTATATCCTAGAGTTTGAGTAGAAGAGTATCAGTGCACTCAAATATATCAAACAGGGCACTATTGAGAGTGTACGTGAGTATGATGCCCACTTTAAGACACTTCTATCTAAGTTGTCTTATGATATTCATGCCAGCTTAGCATGCACAATGGTTTATTGGAGGATTGATTACACCGTTTAGAAGGAGTTGTCACATAAGACATACATTGATCTGTGTGAAGCATTGGAGGCAGCCCTACATGCTGAGGTAGTTAGGAGCATTGACACTAGTGTTAGTCCATTCTTAGAGGCACAAATTGCAGCCATGGAAAAGTAGCTAGAAAAATTATCGAAAAATTTAGCTCATGAAACGTGCTCAAGGATTTGGTGTACAGATTGTGAAGTGGAAGGTCACACCAAGGATAGTTTCCCTCGTAGATCTATACATTCATTGTTGTTAGACTATGAAATATGTCATTTGAATCATGATGCTAGCCACTGTCCTTTGTTACAACATGTGATAAGGAAGAATGTATCCTGCTTTTACAAGATTTGCATCTCCACAACCCATGATACTGAGGATTATTGATTGATTGGTTAGATCCATGATGCTATAGACATTGGGTTACAACAGAAAAATGTAAAGAATAACTCTAAGAACAAGAATGAGTGCTAGGATCAGGATCATAATCAATCGGACTATGATAGGAATGAGGACCAGGGGAAGAAGACATGGATATTGAGGTGGATATGGAGGACGAGGCCATGGTAGAGGAAGAAGTGAGTTTCCTCACGGAACATGCTATACATGCATATCCCCTAATCATTATAGGCATGAATGTCCCCATAATATTACATTTTCTTTCTGTGAAAATAATCATAGCTATGAGGAGTTCTCGGACTTATATGAGCATCTTAGTAAACAACATAAGTAGGAAAACAAAGGCACAAGGATGGTTAGGATCCAGTGTGCAGAGGAAAATTAGTGGATGCCCAAGATAGCACCAAAACTTGAGGCCTTAACTATGAAGATTACCACACGTGTTGAAGTGGCACACGTAAGAGAGGCATCTTTCTAAAAGCTTACAATCATTAAGGAGGAGGTTTTACATGTAAGGTACCCAGATCTTGCCCATCAAAAGGAAGTTTATCAAGAGACCATGGAGGTCCTTAGAAATATTCAAGGTGAAATACAATGTTTAAAAGAACAGTCCAGAAAGATGGAACAAAAGAAAGAATCAAGGAGTGTCCCCTTTGATATTGATGACATCAAAGAGGTGTGTAAAATGTTGCACCAAGAGAATATTATTCTATTATTAGGGAATTTTTGAAGGAGAACACTCCGCTCAAAAGCACTGAGAATGAACCGCAAATCCTACATGCAAATCTTCCCCCTAATAACATTGACTATGATAAAGGGATCACTCTGAATGTTGATGTAGATGGATGGTTGTTGAGCAATATTTTGATTGATACAGGTGTGGAAATCAATGTGCTTACTTTAGATGCATGGGTATAAATGGGGAGACCTCCATCACAACCATCATCTAATTTTTTGTTTATGGAAAATAGGACTAAGGCCAATCCCATAGGAGTTTTGAAAGATGCATTTATAACCATACAATGGGCTAAATTCACTTTGAGGATTTTGAGGTATTATCACTTATAGAAGAAGATATTTTTCCAGCCTTTCTTAGATGCCCTTGGTGTTATGCGAATAATGTTGATTTGAGATTCAATAAGGGGTATATCATCTTTGAGAACAAAGAGGAAAGGATTGTGATACCTTTGTGAGATGGGAATTCTAATTCTACACCGTATGTTGAGCTTCTAAGTGAGGAGGACTTAAACAGAATCTATGTATGTGTTATTACAACCCGAGAGGTCAATGAGCCATCAAAGGAAGGCATCCTACGGTGGGAGGATTCTCACTATATCGGTGATACTATGAGTATTGCTTGTGAAAATTGGTCTCATGGTACATATGAACTAGTAGGATGCGAGGTAAAAAGTACGGTTGTGCGCAAGAATGGAATTTTTTTGTTCAACTGATAGGTAGTGTAGTGCCTTGGTATATAGGAGCAGAAGATCTTCCTGTATTCTTACAAGCCATGGAGGCACAATGGATAGACTAGGTCAGGAGAAGATACATGTTAGCATATATCTTATGTGAGATAGCAGCGTGTTGGTGGGTAGTTCATAGAGATAATCTTATGGAGTGGAAGGAGATCAGAATCGCCTATCTACTAGGTTTGTAAGAAGCAATGCACCTATGCAGATTTGCATTTATAATGGTGATCAACCTATTCAACACCACATTCAGCAGTGTGAGAGACTCTAGACAGCAAGACAGAAGCATTACCACCTTCACTCTGGTGCATAAATTGTATTCCACTCTACAAGGGTGCACATGCACTTGGTATGTATATGCAAAACTACATCGAGAGACTAGAAACTAGAAAAATTTGACTATAGGAATGATCCAGACCTTTGACTACTTTTCTTCCCAACCTCCAATAGAAAAGGCATTAAAATTTGTTAAGTGGTTAACCATGGGAGATAGTACAAAGGTGGATAAACTCATACAAGAATTATTTATTATTTGGTGAGACAGAATCAGGCACGCATTTTGAAGAATAAAGAGAAGACTCCATATTGCTTGAACGTGCTTTCCTTGAGAAAGAAAAAGGAAAGATGGTGTACATCATGGATGATGAGGAAGTTGAAAACTTAGATATTGACCATTCATAGGGGGCACGCGAGGTCTTGGATAGTGCAAATAAGGATACGCACGCATACCATGAACCAATGAAGATAAATAAGGTCAATATAGGATCAAAGGCTGAGCCTAAGGAGGCCATAATTGGACACTACTGGTAAGACTCAGAGGTGGAAATTATTATTGAGTTACTACAGATTACCAGGACTTATTCCCTCAAGGGTATCATGAACTTAAAGGCATGCATGAATCACTTGGGGAAATGAAGATAAATCTTAAGGATGGTGCATGCCCAATTAGAAAGAGGCCTTATAGAATGAACCCAATTTGTGTGAAAAGGTCAAAGAAGAGATTGATAACATGTTGAAATTTGGAATTATCAAGCCCCTTGATGAGTCAAAATGGGTTAGTCCAATGGTGATTAGTATCAAGAAGGATGGATGAATTAGAATATGTGTGGACTACAGGGAGCTGAATGTTACATGTGTAATAGATCCATTCCCTACACCATTTACTAAGGAAATACTAGAAGGAGTTACAAGGTGTGAAATATATTCCTTCACAGATGGGTTTTTTGGGTATCATCAAGTTAGGATTTCTCAAGAGGATCAATAAAAGATAAATTTTACTACTAAATGGGGAAGTTTTGCCTATACTGTGATGCCTTTTGGATTGAAAAACATGTCTGATGTATTCTTGTGCATAGTTGTTCAGGCATTCAAATATTTTATTCACAACTTCTTACATGTCTACCTCAATGATTGGATAGTATATGGGCTTATTAAGGATCATTGTGACAATATGTGCTTCATGTTTGAATGGTGCAGACAATTGAGTATCTCTTTGAACATCAAGATGTGCATATTTGCTACACCTTTTAGAATACTGTTGGGACACATAATCTACAAGGAAGCGTTACTTGTTGATCCAGCTAAGGTTACAGTCATGCTAGGCCTAGAAGCACCTACCAGTCAAAGTGAGGTGCGTAGATTTTTAGGTCACACAGGATATTATAGAAAATTCATCAAGGGATATACAAAAATTTCCACACCTCTGGAGGAGTTACTGAAAGGAAAAGGTACATTCTATTGCAGAGAATAGCAACAACATGCGTTTAAAACATTGAAAGAGAAACTTACTACCGCGCCTATCTTGCATTTTCCTTCATGGGAGAAACCATTTCATGTACACGTGGATGCCTCTGGCACAGCTATTGGTGCAATATTAGCTCAACCTAGAGAAGTTATTGTCGATCATCCTACATATTTGCTAGTAGGAAGCTGACTCTTGCTAAATAGAATTATACAACTATAGAGCGCAAATTTTTTTTCAATGATCTATGCATTACACAAGTTTCGACAATATTTGCTAGCTACACCATTTGTATTCTATATGGATCACATGGCATTGAAGTACTTGGTAAAAATCTCATCTTGCAAGGGCACATATGCAGATGGGTACTCTTATTTCAAGATTTTGATTTCACAGTTGTGGTAAAGCCAGGGAAAAGTAATTTTGGACCAGACCACCTATCTAGAATTCACTCAGGAGAAGAGGCACAAACGATTGAAGAAACCATGTCAGATGCCTAGTTATATAGGTTACAATGTGTGCCATTAGAATTAGAAGACATTGTTGTCTTTCTACAGACTAGTGTGGCACCAGAAGGAATGAAGGCATTAGAAAAGAAACAACTTGTTATACGTGTGGCACCATTTATGTTAATCAGTGGTGACCTCTACAAGTTAGGTAGAGATGAAGTATTACGCCATTGTGTATTAGAGCATGAGTGCAAGGATATTATGGAAGAATCCCATGGTGGTATTGTAGGAGGCCACTATGCAGGTGATGCAACTACCCGAAAGATCCTACTTACTAGATTATGGTGGGAGACACTGTATAAAGATTGTAAAGTGTATTGCAAAGCATGTGACCATTGTCAGCATCTAGGTAAACCAGGGAAAAGAGATGAGATGCCTTTAAGACCAATTACTAGTGCCAAACCATTTGAGAAATGGAAAATCGACTTTGTAGGACCTATTTCACCAGCCGCACGTAGGACTGGATCTCACTATATCATTACTTGCACATATTATCTCACACAATGGGCGTAAGAAGCACCTAAAAAGGAGTGTACAAGAACTACAATAGTTAGGTTTCTATGGGAGAATGTTCTTACAAGATATGGATGTCCTTTAAGAATGAAAAGTGATATGGGTACACACTTTTTGAATGAGATAATCAGGATCCTATTAGATGAGTTTATGCTTCCACACCATAAAATACACCCTATCATCCTCAGGCAAATGGTACTGCTGAGGCTTTTAACAAGATTTTGAGCAAAACATTGACAAAAAATTGTGATGTTGGAAGAATGGATTGGGATGATAAAGTGTCATTGTTATTTGGGAATATAGAACCACTTATAAGAGATTAAACAAGGTCACACCATTTTAGTTGGTGTTTGGCATCGAAGCCATTCTTCCTATAGAATTTATGTTACCTTCTTTGCGCATTGCGTGCACTAGAGGTGTATCTGATGAGTAGGATTTAGATGAGCACATTGAGAAGATGATTCAATTGGATGAGTGACAAGCCTTAGCACGATGGAGTCAAAAGCGAGAACAAAGCTAGGCGTAAAGCATGGCATGACGAAACATAAGGGATAAGAAGTTTGAGATTGGATAAATGGTACTTCTCTATGACTCAAAGTTCTTACACCATCTAGGAAAGCTCAAAGTACATTGGTTAGGGTTGTATGTCATCACTTACATACTTGAATCATGTGCTTGTCGGCTTAGAAGCACTTGATGGAACACATCTACCCTAGGTTGCTTTAAAGCGAGTAGGCTAAAGCCCTACTATAAATAAGTCTTCTTGGTGTTTGTAATAAGGCAATATTGCCATTTAGATTAGGTTTTTTTAATTTTATACTTCCTTCATTTATTTCCTTCATTTTCATTATGCTTTGTCAATTTAGTTGTTGTTCTTGTGTAATAAGCGTGCGTGCGTGCATGAAGCTAATTGATATGTGAAGAATGTTTATGCGCAAAGGACTACACATACTTTTAGTGTGTGGGTGTGTTTTAAGTCAAAAGAAGATTTCTTCTCAAAAGTGACCAAGGATGGAGATGAATAAAAGGAAAGTATAACGCAAGGTAAGCAGAGGCCATGATAAGTACCATGAGAAGGTACAATGATGAGGTACTTGGACATAAGCGTGCACACCGAAGAGAAGTTTGTGAACAAAGGGTAGGAAGGTGTGCTAGCTGGGGTGTAAAGATGTACCACATGGAATTAATGAATTTGGTGAATGAATGAGAGGATATTTGGTAGGTGAAGGAGTAATAAATGCATTAAAAATTGAAATTTTCTATAGGGATGGGATGCAAATTCATTTTTACCATTGCGAAAAGATTATTTGAGGAAAAGCTAAGTGTGAAGAGCCGAGTGATCTTTTTAAGGTGCGAAGGGTGTGAAACCAAGTGTGATAAATAGATCTGTGTGAAAAGAAGCTTAGTCCCAGTGGTGAAGGTTTTGAGTGAAGCAAGGTGATAGAGAGGAGTTAGGGAAAAAAATTTCCACCTAGGGCATGATTGAATCGAGCTAGGGTTTGATTCAAAAAGTGAAAAGTTAAAGAGGAGATGATTGTAGGGTAAAAATGGCACCCAAGAAGGTAGCTACAGCAGGAGCAAAAGGAAAGAATAAATTGGTCATTGAGGAGGAAGAGATGGCACCGAAAGAAATTTTTCGAAAATGTAATATCCTGAAGGATTCATCATCAGCCAGGAATGGGACTCACACATCAAAAAGAGTAAAGTAAGTGAATAAAATCATAAGAACTCAGAGAACAAGAAGGATCTCAATTCCTTACTCACTATGAGGATGAACAAATGTACGGTAGATGACATGCCAGTTTATGATGATGTAGGTGAGAATCTTCTGAAGAGAATTGGGCTCTACCAATTATATGAGCTTCCATATTTTGGGAAGTATGAGCCCTTGTACTAGTGGCTCATGAGTAGAGTGCATGAGGACTTTGAAGGCCTACTTTGGCTCATGAGTAGAGTGAGTAGAGTTATAATCTCATCCACGCTTATCTCAATGGTGACAGGTTTGAAGGCCATAGGAGAGGATATAAAGAATGATATCATAGATAAAGTCATGATCTTAAAGACCAAACAGGAGTTGGGGTACCTGAAGGTTCGAGGCAATATGGATATAGACAAGTTGAATAAATGTCTAGTTATGTAAGCAATAGCACACCTTGTTACAAATCTAAATGACTAGGAGTGGTGGTCATAGGTAAATACTATGTGGTTACACGTTGTGTGAAATATGTCGAAGGAGAATTCTACAATATCGAGGCTACATTACAGAGCAAATAGTTGAGGAAGAGCACACAAAAGGGAAGATCAGCTTTTGGGTTGTTCTATTATCACCGGTATTCATGGAAATTAGAGTTGTTAGTGCAAAATCACAAAGCACCCCGAATGCCCCAGGTGTGAAGTGGGGAATCCAGGTGTGATTACACAACATGGGACCATCTCTCTAGATGTGGGACTTGCAAAACTTTAGATGGACCTCCGTGAGAAAGCTAGTTCTTGCCTCCTAATCTACCCGCCACAAGTTACTCCAATTCAAGAAAAACCTATTCTATCCTAATATAACCATTCTAAGGGGACGAGAGAGAGAGAGAGGGGTGAAATATCCTACACTAAGTGGTGATACACCGAAAAGGAAGTAGATGATCACGAGACCCAACCGCCTAAAATGGATAGAGGTGAGCAAAGAGAAGAGGGTGGACAGACGCACCATACACCAAAGATAGATTTCAAATAAAAAACCACTTCAAAACCCATTAAACACAGCTCACGGACCTGCAATAGACATCAAAATTATGCACAATATACCCTGCAAACAATGAGAGGTAACAAGAGACAACAAAATAAGCCATAGATGGATAAATGTATCACAAAATAGATTTTATTTCTCCAAAATTTTACACAAAGGCACCATCAGTTGGTAAGAGGCAAGAAACGCCATTACAAAGCCATGAGAGTAGGCTTAGACTCCACATTTAACCCCAAGGAAGAAAGGGAGAGGGGCGAAAAAAGAAACACCGACCACCCATTTGAATGTGCCCCTCTATTACAATATATAGGAACAATGGGAGAGATAAGAGGGAAGAATTCAAATCCTACTCCAACCACCCTGAGATATGCATTGAATCCCATTTTGAAAGCTCAACCACTAAATATCAATTCCTTTTATAAATCTTCCCACAATATGTCACTTCTAGTTCTTTAGCGGATCAAATCGAATCGGATCTGGTAGTTAAAGAGATCAAATTTTGCGTTAATGGCCTAGAAGACTTTTTCCAAGTTTTCACCTACCAGAGCCTTCCAAAATGATATTTTATGTTCCCAAGGTGTAAAGGGTGTCGAGACGTTTCCATAAATTCTTCTCCCACCCAAATATGATTCTCCAATTGAAAGATATTTTCATTTGAATATTAGGGTTACGTGGTGCAATATTTAAAGAGTCTCCTTTTGTAGGGTCCACATGGCGGCATTGTGCACCTTGAAGATTTGGTTTCGCCCTTCACTCTTGAAATAGTGCTAGACCGACATGTGCTAGCCTCTACTGAGCTCCTTGGGGTCCCTTGTATTTTGTCTAAGTGTTTTGCTTGCGAGCCAAAAATTGGCCCTAGACATGTGGAGGCTTGGGGCTTGTTTGAAAACTTGCCCCCAATTTTACCTTTGAAAAGGCACCATCCTAACACTTAGCACCTTCCACCTCCCGCCTCTACTTTGAATATTAAAACTCGAATCTGTCCCTTTTAAAAGTTAGGACACACGACGAGCCCGTGCTCATTTGAAATATGCCTCCAGACTTTACTTTTGACAACGCATTAGTGAGACACGTGGAGGCCTCCCGCGAGGTCGGAAACTTAATGAATTTTGGGCCTGATCTCCTTTTGACTTTGTTTACCATTAGCTATGTGCGAGGGTTGACACAATTTTGAGTCTTTGCTCAAGATTTTTCCTTTGGGGATGCGTCGAGCTAACGCGTGGCAGCTTCCGCTAGCACTTCTATACTTAGTCTTTTTTTAGGCCCGCCTGTCTACCTTTTGACTTTTATCTTTGAATCTACCTCTATTTTGGACCTGGGACACATGGGGGCCTAGCGCTTGTTTGATTCTACCTCTTGGGATTTAATCTTTGGAGGTGCACCACTTTGACACTTGGCAGCGTCCGTTGTCTCCTCCATACTTAGTCATTTCAAGGCTCGTTCTGAGTCGTTTAAGAGCCCGATGGCTTTGAACCTTCATCGTTTATTTTCTTCGAGCCTCTAGCTCCTTTGGCACCACTCGTCCTCATGCTCGAATCTTCTATTTCATTTTAGATCCTTCTTGAGTCTATTTGCTAGATTTGAAGCATGGATTAAGCTCAACAGTCGTTTCTCAAATTTTTACTACACAGGTCATCGATCTTTCGTAGGCCCCACCACTCCATTGTAGATTCCCTATACAACCCATTTGCAAGATTCAAACGTGATTTATCAGGTTCTTTATGTGCGGGGTCATGGCTGATCCAATATTTTTCGAGGGGCAAAATATGGTTAATAGTTTTGGCGACTCGCAGGGGCATCTACCCTTTAGATGAATGGATCGAGGCCTTGAAGCATCCATTGGGTATGGAGTCAAGAATGATAGCCCGACACTCGATCCTTCTTATAAAATGGACTCCGACTACCCACCTTTGCTACCTCTGCCTAACCTTGAACCTTTCGCACATCTGCACTCTCAATTTTCATAAGAAATCTTGAAATAAGGATTCTGAGAGTAGAAAATTGTTTGACCCTGGGGCTTTCATTTGTCCCTGAAATGGACTATTTCAAAATGGATTAAGTTTCTCTACATTTGTTTCCTTTTGGAACTAGCAACTGTTACAAACAGCTATGAGTCTTTCTACCTTTAATAATGAAGAGTCTGGCCTGATGTGCCCTTGGATCAAAACAGACAAAAACTTATATACAAAGACCAAATCATACATGCCTCAAATGAGACATGCAGAGTGTGCATAAGAAATTCTTCTGCTGAAAGAAAATCTACTCCTCCTAAACTAATTAGAGAAAAATAATGCTAAATAAATCCTACTATAGGCAGGAGAAGTAGCTTCCATTTCTCAAAAGGGGCAGCCATAGCAGATTATTTGACACTAAATATAACTTCTTGTATGAGTGAAAAAGCTCGACAATAAGTTGGTCCTCCAACTAAATCATCAAGGTATCAACATTAATGGAAAATGCCTCCTCAAATTGACTTACATTGCACTTTTGGAGGTATTGATGATGACCTTTGGTACTTTGGTACTCATCCTCATGCCCTGAAGTAGGCATGACTAGTTTTGGCTTCTCCCTTGGCTCCAATGAAGCCAAGTACCTGATTGGGCACGGTCCTAATCCTTTCAATATGTCCCTCATTCTAAATTTCAAATCCAAGAATGGAGTTTTATTTTAGACCCTCTCGGATGAATGGTGAGAGAGAAATGGTTATATTCTCCTTCCTTTTATCTTTCTTCTCCTGTGAAGAACATGAAAGACTCATATCTTCCAACCTTGGTTTCAGAGAGCCATTATGAAGTGCAGGTTGTTACACTTAGATGTTCTCCTTCATGGCAGCAGGATCATATGCTTGGAAGGTGGGTGATGGAGGAGTAAATGATGTGATCTCCATGGGCTCTTTTCCGTAAAATCAATCCTCCAAGTCGGACAGATAGTTTGTCTCCTTGTTGTCATGTTACATGTGCTCTACCTCCTCCATGGTGTCCTCCTGATCTATAACTTGATCACCATGGCTCCCTTCACTCTCAAACATGAAGTTTGAAAGATAAAACTCTTCTTCAACATCAGATCTTGAAGGGGATGAAGTGGGAGGAAGAAATAAAGGTTCTTTTATAGCTTGCTCCACACTTGGAGCCTCTGAAACTGTATGGTCCTCCTCCATCATGGGTTCATCAATCAAATCAGGCCCTTGAAATGAAAGCAAAAATATTCAATGATGATTTCTTCATTATGTGACCTCAATATTGATTTGATCTCTCCCGATTGCTCTTATTCAATGGGGCTTAGAGCTGATTATTCCTCCTCTTTAACTAGTTGTGTAGCTTGGATTAGATCAGCATTCTCCTCAAACATAGTGTCATTAGGTACACTGCATTCAGAGTAAACAAACTACTAATCTTCTTCCTCTTGTTCTTTCTTTTCTTCTATTGCAAACTCACCTCAGCTACCACTGGCTCTTCAACCTTGACCTCCTCTATTAGCTTGACCATCAAGGGGATCTTTGTAAACCCAAATTTGGCAGCCCAACTCTTCAGATTGTCATCATTTCTTTTCTGTTGGGCTCCTCTTCTTGTTGTTCTCCTTGACTGGATTCTTGAGTCTCTTCCCAACATGGACTTGGGAAAGCAAGAGGAGTGGTAGGTTGGGGTTCAACTAGCTTTACAATTGTTTGTGGTGGGAAGGGAGGTGGAACTTCTTATTTTTTTGGAGGGGATGACTGTTTGGAAGGGAAAAGGACAGAAGAACTGAGATGAGGTGGAAGATCAAGGGATGGAGAAGAGAAACCAACACTTGGGGCAACAACTAAGGGGCTTGAATCTTGACCATGCTGAAATGATAAAGTTTGAGAAAAAGGAAATGAAGGACAGGGAGCTGGTGATTGACTTACCCATTGACAAGGTTGTCTCGCACTTTGCTCATAAGCTTCAATGTCCTCAATCCACTATGTAAGTTGAGGCAGCATTTCAACCATGAAGTCAAGCTTCTCCTAAGGGTTGTAATGTCTTGGAAAAGGGCCTTCCCATGGACAAGGTGCCCTGTAACCAATCTTGAATGCCTTCATTTGTGTTATGGCCCTTGACTGAACCATGTTAGCCTCCATTTTTTGAATCTTCTCCAGCAAACCAACATTCTCCATTTGATTGTTGTCATTATATGCATATCCTTGTTACGAATAAGCTCCATGGCCAAACCGACTTTGACCCTACTCATATGGGTAAGCATAGTTACTTTGGATTTGGTCATAGTGTTGATCTCAAGGAGTTGAAAAATGCATTGGAGGTGAATTGCATTAATGTTGTAAGTGTGAGTTCCATGAAGGAAATGAAGTCATGATTGCACAACTTCATGGAATGGGGGAGAATGGAAGAGATGGAAGAAGAAAATGAATGAAAATGAATGGAAATGGATGGAAAAGGTCTGCAACTCAGAGGATGGGTTATTGACCAAATGGAGTCACCAGATGTGATTGAAAGTGCCTCAAAAGGTTGACCCTTAACAGGAACACATCAACCTACTAAGATGAAGTGGTAAGGTGCTTCAGACTTGTCCCACCATGCCAAAACTATAAGTGTGGTCGCATGGTGGCTTATGATTTGTTGTTTTAATGAGACACCTTAGAAAGATGGGAGATCTAACCTCAGGCTCCCACCGGGCATGCCTAAACTGTTAGTGCAAAATCACAGCACCCCCGAATGGAACAGGTGTGAAGTGGGGCATCCAGTGTGATTGCACAACATGGGACCATCTCTTAAGTTATGGGACTTACAAAAATTGAGATGGATCTCTGGAGAAAGTCGGTTCTTGCCTCCTAGTCTACCTGCCACAAGCTACTCCAGTGTAGGCAGAACCTATTCTATCCTAATCTAACTATTCTAAGGAGACACACAGAGAGAGAGAGAGAGTGTGTGTGTGTGTGAAAGAGCCTACACTAAGTAGTGATACACCGAGAAAAGGAAGTGGATGATCACAGACTCCAACCAAGCTAAAACGAAGAGAGGTGAGCAGAGGAGAGGGTGGAAAGAATGCACCAAAGACTAGAGATAGATTTCACACAAAAACCACTTTGAAACCCATTAAATAAAGCTCCGGGACCTACAATAGACATCAAAAGTATGCACAGATACCTTGCGACAATGAGAGGTAAGTAAAGACAACAAAATAAGCCAAGGATGGACAGATGCATCACAAAAATATTTTATTGCTCCAAAATGTTACACAAAGTGTGCCACTAGTGGGAAAGAGGAAAGAAAATGCCATTACAAAGCCATGAGAGTAGGATTAGACTCCTCATTCGACCCCAAGGAAGAAAGGGAGAGGGGGAAAAAAAAACAGATGACCAACCATTTGAATGTGCCCCTTTATTACAATATATAGGAAGAATGGGAAAGAGAAGAGGGAAGAATTTGAATCTTGCTCCAACCACCCTAAGATATGCATTGAATCCCATTTTGAAAGATCATACACTAAATATCAATGTCTTCTATAAATCTGCCCACAATATGTCACTACGGTTCCTGACGGATCAAATAGAATTAGATCTCGGTAGTTGAAGAGATCAGATTTTGCATTAATGTCATAGAATAATTTTTTCCAGTTTTCACCTACCATAGCCTTCCCAAAATTATATTTTATGTTCCTAAGGCATAAAGGGTGTCGAGAAATTTCTATAAATTCTTCTCCTACCAAAATCTAATTCTCCAAATCGAAAGATATGGCCATTTAAATATTAGGGTTATGGGGCATAATATTTAAAGAGTCTACCCCCGTATGGTCCACATGGCAACCTCATGCACCTTGAAGATTTATCATTTCTCCTTCATTCTTGAAATAGTGCCAGAGGCCTGATCACATTTGGTAGCCTCCACAATATCCTTAGGGCCCCTTGTATTTTGTCTAAGTCTTTTGTTTGGCGAGCCAAAATTTTGATCCTGAGACACGTGGAGGCTTGGCACTTGTTTGAGATCCCGCCTCCAATTTTACCTTTGAAAAGGTGTTGTCTTGACACTTGGCACCTTCTACCGACCTGCCTCTGCTTTGACTATTCAAATCCCGAATCTTTCCCTTTCAAAAATTTGGAACACGTGGCAAGCTCGCGTTCTCATTTGAAAACTACCTCCGACTTTCCTTTTGACAACGTGTTAGTGAGACACATGGAGGCCTCTACGGGGTCGAGACTAACAAATTTTGGGCTTGTTCTCCTTTTGACCTTTGTTAACCATTAGCTACGTGCGGGGCTGGTCCAAGTTTGAGTCTCCACTCAGGATTTTTCCTTTGGGGATGCACCGAGATGATGCGTGGTAGCTTCTGCTAGTACTTCTATACTTAGTCTTTTTTAGGCCTACCCTATCCACCTTTTGACTTTTAGCTTTGAATCTGCCTCCGTTTTGGACCTAGGACACGTGGGGGCTTGGTTCTTGTTTGAGTCTGCCTCTTGGGATTTAATCTTTGGAGGTACGCAACTTTGACACTTGGCAATGTCTGTTATCTCCTCCATACTTAGTTGTTTTGAGGCTCGTTCTGAGTCATTTGAGATCCCGACGTCTTTGAACCTTCATCATTTCTTTTCTTCGAGCCTCTGGCTCCTTTGGCACCACTCGGCCTCATGCTCTGACTTTGCTATTTCATTTTAGAGCCTGCCTGAGTCTGCTAGATTTTAAGCACTAATTGTTCAACAAAGTTATTTCTCAAATTTGTTCTGCACATGGTCATTTGATCTTTTGAAGGCCCCGTCACTCCATTGTAGAGTCCCTCTTCAACATGTTTACAGATTCGAATGTGATTTCTTAGGTTCTTTCTATGCAGGGTCGTGGCTGATCCAATATTTTTCCGGGGAAAAATATTGATAACAACAAGATGCATTTACGCATGAAAAGGAAAAGGTATGGGAATACCCCATAGAGAATAAGTCACCACCTGAAAGGTTTAGCAAGTACCTATGTAAAGGGTCCATGATAGATGACATCAAGAAAAGGGTAGAGAAATGGTATGATAAGCTCTACATGGCATTTGAAGAAGAATGGCACATCCCGAAGGACCTACCATCTATAGTGGGGAAACAAGTCTTGTTTGTCGTATATCATCATTTCTACATTGTGCACTTCCCAATGAGAAATGGAGTCTAGAGCCCTTGGTGTAAATTGCCTTATGCATTCACTGTAAGGTATTTCCAAGCATTTATTCATAGATTCATAGACACATGATGACTTGTATTCAATGCAGATAAGGTAGACTGCGACTACCACATGTTAAGGAAAAAGTGCATATGTCGAGAGGTTCATTTTGGAGGTATTGAATACTAAGCCAATAATTCTAGCTGTAGTAGATATAGGGGCAGCATTAGTGTATCTTCAGTTGAAGCCCAAGATGGAAAAAAATAAGTATGTGGAGAATGAATTCATGCTCCCAGGGCCACCGAAGGGTAAGCACACAATGGAAAACACACCGGTGTAAAGGCCCACAAAACTGTTGAAGTAGAGGATGAAGAAGAGGAGCATGAAGATAGTGGAGGCTTGGAGCACAAAAGAAAGCAACCATATGATAAAGAAGAGTCACAATGCGTGACCACTCCACCTCAGGGATAGGATGAAGAGGAAGATACGAGAGGTTGAGCAAGGGGAGAACAGATTTAAGAAAGTATTTAGACGTCAAGGACTCAATGTGGAACCTCACAAACGGTAAGGAAATCACCTCGTCTCTCTCCACACAAGGAGGTCTTGAGCCAAAGAGGATAATAAATTTTAAGTTTAATGAAGAATCGAAGGAATTAGGGGAGAGAAAGCATGCATCTCCTACCCCACTCAAGCAAGAAGACAAGCCACAAAATGAGAAAGAGTAAAAAGATGAAGAGATGAAGGATGGAGAATAAAGAGAGAATAAAACCTTTAGATCCATGTATGCAATCAAGCTCAAGGTGTAACAGGATAGGATCCTAACCTTAAAGCTACAATTCCCAAGGGTCCTATATCTAAGAGGATGAGTGGGGGACATATTGCGCCACTCGTGGACTATATAGAGGACACTGGAAAAATCATCCGCGTATGTTTCCAAAACACTTTAGAATAAAAGGAATTATTGGGCTAGGAATTAATGGATGGGGATATAATGACCATTCACACTAGAAAGCAGCTCTCATGGTCAATGCATACCCACATAGATGAGATTGACTTTGATGTATGCAAAGAGTCATGCATTTCAAGACGGCTGAAGAAGGCACCCCAAGCTAGACATATGACTAAAAACTTATGTCATGTCGATGAGCAGTCAAACACACATTGGTGAAGGCTTCTACTAAAGTTGTGAGAAGAAACATGGAAAATTTTGTAACGATAAGAGCATTGCATGAGGAGCTAAAGATAAAGGATGCAAAGATAGCACACATAATGCAAGAGAGGGACTTAGCATAGAAGAAGAATGAATTATTTATCAGCATCACAGAGGAGATTGGACAATGTCATAAGAGCTAGGCCACACTTGGAGACCAAGGTACCACAGATGTTTCCCTCAGTGATACATTATGTAGGAAATTTGGTGGACCTGGTACTTGAAGATGAACCTCTACGCATGTTAGTGCCAAGGAATCCAGAACAAGAGGTAGAATGAGAGAAAGCTTCAGTGATGCGAAAGATTACATCCTATGAAGGGTTGTTGCAAGTGCTATAAGAAGAATTGAAGAAAGCAGACCAGGCTTTGAACATCTACATAGCTCCAGAGGTGCTTATCAACATAAAGACCCTAGAAGAAAACAATGAGGTCTAGAAAGCAATGAAGGATAAAACATTGGGCCACACAGAAATATTGTCAATGGTTAAGCAGAAGCACGAGGCCTTGGTAGTAGCACAAGAGTTGCACAAGACTCGATGGAAGAGCTTGGGAAGCTCATTGCGTAGAAGATGGATCTTCTAGAAGGAAGAATGACCTCAATTTCCAATGTTGTGTTGGTTCTATAAAATGAAAAAGGGGAAATTGCGAGGGATGAATTGGAGTCCATTGTTGTGGACATTCCAGAAAAAGTAGAACAAGCACTCACTGAATGGTAGACCTTGGAGGCCAAAATAAAGGAGGAGTATCCAGAGTTGATCCTTCAAACTGATACAGAGGAGGCTGCCTCATAAAACTTCTTTATTCATCTACATTCTTTCTTATTCTTTCCATTCTTCTATTCTTTACTTCATTTTTGGAGATACCCATTGTTGGGGTGATAATGAGATTAGTGTGGGGTAATGTTGATCAGAGAACACTTGACAGAACTCACACAAGAATTCGAATGGGAAAACAGGCCAGGTTTAAGGGCATGAATGGATAGGAAGAACGCACGTGCGGAGCAGAAGTTTAGCATTTAGGACTTAGCCAATTTTGAGCATGAAGACCTATTTTTAGAATATGGTGTGTGGAACACACCAACAATGTAGAGACATGCACGCCATGCATTGTCTTCTTTACAGATCGGATCAAAGTTTTTTATATGGAGGCGAGATAAGAATGGGATTGTCACTTCAGTTAACTATAAGAGATCTATAGATAGCACACTTGCATGTGTGGTTATGCCTGTAAATGGCACGTGGGTATTAATAGCATGCGGCCTATTTTAGAATAGATAAGTGGTGAAGGGAAATTCCCCACCCTATATATATGATGTGAATCACATAGTAGTAGGGAGAGATATATAGGTATATGCAGAGCGTAAGAGGTAAGCATAAAGATATATGTTCATATGATTGGATTACTATATCAGATCCATTCGCACATCGGTATAGAATGCCATTATTATAAGGAGATTTTGTGTTTATTAATAGATGGAAGTTATTGAATAAATCTAAGTGTCATTCCTGTGTGTAATTGAGTAGTGCATGTTCTTGATTCAATCATGATTATTGTTTAAGCTTGTCCTTTCATAGATCTAAATATGGCATGCATTGTAGAATGATGGATTAGCTATGGATCTATATGTTTCTTCCTTCATCATGCTAACATCCTATTATGACAACCTTAAAGAGGGACTTTGTACCTTTGTGTGCTTCGAGTGAGCACTCGCCTAGGCTAAGTCATGTGCCAATGCGTTTAGGTTGTTATCTGGTAAATTCTAGGCTGCATCAAGTCCTATTATAGGCATTATTTTATGACCTATATTGTATTATTATAGTAATATGGAGATATGAGTTCTATATTTTACTAATATAGGCATCATCATCATTATTGAAGTCTGATATTATTATTATCGGCAAGATGAAATTAAGTCCTATTATTTAATAGGCACATGTAAACAACGGGAGTTATTATTTAACTCACCGATCAGTGCAAAGTCCAAATTGACACCTTTATTCTCATGTTAGAGCCTAGAGATGTCGTGGAGTCAATGGACATGATGAAGCATCAGAGAAGCACTAGAGCTCAGATCTTTAGTATGTCGGGTGTATCATCGATTGCTTTCTTCAAAGTAGGGAAATATTCACCATTGAGCTTGTTGGTGAAATTTGATCCACTTAGCCCTGTGTAGTGGTCATTTACCGTGTGTAGTAGAGTGAAAGGAGGTCATCGTCAACAACAGACATCGATCATTCATAGCTTGACATAGAGGCCTAGTTTTTCGTGACAATAACAGATTAAAGGAGGATCCTTGTCTTCTCGCAAATATCTAGAGGCTTGGCATCATACAAAAAGGTGTTGAGGTCATCGGGAAGGAGACTTAGCACCGTGCAACATAGGCATTGACATCCTCAATATTACGGTAGTTATTATCAACTCACCAAAAATATTACGAAGCACCTAGATTATGAATTTGGAGCCAAAGCATATTTCACATTACTGATTAGATCTATTACATAAGCCAAGGTATTATGAATCTGTGGTCATGGAGGAGATTCTTGTTCTTTTAGCATCATTGGAGATTGGATCTGCTACGTAAGTCGGGGTATTGTCACTCGGTGGTCATGGAGGAGGTTATTATTCTTATGAACTCAATTTTATTATAGATTTAATTGTAATTTTGTATTAGAGTTATAATTTAGAAGTGAATAATAAATCAGTTTAGTATTATAAACCTAAATACGTAGGAATTCTACCAAATTTCGTTATCAACCCTATTGCGGTGTGGTTCTAATTTTTGCTTTGCATTTGATTTAAGTTTATTATAATGGATAAGTTTGGTAAAATATTTAAACTCCTATAAAGTTCTATGGTCAAGCGATAAAAATTTTGGCCAATTTTTGAATCAGCCTCAAATCATGCTGCCATGTATGGCATGGTGAAATTTTTGACTAAGGACGAAGCTTGTACCTTGGGAAGGAGCTAGAAAATAACATTACTTGAGATCCTGTAGGTATTTTTGGGAACTTGTTTATATTAATTTGATTGAAAAAGGAATTTTGAGAAGAATTGGATGGGTCTCAAAGTCTTATTCAGCTTGAAACCTCCACAAAAATTCCCTTCTTTCTCGGGATCGTTACTTTTGCCCGCCAAGAATGAGTTGTGGAAAAAAATTCATGGGACTGTAAGAAATATTAAAATACGATCATGTGGTTCATTGAATTATATTTCCATTGATATCTTTTTTTTTTCCTCTAAATCATTCCATATGAATCATCTTCGAATCTCAAGTGTGTTTTGCAGTGTAAGCTCCTTTACCCTCAAACCCCCGCTTTTGTTGAATTTGTTCCAAAACCTTTGAATATTTCCTAAATATTCCTAAATAAATTTCACAATGTTCTTGGCTCATTAATACCACTCCTTGATGAATTTATGTCTTCAAATATGCTCCAAAGAATATGCACCAGCCTTAGAAAGGATAAAAATAGTCATTCCTAAGCCTGCTAAAAGATTTGCCTTGAAAGACACTGTCTCGAAAGAATCTTGTGAACTTGTTTTCATATTTTCAACACATAGGTAAGGGTAAGACCACATAAATGATAAGTAAATTATGATGATAAGCTTTACACAGGGGATGAACTGATCTAGAAGGGTGCTCGAGAAGGTTTATAATCACAAATTTTGACATTAGGGTAAATTTGTTATGTTTTCAAGTATGAATTTTTCCCTTGAAAAACACATGACAACAATGGTAGGAATGAGTGGACACTATTTCCTACTCATATTTTGAAAACATAATAACTTCATGTTGTTCCTCAATTTCCTCTGTAATTGAAGGTGTTTTGACAATGGTTTTCTTATGAAACATCCTTTTTCTTATAGGTTTTTAGGATTCCCATTGATTTCTTAGAGATTTCTCCTTAATAATGTTGGAAGGAAATGTCTTAAGAGAAGTATCGTTTTGATCCCGACCCTTAGTGAAATTTTTATTTTACTTATCTATACTAGGACAAAGGCTTGTTTCCTAGTATGTTTTACTTTCTTCTTCCCTATTTTCTTGTTTAACAACTTATGACATAATTCTTCCCACTGGAAATATTAGGAAAATGGTGTTATCAAATAAGGTACATTATACCATGGTGTTGTAATGTTTTGATTCCCTTAACAAGCCTATTGGTCATTAATAAGTTTTAGGCATATAAATACCTAGGTAGATTGATTACTCACTCAGTTTCTTGGTTGGATGTCTCAAGTGATATACTTCATTAACCAAAGAGGCTATAGTCTTCCATGGCTCAGGTAGGCTATTTTTAATTATTACCTTGGTTTCATTTTTAGTATTTACAAACAAAGAAGAAAATTTTTCACCCTCTACATGAAATATTTGTAAAATATTAGTATAAGTAGGTCTATCTTGAATTATCATACATATATTTTGGATTCCATTCAGTTCACTAATTATTTCAGGAGTCACTAAAATCTTCACATTTTTGACCTTGGTGTGGAATTCTTCAAGATTAACCACAAACTCTTCTACAATATCTTTGTCAAATCCCTGTATTTTCTCAAAGAATCTCATCCAGCTAGCTTCCCTGAATATGGCCACAATTTCTGCCCTCTTCAACAGCTTCTTCAACTCCTTTAGGTTTGTCTTTGTTATAGTAGGTATTTACCTTAGCTCATGTTCACCTAGGTACTTTATTTACCTTTATTGTATTTATCCTCACCCACTTATGTGTGTGGATATTTCTTTTATCTTATTTAGATATTAGGATATATTATCTAGTTGTTAGGTATAGTTCTTTCCTTGATCTATGGTATTGACTAGTTCTTTCCTTGATCTATGGTATTGACTAGATCCTTGATGTCTAGTTCTCTCCTAAATCTATGGTCTTGACTAGTTCTTTGATGACTAGTTATTTCCTTGATTTATGGCTTGATCTACGACCTTGACTGGTTCTTAGATTGTTATTCCTTGCCTATTTAAGCAAGGCCCATTCTCAATGTATTGCATTGAGTTCCATAATAATATATGATATTGCTTCTCATTTATTTGCAAAGGTTTTATGTAAAGTTATTTTGGTGAATTGCTTTCATCTTATAGATTGTGGTGTTTGATTAGCATCTATGTTCTTGGCTTGGTACGATCTGGTTATCATTCCTTTCATGGTATCGAGCTAGAGATTATTGTTGACATATGTTTGTGTATTCATATATTTGGGATTTTGTCGTATTTTTGGTGTTGTGTGCATTTTTATGCAAAATGAGGGCTTCCATTGGATCCGAAAGGTGTGAAAACCCTAAGATCATATGGTATTGTGTGCCCTTGGTCATATGAGGGCTTAAAGCTTGTGATTCCTACTAGTAGGTGCTCAACTTCAGCGCCCTTTAATTTTATTTGTGTGGTGAAGGCAACAACAATTTATTTTGTTTCAAAGTGGTAACTAAAATAAATAACAGAGCAAAATATTAAAAAGCTTGTATCTTTTGATCGATAACTCAGTTTTGAGTGTCATTTTTGCAAAAGTGCTTGTTTTTTTGTGCTCTTTCCATTGGAGTTATTTATTTTTGAGACTTGCACTATAATTATAAAGTGTAAAATATGGAGGAGTGTTATAATCAATTTTGGATGCAATTTCAGCTGAGCCCAACGTCCTAAATTTTTGGGAGTTGCAGTTTGTACCTATCATGGATTCTGAGAATGATATGCTTTTCTCTGAAGTATGTGGACTTCAAGAGGATATTGTAAAATTTGTGGAAGAAAATAGATCACTCAAGAAGTGAAATTCTCTTCTACAATCACTCATTCACGATAAGGATACAATAATACACTCCCTGCAGAACAAACTTGCTAGCCTATAACATCACCATCATATTGTGGATAACCATATCCATGCTTCTAGTCCACTTGTAGTTGTTGCTCTTGTACCCACTGACATTGATCTGCCAGTCTTTGAGCCTGAACCCGCTTTTGATGCTTCTAAACCTGTGAGGCTTGTTACTGCATGCTCTTCCACATCTATGCCTATTACAGTACCACATGTTGTGTATCCTACTTCTGCTTAGTTGCATGGCTTTTTGGGAAGCATACCACTGCATTAAGTTCTCGCATGCTCCTTTCTATGGGTCTTACTAGAGGAGTCATTGGTAGACATTCACAGTGTATTGTTTCCTCTGTTCCACATGTTAAGTGGAATTCTTGTCATGACATTGGTTTTTGAGTAGATACTGCATTGGGATGACACATTGACAGAGCTCCTTTTTTGTTCACTTGACTCTTTTTGAGGATCCTGAGCAACACATGAGTTCTACATCTTCACTCAGGCTTGAGAAACTTAAGATTTTAGTTGTCAGACATGATCAACCTGACACATATTTTGATGTTCTTTTGCATGCACCCATTGTGCATTTTGCACCAAGTCATATGCAGGCATCTTCTTCATCCATCCATGTTGATTTGGGGTGGATATCTGATCACTTGTGGAGGTAACATAGGCATTCATTGAGAGGACTCTATAGGCATGGCTCCTCCACCATTCGGCCTCTTGCTCCACTTTCTATACCTTCTGCATTGTGATGCTTCTTGTTTTGAGCATTTTTCTTTAGCAGGTGTAGTGTATCTCTCTTGTTTGTTGAGAGATTTTGTATCTGTATTTTTGACACTTTTGGCATGTTGACAGTATCTCTTATGGGGGATCTATTCTAGTGAATTCCAGTGTTATTTTGTCAGTGTTCGAGTAGTTGATTTTGGGCAACTCATACAAATTTGTAGTGTCACTCTACCCATTCAGTAGTATAGGAGGGTGTGGTGTTGATCCTGCTTCTTCAGGTTTCGTGTCCTTACCTTGTTACCTTGGTTTTTCTTGGATCGTGACACTCTGGATTTTATGTCCTTGCCTTGTTGCTTTGGTTATTGTTCTTGGATCATGACACACCTATTTGCAGCACTTGATCGAATTATGTTTGGTGTTTTTGTCACTTTCAACATCACTCATTGATAGTCTCAGATGGAGCTATTTCGTGGAGCCCAATGTCGAGTTGTTTTTGAGTTTTGTGATTGAGCAAAGGATTCGGACCACAAAGCAGTACACCAAATTTCTTCAAGACTATATGAGTTTTTGAGCCAAGCTTCGGGATGCCTTGGAGCAGGTCTTTACTCTTTACTTTACTTTGTTGTTACTAGTTTCGTGCACTTTGTGGTGTCCCTTTTTTCCCGCTTATTGTACATGAGTACCTCATCAGGCCTAGTTATCGGGACTCATACTGTGGACATGCCACATCTATTTTGGTCCCTAGATTCACTTGAGGGGGTTGTTAGAGTAGGTATTTACCTTAGCTTATGTTCACCTAGGTACTTTATTTACCTTTATTGTATTTATCCTCACCCACTTATGTGTGTGGATATTTCTTTTATCTTATTTAGATATTAGGAGATATTATCTAGTTATTAGGTATAGTTCTTTCCTTGATCTATGGTATTGACTAGATCCTTGATGTCTAGTTCTCTCCTAAATCTATGGTCTTGACTAGTTCTTTGATGACTAGTTATTTCCTTGATTTATGGCTTGATCTACGACCTTGATTGGTTCTTAGATTGTTATTCCTTGCGTATTTAAGCAAGGCCCATTCTCAATGTATTGTATTGAGTTCTATAATAATATATGATATTGCTTCTCATTTATTTGCAAAGGTTTTATGTAAATTTATTCTGGCAAATTGCTTTCATCTTATACATCGTGGTGTTTGATTAGCAATTGTGTTCTTGGCTTGGTACGATCTGGTTATCATTCCTTTCATGGACTTGTGTTTTTTCCTCGTTCCTTCTTTTTATTTCAACTCTATTGTCTTAAGTTTACCTTTAAAATGCTAAAGAAATTGCATATTCTAGATGGACTTGCATATATATGGATTGGAGTGTATTTTATGGAATATGAACATTAAATAGGTAAAGTAAGTAGTTAATGTGGTGAGAAAGAGTTCCCTAACAAATAATACAAGTGGTGATAGAGGAACTTGGGAAACAATGTCTAAGTAAAGTGACAAAAATGGGAGGATTTAACGATTGTCTCATAAGTTTAATGACGTGATAGGAAAATATGAGGTAATTAAGTCATCTCACATGGGTGAAAATAATGGAAGTTATACCCAAAACCAACAGTGTTCCCTAAAAGGAAATACAATATGGTAATGGAGGAACTTAGGATCCAAGGTCTAGGTGAAAGGATAGAAAAATGGAAAAATTTAACGGTGTCCACTAATTTTAATGATGTGATAGGAAAAGATGAGGCGATTAATTCATGTCACATGGGTGAAAATCATGGAATTTATAATTGAAGTCACCTTATAACTATTGGATAGAAATATTAAGTTGATATTGTATCCCAAAGTAAATTAATTATAAAAAAAAAAAGCAATACCTACATCCCTTAAGATTCCTCATAGATTTGGAATGAATTCACATTCTGATCCTAATCAACTAATTGTTAGATTTGGAATATTATATATATATATATATATATATATATATATATATATATATATATATATATATATTACTGAATATTATCTATATAAATATATACACAAGAAAAATAGAGTGTCAAGGCTCGGTGTGAGGAGAAAATTCCCTTACCCAAAGAGAAATCCTTTTCTAATATGATCTAAGAGGATAAAATTTCCCTATATAGTTCCAAGTTTGTTAAGAAACTCAATGATTTTATTCAAATATATAATATTTTCATCATTACAAGACTATGTAACCTCTTACAAGATGATAATTGACCACTAAAATATTTTTTAATTCTTCTAATGATTGGTTCTATTTGTAAATTACCTTTCCTATGTGGTCTTCTCCATGAAACCTTGCTCTTGACATCTAAAACCTTGTAAATGCTTATTTATTCTTCTCTAGGGCCCAAAAAGTGTCCAAAATAGAATATAGAGAGATTTATGCATGTGCATTATCTATTTATAATTTTTGAAAAACAAATATTCTCCTTTACTAACTTGATCAATAGTCATTGTTGTCCATCTAACCTTTAAAATGAATTAGAGAGTGATTTCAAATGTATATGGTTATTTCTTATGCCTAATTTATTTTTCCTCTGCCTAAGAGAATTTCTTTTGGTTAAATCCATTTTTCCTTCTCCTCCATGTGATGATGTTCAAGCCATGGAATTCACAGGGTTATAATTTTCTTAGGTGTATTATTCAAACTCCATAATTACTTAGAAGTTTAAGATAATATTGGATGGGTCTCTAAGATGACATTTGATGTTTATAAAGGTGTTTTATGTCATCCTAAATAGACTTGATTTGAAGGTATTTCTCAAAATTTACACTCGACCAACCATTTATGCTAAATGTTCTATTTATCCCAAATTTTCCATGTTTTTCTTGTTACAAGGTTGCTTATTTATCTCCATTTCTTCATAAAAATAAGGTGGGTGGATGTAGTATCAATAAATTGGGGTTCTAGTCCCCAAAGTTAATTATTACAGGCAATAATGCATGTAGCTTCTCCAAATCCTACTTTAATTAGAATTTCTTCTTATCATTTATTCCTTGTTAGGTATATCTTCATCTTCTCATTTGGTCAACTAGTTATGATTGGGATTTTTCGTAAAATATATATTTACTCCTGGCATGTTCAACCTTAAAGGAAAACTTTATTAGTCCATTGTAGCTGATTTTTGAACTTATAGATTGTAAATAGAAAAACATTGTAGCTATATTGAACAACGTTTTAGATGTTTAAAATTATTAAAGATGTCTTTAATGTTTAAAATGGTTTCACACAATTTTTTTTTTTAAACATCTATGAACTATTATGTTCCATTCGGGTAGTATATTTATACATATCATGGAGTTGAGATAATGTACTCCTTTTAACATTTCATTAAGCTAAAATAATCTTCTAATTACTTATGTACAATAAGTTGTATGAGGCTTCATATTCATTGGCCATGATGTTTGAATTTGGTAGAATATGTTGGTTTCCAATCACCTAAATGCTTCAGATGCTTACAGTGAATTATTATAATGCAATTAGTTAGTAGTTCACATTTTATGGAGTATAGTTGTTAAATCGTGTAGTTCATATGTGTTTTGGCCATCTATTGTATCATTCTATGTTAAGGGTTAGTGGCATTTAGAACCCTTTTAATTTATTTTCTCATTTTGATATTAATAAAATGCTTTTGGAATCACTTGTGGGCACAAGATTAATCCCAAAAAAATGTTTTATAATACTAATCACAAGCCCACTTTGGTTTCTTTGATGATAGATTAAAATAATGAGGCTATGAAGCTATATTGTCTCTAGCACTACAATCAAACACCAAAATCAATTATATATAATTAGATAACAAAAATGTGTATAACACTATAATTCAGGCATGAAACACCAATTTGTGATTCAAAGCCACTAGTGTTAGTTGTGTGGTAGTTGTTGTGTAACACTAAAATCTAACACCAAAATTGGGTATGACATATAACATCGATAATATAACACCAAATGTGGTGTTATATGTTTTTTGTTATATGTCATAACAATTTTTGGTGTTATATTTTAATGGTACATTACTACCACACAACTAACACCAATGTTGTTGAATCACAAATTGGTGTTTTATGCCTAAATTTTAGTGTGTGTTTTTAGTTTTTAGTAGCTAAAATTCTTCTGTGGATACAAAACATGATCCCCATGTTACCGTGAATACTCGTGACTTGTATCTTGTGTATGCATATATTAATGGTGCTACTATTTTAGGATACTACATCACACATGGTTATACCTCATATTTTTATGATGGTTTTTTTATTTCTATTACTTCTCACCAAAATCATATGCAGCTTACACTACTTTATATAGGACATTTATTCAATTATCGCACTTTGTAGGGATCATAAGATACCTTCATATGATTCCCTACTCACATTCAATATTGCAATCACTTGTACATAGTTTATTTTACACATAAAAATTCTTATGATTTCATAGTAACAACCTTCATCTATGGCACGAAACACACACTTCTCTAAACTAATACACAATCGATACCTAAGTCATTACCATATGATGCATCATATTTTAAGGGTTTGGTATTTTTGTGAAGTAATCATAATTACTTAGGATCCCATCTGATTTCTTCTTCTGTATACAACTCATGGCGTAGATCCCCTAGTACATAACAATTTAGAAAAATCTCATGTTATGTCAAAAATACAAAAATAAAAAACAAATAAAATATGGATAAAATACAAAACAAGTACCTTCATATGACTTGGTTGTTCTTAGATAAACTTATATATTGTAACTATCCATTTTTTCACTTTATATACCCTATTTACTTATGCATTTAGTACTTATAGTATACATAAGATAACTATAGATGCACATAGTCTATGGACACTCATATACATAGTTTACATATTCCTTTTCCTCACACCCAAGGGTAACCTTACATTTTGGGGGCATGAATACATAAATAAATCATACATATAGGCCATAATAAAACTATATATTTTCAGTTGTCCATTGATGATACAAAGATTATATTTCTTATCTTTCACTACCTTATATATTATGGTGTGTTTCATATTGTGCTTCAATCGATGATTACATTATTTTATTACATTTGTTAATTTGACATACTCCATGTTTACTTGTTGTTGATCATGATATATTCATATAATGTTTTATTACTTATTAATTACATACTTTTCTTCTTGTATAATTATTATTTTCCCTAGTATCATTTTTTATAATATTGACTACACATTGTCTAACATATTACATTCTTTACAAAACACATTATTTGATAAATCACTAGATTTTAACATACATTATTTGCTGAAAATTTTCTAATACATTGCTAGTTTTCCAAACACTTTGTTTTCACATTACTTTCTTTTCACACACATTTTCTATTATGCATTGTATGATTTGTTAATTACCTTAAAATTGTTGTCTAATACATTATTTTATCTATGCACAATTGTTGATGCATTAATTACTTTCCAAACACATTATTTGATACATTTATGGTTAGACCAAATATTTTCTTCCACATTATTTTCTTTGTTTGCATACCTTTATAATACATACTTGTTTGATACACCCGATGTCAAGTACACATATGGCTTATCACATACATGGTTTCATTACAAACTTTATTGATAACTATAGTTTTAGCCCATATTATATGAGACACATATTGACACATGTTTCTTGAGACATATTTCTTGACACACATGTTCTTTGAACCATATTACTTGACATATTTATTGAGACATATTACTTGAAACATATATTTATTGGAGAATATTGTGTTACATATTGTTTCATACATTCTTGTTTGGCACATACTTACTTCACATAGACAACTAACTACTCCTAACACCGATCAAGTCCTCATCAAAATTTCTTATTGGTTGTCTAGTCTTATGGTGGGATCGACGCATCATATCATGTCATTTCATATTGTAAGTCCCAATATATCCATTAGTGTCGATTTGTGTTTATAATAACATGCTACTCTTTTGTTCACCACTATCCTTTTAGCTACTGATTTCTATGTATTATTAGACATGTTTGCAATATGTTTTCTAGTGATATGAAAAATATACTACTTTCTCTCTACGATTATATATGATGTACACTACTTTTTTAACCAGATTTAGTACACTTTTTTATAGGTTCACATACTAGGTTTTTTTATTACACATATTACAACTTAACAACTTTTCTCTTTTGATTTGTGTAATACATATAAGCATACCTTGCCTTAAAAGGTGGCATATTTTGGGATCTCATTATAGTTCATAAATATCATAACCATGCAATAGAGAAGACATGGTGATAACATTTCACATAGTTCTAATATAGAGATTCACACATAGTCACATACATTTATACAGCTAAAATTAGAATTAAATGAACTCATCACAAGTTTATTCAAACAAATTTATACCATCAGGTCACATTCATATCAGATTCATTACATATATTTACTAGCTTCATTATAGATTTAGTTCATATCATATTTAAATGGGCTTTACATGAGTTCATTCATACGAACTTAGACTCTTGGGCCACATTCATATAATATTTATGGTGATTATATCATAGACATGAAACATAGATCCTTTAGTATTACAAGAATGATACATGAATCCTTTAGTAGTAGAAGAATGATATGTGGCTCCTTCAATAACACATGACTAATACATGGATCCTTTGATACTCTTAGAGACACATATATTTATCTCTCTTAATATCCCAAGACTGAAACTTGTCTTCAATGGCCTAAGGTTTATTTCACATGATATATTTACATCATTTAAAATATCGAATCACCTACTCAACATGGGGGAAATATCCATTAAAATGTTTTATACATCATATCGAGGCATGGTTTAGCATGACCAATCAAGTGTAGTCATTATATGGACATTTCACTATTTAATTTTTCATATGATTCTACATCACTATTGAGAATCTATACTTTCCTTTTCCATGTGGTTTTAGGTTTCACATTAGATTGATGCATGTAAAAATCACCATTTTCAAACTTGCTCTCATAAGATCAGGATGTGAGGTTTACATTTACTTTTTATTTTTCCTAATCTAGCATTTTTTAATACTAGATTAAAAGTGTGGTAATTAAATTACCTAAAATTTGGTCTTATGCACTCGGAAATATCACTTTAGAATTTATTTTGACATTATTACATTTACCAAGTTATTGACCAAATTAAATCCTCATATCTCAAACATATACCTTGAGTCTATAAAGCCACTGATATTATCTAGCTTAGCACATCAATTATCACTGAACATTTTACATATCACATCTAAAAACTATCACCTAGATCTCAAAAGTAATTCCATCTCTATATTAGACAATTTTGTTGGCCTAGGATAGGTTCCGGTGATGAATTTTCCCTTAGCTACAAACATATCCCTTACACTTGCAACAATCATACTTTTGAATACATAATTTAATTTTCTCATCCTAGGTGGTAATTATGAGCTATTTAAGTGGGAAATCATTTGAAAATTCATGTATATAAACATTTCCACATTAACTCTTTAGGGAAATCCAGTGGATCTGATATTAAAGGAACACTCTAAGAATTGCATGAGAAAGCTTTGAAGAACCCATTCCTTAGAGTAACCTCTTAGAAAATATACTCAAATATTGAATCATTATTTCTTACTACCATGGATCACAAACACATGAGCTTAAACTAAGTCACAACTATCTATTTCCAAGTGTGAGGGTTGAATCAAGGGATCCAACATGTTTTATCACTTTCCATTTTATCATAGGATTAGGAGAGATATATGTGGCTTTAACCCTCTTTGGAGTATTGGTACATGGTGCAAAAATCATCACATTAATGGGGGTACGGTGAGGATAGTCCTACTCAAATCATGATAATCATTCCTAAGGATATAAATGAGGAGGATAAATATCTAGTCATAATATTATAATCACATTAGTCCAAATACGAATTTTGTATAATCTAACACAAGTGAACATGATTACAATATTATAATTCATCTCAAAGACTCATAAGAAAAACCCCATAGACAATATTTGCCATGAAATTGTCCTCAATTAGATGAATGTATCCTGTGTACACTTTAAAGTCACCATATTTTATAACTTAACTACAATTTTCCTAGCCTTGCATCTAGTTTCAACACACTATCATACATTATGGTTTTAGTAGCATGGTAACATCTCTCTAACCTTAAATCCTAAATATAATTTTGGTGGCATATCTATTGGCATGATCTCTATTATACAATTTAACAATTTTATATTTTTATGTTGTTATAAATTTTTTTACATAAGTAATATCTAATTAGACCCTTAAACCTAAATTTCACTATACACATGCAATTTTTTAAATGAAATATGTGAAGTTTATGGAAAAATACATAACATGATTGGTGTTATACATATTCCAAGTTTGGATAAAAATATTATTTTTAAAAGAAAAGAATTATTTTGATGTGCAAGTCATATTTAATAAGTGAAACTGGAATATGGTTCAAAAACCCATGTTATTGGCAAGAAGAGATCACACTAGAAAGTTATTTAGGATTGGTGTAATTTTTTTCACTAATGGATGCAATAACTCTTTTTTTATTGAGGTAATCAATGAATCATAAAATAATGTCTTTCTTCACATATAGAATATAATTCTCTAGTATTAGACATTGGGAAATATTGGAAAGAAATGGCTTAGACCATTACAAATGAAAGGTAAGGCATAAGGTATTTCTGATTTTTCTTAAGATTTTGATTTTAATAACATTTTGTATATAGTAAGAAGTTCCAAAATAAATTCACTAGTTTTATAACAACAAATGGAATTTTATAAATAATTCATTACGATTTCTTTAGACATATGAAGCTTCCATCAATAAGAATATTTATTTCTATGTGTCTTTTATATATGGTTTTTCTAGTGAGATCTAGATATATTTTCTTCAAAATAAATCTAAGGTTTAATTGAAATTAAAAAAATTTAAGGATCTTTTAGAAATAATGAAAAAGAAACTATAAAGTTTTGAGGATAGATTGTTGTCAAATGATTTTGAGTAATTTGTTAATCAATATGGTGTAATAAGGAAAAATTAATTCCATATACACCACATAAAGATAGATAACCACAAAAATAATTAACAGGACCTAATGGATAAGACCAAGAAAATTCTTAGTGGTTCACGATTAGAACAAAAATTATGGGAAAAAGAAGCAATGACTGTTTATTATTTGGTCAATTGATCACCTATACAAACCCTTGTTAGTAAATTTCCACATGAATCATGGATTAGTTAGAAACCATATCTCTCACATATTAGGGGTTTTGTAATGATGCATACGACATATTTTATAGGAAATAAGAATGAATTAATCATGAAATCCCTCAACAAATATAGTCATGCAATCCTCCTCACTTCTCCTATTGAACTTGAGCTCCTCAACCGCATGGCATTTCACAACACTCATATAAGATCGCAACATCCCACAACATGGGGACAACCATTTTTAGTTATATGTGAAGCTCTCATTCACATTGTATATCTCCCAAAACTTCTACCATTTGTGAATTTCAGTACTTATCTCATTACTCCATGTATCTCCACACATGTTGCACACATGCTTCAAAATTCTAGCATATTTCACAATCCCACACTAGTGTACTAAAAACCTAAAGTAAACATATTCTTTCTTAATTCACATTCAAACACTCATAGATGTTATAATCTTATACTGACCCAATTCACAAAATTCATATATCACACAATGTTGTGTAAAATATTCCAAAATTTTACAATACCAAACATCATGTTGAATCATTATGCCATGCTTCATATCCTTGTGACAAATCATTGAAATTTAACCTTGCATTTTTACATGTAAAATGTTGGTATAGACCTATGTAGAACCTACACGTTTAGTTTTCACTTTTTAAATCTTCATTTCAACATGGCACACTAGGTTGCACACTCCATGACCAAACCATGTTAGAGAATATTTGGTGTAGGCAAAATATCAATCAATCTCAATTTACATAGTTAAGTTGTTTTACTACTCAATTTTTTCCCTTTAGGCCTTAGAGAAGTTACGTGTTCTTATATACAAATCTTCCAACCTATGCAATCCCTTCATCACTCAATCTATAGTACCATATCAACCATTCCACCAAGTTCTAATTCTTTGATCTTCTCAATTTAAACAATGAAATGAAGTGTAGGAGTCTAAAGGTTTCAATGACTTACCTTTCAATCACCCTATTGTCCTAGGCTTCTCAAGTAGTTTTCATCTTCTTCATTCAAGAATAGAACTCATTGAAGCATTCCATAACCTACCAAACCCACTTTATAGTACACTTCTAGGCCCCGAAAGTGTATGAAATTTTTGGAGTTTGTAAACTTTATTCTAGTGTCTCTGTTGATAGCTATTCTCTTTTCTTTGTTAAGGCTTCCTAATAAACCTGGCCAATTTTTCTTCCTCTGTAACTTTTGGTTTTGAAGTTCAAAATTACCAACAAGACTCCATTTTTGAAACTCATTGAGCCACTTCCTCTACATACTAAGCTTTGAGATAGATTCCTATAGACAAAATCATGCAATCTCACTCTTCCATTCTCAAAATTGGACCTTTATGATGTACATGCTTTTAAAGAAATATTTTCAAAACTTATGGGAGCATGCCAAATTAGTACTTCTTTAAATCCCTTGAACTACCTTCCAATCGAACTCAAGGTGTTGTCTTCTTAGTTACGGAGATTGGTTCTATTATTACAACCTTCTACTAACAAATTATTACATCCCCGTGATGTCTTAGTCACCAAAATAGTCTTGATAAGCATCAATCGACAATTTCAATCTTTGATCACTCCAAACTATCATTACTTTATTTTTACAATATATTCAGGGAATACCTCTGATTTTTGACCTTCGTTAATCCCCAATTCTCCATTTTTCTCCTCTTCACTTGATTTAATCAGATTCTACAGGTTTTATATGAACATATGGATACTTTTCTAACCTTCTCTTCCTTCTAAACTCTCTTTTATTCCTAAACCGTCTCGAGGGTTTCACTGAGAATCCAAGAGGTGAATTTTTGTTGCAAAAACCTCTAAATATATTTTCAATCTTTAATGTTCATTTTTAATAATTTTAAAAACATACAAAAGCCTTTTAACTTACTAGTGAGATCTTTAACTTCATTTATTAGTATAGATTCCATAGTTTACTCCTATTCTGCCATCCTAGAATAGAGTTTCCCTTGCTTATTCAAATTATGTAATCATTTGTTGTTTCCCATCTATTTCAAGTTCTTAATATTTGTTAATAGATTTATGACAATCTCCATTTGTATTTACTTTATTAGTTAGGCTCAATGTGTCTTCAAATGACGAGATGGTCAAATTTCAATGATCCATACTCGTAAATCATGGAGCGGTAGATTGACACACTTTTCTTAGGAATGGATTCCAATTTTATTATAAAATATATGCTTTGAGGAGAATGAGATTATAAACGTGAATGTTAACCCCTTTTACACAACTATCTTCCCCATTTTCTCTCGATATTGTTCTATGGGATTGTCACACTTAGGGCTCTAAATTAAAACTTGATTCCTCACACAAATCTTAAACCACACAAGTATCAATAAAAATATACAATCTAAGGTATCTTACCTTTGTTACTCTTCCTCATACTATGTATGCACAAAATTCTTGTTCAACATAATAACCAACAACCTTGAATAACTACCATAAACCCTATAAAACATAAGAAACTTATCTCCACTTCTTGGAGCTCTCTATTCAATGTTTGATCATTCAAATGATGATCAAACAGATTCATAAGCTCAGGGTGTGTGTGTGTATATATATATGCTTCTCAAGAGTGTTAATCAATTCTTGGCTCATAACCCCCTTCAAGTGCAAACGTTTACATTTATTTACTCATTAAATGACCTCCCACCTAACCTAGAAATTTAGGATTTTTAAGAACAACATCACAACTATGATCATCCTAAGACCCTAGAACTCACTAAGCCTCATTTAAGGCTTATTACATGATTTAATGCTCCAAGAACTCATTACAACACCATTTTCAAACCAAAATTATCTTCAAGGTTCAATTTTGCATTTTGGAGGGAAATGGAAAAATTTGAATCTTTGAAGGACTTAGACTAAGGCAAAAACTATAAGTGACTTGAATGACCCCAAGAAACTTTCTAAACACTAAGAAATCCAAATTTTGATATTGTCACCTAAACCGAGGGTTATGATCCTACATCAATATTCCTAATATGTCTTACTTTGGGGAAAAAATTCATTCATATAGGGAATATGAAGTGATTTTGTAACCATTTCTCATACAAATGTAATAATTTGCAACTACCACATTTTAATCATACATGTTTGTATTATATAATGTACTTAGCTAGTCATTAGATCATCAAGTATATACATGTCTATAGATATGATCACTCTCACACATAACATATAAGATATAGTCATCATTCCCTAAGTATCTAACTTCAAACATAAGTATAGTTATAAAGTATTTCACATTAGTATAGGAAAATTAACAATGAATCATTCTTCTTATAATCAAAAGAGACTACACTCATAGCCTTATAGGTTCATTGTACACACCTATACTTTCCCTATTTTACACATTGATTATATAAAACTCCCCATTCAAATGTTCTTGATTAAATAATATGGTTAATGTTACCTATGCATTCTATAATTTACTAATTATCTCTAAGTGTGGGATTTTCACCCAGAGAACTAGTCATGAGTTAAGTAGTGTGTAAATCATTTTTATGATGTCTTAGATATTTCTTATTCATGTTAAAATGTGATCGCATTAAGATAAATAATGATGATAATTCATAATCATTATAGTCTTCACATTATAACACCATAACAAGATAAATATGGTTGATGCATATAAGTAACCTAAGGAAACACAATATGTCCAAAATCGCATTAAGAATTCCCACATGGGGTTCATTAGATAGGAAATATCCTAGCACATTCATTCATATTGAGGTATTTAAAATTGATAAAATAAAATTCAATATACCGGTAGATATTAAACGGTGAAATGGTTAAATTTACTAATATTTTGAATTATGTATTGGGGGTAGGTTAGAGAGGTGGGCCGATGAGAGGTAGGTTTAGTTTTAATAAAATTAAAACATGTGAACCCTAGTTTTTTAAACTAAATACCTTAAAATTTTAAAAGGAGTGTGGTCATAAAGTTAAACTATATTCTGTTTTTGAGTAAGGGAATCTCAATTAGGATATTCTTAACCAAGACACAATAAGATTGTAGAAAACTAGGATTGAGTATGCTTTTTTAATACAAATGATATTATTTCACTATCTTCATTATTTTAAGAACTATACATAAATTATTCAAGCTTAACATCAAAGTAATTAGTGATATGTCTAGAATGGCTTCAAAATCTCTTTCTAGAGAAAATTTTCATTAAAAATAATAATTGAGTGGGAAACGTGATATATTTTTATTTGATATATTATGGTAGAAATAAAATGGTTAGATAAAATCGTAATGAAAAAATGGGTAAGAAAGGTACATGGAAAAAATAGGGGTATTTTCATTTTAATAATATAACAGAAGGGGTATTATCAATTAACTAATTGGAGGTAAAAAACAGCATTAAGGGTATTCTTTAATACCATTCGAACAAACATGTTATACCATACTTTTACTAAGTGAACACCCCATCGTGGATTCCTTGGGAGCATAACACACCAAAATATTTGTTCAATTCCACAAGTTGATGTTTCAATCAACTCAATGAGCATATCCTCTTCCTTCTCACATCCCACTCACCAAAGACTTCAACACCCTACCCATTCTAAGGTTCACGTGAATCTCTACATCCTAATGTTCGATGTAGAGAAAATATATTCTTTATGTATTCTTTAAAAATATGAAATTTTAAACAACAACTTCACCATAAACTGCAAAAGAGGACCTTTATCATGCCTAAAATGGCTCTAATATGCAAAATTTCACTTATTCTACCTTAAATGACCTTCAAAAACAATCCATTTTGTCTATACCCTACATACATAGGGGGTTCATTAACTAGGCAATATCCTAGCACGTGGATTCATATTGAGGTAATTAAAATTAATAAAATTAAAGTCAATATACCGGTAGACATGAGGGGGTGAAAGGGTTTAATTTATTAATTTTTTTAATCGAGGCATTAGGGTAGGTTAGAGAGGTGGGCCAAAGGAAAGAGAGGTTTGATTTTAATATAAAACTAAAAGATATGAACCCTAGTTTCTAAAATTAAATACCTTAAAATTGCAAAAGGAGTGTGGTCATAAATAAAATTATAATCTCTTTTTAATAAAGAAATCTAGATTATTAACCAAGAAATAATAAGATGGTAGAAAACTAGGATTGAGCATGCTTTTCAACACAAGTGATATTATTTCACCATCTTAATTATTTGAATAAATATTGATAAATGATTAAAGCTTAACATATATAAGGTGATTTGTAATAGGTCTTCAATGGCTTCAAACTATCTTTCGAGAGGAAATGCATATTAAAAAAATTGAGTGAGAAATATAATATATTTTTGTCTAATATATTAGGGTACATTGAAAAATCAGTAAGTAAAGTACATGGAAAAGATAGGGGTATTTTCATTCTAATAATATAACAGAGGGGGTATTATCAATTGAATAAATAGAGGTAGAAACTAGAATTAAGGGTATTCTTTAATACTCTTCGAACGCATGTGCTATACCATAATTTTACTAAGTGAACCCCATGTTCCTACATAAAAAAATTATTCCATGCTAATTACACATTCATCAATGATTCATAACCAATAGAACATTGATCTTACTCATTTAGACAAAACTGCCCTTCCTCATTCTTACTAGCTTCTTGGCTCAAACAAGAAACTTTTGGGATATTTATGTTTCAATAAATATTCCAATAAATTTAACCTATTTTCCACCTAAAATAAGTGTCATACCAGTCATAAAATTGATTCACAAAGATTAAAAAAACATCACTATTCACTTATCTTGCTCAAATTGTTATCCTAGTGTCTTGAAGACCAAACACTGTAGAAAATATCTATCATGCATATATTTTTCTGCACAAGGCCAATTGTATAAAAACATTATATCTTATATTAGCATCTACAAGTAATATATGTTCCAAATTTCATTTATTTTCATTATGGCATTCAAAATTTATGACTGTTTTTCCATGTAGACATTACATCAAACAGTTTGCATGCTTTCTCATTAGAAAAAAAAATTCATCATTATCTCCAAATTCCACCCATGAAAAATCAAAATTCCTTTTGAATGTTTTTATGTACCATGTCACAAAGGTTAATACCAATTTTCAACCTTTTCTTTGGAGTACAATTTCATCTATGCATGTTTTATACTTTCCACACAACAAGGAAATACTACAAATAATTTACTTACCTCCTTGTATGAAATGAATTCACTGATGTTCCATCCCCTTCAAGAAATTCATTCACACATTTCAAAACCTCTCTTACATGTTCTAATACCTGTAACAACATTCAAAAACTATAAACCAATAATATTCATTGATAATTCCACATACATTCATCAATACACAATTTTTTTACTAAAAGAAGCCTTCTCATTTTTATCAATTCAATGGAGTACAAGACTTCTTGAGCCACATGGATCTAAAATAAATTATACACTAATAACCCTCTTAATACTCACCAACCTCTCATCATTCGAATACATTTTATTTTTAAGATAAAAGGAGGTAGTTAGGTTGAGAAACAACTAACTCACCTAGGCTTAGATTTAACTAGATGAGGTTTAGGGTCTAGTTAGGACCTTGTGAGTAATTTTACAAGTACACACATGTTTCATGACCCATTTTATTCATTTATTACACCTATACTAACAAATATATGACTAACATACTAACTCCTAGGTATAATATCCAATACATTACAAAATTAAATATTTAAATGAGCCATTTTGGAGGGAAACTCTATTATGAACTCTTATTACAATTACATGGGTCCAAATGGACTAGAAACACCTCCTAAGCATCAAAATGGACATAATACTCCCTAATAAACTATTACAATCAAAAATTATATATATACAAGTGATTATCCTACACCATGTTCAAATTAAATATTAGTGCCACAACATTGGATCAGTGGATTCACTAGCTTAATTACTAACTCTCTATTAACTTCTTCAATGAAAGAAAAGAATATCAAATTTACAGTGTTGAATATAGTCATTTAATTTTTTAAGCTATGGAAAACATATGTCACACAACTTAACAAATAATTATATCCCATTTGGACTTCGGATGACTTTTCTATTTAAAAAAGGAAAGCTACCCCTTGAATGTTATGAGATGATTACATGAAGTTCCAATAGTTGTGATATTTAATGGAGTATTTAATGGAAAACTAAACCGAAACATTATATGATTTCATTCCATACCAACATGGGGACCTTAATGAGAAGCATAATGTGTTTAAGTACATCAACAGATTCTCATCTTATATTCATGTGAAGATATATTTCTTGACTTATGATTCTCAAAAGAAAGTATATCAAAATTCTTCCAATATAAAGGAAAAGGTAAAGATGAAGAAATAATTGTCCTCTTCATCTATTGTCATGTGTAAAATAAAACCTACATGAAATGCACCATCTCAACCCACTTTTAAGAAGAATAAAATACATTTTTTATGAGAGAGAGAGAGAGAGAAAAACATAAGAATGCCACACAACATTAGAAGGATTGTCTTCCTTCTACCTAAAAACATAAAGAATAAATTAGGTAAAAAGTTATGTCATCGACATGACTAACATGCCCGTGATGATTTTCAATTTCATGCCCAACAATACCTACTTGCATAATCTACATCTTTTCCCACATCCATGGACAAAATTGATCTATATATTATTTATATGAGCACTAGTGTCATTATCATTGATGTTTTTTAGGAACGTGAAAAAATATTCTAGATAAATATTTTTGTTTAAGGAAAACCTATCTATGGCATGATTGATAGTGGGAGTCAAAGAACATCATTTCAAAAGAGGTAGATCAACACTTTGCACTTCCTACTTTCACATGTCCTCATCAATAATTATTTTTATGCATACATTGGGGAAAAAATAAATAAGTTAGGTGAGAGTGTACCTTATATTTAAAAGTCAATCCAATGGATGATAATGAAACTTGATACATTGAACTTCTTGATTCTATAATATAATGTTGGGAATATTATAGATATATAACTGTGATGCTACATATGGTTCAAGCTATAGAGGTGGACTATTCATGTCAAAAATGAATCTTAAACATCTTTGATTCATCTCCAATGAAAAAGGCACTTTGGTATCTAGAAAAAAATCCCAAAACTCATATCACACATGTAGAAGCTTTTTGTACTCGTGATTTATCTTAAAACACCCACATGAAAGATAAAAAAATGCATTCTCAAACACACAATAAACATTACATCAGCAACAACTCCAAAGTTAATGTGAATTATTTATATAGCTAAAATTCATCACTATATGTGTTGCGGTAAATAAATGCATAAAATTTGGTTCTATTATACCTTAATTCAAACAACCCTCTATATATATGATTAATTTTGGATCATGGTGAAGTTTGGCACTAAATATAATATCCCCTAGATCAAGGTAAGATTATTCCTAGATATTTTCCATGTAGGATTCTGGTATTCCTCACTCCTAATAAGGATGGGAATAATTTCTTTTGAATATACTATCATGAACTCAAAAAAACCATGGTGAAGAATCATTATCCACACCACACATTGACGACCTCTTGGACTTTCTTTGAGGCCATCAATACTTCACCAAGATCAATGTTGATTCAGGTTAATGTGGGGTGATAGTCCATCCTAAAGACATTTTAAAAAAAAAGATATTAGAAGGATCATACAAATTGTTCTTTATGCCTTCTAAATTGACCAAATAACTCACAATATTCATGTTCTTGATGGATGACATACTTTGACCATTTCTAAACTCTTTCACCAACATATATGTAAATCACATCTTAATTTAATACAAGAATTTATGCGATAACATTAATCATGTATCATAATTTTTAGACACTTTATATAAGCACATGCTAAAACTCAACTCGAAAAGTATAAATTTAGTGTTTTAACTATCCATTACCTAGGATACACCATTGCACTACTGTTATTATTGAATAACATGAGAATAAAAAGGTTACACAAGATTGACCTATTTTGTAAAATATCACAGAACCGAGTTTTATTATACTTTCTAACTTCTATTATAGGTTTTTATTGGGTTCTCTCACATTACATGAACTCGTACTTAAATCATGTATAAAAAGAAATCTTAAATTAGAAATCCAAACAATGATTTACTTTTGAGGTTTTCACAAAATGGATTTGCACAAAATTTATTCTCACACCTTCTTTCAAATTTCATACTTGATGAATTTGACTATGTTATTAGTTTGGTATGCATACAAGATGGACATCAAGTCTTATGTTAATAATGGACATTCAATTACATGGTGCAATGGAGCTCTACCTTGAGAAATATTTGTACACTATCATGCAAGTATTTAATATTGGCACTACATTTAGAGTAAATAAGTTGTAATTCATCCTAATCATATGACACTTAAGTTCTTGCATGATCAAATCAAGTTGAAAAATGCACACCATGTGAATTGGATGACTTATCTCCAAAAATTCCATATTGTGATAAATCATAAGAAGGGAAATGATAATAAGGCCATGGATACCCTAAGTGTACTTATAGTACATGCACTTACCATAGTGTTGGACACATGTGACCACAACTTCACATATTTGATATTTGTTTACTCAAATGAAAAGGACTTCATAGATGCCTATGATAATACTTTTTAGGGTAAATAATTTTTGGAGTTATATTTGTATGAAAACTTATATATAATCTTGGAAAGATTTGTGTACCTAATTATGCACCTCACTAGAAGCTTATTTATGAGGTACAACATTCCAATTCATCATGCCACTTTGGAATTATAGTTAATCTAGTCTAATTATAATAAAATTTATTTTAGTTGTATATACACATAAATAGGGAGTGACACATTAAATTTTGTATTTATTATTGTATCAAAATCCCACAAACTTGAAGATAGGAATTTAAAAACTTTGGTAGCTTTATCTACACTGTAGGGATCTATCAGCGCAAATTTTATGATTAGATTTTCTTTGAAAAAATTCCAAAACAAAATTATTTTTGTAGTGGATAGGTTTTTGAAGATGTATGTCACGATCATTTATGAGAAAAGATTTGAGCTAGTTAACTTTCTTCTACTTTATTAAGCTATGTAAAGGTGTAATTTAGACTCCCAACATCCATCATACTTGATTGTGATCCTTTTTATTTATAATTTATAGACATCATTATTGGAATTAATGGTTACCTAAACTGGTTGATACAATTTCATCCTCATAAAAATGGTTGAATGGAAGTTGTCAACCGCACACTTGTTCATATTCTACATAAGTACAACCATGGGCATACTCATACTCAGCACAATCAATTTCTTTACATCCAACATGCCTACATATGTGTTATTAAAATTTATGTGAGACAAGGTCCATTCCATAATTTTCTTTTTCCAACCTCTGATTCCTCTAGATACATATAATCATGAAAAAACTATCATTGAGTCATGCACATAAGAAAGAGAAGTATATAAGGAATAAAACATTCAACACACATTTTTTTCATTAGTAGGTTCACAATATTCTCTTACATTCATAGCATAACTAGAAATATCTCCATGACGTGATTCACATACCTCATACATTTAGATTTGGTGATAAAGTTTGGTTATATCTTTAGAAGGAACTATTGAAGGTCCACATGGAAAGATCAATCTTCTATGTTATGGTCTTATACCAATTTAAAAAAACTAGTGAGAACATATTTTGTTGGAAATTAGGACACTGAGAGGGGGGTGAATCAATGTAAAGTCAATTTTTTAAGGACAATTCAAATAGGTTACTTGTTATAAAAAAGTAGCACTATCAACAATGAATAATAAATAGTAAAACACATGAGAAGAAAATATTTAAAGTGGGAAACCCATTGTGAACCCAATGTCCTAAGCTAGAAAAATTTTCCAATAAAAGATTACAAAGGTCTCAAACTTGTTTAGCACCCACTCAACATGAAGCACCAACTTCAAGATCTAATCAAGCACCTACTTGACTCTTTACAAGCTACAACTTGCATGAAAGAACCTACTTTTGGGACTTCCTAAGCTTCAACTTAGACTTCACAACAATTTTTATCACTCACTTTACATAGTTGCTTTGAAAATTGTGATCCTAAATTTTCTCATACACCATGTTCATACACCTTCACTAGTTGTGCTAGCCTTAATACATATTATTATCTCTCTCACTTTCAATCAACCACTCTTTTATGTACAAGGATGATATTTTTTCAACAAGAGAGACTCACACACATGAATTTGGAACTTCAACTCCAATGAATCTTCACCTAACTCATTTTATAGCTCGTATAAGGAGAGGAAGAGGATTTCATATAAAAACTGACAATGTCTAATGATTTATTCTAACTATGATTGTAAGCTCAAGTTCAAACTTTTTAGGTATTGTCTAGATCATTTGATACACATAATGACTATAGGAGGCTTCTAAAATCACTGTCCTACTGAATTTTCTTGAAAATATTAATTTTCTAACCCCTACTCACTTATTTGTAATGGCCATTCAGTTCTTGTATTATTCTCCAATGAGTAAGCCTTGTCTTGTAGCTTAAGGAATACTCATCCAAGTGTTTTCAACATGATGGAACATTAAAAGAACCTCTACAAATTCCTTATAGCCTCTTTATATTCCTTGTTATTTTTCATATAGCTTTCAAACTTCATTAGAGCACATAGGAGAGCAATAGGTGCTAGAACTAGTTAGCACAGTCTTAAACATGAAGAAGGACTAGTTTATGAACTCATATCAAGTCATAAAGTTAGGAGCATTCGGTATATATGAGGTATACATAAAAAAAAGAGCTTGGAGATTATCCGAATAGGGCATGAAGCAATTTATTCAACTTTCCTTCACATCATTTGACAAACAGTCAGGAGGGTGTATACCGGTCATGGAGAAGCTTAGAAAACCACAAGAAGAAGTCTTCAAAGGCTTATCACAACTTGAACATAGAATTTATTATTTATATACACCATTAAAATAACAAGAGGAGGTATAGTATCCCCATTAACTTCATAAATCATGCATTTAAGAAAGGTATTCATTGTTTTTCATGTATATAGAACATCTTCAATTTTTGAGAAAGATCACACACTTACCCAGCTATTCATGGCTTCAAAACACATTTCAAGGATTATTTTGGTGTTGTGCAACTCACGAAGGCCATAACTTGTTTCATTACATGGAAAAATAGTTCAACCTTGCATGATCTCCAAGGCACACTCGGGTAGTGTTATGAGAAACCACAACCAATCTTCAAGAATGAGTTGGTATACTTATGTAAACATTTATCCATAGCTTCTAAGTCACTTTTCTAATAATATCATATAATTTTTAAACTTATCATACCAAGTGCAATCATCAACTCAATAAATATGGTCATGAGATTCAAACATTTCTAGGACTATGTGTATTGGTTCTTAAGGCACCAAAAACTAATCTTGACTTGGAGACTCCTTACTAACATAAATTTACTCACATTTCCAACCAATGCCAAAAATTCCTCAAATTGGATCCCTAATCCATCTTCAAATACTTGTGAGCATGGGTTATGAAGATAAATCCATAAGACCGCCTCAGTTTCTCAGTCTTCTTGACTAGGCATATGGTATAATTGTAGACCAAAAGGATTTAGACCTCAAAACCCTTCACCCAATAAAACCATAAGCCCCAACATGTCACCTTGGACCTGTACTATATGTTCATATTCATTTTCACCGAATAATAGAGTGAGGCTTATACACAAAATCCCTTTCAAAACCTCATGACTTGGTTTGGATTGATTGCCCTTTAGTAGTATGAGGGGAAGATTGAGTAGGTTCACATCAAATATACAATGAAATATCATGAAAATATTTATAAACACAAATAACACATCACATACAAGCTTCCACAATAGGAGTTTCATCTTGGAACCTTGTAAACAATATCGTATAGCTAAATACTTGCAAAACTAGGTCAAACCCATACGAAACAGTCATGTCTAAAGTACAAAAATGCCATCACCTTAGACTAGAAGGAATTATATACAACCTTGAGTGGTTTTCTTAGCTTTCTCAAGTGATTTTAAGACCAAAAACATCATTTCTTGTCCATCACTTCAAACTTAGGGTTTGGGAGGGTTTTAGATAGTGCTAGAAAAATGGATAGAACTTTCTTATCCTTCATCCTTTTGACTTCATAATTTTTTCATCATCTATTTCTCTCTATGATATTCAAATAATTATCTTATGATTTATCTAAATTTTGATTTTCAATTTAGATCAAATGCTAATAATTCAAGGAATTGTTTTAGCATACCTTTCTTAGCCCGATTTTGACAAAACTTCAATTTCTTGCACAAAACTCATCCTCCAAACTTCAAATTTTGTCCACACCTTAAAAATATCTTTTCATCATCTCAAATTGTTTTTAATCATATTTCACTCTACAAAACTCTTCCCGTATCATTTGTACAAGGTTTTACTTCTTGTCTTGAGATATCATGATACACAGACCCACATAGGTACTTAAAATACCTCTTAAAACCCATGTGAAGTATTGGAAACATCATATATCATCATATCATGCTCATAAAATTATTGGTAAATATATTCATACCTTGGTTCATCATTTCTTGCCTTTTTGCTTGGAAAATGACTTGGATTGGTCACCTTTTGAAGCAAACCACTCAATCTCAGTCTCAAATCATCATCTTGGAGCCAAAAACAACATGTATACCTAGAAAAACACTACCACCAATCATATGGATCCTTTACATACCTCGATACACACTCTCAAGCATGTGAGATACATTTTAGGTTCATACCAAGTACCTATAAGATTGTCCATGCACCAAGACCTTGTGTAAGATAACAACCAAACTCTTCAAGACACCTCCAAACATACACCACAAGAGGACTTCAAACACACCCAATCACCCTTCATGCCCTTGACTTATTGTCACTTCACCAAAACATTTAACATCGATTTCATATGACATCAATGACAACACCAATACAATAGGCTTCACATATTTTATCTTCCCTTATACTTGAGTGTGAACTCATTATTCATTATGGATCTCCTTAATATTTTCCCTATAATTCTTGAGAAAAAAATGACATGACACACTTTTGATTTGGATCCTAAACATGTATCCCATATAAAAGGATATGAAAAATGATCTTTAGGTTTATCCCATTACTAAATGAAGATGCAATCTAGGCCATTACTTCTCAAGAAATGTAAAATGATCCATTTTTATCCTATTATAGGATTTCAATTGAGAAATTATCATTTATGTTATTATAGTACTTAAGCTCCTCAATCGCATGGTATATCATGACAAAAATATAGACTCGTGCAATCACACAACATTGGCTTAGCCATTTTTATTTTATCATACATCTCTCAGATGAATCACAACATTCCTAAAGCTTTACACCATTTTAAAATTGTAATACTACCTTGGTTTATTTTTCCACATAGTCACACATGTGATTTCACCTTTTCACATTTCTTACAACTTCTATATTCACACACTAGTATACCACAACATTTTTGTTCATATAGTCTCACACATTTCACATCACATAACTCATGTATCTTACTGATAATATGATATGCCCCTCACAACATTCACAATTCCTCTAACCCCACATGTGGTATTCATATTTTTACAATATAGTTTACATCAAAACACAACATTAATATCTTCTCATAGTATTATTGTACCATGTCTTGTACCCACACTACACCTTTGAAATTTTTTGACTTGATTCATCACATATAAAAGGATACTGAAAGGACATATAAACTTTATGTTTTTTATTATCACTATATTAACATATTGCATGCCACGTGAAAAACTCCAAACTAGCTCCATGGTAGAACATCTTTCCAACAACTATGTATTAAAGCACATATATAATTTTACAAGGGAGGATTAAATGATATCATAATATCTTACAATCAAATTTTATTGTAATTATCTCCTTGTAATATTCTATATACATACATGCGTATATATGTATGTATTATAATATCGATTTAATAAATCATATGATCATAAAACATCTATTTATTTATCTAAGAAGCTTGCACTCACATAGACCATATAGGAGATACTTTTCATGTAATAATTATCTATCTTCAAAAACATATGTATTTATAGATTCTTTCATAAAACTATTAAGAAAACAAGGAATCGTACCCCTTTTAATCACAATAGCTTGCACTCTTAGCCTTACCGGTTTATTTTGCACGTATGTACTTTCCCTATTCTACGTATTAAATAGAATTTGTATTCTTACATATCGTACTTCCACTTTCAAATATTCTTTTATTACTAATATTTTAAGTATTTCCTACATATTTTACAATACACTACTTATCTATAAATTTATCTTTATCACCCAAATAAATTGACATGGGCCTCATGATACATAACACTAAGTTGGATTATAAATTAGCAAAATGTATCTTTAATAGATATGGAAATGGTGTAAAAAGTTGCAAGATTTGGAATAGTAATAAATGATCCTATTTATAGTTTTAATTTAATCTTAAAATAGGTTGAGAGGTCGCTAAAGCAATAAATACAACCAAAGGAAGAACCGGATAAGGTGTAGTTTATACTCAAAGAGGTACAATCTAAATCTAAATGTCATGCAATAGAAGAAGATGAAACAGAAAGGGAACTACAATATAAAAAATAAAATGAATCATAGGAGGAAGAACCAAAAGAGGAATAATTAGATACTCTAATATTAAGATAATATTGAATTTGAATGATACTATAACGGTATACTCCACTTGATTCATGTTATGTACTTATTTTATCTATTAGTAATGAAGCTCAAATACTATGATGGAGGCACTTGGAAAATATGAAAATAAGTTTTTAGTAAAATGTGCAATAAAAATGATGTCCTCTTATTAAAATCAAAAATGGGATTAGGTACAATTTTCTTCTAGTAGAAAACTTGTTAGGCTGAAAATGGGGGTTCAAGAAGAAGTACATCACGAAAGAAAAATGAAGAACCATAAATATCTCGTCGTAAAAATGGACTCTATTAGGTATAATGAATCAAAGAAAATGGAGAACCATAAATATATCATGGTGAAAAATGGACTCATTTAGGTATAAGGAATTGACTTTTTATGGGACTTTTACTCTTGTTTCTAAGATAACTTTATTTATATTTATTTTTGTCTATTGTTTTTTTATTTTGTTCTTAAAAGAAAATGAAGGGATGTAAATTCAACATTTTTTACATGGAGAGATTAAGGGAAAAATTATAACACAAATATAATATTTTAATGTGAAAGGAAAGGAGGAATTGGCATGGATGTTGAAGAGGTCTCCTTATATCTTGAATAAATCACCAAGGATGTGGAAGTAGAAGTTTGAAAATTACGTGTTATAAATTATGTTTTCATGAAGTAAAATTAATATTTATATATATTTAAAATAGGATGGTGATAGTTTTGTATGTCAATGTCATGTTCTTAATTGGTAATAAAAATGAAATTACAAAGTAGTTCAAAATATAGTTATTAATAAAGTTCAAAATGAAGGATCGAGGTGCTGAAAATTTTATATTAGGAATGGAGATAAAAAGGTATGGTCTAAATAGGAAATTATGGTTAAATCATATAAAATATGTTGAGATGATATTGAAGAGATTTAAGGATCATGAATGTTAACTTTTAATCAATCCCTTTCCTTTTGGTTAAATTTTTTATTAAACATTGTCCAAAGATACGAGATGAATGTAGGACATTTGTTAAGTTCCTTACACAAGTGTTGTTGGAAGCCTAGTATATGTTATAGATTGTACTATACTTGAAATTTACCATATAATGATAATAGTGATTATGTTTTAGTCTAACCTAGGGAAGGAAAATTGACCTTCTATAAAAAGGATCTTTAGATATTTGCAGGAACTTTAGATTATTCAATATTCTACTAAGTAATAATTGGGTGGAATAAAAATAAAAATTTATAAGGCTATGTGGATTCTTAATGGGATAGAAATATTGAATATTAAAGATATTAAATTTCGTATGTGTTTAAATTATTTGTATATAAATTAGTTTGATGACAAAAGGTAGAAATTCATTACAATATCTACTCGATAGTATATTACATAAATACCACCCATGCCATATGGAATCAATTTGGCTTAGAAAGTTTTGTTAGACTATTGGTCTCTTAAAGAAAACTATAAGGATATATTTTAATGGTCAAAATTATTTTTTAAGAAAATAAGACCACTTATCATCCTAATCATATTGATGTATAATACCACTTTGATTTAGACTGGTTGAAGAAAAAAAAGGTATTGTTAGAATATTTTGATACAAATGAAAATTTTGTTGATTCATTAAAAAGATTGTGGATATGATAATTTTATTGGTAAATAAAATACTAGCTTAGCTTCTCTTAATAATAAAAGTATGAATTTATGTCCCCTTGTACAAATTATTCAACGAGTGGGAGAATGTTGGAAATGTGTTGTATATATATCATGATTTACCATCTTTATATATTGTATAGACGTGCATGGTGTAAATCTTGACACATTTAGTGGGGTCCATGACATGTTTGTTTGTGTGTGTGTTTCTATTAATAATATGTGCATTTTTAATTTTCCAGGTGGTTTTGTGTCCAAAATATTGAGTGTGTGGTATTATGGGAACCATTTATACATGGTCTTCATGATCCATGGTTTTATTACCCATTATAATGAAATATACCTCAAGAATTTACCTATTTTTGTTCTTATATATACTCACACATGAATTAAGGTAAGATATAAATTTTATGTATGTTATTGTATTCTAAAATATTTGAGCCAAGGTAAGAAGAAAGTAGATTATTATGATGGTATTTTTCTTGAAATGATTTTCCCATGTGAAATCTTATGTATTGTATGTATTCCATTTTTCTCTTCATTTATAGCTCAAAATTTATGTTAGTACTTCTTATTTTATAACTTTGTTGATCAATTTATCTTTACATTTTCCAAGTGTCTATGGGTGTGATGTCTTGTTTCTTCCATTATATTTTCTTTGGAAAATACAATGTTAAAGAAATCGTGAATATTTAACATACATGTAACTCCTCTATTTTCAACCCATAGAGAAAAATAGCACTCCATTCTCATATCTAATTGTTTTCATAACATCTTCCAAATTCATAGGTAATAAATTGAGCGTTGAAAAATTTTATAAGACAATTTGGAGGTTGGTTAGTTACATTTGTCCAAAAGTAAAAATCAATTACACAAAGATGAATTGTATCCATGGATTCTTTGGATTAAAATTAGGTCTATATTTTAATCATCCATATCACTTAAGGAGGCATATTTATACCATATCATGTCCCTCTTATTCTAAAAGCTTTCAATATATTTGTGTTACTCGTTTGTGAATGGTTTCAAATAATAAAAAGCAATATCAAAATCAAAATCCATAATGCATGTTCAAATAATCCAAAGTTTTAATGATATCCTCATTAAAATGGTGATTATTTCCTAAGTATTCAAGTTGATGACCCTTAAACATTCAAAAAAATCCAACAGATAGTCATAAGGAATTGCATTTTATTCATTTGTATAACTATTATCGTTTTTTACTTACACGTTGATATGGCCCATATTATATTGGTATATCAAAATAATTGTTTCAAAATAATTTTTCTATTATTTGAGTTTATGTTTATGTACATTTATGTATTCATCTCCTACACTTACCCTCATTTTCCATAAATGCGAAACAAACATCATGAATAGACATCAAAACCTTGGTTTTAGTGTCAAATTATGGGAACATAGAAAAATCATAGCATCTTGAGCATCTTACCATAATTGTAAAGTTACTCCCTAAGATAATGTTTACACTTTATCGAGACTACGATTTCACTCCTTTGAGACTATCAAGTAATGTATATAATTTTCTTACATACGTAATCTTGCTCAAAGATTATATTCATTGGGCTTAGGTATTTGAAAAACTTATTTATATTTATAAAATTCCACACAAATCTATAGCAGAATAGTATTCTTCCTCAAAACCCTAATAAGGTATATAGGTTTACATAATGATAAGGAAAAAGTTTTCTCTTAAGGCTTTTGGTACACTAGAGAAGAACATGTATTCCTTTATAGTTTCCAAACTCATTTATGATATACAATCTCAAAAACACACCAAGTATAATGTAATGATTTAGATAGGAAGTCTAGTGCAATGTAAGTTATATACTCTAAATGAATATTTTTGTTAGAATGAGTACTTGATAAAAAAATTCTTCAAATCTTCTTATATTCTTGAATATCTTCTCTAAATGATCGAATTTATTAATTTGGCACATTCATAATGATTTATTCTATATTTCTCTTATTATCATGTCATACATTCACTAATGCACTCAAGTGTATTTATAAAATTATTGAATTCAAATTATGACAAGTTTTTATGTAAAATTACACACATGGATGGGAAAGATGAAAAATAAGGATCCTAATCCCTATATTACCCAAAGGAGGGTTATAAAAATTGTACAACACATATACACATAAAACCATACACTTTTAATCCTAAGGCCCTAGGACTTTACATCAATACAATAAAAAAATTCAAATTACATTTTCTTTAAATTCATATTCACATCAAAATTGATAAGTTTTGACATCTGTTTATTTTAATGCTACATTGTCTTTGATTATTGAAAGTAGACTACTAAAAGAAATAATTTGAAGCTCACTATTTTTTTATTAATAAGGAATCTTAGTTATCATAGTACAAAATATATTCACATACTAACTAATAAATAATTTTATGCATTTCTACTTTTCTATAATTCTACAAGTCTAGTCGTTTAAGAAATATTGATTTGAAAATGAGAAAATAAATCAACTATGGTTGCGAAATGAATGTATTGATCAATATAGTAAGTTTAAAACTAGCTAAGGGAGTATTCCTTTAATATTATGGAGAATAACTTATCTAACAGTATACAAATATGTGCAATTTCTAAGAAAGAGGTTTAAAATTATCTAATATGGTTACAAGTGTCTTCTTTTCCATTATATAACAAAAAAACTAGGAGAAATAAAAATAATTGGAAAAGGATGCGAAAGAACATCATGATCCATAGGTTTTACAAGTATATTGAGATAATTGGCCTATAAATTGAATTTAGAGACCCGTAATAAATCATTATAGTTTGGTTTTGATATGAATACTACAGATTTATAGTCAAATACCTTTGATATTCATTTATCTTCTTCAATATATTCCGGGTCTCACATTTCAATATGGCACATTACAATTATAAAGAATAAGTTGCTCCTATACTCAAGGAGGTTGCTCTAACAACTCTCCCTATAATAGCTCCCTCCACAAACAACTTAACTAATACAATACGTGAGTTGTTTCAACAACTCACCCAATATAATAATCACCCAAACTTATAAATATAAATGTGGAGCACTAACTAATTATATTTCCTAACATTCCCCCCCTTAGTGCGAACATGGGGAAAACCTGCCTTATACTTGCACCTGCTCATGATCTGGTGATTTTCACAGGATGATCACAAACCTCAAGGATGGTTTTGCAAATGGTTGACCACAAACCGAGAATGGTGGTTTTGCAATTGGTTTACCACAAACCACAAAGTGATGGTTTTGTAAATGGATTACCAACAACCAAGAATGGTGGTTTTGCTATTGGTTTACCACAAACCACAAACGAAGGTTTTCAAGTGGTTTACCTACAACCACATCATGATGTGCAAAGTACTATTCTCAGCCCTCATCACATTTCACTATAGGGAATAACATAGGAAATTCTGCTGACATCTGTTGCTCATACATACATAGAAAAAGCTGACATACTGGAAATGGAACATTGGAATGATGTTCCCCCCCTCAATGTGAAATTTCCACTTATTGAAAACAAGATCACTGCAAACTGAAGCAAACACACAACTGAAAACAAATGCCACCAAATCATCTGTGCAGCCCCATCGTTGGCGACTGACGAGAGGTTGTTGAATGACCTCCAACCTCCGTTTGCCTCCTGCCTCCTGTTCATATTCAGAACAAGAAGTCTTCAGAACCACTGTCTTCATTTACTTGTTCTTCCTCATTCTCTGATCTTTCTTCAGTAATAAAGTTGGCCTCAATTCCTTTGAGTTTTCCACTAAGTATATCTTGAGCTCGAGCTCTACAAAATGAAGTTGTATGCCCCTTTTTCTTATAGTAGAAACATTCTCTTTCCTCTTTATATTTAGAAAAAAATTGTACTTCCTTTTTACATACATTGTTGTTTCTTCTTCTACATCTTCTTTGGTCCGTTTTTCCTCAGCTAGGAGAGCTGATATCATATCTTCCAATGAGTTAGAAGGTATCTGACCAAGAGTGAAAACAACATTACTGTATTTGGGTGGTAAACTATTTAACAGAATAGCTTTTGCATCCTCGTCGTCTACTGGAGCTTTTACTTCTGCAAGTTGTCTAAGAAGAGATCGTAAATTGTTGATGTGACTAGACATTGTATCTCCATCACTCATTTTGAGCTTGAACAACTGAAGTTTCAGAGAAAACTTTGCATTGACTGCTTTTGAACCAAATAATTTGCTCAGATTATCCCAGATGTCCTTCGAGTTTTTATCTAGATCAACATAATGTAATTCAGAGTCCGAAAGGGCAAGGCCAATAATGGCTTTGGCTTTATCATCCCGTGTTTCCCATTCTGCCAATCTGGTCGGATCTGAAGGTGCTGGTTCTTTTCCATCTACTATCCTCCAAAGATTTTTGTTCATCAACTGCATCTGGATCTTGACTTTCCATGTGTGAAAATTGAGACCATTGAATTTTTCTAATGGAATGTCCATTATATCTCAGAGCGTCGGTTTCAACCGAAAATGCACTCTTAGGGGAGTCGGCTTCAACCGATATTGCTCCCAATTTACACTATATTTAAAAAGTAATAAAAACAAATTACTTTTTAAATTTTACATGGATATTTACTAAAGACTTAAACTCAGAAAGTAATATTTTTAAATGTCCACGACCTAAAGACAATAGACTCAATCTTTGAATATATAATTTTACCTATTGACTAATAAAAATCGTATACTCTACACGTGATCCATGGATAAAATAAAAATCTTAATACCTTTGTATTGAGCTCGCCAATGTTAGAATTTTTCCACATGATCAATGTTGAAGGGAATCTGCAGGGTACTTCACAATGGTCGACCAAAAACAACAAATGATATCTCGAGCAGCACGGTTAGATATAGCCATCCACACAACTTGTTTCACTGGGCTATGCTACCCAAGCATATTATTCCTGAGCTTTGCGTAGACCTGCAGCATTTGATATCCATGTGTCTACTACATACACTACTGAATGGTGTGAATAGATAAGAATCGATGGACATTATTACCCGCCGTATATCTATTGGTATGAATAGAACTAGAACAAGATCTAAATCATATACAGCGCCCTCGGGAAAAACAAAGTCTAGTGCATGATTTTATACAGTGCCCGTGTCTTCTACAAAATCTATGCCATAATCATTCTTGAATCTTAGAATGTGCACTTAGAACTCTGAATCTGATCTTTCCCTGAGATCGTGGAATGCTTTTCGAGAATCAAGCAGCTCATGCTCACCCCTCCAATAAACACAGACTGCGCATTGAAATGTTGATTCCACCTGCCCCAAAGGACTTTTCTTTATCACGTGTTTCCCGCTGTCTGTCCCAATCCCAGAACTTTTCACGATCTAAAGAATCAGAAGAACGGAAAGAGGAACTGCGACGAAAACTAGCATAAGCACGTGAATTTGGAATGGAATCCCTGTCAGTATTTACATGCTCACTACCCCCACTTTATTACTATTGAGGCCCCTTCGAGAGGACAAATGAAAATTCGGTCTGTTTGGTCCAATACGAATGCACAATAATCAAGTCAGACTATATAAGAACCCAAGCAGAGGTGCCGCTGAACGTATCTCAATTGTAGATCCACCAAAATCTTCATTTGGACAGGCCGAATAGAAATATCTATTTGCAAGGAATGTAGATGCAATATTGAGGGAATGAAAATCAGAGGACTTCCCCTATTGAATTTACCATCTTCGCTCAGATACCAAATGATATGAATACTACAGATTTACAGTCAAATACCTTTGATATTCATTTATCTTCTTCAATATATTCCGGGTCTCACATTTCAATACGGCACATTACAATTATAAAGAATAAGTTGCTCCTATACTCAAGGAGGTTGCTCTAACAACTCTCCCTATAATAGCTCCCTCCACAAACAACTTAACTAATACAATACGTGAGTTGTTTCAACAACTCACCCAATATAATAATCACCCAAACTTATAAATATAAATGTGGAGCACTAACTAATTATATTTCCTAACAGGTTTCACATATTAAAAAATGTATGCATCATAGTGGTCATTTCATCCTTTTCCATAGGAATAGAATCAATAGAGGAGGGGATTAGAATACAAGAGATAAAAGAGGTATTAACAACATTAAGAAAATTTTGAGAAGTTATAAATAATTTAGTTAGATTTTTTAATTGATTCTTAATTAGTTAAGTGTGAAAAGATTGAATTAGGAAAAGATTAAAGAATTGTACAGATTAATTATTCTGAATTCATTAATAAACACTAACCATCTACATTCAAAATAAGAATTAATACATGAAACTATGATAAAGTGATATAATGATTGCTTAAAAACATAAAGGGATAATTAATTTGTTGCGCGTAAATTCTCCATTACCGAAACTGGAACCTAAAATTGAGCTTGATCAAAATCATACAACTAGGTTCAAATCATCTATACTGGTCCACGACCCTTTTTTACAATTTTGGACCTACTTGGAATTTGGGTCTGAAACTTCCTAAGTGATTCACCTACTTGAAAATGTGTGGCATCCTTCTTTGTTGACCTTTAAAATAGCTCTATAAACTCTTCTCAAACCCTAGAACCCTTGTAGTGAAAGAAGGAGCTCCTGCAAAATAAATTTAGGTGGGTTGCGAGAACCCTTATGCACCACCAACATTGCCACTACTCTAAATAGGGATTAAACCACATGTTTTTCTCCTAGCATGTGATATCTACTGTAGTGCAATCAAAACTTGACAACCGTGCTTTGACAATGTTTTGATTGAGTTTCACACTTGCTCAAATACTTGGGAAGGGTCACTTTTCTTGTTTGTAGAATGAAGATGGAGACTCCTAGACCTAGAATGAGACTTCATACCTATAGAGGGTGCTTCCCTAATGGATGTACGTGATTTATTTTGCATTGTAAGGAGTTTGGAGTGCCTTTTGTGCTTGATTTACATGAGGAGTTCTTAAAGTGTCAGGTTCCCAAATGAGATATGATTTACTTTCTTATATATACTTTTGAAGGTTATTATGTCATAAAATGCCAACTAAGGGGGTATATTTTCTCATAATAATGTGATAGAATTGAAATAATTGGATCAAAACATGTTCTTCCAAAATTGTGCAATAGGGTCAAGATATAGTTCTACATCCTGACCGAAACTAATGTTTTTGGACCAAAGGAGAAAAGATAATTTTGACTCCATGGGTTGAAGGATGGATGTTTTTAGATTTTTTTATACACTTAAACTTTAGAAATTGACAATAGATATTTTTGTAAAGATAACTAAGTAATCGAAGGGATATCAAGGTGTGATAGGAAAGAGTGAGGAGATTACATTTGTCCATGCAAGTGTGCAATGTCAAGATCGGCGAGTTTTAAAGGATAGGCTGCCAAATTTGAGTGTCTATAAATTTAGAGCTAGGGAATGATGCGTGTAGATGGTTTACTTATTTATTTAATTAATATTTACTACATGAATGAAAAATAAGTGTAAATATTAGTATGTCTAGAGAGAGTGAGATATATATTGATTGGGCTTAGAGAGTGACCATTCATCTTATCATAAAAACAATCCAAACTTGTCATTTTCAAGGATAAGTTGCCAAATTTTAGTGCCTACATCCCCCTTATGTTTGAAATTGAGAGTTGCATACTTACAAGAAAAACATACCTAAGTATGCACCCACACTTTGACTTTGTTCAAATGTTGTTTTCCTTGGTGGTGGTGTTGTCATGTTACATGATGACACCTACACAAAATGTGTTCAATTACCCTGAGTATAAACTGAATTGTAAATAAAATGTAATTAAATCTTCTAATTTTGAACATTTGAACTTGTACATAAATAAAGAGATGAAAAAAATATGGAAGGAATACACATGTTCATTTTGTAGAGGGAGAAAATATTGTTCATGTTGTACTTTGGATATTTATATTTTTTGTTGGTATGTTAAAGGATTGGGGGTGATCATTCCCAATTATGTCAAAGGATAATCTAAATTAGGATATGGAGTTACTTACACATGATCCAAATTCGAAGAGGAGAGATACAAAATCACCCTACTAAGAGGTAAGAGAAGTATACAAAGTATTTATAAATCTTGATATCTTCCCACAAAGATAAAAAGAGTAAAGGAAGGATAGCCTATGAATAACATATAGTCTCTTTGATACCTTCCAAAGCTACAAACCACTAAGTTGTAGATGGATCTAGGTTGAACATTATAAATATAACACAATATAAAAATTAATGGATGACCCATGCCCTCACCATGTGTTGCATATCAAGATATGATTATGCAAAAGAGAAGAAGGCTCGTGCCCCAAAAAATTGTATTTGTTACTATATATGAGTTGTGAAATGAAGAAAGAATGAAGTATTCATGCCACATATATTATACTCTGAATTGGTTCATTTGTGTTTGAATTTTTACTAGAAGACATCAAATTCCTATAAGAATATGAAATTTTTGGAATTATGTGAGGATATTCCCTCAAGTCAAGAACATTTAGTGAGATTATATACTATAGTACGGTCTTTATATGAATTGTATGCAGTTTGAAACCAACGTGAATCATGTCATTTTTCTATATTTGAAATTATTTATGAGAATTTTTATCACATGTAAAAACCTTTTTCACCTTGTAATATTTTTTTAGTCACTATAGAATTAGAATATATCTTGATAAATGCCCCCTCTTTTTTGGTGTGTGACATAAATAATTTGATTGTGCAACTCAATATAAATTATGTGTACCCATATCAAATAAGTCAAATACTCTACATTGGATCACATGGAAGGTTGTAGTGGTGGCCATTTTGGGGATTCTACTCCTGCAAGAGCTTTCACATGGTGGATGCCATGACACACAAAGAAAGAAACATGTAACAAGCATGAATAGAAATAATAATCATGTTTTAGGGAATAAAACAAGTGTAGATATAAAACAATAGTCAATTAAGTCAACATAAGTAATAACATGTAAAATATTCACACAAAGGCATAGAGACAAAAACATGGCACACCCACAATGTCACCAAATAATCATAGTGAAGGCACACAATCAGTATACAAAAAAGTGTGTGTAAACAATATAGGTACAGATCTAAAAACATGGGACATCCATAGTGTCATACAACAATAAAGGAACTTGATCTACATACAATAAGCATTTAATTGATCACTTGATCAAATAAGAAACAAATCTAGAAAGCAAGTGTATAAAAATTAGTGAAAAATAACATAGAGCAAGATAGGTTAGCAATGCACAAGACACATGTGTGAGTCCTTTTAGTCCAAAATATAACATATACATAATATTTAGTAATTTATTGTAATGAGGACATGGAAATAACTTAAATGAAACAAACACACCTAAATAGTGTAGGAGATGCCCCAAAATTATCAATGCCACTAGGAAGGGACCAAGCCCACACATGTCATCATGTATCAATATGTGTATGTGTTACATCAAGCTCAACATTCCTCATGAATTCATGTGTGTAGAGAGGATATAGAAAAATATGATTGTATCAAACCAATATGGAAAATAACATACTAAATTAAAGAGCTACAAAATCAAGTCATATGTAGGTCCTAATTTTATATTTTGTAAATATTTGAATGTTTAATATTAGGTTATTATTTGAATGTTTATGTGCCTTCATATTAGCTATGTATATCAAATGAATTATCTCATGAGCTACCCCATGAGGGCCACATTAGGAGGTGGGGAAAACCCATAAGGTCACAAAGACTCGATCCTCAAATATGTCATAGTAGAAGACAGATAATCCTATATAACCTATGTAGAAGCCATAGTATGTGACATAAATGACCTAGTATTAACATATCCAATAGGAACATAATGTATGATAGAGGACATAACAAGAGGCCTAGGATCTATATATCCACTAGAATAAGAAAGAGAAATAGAATACCTAGAAAGAGGAATAGAATATAAAGAACTTATAGTAAAGGCATGTGTATTAGGAGACCTAGGATGCCTAGGAGATAAAGAGCTACTTGTAAAAGTGTGTGCAATATAATACCTAACGGAGGCCTATGAAATAAGAATCCACTAGCGAAGAATGTGCAATGGCATACATATCGGGAGGCTAAGAAGGGATATACCCACTAGAAGAAGCAAGTGTATATGTAATAAACATAAGAGTATCTACCATAACTTTTTTACTAAGTAACTTGCATATTGGGGCCTCTTATGGGATATCCTTGGTCATAATTTTTTTTTATTGGGAATAAATTTGACACATCGATGAAGTATCGATGGTATATAAATAAAAGTGTGCAACTAAGGAAACCAAGATGCATATCACATGATCCTAGAGAATTAATAACCAAAAATGGAATATTCGTAGTAGTAGTACCAACTGTGAGAGGGATAACAACATGTCCAAGGTTTTTCTTAGTATAAAAAGTGTCTTGTTTTTTAGTGTACCCAAGAGAACCAAGCAACTTGAAATTACATATAGTATGTGTAACACTAGTATGAATAATCATATTATGTGTATAATGTCAACAAATAAATGCATGAATGTATAATGTATCATAATTAATAATATGAGCCATATCAGTATCATCAAAAGTAATGACTAGATGATAAAATGACATTGTAGTAATAGTACCACCTATTATCCAAAATGTGTCCCTTACTCATTTTGTGGCTAACTCCTCCATTCTACCCTCTCTAGTGCCTCAGTCATAATTTTTTTCTTTTAGGCACTCAAGAATTTTTGGAAATGGCACCATTGGATAGATCTTTTTCTCACTTTCTAGAAAGGTAAAGTTTTCCTCCAAACTCCATGTATTTTTGAAGTTATGGCTCGTGAGTTTTGTGGGAAATTTTCCCTAGAGGCCCGCGACCGAATAATAGCATGCCACATGTTCAAGGAAGTGGCGGGGGTCAGAGGAAAACTTGGATTTTTTACCAAGTGTTTGGCAAAATTTCAAAAGGGATATTTCACCCATAGGCCTGCCATCCAATTGGATTGCGCCACGTGTCCAAAGGGGAGAAAATTGAAAATTTTGACTAAGTGTTGGCGCCACGGAAAATTCAGGAGGAAAGGCCCATGCCCAACCACATTGTGCCATGTGTCCTCAATCCTAGAAATGGTGGAGTGTGGAGGTTAAGTTAAAATTTTGGTGAAATATTTTATGAGTGTGCAAAGTCAAATTTTTTCCCGCAAAGCCTGCATCCAATGGCCTCAGGCCACATGTCCCCAGAGATCGAAGTGGCGGAGCGCGGGGGGAGATTGGGAATTTTTCCCAAAGGCTAAAATAAAATAAAAAATGTTTACACGGGGCCCACGTCGAATGAGATGCTGCCGTGTGTCTCAGAATGGTGGAAGGCGGGGGAAAACTTGAAAATTTTTCCCAAAACAAACAAAGGAAATTTTAAAAGGAAAAACTGTCCCCCCAAACGCAAGCCAATGGAATCTCGCCACGTGTCCGCTGGCGGAAAAAAACTCAAGACAAGCCCGTAAGGAAAATTCAAGGGGAAAATCCCACATCCAATGGGGTTTTGCCACATTTCCAATGGGGAAAAATGTTCAAACAGTGATGGAAAATTTAGGAGGAAAGGCCCACAGAAAATCACATTGCGCCACGTGTCCTCAAATCATCGGCCCGGTGGGGAGTTTTTGGAAAATTTTCCAATGGCCAAAGCGGTGGGAAATAAAGCGCAGAAAGCCCATGCCCAATCAGCATGTGCCACATGGCACCCGGAATGGCAGAGCGCGGAGAATTTTTGGAAAATTTTCCAATGACTAAAAAGTGGAAAATTTTAAATTTTTCACCCACCAATCCATTTTGGCCCTGTTTTGCCCTAAAATTTCAAACGGCCATATCTTTCGATCCAGAGCTGAATTTTTCACGTTCTTTATATCAATGGAAAGCTGGTGAAATTCTCTACAATATTCCAAGGTTAATTTTGTATTTTGATGGATTTTAGAGAGATAAAATTGAAAAAACACCTCTGGCACATGGTCATGAATAGAAATGACGTTTCAACCACCATTTTAAATGAAGAATGGCTCGCATTCTCTCCCACCATGGTTAAAAATGTCAAGGGATGGGCCTGTAAGGATGCCCATGCTGTTTTATTTTATTTTTGGTCGGTGGTTGAAGCTCTCCCACGTTTCCGTGTTTCTCTCTCTAGGGTTTTTGCATTGTAAAAGCCGAATGGGTTCATTTTTGAAGAAGGAGACACTTTATCGGCTCTGCAACTTCCCTTTTCTTCCTTTTAGTAGAATTTGTGGAAATTTTTACCTCTCCATGCAATACAACACCCCTTTTTGCCTTTTAGTCACTGTAATGCATTGTATTGGATCTGGAATGATAATGTATGCTTTGTGATTAAAATCCCTCAATCCTTTCATATATTTACCATTGTTTCCTGATATTTCATTACATCTTGAGTAATTTGTGCATGTTTTGTGTTTTGTTTTCTTGTGGATTGTGTATGCATTGCGGTATTAGGTGTCTGCTTTACTCCTTTGGTGTATCACCTCATTAGCATTAGTCTCATTTTTCTTGCATTCCCTATCTTTGTCCCCTTGGAATTTAGAGTAGAAACTAGGAATTTAAACGTCTGCAACTTGTAAGTGATATATCTGATCAGGGGAGTTGAGGAACCAACCTCTAATCTAGAGATTCCTCTCCCACTTTTCAAGTCCCACACTTGGGGAGAGGATTCAATATTGTGCAATCACACTTTGGATGTCCAAAATGTCAAACTAGAAGTCGATCAACATCCGGGGTATTGCTGATTTACAACAACAATTTTTGGCACACCGGTGGGACCTTAGAGGTCTTCATCTTCATTGCACTAAAATTGATGTTCATTTGTTGCAAGTTTCTTGCTTAAAGATCCCTAAATTGCACATCCTGCGACTCGAGGAAGAAGAATCAGCTGGTTTTAGCGGTGCGGACACTGAAAACTCATGAGAAGAATCACCACAAGGTCAAGAGTTGGAGAAGAAGAAGTGTTTTTGAGTATCTATAGTTATCTCCAAGAAGAAGGCAAAGAGGGAGGAGAATTCAAAGGTCTCCATCCCCACCAAATAGAACTCTATCAACTCCTCCACACGGGCCTTTCATTCAATCAACAAGTGTTCTAAGGCCAATCAAAATGGCACAAAAAAACCCCTATGTCAATTTCACTGGTAGTAGCCCACTTACTCTCAATGCACAAAATCCAATCCCAGTTGCAGCATTGAAAAACATTCCATACTTTCTTTGGAAAATCATACCACTCTTGGTGATCATGTTAAGGATATTGCCATTATTTTGTGCGATGCATGAGATTAATGAGATGCAAGTTCTTGTCAAATTGTTGGCATATTCATTCAAAGGGAAAGTTTTGCAATGGTTCGAGAGTCTTGCCTCGAGTTCTATCCAAAATGGAACCAACTATATATAGCCCTCCATAAGCGAGTTTGGAGAAAAGGGAGACAACTTGTCCCTTTTGGAACAGTGACAACCATCAAGAGAGCCCCAATGAGTAGCTTACTGACTTCAACTTTAGGTTTCAAATGACTTGGGAGAGAATTCCAGTGGTAGTAAGGCCAGCAGCAGAAGGTGATTTTCTATATTACCTTAAAGCTTTAAATTTTGATATTTCTATGTTAATTCAATCCATGGGAGGCACAACTATCCTGCTTTGCTTATAGCATTGCCATTAGAGCTGAAAATTGTTTGATTCAAGCTAGCAAGCTAGCTCCCAGACCCCAATGCCATTATATCCAAGTTTAGAGAGTCTAAATACTAGTCAAGTGCCTATTTTGGCTCCTATTCCCACTCCTAGAAATCAAAATTCAAGTGAAGCTTCTACTACTTCATCTCCTAGTGCCTCAAGTGAACTTCAAGAAGTCATGAAGCAAATGCAAAATTTAGGTAATAAGCTGGTTACACTCAAGAGGTAGCAAGCCCAAGGTTTTAGACCTCCTTTCCAACCTCAAGCTCAGCCTAACAGGCAGCCATACCAACCTCAAAGACCACCCAATCCAACTACAAATTTAAACCAAGAAATACCTCTTGCCAATGACCATTTCATCCCTATAATCCCAATGCTATATCTGCCTCTAAGGCATTAGTGCCATGAAAAATAACATAGCTCAAGAGTATGATTGGTGTTTCCCATGTAATGAACCTCACAACTAGTCTATGTGTTTCAACGGTGCCTTAAATCAAGCATTGATGGTGACAAAAACTGGTGTGGAGGGTGAAGGGAGTCAAGGAAATAACCAATAACCGGAAACATTCCAGCAATCAATCAGCTCCAAATGATACCACACTTGTAAACTAGCGGGCATAATATTTTTGTGGCATGAACCAAACGATCCCCCAAAGTGTTGCAGCCAACACAAGGTCAAAAAGGAGAAATTTGGGTGAAGAACAGCCATTGGCTCCAAGCAATCCACAACCTTCTATCACTCCACAAATTATTGGCAAACAAAATTCAGTTCCAAACACACAAGGGCTGCCTAAAACAGCTCTTAGGCCAACTCAAATGCCAGTTTTCGTTGCCCATGTGCAAGGAATGAATGTGCAGACCAAGGGACAACAAAGAGATGCTTCATCTCCATTCAACATCATTGATCAGATGAAGAAGACAAATGTAAACATATCAATGTGGGAATCACTATCTATCCTAGGCCAGAGAGATTTGCTACACGCTGCCATGAAGGACTGGTCAACTTCAAATCAGCAAGTCCAAATGCAAGAGAAGGTGCTCACAAATGCTTCCCAGCCTGAAGGGAATCATGAAGGACAACAAGGTAAAATGTTAAAGCCCCCTCCATTCTATGTTTCATTGATCATTGGAAACCATTTAGTACACAACTGCATGATTGATTACGGGGCAAGTAGTTTAGTAATGCCCAAGCAAATAGCTGATCAGTTAGGGATTCAATATGAATTCATATCCAAAGGGGTAGTGCAATTGGATGGGACAACAGTAACAACAATTGGAGTGATAAAGAACTTGAGTCTTACTTTGCATGCATGCCCCAACGTTGTTTTTTTGTAAGATGTCTCGGTAATAGATCTTCCTTCCACCACTCTTTTCCCTATGTGTCGAGGGATTTCACACCAAGATTGGAGGTTACTTATCTGCGATTGGTCACACATGTTGTTTAGAACAAGATATGGAACCAAGGCCACAATCAGATCTAAACCTATTGCAAACTTTCACATTGAGCCTTACACTCCAAGTCGATCAATACCAATTGTTCAAAGCATTTGATCAAGAGGATTATCCAAGAACCGATGAAAGCGACACCAAGGTAGGAAGCATCCCATCTAACTCTTGATGAATGGGAAAACAAGGTGCATGCTTTTGATCCTTATCAAGAAATAGAAGAATCGAGCAAGGAGTCTATTGCGTGCATGAATAAAATCAGCCTATTCCTAGCATCACCAAGCCAAACCACAAGGATGACAATGAGGTATGGCAGTTTTTTTTTTTGATGGATCAAGGAGTAGACAAGGTGCAGGAGGGGGAGCTATGCTTGTTTCACCTCAAGGAGTTAAGTATTATTCAGCCTTTAGATTCCGGTTTGCATGCTCTAATAACATTGTTGAATATGAAGCTTTGATACAAGGATTGCATTGGTCAATCAAGAGAGGGATAAAGAACTTGCAATTATTTGGTGACAGTGAATTGATTATCAACCAAGTTAAGGGGGCAGCATGCTTTGTCAAGAATGATCTGCTCAAGTGTTACAAAAATAGGGTGTGGGACCTCATTGAATATTTTGAGGGCTTTGGCATCAAATCCATTCCTTGAAAAGAGAACCAAGTTGTTGATAGGCTTACGGTAGAGTTGGAGCAGCCTTTGATGTTGTTGAAAGCATCCAAAAAGACAAAGTACAACAAAACATCCATGTGATTGTAAGGCCTTCAATGCCAAACAACAATGTAAGTTGGCAAGTGTTTGAAAATGATCAGCAAATCATCCATTTCTTGCAGAAGAAGAGGCTGAGTTCTCAGCTAAAAATCAGGAAAGGTTGGAGCAGCGGTATGGTGACCAAGTGGTATAGCTGAGAACCAACAAACTACCAAAGGGACTTATTACTTTGGAGTCCATTTTCAATCCTAATGATCGAGTTTAGGAAGGTGAAGGCAAACATTCAAGTCAAGGGAGAAGATTCAAAGTCCATCTTGGTGGAAGAAGGCAAATCACTCGAGTTGGTAAAGTGACAACCGAGGCAAGAAAGATATGAGTTCATACAACTTTGTTAAGAATTCCCTGATGTGTTTTCTTGGAGCTATGAATATTTGAAAGGTTTCATCCCAAGTTAGCTCAACACACCATTGAATTGGATCAAGTACTAAACCCATCGGGGAAAAAACAAAGGCCAATCAATCCACACATGGAGCCTCTCATGAGAAAAGAATTGAATAAGTTGATAGAATCAAGAATCATATTCCCTATCAAGCAATCTAGTTGGGTAGCCAACTTGGTTCTAGTTAGAAAGAAGAGTGGGAAATCAGATTGTGTGTTAATTTCAGAGATTTGAATAGAATATCTCTCAAGGACCATTACCCACTTCCTTCCATGGAGCAGATTTTGCAAGTTGTTCTTTGGCTCGAGAGGTTTTCATTACTTGATGGTTATTCGGGTACAATCAGATTATGGTGAAAGAAGAGGATCGAGTTCAATACAGCCTTTACAACCAAATGGGAACTTATGCATATAGGAAAATGCCATTTGGGTTGTCCAACGCTGGAGCTACTTTCCAAAGGGCAATGGACATGGTGTTCAAGGATTTGATTAACAACATGGTGCTGATATATCTTAATGATATCATTGTTTTTCAAAAAATGTAGCACCATCTCTTTCATTTGAGCGCAAGTGTTCTAAAGGTGAGAATATTTGGAGTATCCTTGAATCCTAAAAAGTGTATTTTCTAGCCCATGAAGGAAATCTCTTTGGCCACATTGTCTCCAAAGTAGGATTAGCAATTGATCCAGAAAGAGTTGAAGCCATAAAAGCACTACCATTGCCAAGCCACAAGAAGGCCCTCTAAAGTTTCTTGGGGAGAATAAATTTTGTTCAGAGGTTTGTCCCAAATTTTGCAGCCCTAGTCAAGCCTATCACCAAGATGTTAAAGAAAAACATGGCTTTCAAATGGACAACAGAAGGCAAAGAAAGTTTTGAAGCAATCAAAGAGGCCATCTCTCAAGCCCCAACTCTCATTAACCCGGATTTCTCCAAGGATTTTGTCCTCTATGCATTTGGGGGTGATGATACTATTTCTGCAATTTTGGTACAGCAGAACAAAAACAATGAAGAGCAACCAATTGCTTTCTTCAGCCAAAGCCTCGAGGACTATGAGGTGAGGTATTCCTTCATTGAGAAGCATGTTCTTGCAGTAGTTAGGAGCTTTAAGAAATTCAAGCATCTAGTCTCAAACAACAAGGTTCAATTGTTGGTTTCTCATGTGGGAGTTAAGGAATTCCTCCTCAACAAAGACCTGAATGAAAAGAGGGCAGGGTGGATTACTCATGTCATGGAGTATGACATCGAGATCAAAGTCACCAAGTTGGTCGAGGAAAAGGGTTGTGTGAGTAGCTGATTTTGAGCAAACAAAAGGAAGCATGCAATGAGAAGGAGGTTGTTTTGGCGTTGTAGGACAGCCATGAGCAAGGGTACACTCAAAAGGAAAATAATGATGTCCTCACTCCTTGTTGGACCCAAGACATAATGCACTTCCTAAGCACGAGATCTATGCCCTCCGAGAGATGAACAAGACTAAAAGAAGACACTTCAAATTGGGTTGTTCCATATGCCCTTGTTGATGGTGTTTTGTTCAAGAAGGACGTGAATGGAGTGCTGTTGAGATGCATTGGTACAAATCATATTCACAAGGTGTTGGAAGAGTTCCATGGTGGGTCAGCTAGTGGTCATTTTGCACCAAGAGTGATAGCTCTAAAGATCATGAGGGCTGGCTATTATTGGCCCAATATTTTTAGTGATTGTTATGCATGGATCAAGATGTGCAAGAATTGTGCCTTCTTCATAGGTAAAGAGAGGCTAGCTGCCCTTCCATTGTATCCAATTTCAGTTGACCAACCATTCATGCAATGGGGTTTGGACTTCATTGGAGTCATTAATCCCAATTCAAGCCAAGGGCACAAATGGATTTTAACAGCAACAGATTACTTCACCAAGTGGACTGAAGCAGTAGCACTCAAGGAAGCAAATGAATCTAGCATCCTGGACTTCTATGAGGGAATAACAACTAGATTTGGCATACCTGCTACAATAATATCAGATAATGCATTGGCATTCATTGGGTCCAGGTGACTAATGGGTTGTCAAGAATGGGATCTACCTAAGTACTACATCAAACTATTACCCTTAGGGTAATGGTCAGGCTGAATCCACAAACAAGAACTTGTTGAGGATCATTAGGAGGACTCTTGATGAAAATTAGAGGTCTTGGCATACTAAGTTGAAATCAGCCTTATGGGCTAATAGGATAACTCCTAAAAGATCTACGGGTAACTCCCCATTCAAGCTTGTTTATGGAAGAGAGGCAATTTTGCCCATGTCACTTGAGTTTCCAACGTTAGAACTCATGAAACAGATTGGAGTTGTTGGAGTTTGAGCCCATGGAGGTTAGATATGCGAATTGATGGAGCTCTAAGAAATTAGAAATCGGGCATCCCAAGCAATGGAGAAGGATCAAGCTTTGATAAAGAATACCTTTGATAGAAAGACCAAGAATAGATCTTTCCAAGTTGGAGATCTAGTGTTAAAATGGGATGCGAGACATAGCAAAACTAGGAAGACATTCAAAATTTGATGTCATGTAGAGTGGCCCATACATAGTCACAAAGTGTAAGGATAGTAATGCTTTCTAATTGTCTTCATTGGATGGCAAGAACCGTAGATTCCAGTCAATGGAATCCATCTAAAGCATTGCTTCATCAAGGGAATTCTCCACCTTGTACATATTAGCTTAGGTTTTCATTCCTCCAAGTGCTTATGCACATTGTTTTGCTATAGATTAGCTTTACTTTCCTAAGTGCTCTAGCACAAGCTTGTTGTTCTGAAATGTGTGTTGCAGAGCCTTGCTCCAATCAGGTGATGTTTCACCCTCCACCTTCCTCCTTGCAGTGTTCTAATCGGTTGGGGTACCAAGCGGATAATTTGATGACTCCATGCCCAATGGATTGTTTCAAGAAACTGGTAACTTCATCCAGCAGGCAGATGACCCCTCTAAGTCGCCAAAATTGTTATCCAAAATGTGCCCCTTGCTCATTTTGTGGCTAACTCCCTCCATTCTTCCCTATCTAGTGCCTCAGTCATAATTTTTTGCTTTTCAGGCACTCAAGACTTTCTGGAAATGGCACCATTGGATAGATCTTTTTCTCAGCTTTCCAGAAAGATAAAGTTTTCCTCCTAACTCTATGTATTTTTGAAGTTATGGCTCGGTGGAGTTTTTGTGGGAAATTTTCCCCTGGAAGGCCCACATCGAGTAATATCATGCCACGTGTCCAAGGAAGTGGCGGGGTCGAGAGAAAACTTGGATTTTTTACCAAGTGTTTGGAAAAATTTCAAAAGGGATATTTCACCCCGTAGGCCGCCGTCCCTAATTGGATTGCGCCACGTGTCCAAAGGGGAGAAAATTGAAAATTTTGACTAAGTGTTGGCGCCATGGAAAATTCAGGAGGAAAGGCCCGCACCCAACCACATTGCACCACATGTCCTTAGTCCCCGGAATGGCGGAGCACAAAGGTTAAGTTAAAATTTTGGCGAAATATTTTGCGAGTGCGCAAAGTCAAATTTTTCCCACAAAGTCCGCATCCAATGGCCTCAGGCCACTTGTCCCCAGAGGTCGAAGCGGCGGAGTGCGGGGGAGATTGGGATTTTTTCCCAAAGGCTAAAATCAAAAGAAAAAATGTTTGCACTAGGGCCCATGTTGAATGAGATGTTGCCACATGTCTCGAAATGGTGGAAGGCGGGGAAAACTTGGAAAATTTTCCCAAAACAAACAAAGGAAATTTTAAAAGGAAAAACCGTCCCCCTAAATGCAAGCCAAAGGAATCTCGCCATGTGTCCACTGGCAAAAAAAACTCAAGACAAGCCCGCAAGGAAAATTCAGGGGAAAAGCCCACATCCAATGGGGTTTTGCCACATGTCCAATGGGGAAAAATGGTCGAAAAGTGACGGAAAATTTAGGAGGAAAGGCCCGCAACAAATCACATTGCGCCACGTGTCCTCAGATCATCGGCCCGGCGGGAATTTTTGGAAAATTTTCCCATGGCCAAAGCGGTGGGAAACAAAGCGCAGAAGGCCCACACCCAATCAGCATGTGCCACATGGCACCTGGAATGGCAGAGCATGGGGAATTTTTGGAAAAATTTCCAATGACCAAAAAGTGGAAAATTTTAAATTTTTTGCCCGCCAATCCGTTTTGGCCCTGTTTTGCCCTAAAATTTCAAACGTCCATATCTTTCAATCCAAAGCTTGGTTTTTCACGTTCTTTATATCAATGGAAAGCTGGTGAAATTATCTACAATATTCCAAGGTCAATTTTTTATTTTATGGAGTTTGGAGAGAGAAAATTGAAAAACGCCTCTGGCACGTGGTCATGAATAGAAATGATGTTTCAACCACCATTTTTAATGAAGAATGGCTCGCATTCTCTCTCAGCATGGTGAAAAATGTCAGGGGATGGGCCTGTAAGGATGCCCATGCTATTTTATTGCATTTTTGGTTGGTGGTTGAAGCTCTCTGATGTTTTCCCATGTTTCTCTCTCCTAGGGTCGCTTCTTGCATTGTAAAACCCAGAATGGATTCATTTTTGAAGAAGGAGACACTTTCTCACTCTGTAACTTCCTTTTTCTTCCCTTTTGGTAGAATTTGTGGAAATTTTTACCTCTCCATGCAATACAAAGACCCCTTTTTTCCTTTTAGTCACTATAATGCATTGTATTGGATCTGAATGATAATGTATGCTTTGTGATTAAAATCCCTCAATCCTTTCATATATTTACCATTGTTTCCTGATCTTTCATTACATCTTGAGCAATTTGTGCATGCTTTGTGCTATGTTTTCTTGTGGATTGTGTATGCATTGCAGTATTAGGTGTTTTCTACTCCTTTGGTGTATCACCTCATTAGCATTAGTCTCATTTTTTGCATTCCCTATCTTTGTCCCTTGGAGTTTAGAATAGGATCTAGGAATTTAAACCTCTGCAACTTGTAAGTGATATATCTGATCAGGGGAGTTGAGGAACCAACCTCTAATTTGGAGATTCCTCTCCCACTTTTCAAGTCCCACACTTGGGGAGAGGATTCAATGTTGTGCAATCACACCGGATGTCCAAAATGTCAAACTAGAAGGTGATCAATATCCGGGGTGCTACTAATTTGCAATAACACCACCCATATTATCAAATGGATGATCATAAGGAGGAGGAGATAAAACATGGTGAGCATGGTACCATGTTTATTTAGGTTTAGTAGTGTTGTGATCAAGAAGTGGGTAGTGAATACTCTTGTTTTGCATTATCATTTATAGACATATTTTTTGGGGCATGTCCCATTCAATAGTGTTGGCATTAAAAGATATTATATAGCATGGTGAATTTTAACATATTGATCTTTCTAATGACAAACACATCTATGATAATCACAATAGGCATTATTATCAAAACTCTTACAATGAGGTTTTCTTGCATCGACCTCAAGAGAAGGAGATAGAAATATAGGGTTACATGCAAGTAATTGCTTAAGTACTAGATGAGGTGCTCAAGAATATAGTATCAATTCCATTTAGGATCATATAACTAAATTTTATGGGTTGATATAAAATACTAACACTCGTTTTAGAATCGGTTTTATTGTTATGATATTTTCCTATGAAATTAGGTTTTCCTTGAAACTTATAGTTGGATGTGATGGAGTATTGGTGACATATTTATATTTTTCATATTGAGGAGCTAAGCCTCATGTTTTTTTTTATTATTGGCAAATAGTTTTTTGAAAGGGACTATACCCTTGAGTACAAAAGATGGCCTAGGAGCCAGAATAGGAATGAGAACCAGAGAGAAAAGGATCAGAATCCAAATGTGACAATGAAGCTCAAAGTAGCCAAAAAATAGCTACCCAAACAAGACAAAACAACAAAAATACTGCAAAAAAGTCAGTAGAGAGACCGCAAAAAAATAGCATAAAAACATACAAGAATAGCTAAAGCATCTACAACTACTTTTTGGCAGCTTTTTCTATGCTGGTCTTGATATTCTTCCAGGAATGGAACATACCCAAAGTTTTCATGTGGGCAGCGTCAGTCTTATCCAACTGCTCAATGGTCCTCATGTTATTTGAGTGTATGACATAAATTATCAAATGAGTAGAATTCATCAAAGGTAATTGATTCTTATAAATGGGCAAAAATGTTGTGTGAAACACTATTGAAAACTCACTATCAACTAGAATATTTTTCATCTTTGTAAGCATGTTCTTGTAATTTAGAACATATTCATTGATTTATTCAATATAAACTTTTTGTATCTTATAAATTATATCATAAGAAATTTTATCCCCAATATTGATAGATAATTGTGTAAGGAATGGATTATCCAAAGCGGTGAAATCACAAACTAAATGAATAGGAATATCATATAACCATTATGATGCAAATTCATTGAGATTTATATGAACTATATTTACAAGTAATGTTTCATTATAAGCTTAATCCAAGAAATAAACATGGAAATCATGAAGGTTGTCTTTAGAATCACCCTTTCCATTAAAAAAAAAAAGATTAAGAGAAAAAAACCCATATGTGTGTTCTAAAAATCCATTGAAGGTGTAAGTGGGTTATGAAATAATTTAGTAGAATCCATGTCCTGAGAAAAATTAGAGTCACCTTGTTATAATTGAAATATTTGATTTTGAAAACTATGAAAAAGGGTTTCGAGATCTTGTGTGCTAGAAGAAGAAGAAAGCATGAAAACCATTATGGGTATATAAATAAGACGTGGGAATAGAAGTAGACATCGACATAGACATAATAATACAATGATGTGGGGACCTAGTTTCTCCCAAATATAAAGGCACCACAGATGAATGAATAATAGATGTAACTATAGGATAAGATGTACAAATAGACTCAAGAGGTGAAGATAGCGGGTTATGGTTAGGTTGATCCCAAACAACATATAAAAGAGAAACAATGTGATAAGGATTGTATTACAAAATCATGTGAAATGGAGTTTTTCATCTTGATGAAGGCCTTGGGTATGAGTATCAGAGTCATGTTGGGATCCCTCACCTTAAGGATGCTCAGTAATGATTTTAAATATAGTGTGAGAAAAAACATCGATAGAAGAATATGTGCAATCATGATTATTATAAACTGTAGGAGTTTGATGTTCATCATAGTCCTCAAAACCAATAGAATTGGAAGCTATTGTGGACTGAGGTAGAAGGCCATCATCATATGGGTCATCTCCCTCATATTTAGTATGAGAATGGACCTAAGTAAAGGGATGGTATCCCATACTATGGGGAGGGTGGCAACCCATAGGCTTAGAGAAAATATTATAAAATAATTGAGGATAAGTCATGATGGCACAAAAAAAAAAACATAGAACTAAGAGAAGAATCATGTACTAACAACAAAAGGAAAATTGTAAGACAACTAAGTTTTGAGGGATATATTTGAACAAATTTCAGGTTCAACAAATGTTTAAATTGATTCCTAATTAGTTATGTATTAAAAGAGTGAATTAGGAAAACATCAAATAATGTTAAATGTTGATTATTTTGAATTAATTAATAAACATTAACCATGCATGTTTAGAATAAAGCATTAATACTTGCAAATTTATGTTAAAGTTGTATAGTAATTTCTTGAAACACACAATAGGATAAGTAATTATGTATAAAGAGTGGTACAAGATTATTTGGGTGTGAAAATTAGGTAAAAGAGATCTTATGGATTTGGAAATAGTTCATCTCTAAAACCGTAACTAGAAATCTCTCGTGTACATGACCATAAAACTTCACAAAATAATTAGATAACCAAAGGATAAATTTGTGTGTGTGTGAGGTTAGACTACATTTGGTGGTCAATCCTTGGAATTCAACCCCTCTTGAACCAATCCAAGTGTTGTAATACATCCCCTCAAGTGGAAGAAAGCATATCTAACCCTACCCCCTATCGGTGTCCTTGTGTCTCTTAACACAAAGATAGTGGAATAAATATAGAGTAGAGAATTTACCTAACATTATAGTAGTGTGGTGTGGTGTGATTCAAAATATTATTCTATTCCTTTTTCTATTAAAGGACTTTAACAATGCTTGAAGTGAATTTTTTTGTTAAGACATGTCTCTAAGACCTCTAAGTGCTTGGAAATGGAGGAAGATAGACTATTAAACCTAGTTTGAGTACTTCAAACATGTGTAGTGGCTGTTGAAACTGATGTGTAACCATTTTAGGAATAATTTTGAGAGTCGTGAGTGCTTTAGTGTTGCTTATTTTCAATAGGAGATTATGAGAATTCTAGGTGAGTTATAAAGTGCAATTAACTTTCTTATATAGGCTTCCATAGGTTAAACATTCACATTATGCCCAACCTAGGAAAGATGAACTAACTCACATCATATATTCAAATTGAAATAAGATTCATTCAATGGGAGGGTCCAGGACCATACTCAACTATACCCCTAAAGTGTATGGGTTATGAACAAAAAACTAGTGATGCAAAATTCAGTGTTTAAGAATGATGTGTGTAGATGGTTTATTGCTTTAGTTTATAAATATTTCTTGGATGAACAATAGAGAAGTGTGTAAAGATGATAAATTTTGGATATATATTATGTGATCATTTTTCTTAGCATAGGAAAAAGGCCAAACTTTTCATTTCCAAATGATAAGTTGCCAAATTTGAGTGTTTACATAGAGAAATTATATAAGAATTCTAATATATTGAAAAATATTGAGAAAATACTCAAACATTTTAAGAATTTGAAGGAATCAAAGTTTGAGAATAAGGACAAGCAATAGAAGCATTTTGAACATTAAAAAATCTAACATTTTTGGAAGAAGGAATTTTAAAAGAAGTAGAAAATGAGTAGGTTGAGGAGGAACTTCTAAAGTAACCTCGTAAGTAGGGAAATTTCAACTTGAAAGCTTATTTCAATTAATTTATGAGTGTAGATATAACAACATGATTATCCATAACATAATTCTTAATACTATCAATGTTTTCATCCCCTTCGTTACTAGAATGGCCTCATAATAAAACATTTATTTCATTTTCATTCAAATATTCATATCTACATGCTCTAACTTTCATATTATTATCATTATTGGATTTCAAAGAAGAAGAAATGATATCTACGTAATAATATGCATTTAAATTTACATTATCTCCTAGAATTCGTGTTAGGCTTTTCTCATGCTTTACAAAGCAATCAATAGGGTGTTTTATACATCCAAGTCTAAATCTCTATTTCTATAACTTGATTTTTGTGAGGATAACACATTTTCTATTTCTAATTGGCTCTCTCATATAAAAAGTCAGGTTTCCATAATCATAAGGGCTTATACACGTAGAATTGACACTAGAAACATTCATTTCATCTTTAAATTCATTTGACACTCTTGGGAACAACTTATTTTTCCTAACCTTTCGTTAATGTTTTCCTCATTATCATCATAATCTTGATACCTTATACATTATTATGAAAAGACAAGATATTCGTAGAACAATTTGTGATATATTAAAAAAATCTAAAAGATGAGCCCTTTCAAGAACACTTAGGCTTAGAATGTAAAATACAAGATCTAGGGCTAACAAATTTGAATATGTAAATTAGAACAAGCTGTATAATTATAACATATATCACTAATGAAAGAAATATCTAACCGTAGAAGGATATAAATCATGATAGATAATGCATGTTCACCAAAAATAATTATAGGATAGTTATTTTTATGTCAATATGTAATACATTTACACATAACACATGAAATGATATTTAATCATTACCTAAAGCAGTTAAATTATACTTAATTGGTACAAAAATAGTGTAAATTTTACAATAAACAACTTTAAAAGAATATCCCATTCTCTATAAATATGGAAACAACCATCATGAATATGCATCGTAAACCGGGGTTATTAGGGACAACTTGTGATCGCATAGAAAATAACAAAGATCAACAACATCTCACTAGAACTATAAAGATTATTTTTGAGATTGTCATTACACTTTCTTGAGCTTGTAAATTCACTTTCTTGAGATTTTCATGTAACTCTCTCGATACTATCAACTAATGTTTATGGAATTTTTGTGTCGGTATAATCTTATTTGAAGACCAAGTTTGTTAGATTTAGGGATTTAGAAACCTCTTACACATTTATGAAATTTCATAAGAATTTCTACCAAAATGATCTTCCTCCAAACTCGATAGGAAACAAGGATTACACAATGATAAGGAAAAATATTTGTTTTGGGGCATGTGGTACAATAGAGAAGATCGTATAGTCCTTCATAGTTTCCAAGCCTCTCTACGATATAAAATCTAAAAAAAAACAAACTAAGCATAATGTAATCCTTCAACTAAATAATCTAGCGCGATGCATTTTATACGAGATATGACTCTCTATGCTAGAATGAATGTTTGATGAATAAATAAACATGCTTCAAATATACTTGAATTCATGAATCTCAATATTAAATTCTTAAATTTAATGCTTTGGCACATTCACAATGATGTGTTATATATGTCTATTGTTATTATGTAATAAATGTACTAATGCACCTAAGAGGGCCCCATTGGTGTGCAAAATAATGCACAATGTGGTGAAAACTAACAAAGAAGGACCCACAATCCCATGTGATCCAAAGGAGGGTTAGATGGGACCACATAACACGTGCACCCACAAAACCATACACTAACAGGTTCTAGGGTCATGACACCGTGCATCCAACTACATGAAGTGAAAATCAAATTTTATGTTTAGGTCGAGTTGCATCAAAATATAATTTTTGGGTGGTTTGGGTAGTGAAAATTCCAATAATTTGCATTGAATTTTGTGAGAGATATTCAATATAAAACTGACTTGCCTAAACATTTTTAGCCACATAAGTCTTGCATCAACTTTACGATAGATTTGTGTCACATTTTGACGTCGTGTTAATGTCAAATATGTATATGTTTGTATACATGTGTTTGTGTGTGTGCATGTGTGTTTGCACGTGCTTGCGTGTGTGGACATTCATGGGCGCACGTACACATGCATTTATGTGGAGGATTGTTTTAAATGAGTAAGTCATGCAAACATGACACTATTCGTTTTGATATTTCTACTTGAGACATATAAATACACACACACACACACACACACACACACACACACACACACACACACACACACACACACACACATACTATACATGCATACATATGGTTTCATGGGATTTATTAACAATAATAGTGTCATATTTGCATTCTTACTCAAGGTAAAAACAATCCTCCATGGAAATGGCTTTGCGATTGAGATTAAAATGCCATGGAATATTGATGTTGAGATTAGCAATAGATGTCATTTTGTCTTGGTGATGGATATCATCACCACATAAGATCCGTCATGGAAATTCTATCCACCAATCTTCTAGTATAAAGTGAGATGAAGGGAGAGCTAAACATTACATAAAATTATCTACTTGCCATCAGTAGAACATCGCCCTCCTTCATTACAAACACATTGTCCCCGCTCCGTTAAAATTAAACACATTTATCCCGTATACTCGTTCTCCCTTAGATTTGACAACCTCTTGTGTACCTAATACCCAAACACTAGATTAATAATTTTTGAACATACCACTAAAATTTACATTAATAATAAAGGGTAATCAAGTAATTAAGAAAAATAAACTATTCGTTATGTGGGGTAACATGTCCAACCAAGTGTCATTGGGTGGGTTGGATTATTGTCATCATAACACTCTTCTTAAATGCCATCCACAATCAATCGTTATCTCGCTATCACATTATGTATTAAAATAACCTATGTTGGTTGGAAAACCCTAAAAGAAGCATCTACAATGAAATTAATAAATAAATAACAAATACAATATATTTTACATCATGTTTTTAGATCTGGGATTTGAAGAAGATGCCATACAATGTCTTAAACTATTGTAGACTTGCATTTCTAAAAACAATAGGGTATGGACATCCAATAAAGAAAATAGAAACCCTTCACTCTCCTCAAATCCACAATTAACTTATGTTTTGAACAATTCAAGCAAAACCTTGTCTTGTCTTGATGATTTAATGTTTTGTCACATATTAAGTCAATCTTACTCAATGTCATTACATTTGGATTTTATGGAAGAAATAAATTGAACTTTGTTGGTGATGTTATTCGATTCAAATGTTGATGTCAATCACACCATATGTAGTAGTGCATGGGCGAGTTATGGGGGCCCTAAGACTCGCATGCACACTTCTCGGGGACTAATAGTTATGAATATATAGTTGTTGGGAGACCATTGTAACATAAAAGGAAATAAGAGAATATAGAGAAAGAGACGAGGATAGAGAAATAGAGAATAACCAATATCTAAGAAAGTTTCTCAATAAAAACATATTCAAATCGATTATTGGTAAATACATAAATCCCTGTCAATAATGTAATTTTGAAACTAATAAATTCTCCCGTACCAAAATTAGGTGTCTACTCCATATTCAAATTATATACCTAGACATTTACTAATCTCCGCCGTGTCCCATACACAACTCAATGACTTTGACTTTTACAATCCAAATTTAGTGTTTGGTTGAGGACGAGAACTAATTTTTCTACTCATTTCCATCTTAACATTAATGTTACGTTATTCCATGCTCGCATGATCAATTGCAAAACTAAATGAATATGATAAACACCACTCTTACATGTATAGGTTGGGAATTATTTTTAGAGATGTTAATATTGTTTTGAATTTCCTCTCGTGTTTAAGTAACTTACGCATATAATTTTGCTAAGGAGAAATGCGAAGGCTTCCATAAAAATCCAAAAATAAACACTTTACAAGCAAAGTCAATGCAAGTCTCTTTAAAGCTCCCTGGGCTGCGAACGTGGTCTTGTCTCCCGTACACGAGACAATATCTCCATGATTATTTATTTTATTTTTTATTTCCTTCCAATAATGTATTTGCTTGAAAAAAAAGAGTCCGGAATATATTATAGTTGATATTAAACATGTTAATTGTATTTTATATATGTTATAACATTTCATTAAAAACAATATTGTTAAATATTTTGTTAGGACTTACATAATTAGTTAATTGTTATGATGCTACTAGTAATTGTATTTGAGTGGTGTAATGGAAACACCGAAAGGGGAGCGTAAAAGAAGTTAAAATTGAGGGAATGAAGAAGAAACAATATAAAGAAAAGAAGGGAGATGAAGACGATGATTGAGGGAGGAGAATTGTAGACAAACACATTTTGTCTACATCTATTATTTTGTGATGGAACCCGACCACCATAAGGGGGTGAGATTGGTGGAAGGTGTGCCCAACCTTGAGCTTGCATGAGATGTGGCGTTGTTGTGGACAACTTGTTGTTTGAACCCTCACCCCTATATGAAAGCCCCTAACATGGTCTTCACTTGCAAGGAAGACATTCACAAGGCAATCGAGATAGTTTGAATGATGTCGTCCCACATTGACATTCTCCTCGTCATTCACCATAAGTTTGCCATGTGTCTACCATCATCATCCATTGCACTACATTTATTGTCAAAGGCAATCCTTCAACAACTAAGTAGGCAACAAAGAATTTGAAAAGTTAAATGTTGTGTTATTAGAAACATAGATATTAGCAATTTATACAAATGTTTGTCCTATTTAATGCAATGTTTATTGAGTGTTAAATTTGTCTTAATATCCGCCAAACTAAAAGGTATTAATTTTTAATGGCTTTGCATTTGTTTTTAATGACTTTGCGATTTTTTGGGATTATTGCAATTAATTAAATTTATGTGCTTTAATAACATAAGCTTTGACTAATATAACAAGAATTGTAAACACAATAAAAATAAAAATACTTCAAAAACATGATATATTAATAATAAATTTCGGCACATATTGTAAGGGTAAAAATGAATTTGATAATTCTATATATTACTAATAAAATATAGGTTGGATACATCAGAACATAGGGGACATGTACAACGATTCAAAGGAAAAACTTGTGCACACATATTCATTGCCCAAAAAACTTACTTAAAAACTATTTTAGACAAGCATCGAAGAAAATAAGCGAGATTAGGGTTATAACAAGCCACGCCAAGTAAAATTTGCTAAAAAGTGATGCCAACTTCATCGTACGCAAAATCCAATGCACTTCTCGCTCCTAGTCTTACCATTATCCACATGGAGTACACCACATCTAATTGCACTTCAAAGAAATTGTTGCGCAGAGGGTCCTCATGGCAAGGCTAGTATTGAAGAGAATGTAGTCCAATAAGGACATTGGCATTGTTCTTGTTGACAAAGAAGGATATGTGTTCCCATTTTAGCCGAAAAGCTACAACTAACGAGATGAAAGTGAACAAATCATTAATTACATGAATAGGTTGTGGTAGCTAGCACCATGGTAATACTTAATCGCGGCTAGGTGTGGTAGTTTTAATTGTCATGGCATACTCTCATATGTCCAATATCCATCTCTATCAAGCGAATGTCGCTTGCTACATTGTAAATGTAAGGCTATAATAATGTAGCTACCCGCGTCCACTATAAACAAATACCTTCAACGTAACATGTTAAATTATATATGTATATCATAAAGATAAAGATGGTTCATGAGATGGGTCCAACATATAATTAATAAATATAAAAATGTTGGTTGATGTGATGAATTCAACATATGATGATGATGATGACGACTATCTATTAGTTTATTTGTGTGTTTGTTTTATATTATGTTAACATAATAAATAAAATATTCGAGAATAAAACCTAAAATAATATTATAATTTCTTCTAATGTCAAATTTTGAAATTAATAAGACATAAAATATTAATTTATGACTTATTAAAAACTTGAAATTATTGAGTATGATATATATATAAATATTTGTCCTAAAAATAACAAAAAAATAAACATCTTAAATAATGGAGATAATTCTAAAGTTGACAAGGGTTGGAGTTCATTTAATGTGTATAATTTTAAGTTACAAGGTATCTATATTAAAAAAATAAAGGTATGTTTTAAGTTTGTACCTTAATTAAAAGATTTTTTTAATTATTAGTTATATGATAATATATGTAAATGTATTAATACATATTTTATTTAAAATAAACTATTATTTTAATGTTTGTGAGTGACAAAATATATACATATATTACGGTGTGAATCACATACATAGAAGACATTTTTATTATTAAAATAATAAATATATGAGAATATTGAATAAAAATAACTTAATCCTTCGCCCTAAATCTTAGAAATGGATTATTCATAACTTCCATATTTATGAGTTACAAAATTCAAAATCAAAATATTTATCCTTTCAATTAAAAAACAATTATGAACCCAATTCTATTATGGAGGGTTGGTGAAGGTCGGTGCCTATTGCATATCATGCCGTCCTATTTTCTCGATTTCTTTTTGGCATTAATGAAAAGGCGAAATAACGGTACGTTGGGAAAAAAATTAAAAAAAAAAAGAAAAAGTCATCAATTATGAAAGTGACATGGACGGTCAATTAAAGCACAGGTTGCATCACGTGGTATTTGTTTTTAATTGCCGCCGCCCCGCCACGCAAAATTATTCGAAATTTCGAACGAGCACGGTCGTACTCGTCACCTTTAAACTTTAAAAAAATAAAAAAATTGAAGTACGGTTATGAATTAATTTTTGTCCCGGGTAAGGGCTTTGTGTGCTACTGCTACGGTTTCACATGACCCTTATGGTAGCGGCGCCGCTAGCCTTAACAAAAAAACTTGAGCTCATGGGTGTTAATAACTCTCGTGTGTTTTAAAGCATGTAAATGTGTTTGTATTCAAACAAGAGTCGCAAAGCGGCCAATTCCTGCCTTTAAATTGTAATAATCAAAGATGTAAAGATGAGCGGATTGTAATAGGCAAGAATGTGGTTTGTCTAAAACCGAGGAAAATTTTGTGTAGTCCAAACATAACTAAGCATATACCGCATATCCCTTAAACATAACTTGTCTCTGAAAATAACATGTTGCTTTATGTGCTCCTATTAGGAAACATGAAGAGAAGCACATACAATGTACAATAAGCGACTTTGTTCGAAAATGACACCAAAAGGTGCTCGGATGCCTTCTTTCATGTTGTGTCAAGTTCATAGATAGATATACATTTCCAACTAGTTAGGTACAAAACTTAACCCGATTCACATTATGTAGTAGTGTCGTTCCCCTGTTCACCTTTAGTGTTTTAAGTCTATATTACTCTTTGGATTGGATTTAAGTAAATGTCTTGTCAACGTACTAAAAATATCGAAGCAAGTACAAATATAGTTTTCGCAAAAATTTCTACAGAAAATTCATTTTACTGGAACTGATGGAAAAATAGTGTTATCAAACCATTTGGTGTATGTGGGAGTTGAGGTACGAAACAAATGAATGGTGTCAAGTGCAAACAACATTACCAAATCTAGTTTATGGAGTGGCAGTAAATAGCATTGGGTGGACATTAGCTGTTGGTTAGGAGAGAATGGTAATATACGATGGTAATATTTAAATAATTTTTTAGAAATGATGTGAAAGGGATGCCTTGGTCATGTGTGAACAGGGAAATGTTGAATAAGATTTAAAATTAGAGGTATTTTGCATTGTCCAATCAAACTTATTTTTTTAAATTATGCAGGTAGTTTGACTAGTATCAAAACATAATATTAAAAAAGAGAAGATGTGCTGAAATAAAATATGATATTTAAAAATTCGGAGACATACTATCCATAGTGACAATAGTTGACAATATTATCTATTTCTATTCATCTCGTGATTTATCATTCCGTTAATAAATATTATCTGTTGTCTCTAATTTTTACATTAAATTCTTATAGAGATATAATTTATGTTCAATGATATTGATATATGCCTCACAAAAATTTTGATATTTACTATGGGAATGATAAATCTATACATATATTATGCAAAAGTACAATAATAAATTTGTTTAATAGAGATAAGTATAGGTATGTTTCACTTATATAAATTTTATAAATATATAATAAATTTACATAATGTGTGTTATTTTTTAATAAGAAAGTATATAATATGATAGGTTAACTAATATAAATAAATTTATAAATGGTAATAGTTAATTAAACTTTCACTTTATTTAGATTCACCTTCTCTATATAATGTTGTCATATTGTAATTGGTGATAGTTGGCATTGTCAAGTATTCAATCAAATCAGTTTTAATGTAAGTTATCTACAATCAAATAGATGAATTGATAGATTGACAGGGGTTAATAAATGCTAGGCCACTTGGCCATTTATAATATTTTGGCTTAAAAAAAAGAAAAAATTGTCAAATCACCCTTTCCAACCAATCAAAATTTCAATAAATTTATTTATGTGAAATTGTATTTATGTAAATATGTCAATTCAAAAATTATACATTAGAAAACTTGAGATGGGTAGAAAAATTCTTGTTTATGATTGGTTCACAGTAACATTATTAATTAGATGACATGAAATGTATATTATCCTACCTTGGCGAGAACTAACAAGGTCATGATAGGGTAAATACATGTGGAAGGAACATCAAATATTTTTCCCTAGCAATTGTATCAAAAGAAATGTCGACAGTGGACATACGAGATGATTCTGAATATTTTTTTTTGTCACGGTCATACTCGTCATGTTTCCATCATATGTACACAATAAACACACCAATTTCCAAGGCTAATATATAGTCTAATCCAACAAGTTGTTATAAAAGTTCTTAAGAGGTTTGATTTCCTCTTCCATAGCAAGAGTTGAATGTGTGAATACATTTGGAAACTCATATCGCAAAGCTCTCACTCTTCCATTGGAATTAATTTCCCCTACCGTAGTGTAAATATTGGTTGTGGATGAATAGCCCAATGCTTTCAAGAAAATAGTTGTCTTGTCACGGAGTCATAGGACATCCTCCCTCCATATACTTTTTCCCACCATTAATGTTTTTCTCCTTCCAGTGTTTCACTTTGTATCAAATTTCACGAGGCTCTTTTGTTTCCTCAATTGCAAGATTTTGTGCGTAGTCAATGAATGTTAGCATATCCATTTCGTACATGTGTTAATAAAACAAAAAGGTGAATACTTAAACAAGTTGACACATTAATCCAATCTTTCAAGATTAAATTCTTACAATGATGTTGCCTTAAAAACCTAAATATTTGGCCTATGTAACTACTAAATCATTGCACATACACTACTAATTAATAGATAATTATCTAAGTTGTTGATGGATATTGGTTAAAATTGAATAGGAGAAAGGAATACAACTTACAAACCTCTTATCAATTAAGAAAGAGGTATGATCTAGGGAAGGAAGAAAATCAATTTCATTCATGATTCTTGCCACATCAACCATGTCACATATTTGCATTCAAAGCGAAATTGAATAAACAATGCCAATTTATAACTATTGACATGGGAAAAGGAAGAATGAACATACTACAAGATGCTTTATAAGTGTTGTCTAAATATTTATTTACTACAAATATCCTGCATGGTCCAATGGTCACGTCAATAGGGTGGCAATAAAAGTGAAAGTGAACACAAAAAATGAGATGTCAAATTAAGTGAACAATAAACCTTGATTAGTTTGTATGGACAATTTCAAAGGAATATGTTGAAACATACAAGTTCATTTCACAAACCTTTACTTTAATAAATTTAGCAATTTCAACATTTTCAAAATTTCCAAAACATAGGACGATTTCTCAACAAGGTTACGATGAGAGAAAATATTTTAGTATGTGAGGATGAGACCTTTTTCTTTTTGTTAAGTTCTCAACATCCACAAGTGTGGATATACTAAGTCAAAACATGTTTTATAATTTATAGTTAAGAATAGTTTATATCTATGACAATTCAATTTTAAGGAAAAAACAATATGTGTTTATACCTAAGAATGCATGTTGAAGTTGCACACGGTTGTGCAATGCACAAGAGTAACACCTATAAAAAGAAAAAAATAGTTGAAATTGAATGAGGAAAATCAATCTAATATTACTAAACAGAACAAAAAACCATGTTTAAGAAGGGGTTGTGGTAAGTGACAAATGTCCAAGTTTGAAATTATTTTTATTTTCAAGATGCAAGAAAAAAACTACATTTCTTAAATGAAAGAAAGACATACATATTAGATATGCAATACATTGTAGGAGGTAGACAAGATGGAATGTACACTTTGGCCTTGTGACTTAGCACAAGGCATGGTTAACAAGAGAAATAGACTAGATTTTCATTTCTCCTATGGTAGTAAGCCAATGTTTTCTATGACATCTAAAATAATTTTGTAGAACTAGTCAATAACCAACATGTTAGTTCTATTTGAATTCAAATCAATTTGGACTCCAATTATTAATGACTAAATTTATGAATGACAGGTTTGTTAAAGAGCCTTAAGTGATAAACAATATTTTCAAATGTAATATCTAGGTTTGATTGGTTGTTTATATCCATTCGAAAAACAATGGAAATCGGCTTCATCTATTGTTGTTGGCATTAGTATAATTTTTCCAACATGACCATTTGAACATTTTTAGACCAATTCTTTCGTAGTATTATGGTATTTTTTTGTTTACAAGTTTGTTGAATAAAAGTTGTATGGAGTGTAAGAATACAAAGCTTCTCTTTTCTTTTCAATGATTTAGGTCTGCAAATGTGGGCTACAATTTCAAACAAATGTAAATTCTCATAAACATAGTTTAGGCATGGGGTTAGTGCACACATGTGACACACTTTTATATAGAGAAGTGACATGATTTTTCTTGAAAATGAGAGTTTATGTAACTTTGAGTGATTATAATTGATATATCGGTTTAGAATTTTGTAATAGTGTGAATATATGAAATGTGGGATTAAGAGTTTAGAAGGTTGTCTTTTATATATATATATTCATGTTTTTATGAGAGACCCTCATTTATTTGTGCAAAAAACATAAGGAGTGTTGAAGTGGTGCCCTCATGTATGATCACTAAAAATAAATATTAAAACAACATTTTTTTAATACATAATATATAATCAATGTTTTGGTTCCTAATTGTAGACACTCAAATTTGGTGATTTTAGTCTTTGAAACTATTGTTCTTAACATTTATTTCTTGCTCAAACAAGTTCACTTTATCCATTCTCATTTGGTACATCCCTAGATCTCTTGTCTAGCTTGATTGTTCTTACAAACTCATTTTCTAACAGATTTAAGAAACAAATGCATGAAACACAAGAAGAAACTCTACTTTTCAGCTTCTAAGCTTCACATTGCATATTTTCACTCTTAGGTAAAAACATACAATAGGGGAAAAAATGTTTGTATGGTCCCGACCCTATAATACGGTCTTGACCTTACTCAATTTGGTCCTAAACTTTCCATTTCACATTATTATTTGAGTCACTTACTTCCTCTTAGTTATCCTTTTCAACTTGAAACACATTTGAAAGCATATATAAGCAAGTGAAAATCACCTCATTTGAACTAGGAAACACTATTATGGATTCCTATTGAAAAATTTAGCATAAAATACACCCAAAGCTACCCACATTCTGAAAAATACCTCTGCACATTTATTAGGGAAACATTATCTACAAGTTTGACGCTTCCCACTATGTCTAGGGAACTGATTCCCACATTTGCAAGCACCCAAAGTTATCACTCAACTATGTTGCATAAGAGAGAAACTCAAGTAAAGGATGTCAAATATTATTACACTACAACTAGATATCATATGCTGGTAGAGAAACGACATGTGGTTTGAGGAATATTAAGAGTAGTGTTGATGTTGGTAGTGCACATGGGTGCATATATCTCAACTAATGTTTGTTTTGGAAACTTCATCGATAGTTATAATTTGAAGAATTGAGAAGAGTATTTAGAGACACTCATAATGTGATTGAGAGTGATCAAAAACAACAAAAAAGTGAATCGGACATGTGAAAAACCTAGAAAGTCACAAACCATAGTTCTGAGTACTTACAAAACCACACAAAGAGTTCAATATTTTACATATGGTCCTACCCATGATTTATGGTATTGTCCCAATAGATATTTAGCTCACAATTCCATTTCCAAAGAACTGTCATGTCATGTCCATAAATGTTCTAGCATCCAGATCACCCAAATCAATTCAAAATCACTTGTAAATAGATAAACACACTCAAAACCATGTATTTTTGAGTTTGCATTTCATTTTTTACATTTGTTGCAAGTATTAATGTGTTATTATGTTATTGAATGGTTAATGTTGGAAGTTAATTAATTAGAATAACCCCCTATAACATTTATTTCATTCCTTGTTTGATTATATTTGTAAATCCTTCATCAAACTCGAAAAGGGTGAAAAGATTTGGTGAACCTAAGATCTGGATTGAAAAGTGTTCCTTTATTTCCCTAGGGACTCTATTTTTATACTACTATCAAATTTTTATATTTACATTTTATTTCAGTTTTTATATGCCTTCTTCCCATACCCTTACAACGTAGTGCTCGGTTAAAAAATCAACCTATTAATCATATTGAGCTTTCCCCTACTATTCGTAAACATAGTAACCTCATGGCCTCATCTTATATGCCTATTGATGCTAATCCATTTGTCATAGATACTACTCATGAGGTCTTAATGTATGGCATGCAACAATGTGTCTAGACACTGTGCACTCTTATCATGCATTCAAGTAGGGTATCGAGGCAACGAGTAAGGGACATGCCAAGACCATAACACAACAGATATAATTAAAATGGGGTATAGGGACTGATAAGATTGCATACCCAAAGGGAAGTAACCATTACAATGGGACAACCTAAGGTTTTTAAGGCCCTAGGTCGAAAGAAGAGGAAGGAACCCTATTGAGGTATCGAAACGATGGGGGTGATAATGAACAAAATAAGCATGCAAAGCCTATGCTAATTGAATTAAATCATGTAACATGAAATAAAGAACTGAAATACAATATGCTAACCTAGCATGTGCATAAAATACTAAGCTAACATAAAGTAAATAGCTAATGTAGGAGACTAATCTATACAAAATGACAAGTCGGGTTAGAGAACTTACTTGTTGGGGTGGTCGCTGATGCATCTATCTCCCAAAGGACCATACACAAAGAGAGAATAACTTTTGGGTGGAGAAGGGGAAACAATCCAGTCCTAGCTCACTATAGGTGACCCAAAGTGCAAGCAAACCAATCCAAATAAGAAGAATCTCCAAGCCAAGAGTCAAGATGCAAGAAATCCAAGAGTTGAGTGAGAAGATGCAAGTTGGCGCAAGAGAGAAAAGCTAATGGCGAGTTCCTTTGTGATCTAATATGATGATCATGATGTGAAAATGTAAGTTGGGGTCTTTATACCAATGCCATTGCTCGTGGGTGAAGGAATCATCCTGGATTTGAAAATTCACCAACACAATCACTCTCGAGACGATGGTGTTGGAAAGGGAGGGAAATGAGAGGGAGTGTGTGCAAAGTGTCATGGAAAACAAAGGGAATGCAAGACAAAAGAAATGTGGTCATGAGAAAGTAAGATGTTGGAGGAATGTGGAGGAAAATAAGAAGGTAAGAGCAAAAGAAGAACATAAATAGGACCAAAAGCCATTCTCTCTCCATGTATCATCCCTAACCCAATGGTTATGTGAATAACCATACCCCTATCTCGAGAATGAGCCCCTTAAGACACATGTTCCTAGAAATAGATGCATTAACGACCTCTAACATGAAAAGAGAAATTATTAGTAACATGTATGAAAATAGAAAGCGTAAAAAAATTAGGTGTATACATATGTCTCAGTCATTTATTACCACATGTCGCATAACGATGTTGTCATGCAAATGTGCAACAAGGAAATTAACAATTTACGAGCATGACAACTATACCCCTATGTTAATTTTTTCAAGTCCTATCATTCCAAGACACCCCGGTCTACCCAAGTTAGTCCAAGTGACCTCCCGATTAACGTCATCTCATCCCCCTAGGTGATTTAGGAAAGTTCATTCATTCCCCCTAGGTGATTTTAGGAGTTCATTTACAAAGCTACAAACAATTGTGGGAAGGGCTATCATTGGCCTTCATAGGGTTGGAGAAACCCCACGGAGCGAGCAGAAGATCCTAAGTGGATGTGGAGGTGATTCAAAGGTCTTGGGACATCATAGAGATGATTCAGGAAGATTTTGGAAGGGCTCAGAGAAGTTGGGGCAGTTTCGGAATTAGGGTTCACAGGCCTAGTTAGTGCATAGGCCAAAACAAGCTGCTAATCTTCGGAAGGTGATTCCAAGCCCTATAATATGGGGAAATCATATTTTCACAACAATTTGACGCATTAGGTTTGTAGGCGGATTTTTTCTGGCACACGTGGAGTACCAAACCAAAATACACATTTTTAGGGATCAAATGGATGAATCAATACATGAGACCCTAAAATTGGATTCAAAATTAAATTTCCAATAAGGATCATATAACATTTTTATGAAAAAGTCCATCAGGAGTTCAATATATCATCGTCGCAAGTTGTCCTCTCGGAGTAAGTTCGAGACTTAGCCAAATTTTGGGAGGACACATGTCAGCTCCAGGATCTTGGCGAGATTTTATGTCCCTGAGGGTCAAGTACATCAACCTTGGAAAAATGCACCCAGCTCCCATGTGACCTCTAGAACCCATATGACCATCAGGATTTCCAGTTCACCCCCGAGTGCAATTTAGAACTCAAATCCCTTGTCGTCGATCTTCGCCACATGTTTGCTCTAGGACTACCATGGAATATGATGTCCCTCATGTGCCTCATATATCAGGGACATAAAACCTTGAAAAATGTGCCCATCCCTCTAGGAGAGATTTTTGATCACCCATGCGCAACCCGGCTTCCACCCCTCAATGCTTTAAAGTTGATATTGGAGAACTCATTCCCTACCGCGAGATCAATGAAACGTATCACCTCCGTGGGTTGCCATGGAAACTAATGTCCCTCACATCCATTTGAGGTGAGGGACATCAGGGACATAAAAATGTGCCTAGCCCCTTGCCATGTATTTTTTGAATATTTAAATCTAGCACTTAGCCATTTTCCCCCTCATTTCTCCTTCACACTCCTCACCATGCCATGGCCATGTTCTTGCTTGTCCAAACACCCAGTCCACCATTTCCACTCCAAACCAGCACCACCATGACTCAAAAATCCTCTAATCCCTGAAAATATATAGGTCTTAGAGAAAAATGGATTGAAATGATGAAGAACGAAGAGAAAACGAAGATTTTTTTCCAGATGACTATGAAGTCACCCGATTGAAAAATCCTCATATCTTGAAAAATACAAGTCGATCAAGATGTTGTCTTTTTACAGAATGCCACATTTTTCAAGGTGATCAAGATGCAACAAATGGGAGGTCAAATGGTTCCCATAATCATTTGTTCCAATAAAATCCTCACTTCGGGCAACATTCACATTCATCGGATTTCCCATCATTCTGGCAATGGAAACGAGCTAAAAAATTACACATGAGCTTCAAATGAAAAACCTATCACAATGGAGTTGTTTTCATCGCAAACGGAGACAAAAACTAGACCTACAAATTTCGAGCTCCATTAATGGCCGCCATGGCAGCTCCGTGCCCGAAGCCATTGCCAGGTTAAAATTTCAAAATTTATTTCCAATCATTCTAGCAGGCGAAATCAAGTGAAATTCGGAGGACGTGACCGCGACGACGAGATGAATCCAAAAAAATATACTCTGTCACAAACCGAGCACCAAAAATCCACTTTTCAAAATAGTAAGCTTTCCTACACATGTTTGCTATTTTTGGAAAGACTTCATTAAAAGCGGCTATGGAAAAGGTAGTGTGCACTAAAGATATCCAAGAAGCTAGAATGATTATCCAGAGAAGAAAATAGTGAAAGTTACCAATTACTAAAAATAGTAAGTCCCTTATGTGGGTGCTTACTAAAAATAGTAAGTCACCCCAAGAAGTGGTCAAAGCAAAGGCAATGTGCATATGATTGAATGAATATTTTCATCACATCAAGATGATCAAGAAGAAGTAAGAATCACCTCTTACCAAAAATAGTAAGTCTCCCATCTGGGCATTTACTAAAAATAGTAAGTCACGCTCAAATAGCAGTTTTGGCACAATGGGACATTTATAACTTCATCACATCAGATATTTCCATCAACGAGGATCATCTGACTTCATCAGGGGTAACATATTCTCTTCTTCTCTCTCTTCCTCTCCGCCAACTTTTTCTCCTTTCAAATGTTATATTCTTTCTTTGCGGTTTGCACTTTTGGATATGCCTTTAAGTCACCTAAAAGTGACTTTAGAAACATAATGTAAATTAAGTCACCTTGATTTTATAAAAGGGACTTAAATATTTTATAGGAATATGAATAGTCTAAAGTTAGAAATAAGGCATATGGAGGGTCATGAAGAAGATGAGGAGTCGAGTCTACTCTATAAATTGTAAAGCCATTCCCATCTCAAAGGGTTGGTCATTAATTTTGTAAGCTCAAGAGTGCATTCTACCTTGAGAGAACAAAGGAGATAGCCAAATTCTTCCATTCCCCTCATTCTCAAATTTCCTCTATTTCCTACACTATGTACAATTTCTACTTGAGCACCAATACAAGAAGAAGGAGTTTCTATCCTTTTTGATGAGAATATTTTAGAAACTTTGAGTTCTCAATCTTACCTCATCTTGTTGTTGTTTGTAGTATTGTTTCCTCTTAATTTCAATGCATGTGATGTAATTTCCAACTAGTGTAATGCAAGTCTCTGATTTCCTACTTGCAACATTAGTTTCTCTTGTCTAATATTCTCACTCCCTTTCCCACTCTCCTAGAAAATTATTCTCTTGCAGGTATCTACAAGATTTGCCACAAGGTCAATGGAGTGTCCCTATTGGATCCCTGGTTGAAAGGCCACCACATAAATCCACCTTTTCACGCTCATGCATATCGACAATTACACAGGTTAAGTAGAGGGAATTAGATTCCCAAAGCATTAGTAATAAATCCACAAGTTTTTCCACTTGAAAAATTTTCTCGCCAAAAAACGAAACACGGGTAATCAATGGAAAGAACGATACATAACACTTGGCCCGAAAGTAAATGTTGAAAGTAAATAAGGGACTAGCTAAAATGAAATATACCCACTAATGCATACACGATAGTGTTGTTTGTCCTACAATGTACGGGTATAATCCATGTTGTTAGAAATCTAGAGAATAAAAATGAAAGGAAACACTAGAGGATCATTAGTAAAATAAGACATAAATAACCTAGCTAGTGGCCCATGGGATGGATGCTTTGAGATTTGGAAATGGAAACATAGGGTTGAAAAATGTTATTTTTTGCCAAGGATCAGAATAGGGTGTGTAATATGTCAAAAAGACGGAAAATATCACGATCCCAATAGAACCGATGGCATATTTTTCGTGGATTGGGAGCTAAAATGATGGGTATTTAAAGATTGAGGACCATCGCAGTGAAATTTGAATAGAAAGATTAGGTTTATATAGGATTTTTGATTTTATTTTCTTATTACTATTTCGGAATTAAGAGAACTAATATTTGAAGTTCAAATTTGGAAATTAACGTGATGATATGGCATGAGTACAAGGAGGAGGAAAATAACAACGAGGAGGAGCATGTGGCGACGCTCAACCACAAGTAAGTCATTGCATTAAATTTTGTTAGGTAGATTAGGAGTAATTTGGTATTTTTAGAAATATGAAGGTATTAGGGGTCATTTTGAGTCAAACTTGCGTCATTAGAAAGGGTAGGACAAAATGCAAGTGGGTTTGGGAGGGATTTTATTTTTATTTTTTTGTTTTGTAGATTTTTACTTTTTAATTTTTAAAATTCTTGCTCGTACAAATTCGGACGCCATCATTACCCCCCGAAACAACAAGGTTGATGGCATCAGGGACATTTAGAAATTTTGATAGGGGCCGATGGTGTAAGCTAGAGGGCCAATGACATAGCAATATTAGAAAAAACATGTAATGATTATGATTTTAGATTTTAAATTGATATTTTGATGAATATAATGCCTAGATTTTGTTGATTTGTGAATGCAAGAATATCAGAGGATCCTCCTATGGAGAGTGGCTGATATAACATGGCTTAATGACTTGATTGCAACATTGTCAAATGTAGAGGTAACAGAGTTGCATGGATGGGGATTTGAGGGCATCATGAAGATGCTCAAGATATTGTTGATCCTAAATTTACTTGCACATGTTTTTTATTGGATGGGAGCCTCGAGCCAACACCTTTCAATAATGGGGAGGCGAGACAATAGAGATGACCATGACACTTCAGGATGTGCATGGGATATTGGGCTTGTCGATTGAGGGAGATCACATGTATTGTGATCTTACCATGGATATTTCAGAGAGGAGGGCCTTGGCCATATGGGCCATAGGAAATGAGTCATATGATGAGGGGATGCTCAACGTTAGATGCAACACAATATTTTCTATAGAGATTCAAGCTATCTGGAAGGTTGTGATGGGAATTACCATGGCACACATATTGTGTCATAAGGAAGATGGGACTATTCCATTGTATTTGGTGGTTGTATGTATTTGGTGGTTATATGGGTGAAACTAGTGTATGATTTATACAAGGTCCGACGAGGGCACATAAGAAGACCATATGTCCCATGATATTATTAAGAGCATGGATATATGAGACATTTCTCATGTATAGGACCACAAGGATGTCATTGGTTATAGTAGCATATTTTTTTGAGAGTACTCCAATGAACAAAAAGACCGAAAGTGAGAGAACTTTCAACATATTGGTAAATATGACAGGTACATCCATATGAGGTCGTATGGGAGCCATATACAGGGAGTGTTGATCGGTGTCCCAAGAAACCCGGGAAGAGGACTTAGATGCGATAGATGAGGTGACATGACATTATTTACATTGGATAGAGACCCATATGATAGATAGGGTACCTGACAGTTTTGGCGATGAGAGATTACTATGACACCACCACTACTATCCTACAGAGACAAAAACATGCGAGGGATGTTGTGAGCATAATAGATAGATTCCACCATTACAAACTCGAGAGTATGGGCCACGGTAATAAAGGGCTAGAGGAAGAGACAAAGAGGTGGGGAAACTCAGGACCCACTAGAGATTATTGTAGTGGGGAGTTTATATGAGGGATCGAATGGAGGACCTTCTAGCACGGACCCATGGGTGGGAGATACGAGCACAAATGGTCCTAGGAGAATAGAGGAGAGAAATCTAGGACCATAGATGAGGATGCATAAGATGTGGTGGTCAGCATTGGGGATGGAGATGGCCATACAACGTGAGATGGGCATAGGGCCCACCATAGGGAGATATGATTTTGGTGCCCCAGATAGATGGGCACAATATGTTGGTTGGAGATCTCATAGCTTCGATGATGCTTCAAGCGGATATTAGGCGGTCGTGGACATGGAGAGACAATCATCGAGCGAGATGGGAAACCAAGTATGAGCTATTGCAATGATTTTATTTAGAGATGTAAATGATAAATTTGATGACTATATCACAATATTGGTATTGACTAGTGAATTTTTGGTTTTGTAGAGTGGACGATAGAGGAGTGGTACTTGATCGAAATTACACACCATGAAAACCTAGACCTAGTAGTGGATATTCAGGATACCTCAGTCATGGTGGAACCCACTTCATTGTTGCACAGGCTAGTCAATAGGGGTGTTTCAATTAGGTGGAGAGGTTGCTTTAGGACACTATAGAGATGGAGAAACGTACAGGTGATATAAGACACCGACAATATATATGTGATGTTGCGGAGCCAATTACAGGAAAAGGGTTACTTATTTTAGGAGAAGATAACATGCCTTTTGGATGTCGGTAGAGTTTCGAGAGAGGATCATGAGGCTAAAGGAAAAACTAGAAAGATCACAGAGAGAGGCCTCTAGAGCCCGATCTAGGGAAAAGTCTCTAGCTCACACATCCTAAGCATCCAACGTAACACATTTGGCATAGAGAATACAAAGAGATCCTCAAGGGGGTGAGGATGTTTGATCCATTTGATGATGTATTTTGATGGATCATGATTGTATGTTTATCGATGTATAAAAATGACTTGAGATATATATATATATATATATATATATATATATATATATATTTTGATTTTGATGGTGTTATTGTTGTAGATGCTTTACCGATCACTTTCCTTTCTTTTCTCATGCATATATGTGGTAATACTTATGGTATTTACGATGAATGATAATGATAATTAGGATAAGTAGTCCGTGAGAGAGAAGATAAATCCTAGAAAGGTTAATGACCTAAGAAAGGATGTATAAGACCGTGGCGATTCACTAGGAAAGGCTAGGGAGAATTGAAGCCAAGATTGGTGGAATCAAGAATGCGATACTCCAACGGTAGGAGATGTAAGGGAAAAAGAGACATGATGATAAACCCAAGCGGGTCGAGAGCCCAAAAAAGGATAAGAGAGTTTGAAGATGTGTGTAAAAACCAAAGAAAGGAGGGGACACCTCGGCTTTAATAAGAAGGGGCCAGAGCGCAAGCGAAAAATAGATCGGCTAGAGGTGAAATTAAGGTACTTCTAAAGGATATGCTTAGCCATGAGGGGAAAATGATTGTAGAGTATTAGTGATGATATCATCTACTTGGCTCAAACTGTAACTTTGGGCACGAGTCATAGGACCTCAATAACATATTGTGTGATATTTAGTTGTTGATGGACTTCAGACCATGTGGTAAACAAAGTGTCATCTATTTGGTCCTCCAACTGAGAGAGGATTCTACGCCGAATGTCACTAAGAGTGGGATAGGGCTCACAATGGGGTGGAGGCCCATATGTAGGTTATGGTCTAGATGGTTTAATGGAAGGTTGGTGGCTCAAGAGGAGTCACCCTACACTTGTTTCCACATGAAGAGGAATTGGGAAATGGTTGCCTACCATGCATGAATTGACAACTGCATCGATGTGAGCGAGATCCATAGTGCAAAAAAATATAATGGGGGGGCCGGTGTAAGGCCATGTAGCCTTTCAAGGTTGATCTCTCCTAACCTCGGCTTTAAGCTTTTTCACATGTTGTTTGTAAGCTCTACAATCGAGATACATAATTCCCTAAAGCCTCATGCCATGTACAATATGTAAGGGAGGATGTGAGTAGTAGAGCCATGTTGTACATGACATGAGGCTCTAGAGCATGATGTATCCGATGATAAGGGTTGGCATGGATAATGTCGGTGGATCTTTCACTTCATTATCCATGAGATCATCAACTTCATAGTCAAATCCTGATATCGAGCCCCATTTGTATATATGAGGAATATACCATGTGTTTTAATGGAGTTGTGAGGAGAGGGTGAGGCTAGTGGAGATGTTTGAGGCTCGGTGTACCCGATCTGCTAGAGGAGGCTTGAACGAATGTGAAGAGTCTTCTTATACAAGAATGACATTCACATCGAGTGAACATGTTTTGGAGGGTGTTTTGGTAGTGCCAAATTCTATTCCCACATGTCCCACATTTGGGCATAATTGGCCAAATGGGGATCGTCCAAGGTGTAACCGTCATCATAGTCAGGAGTGGTAATGTTTATTGCACAATAATAAACTATGGTTTCAAGTTGAACCATTTTTTCTGGTGAAGCTTGAGGTGTACATGCAATTGTGACAAGGATAGGTGGTTCCTTCTTGTGAAGTTACAAGTTAGTAGGAAATTGGGATATAAAATATTTGGTAGATCATAGGTGTTGATTCTAATAGTAATCTCATCCGGATTGTCATCATTAGAATCCAAGATATTGGGAGGCTTGCTCTCGATCAATTCTGGATGACAGAGACATTACTATGAAAAAGAGACTCGAATGTGATAGTTAAAGCATTGATATTCATGGAATGGGATTGGAGATAGTTCTTGGAGGGTGTGGAATTTATACACCCCCTTTTTTTAGAGTGTCATAATTCCAAGGATTAGGATCACCTTGAATCTTATATACTTCCCTTTGATGTGAAAAATTGACACATTGATATGCAAAAGAGGTGAACTCATGCATACGGTGGGTCCAAGTTTGACTTAAGAGGATATTATAAGATAGGGGAAGTTAAAGATCATGACTTTCACACACATGGTCCTAGGAGGAATAGTGATAGGTAGCCAAATACAACCCATGGGAGTCATCTTTCGATGAACATACCTCGAAAAGTAGTATGTGTGGTTTTGAGGTTATCGATTGAGTAATAAAGGGATTTGATGAAGTCTAAAGATGTCACACAAGTGCTAACACCTTCATCAATGAGGACACGCTTGACTATGTTTTGACCAATTTATACAGAGATAAAAAGTGTAATATTTTCTTCCCAAAACAAGAGCTTGTATGCGATCATAGAAGTGATGGGAAAATGAATGTAAGTTTGAACATTAGTGATACAATCCATACAAATGGAAAGTTCATCAAATTTCTAGAGGATGAATTTTTATGAACCTTGCAATGTAGGAGACTACCCCAAAGTAGGAGGGAAAGGGATGTTTATGTCAAATAACACAGTCATAAGATGCTCATGATGGTGAGGTGACGTGCGCATGAGTTCTAAAAATGGAATTAGACCAGGAATTTGTGACAATTCTTCCAAAATATCACACTCATCACGACCGGGGAGAAGAAGGTTGAGATTGTTGAGGATCCTCAAAAATAGGTTCAGAAGGAGGGGATGGATTAAAGATACTTCAAAATTTTCTTTTTTAATGCTTGACACCATTGGCCCAACATGATTAAGAAGGCATCTTTGATGATTTTGAAAGACATAAGGGTAAATGATGGGATTTTGGCTCTAGTGAGTTCAAGGTTGAATTTATGAAGGGTATTCAGGTTCTATATATGATATACCACACCTCACATCATTTATGGAAATTGTGTTCTCGGGAGGATAATCGGGGTTAACACATTTGTTGTGGTGTTTTTGATTTCATAGAGATTTTTCCCGATTTTGGTTAGGAATAAGATTAGAGAAAACATCGAGTTTTTCATTGGCTTGATTGATGACATCTTGATGATCCTGTTTCTTTTGAGCATATGATTCTTGAATGCTTTAGTCAAATGTTCTCTAGTGATGGATTCATGGTCAAATTGAGGACCTAAGAATAATGTGATGGCAATCGTGTGAAGGCCACAAAATTCTCATTAGAATGGCCCTAGTTAGCGTGCCACCAACATAAATTTTCTCATCATGTCATTGAGGGATAGGTTGAGAAGGATCAAGGATCTGACTAAATGGTTTAGGCATGTGTCATCTCAACTCATCCTTGGTCAATGGATGATAATAAACAGGATGGTTCTTACTATTATTAGATTTTGGATCAATATTAAAGACATTCCTATTTGAAGAAGCCATAAGAGGAAGGGTATTTGAGACCCCATCATCCGTGGCATTATTTTTCTTTGAATTTTGAATGATATGTATCTATTTAGTCACTTGAGTCTTAGGAGGAGACTTCTCCATTCCCTCATGAAGCAATATTTCTTTTTAGCTTGTTCAAAAGCTTCATCCAGGGAAGTAGGAGAAAAATACCTAACCTTGTATTGAAGGCAAGGTTCTAAAGCTCAAAGGAAGAGTTGGAATAAGCTATCATTTGGCATATTATGTTATGACTTAGTAGATATAGAATTCCAACATTTGATAAATGCTTGAGCTGATTCATTCTAATGTTGTCTATATTTTAATGAAAGCATTGATGTTATTCTTAGGTAAATCATGATATTGGAATTCATTAACTAGGGTTGTTACTAGATATTTTAGCTCCACTATGGAGTTAGGGGGAAAAGTGTGATACTAGTCCAAGGCATCCCCAGTAAGATTCTTAGCTAAAATTTTAGTGGTAGCGTAAGAATTAACTTTAATAAACTCTTTATAAATATTTATAAAGGATTTAATGTGTAGAGTGGGATATATTGATCCATCATATGAAATGGATGTGGCATTCCTCCAATATCCATGCTAGCTATGTAGGGAACTAGAGGCTCTTGTTCGACTTCCCATGAAAGATTTTTGTGTATAGGAGGTTGGGTAATAGGTTCCCCATTAGGTCCATTAGGTAAAGCGGGGAGAATTGTACCCCCAGAGATCTTAGGTTATGCTTTGGTTGACCATTTGAACCATGTTGGTTTGCATTTGAAGGAGGCCGGGATGTAGTGGCATTTATTAATGGCTCATATTATCTATGAGCAAGAGGATAAGATTAGTGGGGTTAAAGCTAGAGGCATTTTCAGATGAGACTACCATAGTAGCCTTCCCACTATCCACCCTATTTTCAAGTTACTCAGATACAAAATCAAGAAGATGTTTATGGATTACTGAATCAGGGTTCCCCTTTGTATTGAGGAAACTTATAAAGGAATTTTTGGATCTTAGGTGGAAGATCAAAGATGTCTTCAATATGAATTTCTTCCTCTTAATCATATGAGATGTTTTTATTGCAAGTATTTTACTTCTTCCTATTAGCTCCAATCACACAACAATTTGGATACAAGGGTAAACTGGATTCTATTTATGAAAATTATTATTCATCAAATTTGGAGAGCCCCATGCTAAGATACTCCATGATGGAGTGTTTATCTGACCCAAAAGAAGCTCAAAAGAATAATATATTGACATAATTGGCCCTATAAAAGGGTTTCATAGGGGCCAAAGGCATCTGTGGTGATGTTTAGATAGAATAGAAAGGATCATCCCTATACAAAATTGACATAGGGGCTAATGAAATATGGAAAGATTGATTTGTAGGGATTTTTACTAAATTTTAAGGACTGAAACAAGGTAAAAATGAAAAATGGGTGATTTTAATGAGTTGTGCTCGATTAGAAGGTACAAAATAAGATTCATATTGGGTTCAACAAGGATGTATGGAAAGAAAAAAATGTGTCTAGACACTGTGTACTCTTATCATCCATTCAACTAGGGTATCGAGGCAACGAGTAAGGGACACACCAAGACCGACACAAAAGCAGATAGAATTAAAAGGGGGTACAAGGACCGCTAAGATTACATACCCAAAGGGAAGTAACCCTTACACTAGGAAAACCTAAGGTTTCCAAAGCCCTAGGTCGAAGAATAGGAAGGAACCCTATTGGGGCATTGCTACTATGGGGGTGATAATGAACAAAACAAGCATGCAAAGCCTATGCTTAATCAAAGTAAATCATGTAACATGAAATACAATATCCTAGCCTAACATGTGCATAAAATACTAAGCTAACATAAAATCAATAGTTGATGTAGGATAATACTCTATAAAAAAGGACAAGCTGGGTTAGAGCACTTACCTATTGGGACACAGTCTCTAATGCATCTATCTCCCAAAGGACCATACACAAAGAGAGAAAAATGTTTGGGTGGAGAAGGGGAAACAATCCAGTCCTAGCTCACTATAGGTTACCCAAAGTGCAAGTAAACCAATCCAAACAAGAATAATCTCCAAGCCCAGAGTCAAGATGCAAGAAATCCAAGATCTGAGTGAGCATATATAACTTGACACAAGATAATAAATCTAATGGCGAGTTCCTTTGTGATATGATATGATGATCATTAGCTGAAAATGTATGTGTGGGTATTTATACTGATGCCGTCTCTCATGGGCAAAGGTGTTGGACAAGGATTTGAAAATGCACCGACGCAATCACCCATGAGCGATGGTGTCAACTAGGGAAGGAAATGTGAGGGAGTGTGTGTAAGTTTTATGGAAAATAAAGGGAATGTAAGAAAAAATAAATGTGGTCATGAGAAAGTAAGATGTCGAAAGGAATGTGGAGGAAAATAAGAAGATAAGAGCAAAAGAAGAACATAAATAGGACCAAAATCCATTCTCTCTCCATGTATCATCCCTAACCTAATGGTTACATGAATAACCATACCCTTATCCTAGAACAAGCCCCTTAAGGCACCCATTCCCAGAAATAGATGTATTAACAACCTCTAACCTGAAAAGGGAAATTTGTAGTAATAGGTATGAAAATAGAAAGCGTAAAAATTAGGTGTATACACCCACTACATGATATTAAACCCCATAGTGAGCATTATTATGAGGATAATAACAATGTTATATACTAAGAAAAATTTACACTTCTATCTAATTTTCATTCTCAACTTCATGAAAATCCTCATCACATTGAGCCTATTATCAAAATTCTTCTTGTTGTTAAGCTTGCGTGTGACCATTTATCTAATGAAGCTTCTCTTTTAGGCATGCATCAATTGTCTCTTTGTGCATCAAAAATTTCTACATCCATGGTATCCACATCCTTAGGATACTTCGTATTCCCATACATAATGTTTCTATGCTTATTCCATAGCCATAATTTCTACTACACCTCCCATCTCTAATGGTTCACATGCCTCTTCATCTAACACACAAGCTCTTGAAACCATTGTTCACACATTACAAGATAAAATATTATAATTACAACAAGGTATGTCCACTTCTCTTCATGCTCTGGACTCGACCCAATTCTTACACAATCAACTAGTTCATGAGGTTGCCAATTGCTCTTTACATCTTGGTTTTATTGAACCTAAGCTTTATATATTTGATGTAAAATGTGATCCCGTTTAATATATTAAATCATTTCATGTGGTTTGCATCCATTATACCTCTCATGAAATATTTTACCAAGTTGTTCCCTATGAGTATTCATGACTTTACATTACAATAGTTCTATTATCTCCACACACATTTTGTGCATTCTTTCCTTACATTGGAAAACCAATTTTTAGCTCATTTTTCTATCAACATTAGAGATAAAGTTTCTTAAGAAAAAATGTCCAAGCTACACCAAGGATTTGATGAATATGTCAATGATTATGTATTGTGTTATTGGACTATGATTTCCAAAATGAATAATATCCTAGTTGATCATGACTTGTAAGATCTTGTTACACAAATCTTACTTCCTCCTTTAGAAGAATAGATCATGTTGATCATCTATTCCATACACTCAAAGAGTGTGAAGCTAAGTTATTAAATATGACTAAGCTCAAGTTTTTTTCTAGCACTTCTAATACTTTTCATGCTAAATCTCATAGCAAATTTACATTTAAGGGAAAGGCCAATGATGTTAAAGCTCCTCCCAAATATATTGTCAATGTTATTACTCAACCTATTCGATTCTGACAATTACAACCCACTTGATGAAAATTTACATGTTTACCATGTCCTCCTAATGTTTTCCTCATATATTTTCTTAAGTGTACTCTTGTGTCTCTCCCTCCATTTAAGGTTAACATGAGCAAGCCTCAAAGTAAGGATTTTAATGCCAAAGCCTATTATGACTATTATCGATGTGCTGGTCTTTCCAAGGATAGATTTGTAAAGCTTCATCATGTTATCCATGATCTTATTGAATCTAATTCCATTGAATGGGATGATCCCACTAATTCTTCTAAGCTAACCAAAAAAATTCTAAATTTAAAATATTCAATGATGTTGGGTTGATAATTTCAAGTGGGATAATTTTATTTAATAAACTTAGTTGGTCTTGAAAAATTTGAAAAGAGTGAGACAATATGACCTTTCACCCATCCTATATATATATAGGATGATCGCTCACGGGATTGGAACTGATCAAGACAATAAGAGCTAATTATTATGACTTCTATGATCATTATAATATTTGTATAAGTGAATTATATATATGAGACACGGTATGTAATTATCTGTGTGAGACCAATGAGTAGAGTGGAAGTGTTGGGTTAAAGATATGATAAATTCTTAATATAGAAAATGATTTATCAGTGGGGTTTTCCTTCGGGTTTCCCCACTTAAATCAGTGTTCTCTATCTCATTTTACTTTCTGTTATTCACTTGAGATCATATTATTTAAGATCTATAATCTGCCATCTATTTTAAGTTAATTCGATGTTTAATTTAACTACACATCACAATGTATAATCTATGACATTTTTATGGTGGATCTATAATTGGTTAATTATAATTCTGTCGTTTCCCTAACATGGTATTAGAGCGGACAATTATGCATGTGCAGGATCGATTTGGGAGCTTTTAATTTGCTAGAGCGAAGAAGCTTGAAGTTTATTCATGGATCTGCAAAGCCCTAATTGTTCCACATGATTGTCTTGAAGCTAACCAGGTTTAAATTTCTAATTGCATCCCATTTTTTTGAAAATATTGGTTAAATTACTGTTTAGATCGTGTTTGAGCAATTGTGTGCTTGGATCTCTATTTTTGCATTTTTTTTAGTGGTTTTCAATGTAAATCCGTCACTTGCTAGATTATTTTTAGTTTTTTGCACTGTTTATAGCCATTATAGCTATTTTTTTTACTATGGATAAGAAATATAACTTTAGTTTTTGTTAGTTTGGAGTGTTTAAATCCACCCCAAATTTTAAATATTTATTTATTTTGGATAGATCTGCTTTTGCAAAAGCTTTATCCAATCATTTAGTGCCACATGGCTTTCTGTGTTAGTTTTTATGAGATATTTTCGTTATTTGAAGAATAAAAAGTGTAAGTGTTCCTATTGCAAGAATACTAGACATGAGGAGCATCAATGTATGAGAAAACAAATATATCACATAACTCATTTACTTGAGAAGAATAATATAGGTGTTCTTGAATCTATAAAAAAATGCTCAAAGTCCGAGTCTTCTAATGTAAAGGAATCCAAATCTGATAAGAAGAAAGGAAAGGCCATTGTAGCTAGAGTTTCTCCTTCATCAAAGTGGATAATTAATATTGGTGCCTCGCACCACATAGGATATTTACATGTTAAATTTTCCAAAATTGATCTATGTGGCATGTCCCAAATAAATTTGGATGATGATACTTTGGTGTCAGTTGGTAGTAGTCAATTGGTAGAAGTAGAAGGTGGAAAATTTAACCACATGTTGAGTGTTCTAGATCTCTCTACCAATCTCCTATCGGTTTAGAAAATCACTCATCTTGGTGAAGGAATGTGAGTGGAATTTAATCCTAACTTAGTGATTATTTGTGAGCTTCATAGTGAGTCTACAGTGGCTGAGGGAAAGGTGGATCATCGAGTCATGGTTATACACCTTCTCCCACTTTACTTTTGATTCGATTCCTACTACCTTGTTCACTATGCAAATGATGTTAGTAAGCTATGTCATGAGCATTTTATTCATTTACACTATCATTATCTTGAACAATGAGCAAAAATTAGATGGTCGATGATTTACCCCGCATCAAATTTTCTAAGGTTCTTTGTGAGGGTTGTGCCCTCGGGAAGCACCCCAAATAAATTTTTGGCAAACAAATGGCTTGGAGAGCTTCTCATCATTTGGATCTTGTTCATAATGAAATTTCTAGCCCTTTCCCATCTCCTTCATTTACTATAGATATTTATATACTTACCTTCATTGATAATTTTTTTGTTAATCTCAAACAAAAATCTAAATTTTCGATCACTTTTGAGACTTCAAAGATCTTTCTAAGAAATAAGCTGAAAGGTCTATCATGGTTATTTAAACTAAAAATGGAGGTGAGTATGTGAGTAATAGGTTTGAATATTTATGTACCTATGAAGGGATTAAATTTTAGCATATAATTTCTTATAGTCCTTTGCAAAATGGAGTTCTAAAAGAAAGAACTAAAAACTTAAGGAGCTGGCCATTGTTATAGTTACCTCTAAGTCCCTTCCTCCGTAGTATTTGGTGAAGTCGTGAACTATGCTTGATACATTCGAATCATGTTCCACAAAAGTAATTAAGAGGATGACACCCTTTGAATCATAATATGGATGTAAACATGATGTTGAGAACTTTCACATCTTCAAATCAAATCTTTATGGATCAAATTCCCAAAAAGAGACCCAAGGCCTTAAAACCATAGTCCATACCTTGTATATTTGTAGGGTATCTTGATGGCGTGAAGGGATATAGATTTTTGAACCCTACTACTCATCAAATTTATATTGAGAGAAGTGTGAAGTTTGATGATTCATCTTCTACTTCCACTTCTCCACCCATTAAGGTCCTTATCTTGCTCTCGATTCTAATTCTAATTCTTCCGATGATGATCCTATTTCTCCTTTTGATCCTCTCACTCCTCATTCTTTAGAATATTTTATTTCGAAAGTAATGATGATGAGGACTTTTCCCTTCTCACTTGAGTGAATACTATAAATATTATGAGGTTGAATATCCACCTAGTCCTTGTTGGGCTAGGAAGACCTTGCAGAGTGTTAGAGATTGGATAGAGGATCCTTAGGGTGAGAGATGAAATCATTTAGAGTTCATTGTACCCCACACCTTCTTTACCTCTACTTCGATGTTTAGTCTTTCTAGGAGGCTTTATAGATTCTGAGTGGCATTCTACCATGGATGAGGAGTATTATTGACTCATGAAGCATGATAATTGGGATCTCACCCCTCTTTTAAAAGGAAGAAAAATAGTTGTGTGTAACATAAAAATTATGGTGCTTTGATGGGAACGTTGAGAAGTATAAAACATGACTTATAGATAATGGTTTCTCCTAGGTAGCTAGGATTGATTATTTAGAGACATTTTTTTCTATTGTGAAGATGAATTCCATTCAATTGAACCTTGTCATTGCATCCGAAATAAATGGAAATTCCATTAGATGGACGTTAAAAGTGTATTCCTTCATGGGGACCTAGAGGAAGAGATCTATACGAAACAACCTATAGGTTAGGTCGATGATTCCTCCCTCATTTGTAGGTTAAATAAGTATATCTTTGGCCTTACAAAATACCCTCAATGTTGGTATGCCAAGATGGTCTCCTTTCTTTTTGCATCAGGGTTCACTAGGTGTCATTCTGACCTAAATGTTTACATTATGTGGTAGGATGAATCCATACTCATCCTTGTTATCTATGTTGCTAAATTCTTGATTATAGGTAGATCTTTCTCGATCATTAATTCAGTGAAGACTTACTTAGCCAATAAGTTCTCCATGATTGACTAAGGTTTTCTTTAGTACTTTCTTGGGATATAGATTTCATAATCTGACTTGGGAATTATGATTGTGTAACCTAAGTACACCCTTAATTTTCTAGATAGGTTTCACATGTTTGATTTTAATCCATATCATACTCATTTCCTTTCTAGGGTTAAATTAGTGTTGATTACTCCAATACATTAGTCGATTGTTCCCTTTATTTCCAGTTGGAAGGGAGATTGATCTATTTGAGTCACACTCGGTCAGAAATTTTGTATGTTGTTGGCATCATGTCTAGATTTACATAGGAGCCTCATAAGATGCATTGGAGAGAAATAAAGTGGATCCTTCATTATGTTCATGGAACTCATACATATGGAATTCAATTCTTATGAGGGATAGATATTGATCTAGTTGGATTAAATATTTTGATTAGGTCACTAATCTCGATCATAAAAAATATACCTCAGGCTACAATTTTTCTCTTAGTTTGGGTCATTTGGTTGGTCGAGAAAAAAGAAAAATGTGATTACGATATCTTCTATAGAGGTAGAATACAGGGGAGAAGTCAAAACTACCCACAAAAATGATTAGGCTGCAGGTATTTTGATAAAGTTTGGTATTCTCTTTCACAGGCCTATTGTTATTTATTGTAGAACCATGAGCAATATCTCAATTTTATGAAATCCATTCAACATCAAGGGATGAAGCATATTGAGATCCACATGAACTTCATACAAGATCTAATTCATGGAAACATCATGACTTATAGTATTGTTAGAATTCTGATCAAATTTATAGAGATCTTTACCAAACACTTCACTTTGAAGCCAACTTCCTTCATTAGCACTTTCTTCTTGGGACGAGGTCCTATTAAGCCACTCATCTTCTTCGAGCCTTCTAGTCCTCTTATCATCTTATTATTTTTAGAAATATCATATTTTATATAGGGTTACCTCATAAGTCCTTTAGTTTTTAGGACCCATATGGCACATCTTTCTTAGTTGTCTATGGGGTTATATTTCTATTTCTAGCTTTTCATCCCTTTACCTTAACTTTGATGAAGGGTGTGTTGGTGTGAGTGTTTTCCATGTCATGTTGAGGAATTTTCCACCTCACTTGGTGAGTCATCTCACTTAGGTGATGTCATAGGCCTCTAAGAGTTATATGACATATAATTTTTTTTTCATAAACTATTTCATTCTCATATGCGTCATTGGCGGCGTCATACGGGAGTTACATCCCACCTTGGGAATTGTAACTCATTTTATCCTCATTGGGAATTATTTCCTAGGCACGAGTGTTACACAACACTCCCATATGTATCATATTTTTTATCTATGAGAATGAGTAGTGCTGGCTTCCGATGCATGATTCTTGTTATTTGATTAACCTCTTGTTGATTACTTAGAGTATGTTCAATTTTAATGGAGTGAAACCTTGTTGTACACATACTTTACTTTTGATCCTCATATTTTAATATCACGGTCTTCCCCAACTTTATTTCTTGAACCATTCAACCTTAATGGGTATTCATGATTCTCTTATACCTAGGAACTCTTTCCTTGATCTTTGCACTCCCATGAATTTGGTTGGCCAATTGAGTGCTTTCAAGTTCAAAAGGTTTTAACATATTTTAATACACCCTTGTCGAACGTTGGAGACACTGTGGACTGGTTCTACATGGAAAAAATGATGGGATTTTTTGTTTATAGGCCTTCTCTTACATTTTTTTAAATTTACGAAGGCCCGAAAATGTGACACATTTCCTCAGTGAAACCTTCCCAGAAAAAACTTAACCACTTTAACTGTTTTCCCAAAAATAATGCAAATGAATCCTTTTCTCCACTTATTTATCCAAGTGTGTGCATAAATAAACCTATCCATATTCCTCCCCCTTACAAATATGGGATATTTACGTAAGTGTAAAACCAAAGGCAACCACCATCCTTTAAAATGTGAATGCACAACATGGATCAGAAGGAAAATAAAAACTTCAATGAGACTTCCTTTTAGATGGAGACCTCAAAAAACATGAATACTTGAATATTAATGTGATCAAAGGGTATTTCACTAAGAGACAATTGTTAAGCACTCTAGAGATGTCCTAAAAAATATGTAACATCCATTAGATATCTTGAAATTCATTCAAAGATACTATTGAACACCATATGAGTTGGGGATATTCTTAAACAAATGCATCCTTGATAATAAGATCTTAAAACACCCCTTTAGTAACTTTAAATGATCATTATTTCACTGTAAACCATAAAAATATGCAAAATAGAGGTAGAAATGTCATAAATCGGGGAAACAAGTTTGAGTGTGATTTGGTTTCCCAAAATGAGCAAGAAGTTTATTTTAAAAACACCTTGAACATAAAATTTTAAACACAAGGCCCCTAAAATTGAAGTGAACAATTTTAGGTGCCAATACTATTCACTATGCATAATTATTTATGAATAAATATTTTTAGCCCATCTCTAAAGAGACCATTATTTGTATTATAATATGCCAACATTTACTTCTTCCATTCTATGTATTAATAAATTAGTAAGATGGAAATCCATTTCAGTAGTTCTCTCACACGTTCATTTCGAGGGGGTTAAAGTTTCTTAAATGCACATGGTAATGAGGTTAAAGAATAGGGGAGTGTTCCTTGTAACTATTCAATGATAAAGGAAAATGCTTGAGTGAATGAATATTTTTATTAGGTGTTGAGCCCAAAAAAGTGACTAAGTCTGGAGAAGAGAATCAACATGCATAAGGAAAGTAAGGGAAAAGGTGCTCAAGGAATTACACGTGGGAAAAAAGGAGTGCATGTGGGAAGTTCAAGGAGTTACTGACAAAAGTTCAGGGTAAACATAGAGCACACAAAGGTTAGTGCGTGAAGTTAGGATAGGGTTTAAAGACTTAACCACATCATTGGATATGGTACTTGCATGGAAAACATGTGAAGACATGAGTAGGCATGACGAGTGGATAAGGTTACAACTTGGAGTCTTGGAGCTCAAGGAAAGAATATTCTAGAGGGGAATCATTACGGTTAGTGGATGATAATAAAGGATCTGTTAAGTTGGCATAGGCACTCGATCATGGATGGGCATGATTCCACTTGGCATGTGACCTACTCATGAGTAAAGCTAAGGCGGTGAAGGGGAAATCCCTCCCTATTTAAGAATGTGCTCGGATCTAAAACAAACGCGATAAGAGAGAGAAGAGATGGTGCGAGAGACCAATCAAGAAATATTTAGGTGCATGGAAGAATATAGTTAGGGATCTCTGTGTAGATTCATTTGTAGAGTTAGAGTGTCATTCCTTGATGTACTCGGTCTGATATGACCCTCTTTGATGTAATATGGCTACTGTAAATTATAAATCAATATATGATGCTTTGTTCTAAATATCTATGCTCATGGGTACAAACCCCTTGTGTCCTTTATATTGCTCATGGCTTAGATCTGATTCCTTTATATTGATATAATGTATACATCCTTTTATGGTTCATCTATGCTTAGATTTAGTGTTTTGACTTCTTTGCTAAAATGGATACGTGCATTTTTTGTTCTATAACCATTCCTCCTTTAATGGAAGACATTCTTATGAAGCTCATATAAAGGATGGGCTCAACATTTATGCATGCCTTGAGTGATCACCTAGATAATGTTGGGTGATAGGCCAGCGCGTTTGGAGTTTAAAGGGAGTAGGGAAATGAGACTACATTTTGGTTCCATTTCTAGGACCTCTTTTGAAGCTGTTGTGAGAATGGTGTGTGATGACAAAATGCTTGACCTTGGACAACATCGAGACTTGGCTTAAAAGCACGGAGGATGAGTTTTCTCAGAGATTTAATACTGGATCTGAGTTTGATGCACATAAATGGGTAGAGGAGCACTTGTATCATGAGCTCTATGAGACATTATTTTGTTGTTTCCCAGTAGAGTTGTATGAATGGTTGTCAACATATGCATCAAGGAAGATTTGGTATTATAGACCTCGTGTTTAGACCCAAGAAGAGTATCAAAGGCTACATGATGCTAATCTAACCTGGAATTATGTTGTTGATAAGTGGTGGAGTGGAGTGTTGACTAGCTATACCTTGGAATACATGATTTATATGTATTCTTTCCCAGAGATCCTGATTTTTAGTTTTTGAGGGAGCCAAGAGGATCATTCTTGCATGCTATATTGTTAGCCATTAAGATCCTGATCATCACTATGAGTATGGAGGAATTTCCTATGGTGACTAACTTCCCACTAGGTATGGGGTGTGGAAGCTGGTGTGGTGAGAGATGGTGGACCTTGCGATGGAAATGGAGAGAGAGGAGAGGTGGCTCAAGTATAATGAAGTGTGAGAAAGGGAGTTAGAGAGATAACGTGAAGTTGCAGGAGTGATGGAATTATGGAGGAAGACATTGCGGGAAGGATTTGAAGTTCACACAAAGAAGGTGGAAACTCCGAATAGTTTGTGCTACCCCATCTTGGCAAGTGTGGGAGAGAAACCCCTTGGCTATTGGTGAGATCTAGTTATATAGAGAAAGGAGGAAAGTTGTACACTCACATCTTAGCCCACTTGGTGACCAAACCCTAGCACTTAGTTTTCTAATTCCTAAGATAAGTGTTGTTAACTGGTTGGTGTTGGTATTGGTAGTCAAGTAGCACCTAGTAGATATAATTTTTCATTTAGTTCATCTATGGAAACATAGACATTTCTTGTGTTTGGAGGCATCCTATCTAGCACATCATTTGGGAAAAGTGTGGGTACACAGAGTTTGGGTATCACATCTGGAAGTGGTTCAACGTCATATACTTGTCGGTGTATAGTTTATCACAAAGGTGGGTATGTAGAGTGCAAGCTGCGTCATGCCCCTCATATGTGATTGGGGGAGGATGTAGTGGATCAGGAGGAATAAGAGCTAGTGGATCTAGTGATAAAGGAAACACATGAGGGAATCAAGGTCCTAGATCTAGTGGGAAAGGGCCACAACACCATCAACAGGTGTTTTATGAGATGTCTCTTCACTTTCTTGATTACAAGGGTGTTGAGGATGTTGTAGAGCATGTATAAAAATGTGAATTGCTATGGTGTGCTAACGGTATCACCGCCCCGGAGCGAGAAAACAAGCTAGTTTACAACTACGTTATAAGGGCACGCTCATACAGTACTGAAGTATGACCCACATCGAGGCGGTGGTGGATTACACTGCGCGTTGTATGATGCCTTTATGGAGGAATTCCAAATTCATGAATTTGAGCAAAATAGCATCAAAGACGTTGAAGGAGATTCAACAAGGTATGGCTAAGAGTGTGTGAGAGTATGATGTGCATTTCAAGATGCTCTGTTGAAATTATCTTATGATATTCATCACTCACATCATTCTCAGTGGTTCGTCGGTGGTTTAATAACACCTTTTAGATGAGTGCTTTCACATTAGACTTTCACGGACTGCGTGAGGCCTTGAGGCTACTCTATGCACCTTTGAGACCATTAGAAGTGTTGATACTAGGGTAAGCCCCTTTTTGGAAACACAGATCATTTCCATGGAAAAGAAACTACAAAATGTTTCTATGAACTCAGCTCATGAGACCCTTGATGGACTATGGTACACAAATTGTGAGGCAAGAGGACACAAAAAGGATAGTTTCCCATGAAAGTTAGTGTGTGTCATGTCATTGGATTGTGAAATTTGTCATGAAGATCATGGTCTAAGTAGATGCCCCTTGTTGTAACATGTGCTCCACAAGAACGCAACTTCTTATTATACAATTTTCTCATCTATGAATAACGATACAAAGAACTACCGATTGATAAACCAAATCCATGATGCAATTGATATTGGTGTGCGCCAGACCAACATTGGAAGAAATTCTAAGAAAAAGGTCGTTAGTATGAAGGGAACAAAGATGGAGGTGGTTGAGGAAGAGGTTTTTACAGAGGATTCAGAGGCCATGGTGGTCAAGGAGGTAGGATTGAATTTCCCCATGGAACTTGTTACAATTGTGGATCTACTGAACACTACAAGTGCGAATGTCCATATTTTCTATAGTGCTCATGGTGCGGAAGAAGCATAAGTATGAGGAGTGCCCTGAGTTATATGAGCACATGAGCCAAAACCAGAGGAAGGAAAAGGGCATGGGAATGGTGAGTGTGAAGCAAGATGATCTACAGTGGATGCCTAGGGTAGCACATAACCTTGAATTAGAACATGTCTTGGTGACTACACAAGCTAAGGCTGCGCGTGTCGGGAAGTACCAAAGAAAAGGCCTCTCATTACAAGAGAAGAGGTATTACATGGGAAATATCCTGATCCAAATCATCAGAAAGAGGTCTACCAAGAGACCATGGAGGTGATTAGAAACCTGCAAGGGATATTTAGTGTTTGAAAGAGCAATCGCAAAAGTTGGAATAGGAAAAGAATGCTTGAGGTCCCTCAGAAGGACATGGATGAGGTTAGAGAAGTGTGTAGGATGCTTTGAGACAAGATAATATTATCCCTATGTTAGGAGAGTGGCGAGAGAAAAAAGTACCGTGCATTGGAGGTGATCACGAAGGTAATTCTTGCATGCTAATATGCCCCCTCATAGTATTGATTATGACAAAGAAATCACATTGAATGCAGTTGTGGATGGATGGATCTTGAGCAACATTCTGATTGACACGGGTGCAAAGGTCAATGTTCTCACTTTAGATGCATGGAATCAGATGGGGAGGCCCCCATTACAACCATCTTCAAATGTGTTGTATATGGTGAATAGGACAAAGGATATGCCCATTGAAGTATTGAAGGATGCATCCATAACCATTCAAGGGAAAATTTTATTAGAGATTTTGAAGTCTTAGTGCTTGCCAAGGAAGATAACTTTCCAGCCTTACTTGGATGCCCCTGGTGTTATAAGAATAATGTTGACTTGTGCTTTAACAAAGGGTACATAAGTTTTGAGAACAAAGAGGAGCACGTCATTATTCCACTGATGGATGGGAAGTCTCGTGCCCTATGTAGAACCTTTGGGAGAAGAGGACCTAGATAGAATCTATGTGCACACCATTAGAGACCCCAAGGTTATCCATCCATTAGGAGAAGGAGTCATTCAATGGGAAGATGCTTAGTCCATGAGTGATATAACTAGCATTACATGTGAAAATTGGGTGCACAAGACCTATGAGTTGGTTAGACATCAATTGAAGGGCATTGAATCACATCGCCAAGGTGCTCTCGATTAAGATCCTAGGAGGAAGATAATTACCTAGTTACACTGGAGAGGGTAACCTTGATGTCTTTCTCGCATGTGATGGAGGTACAATGGACATGTCAGATAGAAAGGAGGAATATGATTACTTATACCTTGCACGTAACAACAACGCGTTAGTGGGTGACCCATCGAGACAATATTCTAGAGTGGCACGAAGTGAGAATCACGTTCTCTTGTTAGGTTTCTCCGGAGTAATGCACCTTCTAAAATATACAACTATCATGGGAAGGAGTCTACCTCATTCCACATCTAAGAATGTGAGAGATCCTGGATGGTAGGCCTAAAAGCCTTGCCTCCCTCACTATGGGTGCATAAGTTCTATTCCACCTTATAGGGCTATGTGCGCACATGGTATATCCATTCAGAGTTGCATCATTAGACGGGTAATTGGAAAAATTTGATGATAGATATTATTCATAATTTTGAGTATCAATCTCCTAAGCCATCGGTGAATGAGGTGTTGCAAGTAGTCAAGCACCTTACCTTGGGAGATAGTGCCATGGCTGAGGATCAAATCCTGGATTTGTTAGGGGAACCTGAGTTGGGGGTGCACTTCGTATGAAGAAGATCTAGAATAAGTATAGCTTGAACTCACCTTATTGGGAAAAAAAAAGGGTAAGTTGGTATACCTAATAGATGATGAGGAGGTCAAAAATTTGGATGTTTCTCATACATAAGGTACACAAAAAGTATTGGAAAAAGAAGATGAGAAAGCGCACACCTACCATGAGCCCTTGAAAATAAAGAAAGTTAACATTGGTACAAAAGCAGAGCTGAAAGAAGTTGTCATTAGAGATTATTGGATGGACCAGGAGGTTTCAAAAATAGTTGAGCTATTTGCTAAGTTCCAAGACTTGTTCCCGTGTGGGTACCATGAATTGAAGGGATTTTATCACTTTACGGAAATGCAGATTAAGTTAAAAGAAGGTGCGTGCCTTTTCAGGAAGAGGCCATATAGGATGAACCCGAATTCTCGTAAAGGTTAAGGAGGAAATTGATAAGATGATAGAATCTAGAATCATTGAGGTAATTGAGGAATCTGAATGGGTGAGCCTAATGGTGATTAATATCAAGAAGGATGGGAGGATAAGGATATGTGTAGACTATAGAGATTTGAATGTTGTATGTGTCATAGATCCTTTCCCAACCCTATTTATTGAAGAGATCTTGGAAGGTGTAGCAAGGTGGGAAATATATTCTTTTACAGATGGATTCTTAGGTTATCACCAGGTAAGGATTGTGAAAGAAGACCAAGAAAAGACTACGTTCACCACTGAATGGGGAAGTTTTTCTTATACGGTTATGCCCTTTGGGCTTAAGAATGCATCTCTTTGTATTTTTGTACATCATGGTGCAAGCATTTCAAGACTTCATCCATAAATTTATGCAAGTTTACTTGGATGATTGGATGATGTATGGGTTAGTAAGGGATCACTTGTGACAATTTGAGATTGATGTTTGAGAGGTGCAGGAAGTTAAGTATCTCTCTAAACATTAAGAAATGTGTCTTTGCTACTCCTTTTGGCACATTAATAGGTCACATTATTTACAAGGAAGGCTTATTGGTAGATCCCTGCCAAAATTTGTTGTTATTTTAGATCTGGAGGAGCCTACCAGTCAAAGTGTAGTGCGCAGATTTTTAGGGCATATGTGTTAATAAAAAAAGTCATCAAAGGCTATGCCAAGATTTCCGCCATTGGAATAGTTATTAAAACATAAAAAAAAGTTTCATTGGGGAGAGGTGTAGCAGTGGCTTTTGACACATTGAAGGAGAAACTTACTACTACACCCATTTTGTGCTTTCCCTCTTGGGATAAGCCCTTTCATGTGCATGTGGATGCATTAGGTATGGAAATAGGAGCAGTGTTGGCAAAACTTGGAGAGGGGATTATTGATCACCCTTTGTGTTTTGCAAGTAGAAAATTAACTCCAGCTGAGAATAATTACACAACGACGGAGCACAAAGCGTTATCTATGATTTATGCGCTACACAAGTTCAGGAAATACTTATTGGCTACTCCGTTTATATTTTACATGGATCATATGGCACTCAAGTACTTAGTGAACAAGCCTATCTTATAAGGGCACATATGATGGTATCTTTTCTTTTGAGGAGTTTGACTTTTCAGTCATTGCAAAACTAGGAAAGAGAAACTTGGGACCTGACCATCTATCATGGATTAACTCAGAGAGGACGTGCAGAAAGCATTAATGACACAATTCTAGATGCATAGTTATACAGATTGCAGCGCACGCCCTCTGATTTAGAGGATATTGTTGTTTTCTTATAAATGGGTGTGGCACCAAAGGAATGAAGGCCTTGGAGAAAAGTAGTTGGATATGTGCTCTGCACCTTATATGTTGATTAGTGGAGACCTATAAAAACTAGGCCGAGATGAGGTTTTACACCGGTGTGTGTTAGAACATGAGTGTATTGCAATCATGGAAGAAGCTCATGGTGGCATTGCAGGAGGACACTATGCAGGGAATGTGACCACGCGTAAGATCCTATTGGTAGGCCTTTGGTGGGAGACAATTTATAAGGATTGTATAGAGTATTGCAAGGCCTGTGACCATTTCCAGTGCCTTGGTAAACCATGGCAGAGAGATGAAATTCCATTAAGACCTATTGCTAGTGCAGAGCCATTTGAAAAATGGGAAATTGACTTTATGGGCCCTATTTCCCCAGCCACGTGCATGACAGGTTTGTGCTATATTATCACTTGCATAGACTATCTTACAAGGTGGATGGAAACAAAACCTATGAAGGATTACACTACTACGGCTACAACAACTAGGTTCTTATGGGAGAATATAATCAACATATATGGATTCCCGTTGAGTTTAACAAGTGATAGGGGTACTCATTTTTTGAATGAGACAATTAGAATCTTATTAATGGAGTTTATGGTGGCACATCACAAAACTATGCCCTATCACCCTCAAGCTAATGGAACTATTGAGGCCTTTAACAAGATTTTAAGCCACACATTGACTAAGATTTGTGATGTTGGAAGAAGGGACTGGGATGATAAAGTCTTTGCAGTACTATGGGAATATCATACAACTTATAAAATATTGAACAAAGCCACTCCTTTTCAATTGGTATTTAGCACAGAGGTGGTTCTTCCTATGGAATTCATGTTACCATCCCTACATATTGCACACATGGGAGGATTGGCTGATGAGAAAGCATTAGAGGAGTGCATTGATAAACTTATGGAGTTGGATGAGAGGTGATCCATTTCCAGATGGAGTCAAAAGATGGAGAAAGCACAACAAAAGGCATGGCATGATCGTCATATTAAAAATAAGAAGTTTGAGGTTGGGTAGATGGTTCTTCTATATGATTCAAAAATTTTGCACCATCCTGGAAAACTTAAAGTACATTGGTTGGGACCATATGTTATATCCCATATACTTGATTTAGGCACTTGTAAGTTATAAGCACTGGATGGAACAATGTTTCCTGTTATTTCAATGGGAGTAGGCTGAATCCCTACTATAAATAAGTCTTCAATGTGTTTGTAAATAAAGCAATATTTCCATTTTAATGAATATTCCTTTATATGTGTTTCCTTTCATCATTGATATGCTTTGTATTTTAAGTTTTGTTTGTTGTGGGAACACTTACGCATTGGTATCCAATTACTATCTAAAGGGGTTTTATGCATAGAGGACCGTGCATCTATTTAGTGTGGGGTGGAGAGTGTAAAGAAGAGTTTCAATGAATAGTGCAATAATAAGTGAGTCTGCTAGAGTGATGTTGATTGGCGATTTTCCAATGAGGAAATCAAACATGCGTGGGTTCAAAGGAGCACACATAACAAAAGAGATTATGGGTGGAGGTTGGTCCTAAAAGCTTTATAAAAATCACATACAGGATAAAATCGCAGAGCAACATGAGGTAGGTGGTGACAAGAACTAGGCTTAAGATGCAGAGGAAGATTGAATTTGGCACTATGAGTACACATAAGGTTCTGTGGTCGATGCAGTTTTGTGCGCCAGAAGGTTGTGGGAGTTTCACTCGAGTTTGTGCACGATGGAAAAGTGCTAGAAAAAACACATGGGAGGATAGCTTTGGATAAACCACTTTAATGCGATAGTATGGTGGTAGGTGGCATGGGAGTTAATGTGGGAAAAAGAAAAAAGCTATAAATAGAAGGTTGGGGTAAGTTATTATTTTTACCTTGCATTTGTTTGTTGAAGAGCTCTTGTGAACTAGGGCATCCTTGCAAGAGAATTTGTGAAGAGTTACGTGTGAAGTAGAGAATTTGACATATTTGTGAACCATAGTGGAATAGAGTACACAGGCGTGTGTGGAGGAGATTTTTTGGTGGATTCCCATGAGTATTTACGCTATCTTATGGAAGGAGATTTTTCTAGGTTAGGGTTTATAGAGCTAGGGCATGAGTTTTGAAGAAATTTCGTAGGAGTGGAGCCAAAGCAAGACACAAGGAAGAATTTACAAGGGCTTGATGAGAAAATAACACCAAGGAAAGGATTGAACACTTCACCAAAGAAGAAGGAAAGGTAAAGGGAAAACTAGTTGTATCAACCAGTTTTAACGAGGAGTGGTATGCAAAGATGCAGTACCTAGATGGCGTTCTATTGGGGATGGATTGGGTGTCTCACGTATAAAAGATGGCTATAAGTGATTATAACCATAGGATGAGCACCACTGAGAAAGATATGGCATTAGAGATAGTTCACCCTACAGGAGAAAGGACATAGGATGAAAAACTGTGTATGATGACTCTGTGAAGACCACATTGGAGAAGGATAGACTTTTACAACTCTATGAGTTGTCATATTTTAGAAAAATGAAAGGTTATACCAGTGGCTGATGTTGCACGTGCATGAAGATTATTTTTACTTTGCAAGGAGGAGAATGCACTTAACTACTCAATTGATCTCCAAATACACTGGACTTATCTGCATGGGAGAATCATTGGATGATGACTTGGGTGACAAGGATGTTGTCAAGGAAACAACTACGGAATATGAATACAAGAAGGGCTTGCACTATTTTTTGATATCACCAAGATCACCAACCCAACCATGAAGATGGTCACACACCTGCTCACCAAGTTGAATGGACAAGAGCGATGGATGCAAGTGAACAAGAGATGGTTGAACATTTGCAAGAATATTTTAGAGGAGAAATCTACAACCTCTCGGCCTTCATTACGGAGGATATCATAGATGCTACATATGATAGGGATAAAATCATGTATGGTAACATCCTTCTTACTATTATATTTTTAGAGATTGGAGTGCCTGATGGGCTGAATAGCTATGTATGGGAGTACCCTAATGAGGAACATTCCCCGCTAAGAGGTTTAAAGCATACACTTGTGATATAATGAATGCTACATATAAAACGCACTTGGAGAAGTGGTACAAGTGAATGCGTGATGCATTTGGGGAAGAATGGAGAATCCCTAAGCAAATGCCATAGTTGATGGATGGTGAGGTTGAGTTCATTGTATACCAACACTTCTACATAGGCAAATTCACTTTGACAAATGGCACGAAAAGCCCATGGTGTAAGTTACCATTTTCCTTCACAACGTAATATTTTTAGAGTGCGGTTAATAGATTTAAGGAAGCCAAGAAACTTAGATTTTATCCGAGTGAGGTACATTAGGAACACCACGTGTTAGGAATTAGAGAACAAATATGTGGAAAAAATTCCTCAAACCACAAAGAATAGGAAACTATATAGCATAATTATACTTGCAGAAATATAACAACATAAATAAATAATGCATAAAAGAAGACAAGACAAGATTTAACATGGTTCACCCAATGTGGGCTACGTCCACCAAGAACTTTCTCAAATTTTATTATCAACAAGAGTAAAACAACTCTCACAGTCTTCTCTCAGTTATGAACTCACAATAGAATTCCAAAGATGCTAAACCACATCTAAACCACAATTGACACCTAATTGCATAAACTTGATCACTCTTGATCACCTCTTGATCATTAAGACTCAAGACCTCTTGAACACTCAAGATATCTTCAAGATACCCTAACACTTCTATTTATAGGATTAAAATCCTCTTAAGAAGTCCTAAAGCCAACCCTAGAAGTTTGAAAGTCGTGATCTTTCAACTTCCCACGGCTGGAAAAACAGTCCCAACGTTAACAACTAATTAACAACATGTTAACAACAAAATCGCAGCAACGACACAACGACTACATAGAAATGTCACAGAAAATGACTGCAGAATGCTCCTGAAGTCTCCAAACTTAACCGTTCGAGCTCCAACACTTCAACATTGATTCAAGAAGACCAAAAATAGTATCCACACCCCAACACTTTGCATGCTTTTGCACAAAATGTTAGTATATCCTAATAAGCACACGTATGTGGAGAATTATTTCTCCCATGATGTACATATGTTAAAACCCATGTCATTACCTATTGCAAGAAAAATAGCATCAAGGGTGTATATACACCTGAGGCTCAAGTTCAAGAAGAGTGTGTACATTGAGGATGATGTATCCATCCCGGAAGACCCTACCAAAAAGAAGCAAGGGAGAAATAGAGGAAACTCTAGAAAACGGGTGCCGAGCGTGTGTATAGTTCATACCGTAGGGCACAAGAGTTAGGCGTAGGCCCAAGTACTTATACTCGAAGTAAGAAATCCCCCGTGAAGGAGAAGTTTCCTGAGAAGGAAAGGCCCCCGTGATAGAGGATTCGCTTAGGGAAGAAGAAGAAAAATATGGCACATAGTTTAGACTCTAAGGAGACAGAGAGCATGAAGGGTGATGAGTCTAAGGAGGAGAACGAGGAGCATGAGGAAGGTGAGAATCCCCCTATGTATGATGTACATGAATCTGATGAGGAGCAGAATGAATATGAGGAGGGTGCTCAAGATATGGGAGGAAGTGAAGAGGTGGATATGAATGCACAGAAGACCTCACACCTGGCCGGAGGGTAGTTGGATGACATTGTGGAAAAGGAGGTGGCAGATATCATACAAAACTTGGTAGAGCATGAGGTGGAGCACAACACTAAAGAAGTATTAAAAGAGATGGAAGAGAGCATAGACAAGGAGAAGATTCTAGCGTCCAGATTTCTAAAGGCAATGTGCACCGGTGGAAAGAGCACAACAATGGTGCAAGGACCCATGATTACTTATGTCAATGATCCAAACAAGGTCATATGCGTGTGTTTCTAGAGCATGGTGCCCACAAACCAACTCTTTTTTTGGTCGTGGTTTGATAGAGGTAGTGCGTACACATGCATGCATGAGGAAGATGTTGTCATGGACCTTTGAGTCCCATGTTGATGAGCCGAATTCGAAGTTAATGTGGATGCATTGATAGAAATGTAGAACCCCAATGAGGTGAATCCTATTGTGGATGCCCAGTGGCTAATGGATGAGTAGGCATGTAACATGCTCAACAAGGTGTCGGGGAAGTGGAGGCAAGGTTATCGGGAGGAATAATAGAATTAGATCCTTGGAGGAAAAGAATAAGGAAATAATTGAGAGAGACAAGGAGATCAAGAAGAAATATTTTATCATTTCACAATTAAAGCTTGAGTTGAGGGAAGAGAAGGTGAGAGTGCATGATGCCTACAAGAAAGAAAAGACTATCTCAGACTCCATTATCTTAAAATGCCCAGACTTGCCCCCTCTTGAGAAAAAGTATGAGTCATCTTTCCATTGCCTAGAGGACTTGACATACATAATTATGATGGAAAGGAAATCACTTGCATGGAGTCAAAAAAGAAAGTTTTGGCGCAACAAAGAGAACATGAGAAATCAAAAATTGGGAGACAATAACTTAGTACTACAAGTTCCTTGCCTCTGTAAAACCGTAGCACACATGGCCAAAGTTGTCTATGAAAACTGTGGAGATAGGGACAAGGTGGCAAGTGTATTGGTTACTACCCATGAGGCGGACCTAAAGGAGTTCTAAGAAAAGAATAAGGGTAATAGGGCGGAATGAGACAAGATCATAGCAGAAGTCGAGAAGAATTCCGAGGCGATCGAAGGCTTAAGGGTCTCAATTAAAAATAAAGTGAAGGAATTATATCCCTAGGTTACACGAAGGATGGATACACTGAGAAACCTTAGCAAGAAAATGGAAAATATTGTTGATACATTGAAGGATAAAGGTGAAGAGTTATCATTTGATGAAGTCAATGCATTAATAGGGGATTTATTTCAATAAGTGTAGAATGAGGTGGATACTTGGAGTAAAATTGAAGCATCCTTGAATAAAGACTTCCCAATCCTTGTTTAGCAAAGAATGAAATTATTTTATTCCTTGGTGTAAGCCAAATAAAGGTTATTCTTTCCTTCCATTATTTATTATTTATGGAAGATCAAATTGTTTTTGAGGATGGATAACACATCTAGTGTGGGGTAATGTTGAGCCCAGAAAAGTGACTAAGTCTCGAGTAGAGAATCAACACATGCAAGGAAAGTAAGGGAGAAGGCACTCAAGGAATGGCACGTGGGAAAAAGGAGTGTGCGTGAGCGCTTGAGGAGTTGCAAAAAAGGGCATAATAAACATGGAGCATGCAAAGGTTGGTGCGTAAAGGTAAGATAGGGTTTAAAGAATTATTCACATCATTAGATATGGTACTATAGGAAAAACACGTGAAGACATGAGTAGGCATGACGAGTGGATAAGGTTATAACTTGGAGTCTTGGAGATCAAGGAAAGAATATTCCACAAAAAGAATTTTCCAGAGGGGAATCATTATGGTTAGTGGAAACTAATAAGGTTTTTAGAAAGTTGGCATAGGCACTTGATCATGGAGAGGCATGATTCCGCTTGGCATGTGGCCTGCTCATGAGTAAAGATAAAGTGGTGAATGGGAACTCACTCCTTATTTAAGAATGTGATTGGATCTAAAATAGAGGTAGAAAGAGAGAGAAGAGATGGTGTGAGAGACCAGTCAAAAAATATTTAGGTGCATGGAAGAATATAGTTAGGGCTCTCTGTGCAGAGTCATTTTGTAGAGTTAGAGTGTCATTCCTTGATGTACTCAGTCTGATATGACCCTCTTTGATGTAATATGGCTACTGTAAATGGTTATAAATCAATATATGATGCTTTGTTCTAAATATCTATGCTCATGGGTACAAACCCCTTGTGTCCTTTATATTTCTCATGGCTCAGATCTGATTCCTTTATATTGATATAATGTATACATCCTTTTTATGGTTCATCTATGCTTAGATTTAGTGTTTTGACTTCTTTGCTAAAATGGATACATGTATTTTTTAGTTTCGCAACCATTCCTCCATTAATGGTGGACATTCTTACGAAGATCACATAAAGGAGGGGCTCGGTGCTTGCGCGTGCCTCGGGTGAGCACCCAACTAATGTTGGGTGATAGGTCGATGCGCTTGGGGTTTAAAGGGAGTAGGGAAACGAGACTATATTAGGTTATAGTGATTTAAGGGTCTCTTGGATTGAACATAATGTTTTATCCTTTAAGTTATATGGTTGTACTTGAAGATTTTTTTCACTAAATGAGTTATGATCCAATTGTACTATATAACATAGCTTGTTAAGCATTGATTATGTTCAATTATGTATCCACAAATGTAATATGAGATAACTTTAAAATTGTACTATGAGATAATTGTTTTCCAAAATTACACCCCATGTAATTTTGAACAAATCATCAAAAGAACTTAGCCATATATTTTCTCAGAAATGCCAAAGGATGACGATTCAGTCTTTCATAGAATCTAAGAAGCAAGTGTTCCACAAGTTCTCAAAACCTACTGAACAAAGGAATGAGAAGTCTAAGACTTAGGTGAATTTTTGAAATAATATTGTTTCACAGAAGTTGTTAGAGCTTCGCGACACTAAGAAATTTTGTCTCTCATAGGTTGAATTCAAGTTAGAGTACAACAAAGTTACTTATCTATGGAGAGTTAGAGAAATTGGCTAAAGGTGAATGCCACATAACAAAGGAAAATGGTCGCCAAGGAAAATATTGTGCAACAAATAATTAAGTCTTTGTAGAATGTGAGGGAAATAAGATATAAGTTTTTACGCATCAAAGAAATTTGAAAATCCCAGTGAAAGTTGTGAGACAAAACAATAGTTTTCCATGGGTTTTGAGTATAAATTAAATATTGTAGATGGTCTCAAAGTCACACCTATTTTTGAACCGGAGGACCAACCACCCTAACCACCAAAATTTAATGAAGCATGACGTTTTGATATATGGTTTGATGACATGAGATAAAATCAAAAGGTTATGTTGTGGTTGTTGGCTTTCATCCGAGGACACCCATGCCTATACTATAAGCAAAAACTATAATAAGTGATGGTGCTCGTGCTTATTTAACACATTTTCGGGAGGCCGGATTCTATCATTGTAGTTCTTTCTCTCTTCTCTTCACTTTATTTCTCCTTTCCACAAGTTGTATAAATACAAGTGCTTATGTACTTTGAAGGTTTCCTCTCCCTTTTATTCCTTAGCAATACTTGATCTCTTCCCTATGAAAATTGAAATTTCATTCTTTTGACCTCTGTAACTCATAAATGGAGATTTTATGGCCTCGAATTTTCATGGAAATCATAATAGATTAATAAATGCAAGTGCATGGTTTATTTCTTTCCTTTAAATACTATGTGTTTGGTGTGAATGTTTTTACCTCTTGCGTATTTCATATTATTTTACTTTCTTACATTAGAATTACGTGCATATTCATGATCACAACCTTGTGATCTCGCATCCATCTCATTTGGAATTGAGAGTTCCATCTTCTTTTCCGCACTATCACCGCCCTTCTTTGCTTATTTTCCTTATTTCTTTCATCTATCTCTCCGTGGACCCTTGTAAATGTTAGCGTAGGATTAGTTGTAGTAGTAGCGTTAAAAAAAAATTAGGTTATGTTGTGCAGTTTTCTAATCCATGGAAGTGAGGAAGTTGACATTCTCTTGGGGTTTGTCTTAACTCGTAAGTCCAAGAATTGAAGAAAGTCCCATGTTGCCTCAAAATTTTGGATCTTCATGATTCGAGTAGGGTACAATTTTTAGCTCTAATAGTTTTGGTATGCTCGATAGGACAATATTTGAAGGTATTATTTTTCCATATGTTCCCTTACAACATTATAGCCACCTTGGTTCCTTCACTGCTCAAATAATTTTGGCACACTTGATGGGATATCTTTCATGAGCTTTACTTCATCACTACTACGTTAATTTGTGTAACTTGGTGGTTTTAGCATTCGATGCATTCTTCAACACATCCGACAACTCCTTGTCATTCAATCTTCTAGTTTCAAGTAGTTTAGGCCCTTCCTATTTCATGAGAAGAGTGAAAATGAGGTTAAGCGATTCCAAAGGTGAACCATTTGAAATTATATTCAAATTTCCTTACTTAGAAGAAGAAAACAAAGATATCCAAAGAGATTCGTGGCTTCTCTAAGAGGAATTATTTCAACTCCACCTCTAGATAGACTATTTCCATTTCCTATCAAAATTCTTGGATCCATTCATTTCATGAAACATAAAATAAATTTTCCTTTTGTAAGTTTCGGTGGAAGAAGCCCATTTCTCTAAGCTGCGCAACATGATATCTTGATAGCCGCCTTGAAGAGTATTCCCTTCTTCACATGAAAAAATATACGACACCCACGTATCAAATTCAAGAGGTTTTAAATGTCTCTTCAATACATGAAGTGATGGAAGATTATATAAATGTGTGGCTATTGGCATCTTCTCTCAAAGGAAAGCCTTGTAATGGTATATAATCTTTCCTACTTCTTTAATCCACACTTGGGATGAACTTGACACTTTGCTCTCTATTAGTTGTTTCATGAAAAGGCGAGAAAACATTTCACATCTCAAGTAGCTAACCACAATCAAGTGGGCTCCAAATGAGCTCATGGTGGATTTCAATTTGATTCCAAAAATATGGGACAAAATTCCAGTCCTTCTAAGACCAACCCCTCAAGGTGCATTTTTATACTTTCTTAGAGCTTTGATTTCTGATATAGTAGTAATGATTTGGTCTATGGATTCTATTCAACTACCAAATTATTATGCAATAGTCGTTAGGGATAAAAAGTATCTAATCCAAGAAGGAAAACTAGCCCTTAGACTTCCTATGCACATTTACCCTAGATTTACGTAAAATGCACAACCCACCATATCTCCCATTACTCTACCATCTGCTTCATCTTTCATGTCCACATCTGGTTCCTTTGTAAGACATGATGAAATTGAAAGTCTTAGTGTGCATCTTAAGAACTTAAAACATGAGATTTCTTACCTTAAGAGACAAGAAAATCAAGCTCCAAAACATTGAAAAGAATCAATATATTTTGAATGTCGATTCGGGATCGACTAAAACAAAGATCAAAAAATGGATTGAACTCTTCTTTAATGTTAAAGTAATAGGGTTAAATAGTTATCGACCCCCGAAAAAAAGAGAGAAAAGAGGGAAGATAAATCAAATAATGAAACATCGAATACATAATAAACGTATAATTATTAAACTAAAACCAGGTTATTCTATTCCACTTTTCCGTTATCAATGAGACTTATTCAATTAAAATAAATAATAATATGATCACCCGTTCATACAGAACTTCAGGCATAAGTGGTAAATCCCTATCAGGTTTCGATAGAAGAGTCTAGTTTCAAGATTTATACAGAAGTTGACTCCAAGAAAACCACCAAATCCAATTTTTCATCCTTTTTCAGCTCCTAGCTTAAGAAAATCCATTGTTATAGTCCAGAATAATATGGCCCATGGCTTTGAATTTTACTACCCTTGTGATCAATGACATAACAAATACACATGTGAGGTTGGAATTAATTCCTTACAGGGGAAAGCTATTATGGTACAAAATCAATTTTACCTACAAGAAAAAACTGCATCTTCATCAGAAAATAATGCAATAAAGTTACAAGAGGAATCCCCTAAACATAACTTCATGCTTTTGAGACTTGATGATTTCTGTGTGGTTAATCAAGTTACAGGAAATTTGAACAGGTCACAACTTAATATGGCGGACAATACAAGGTCCAAAAAGAGGCAAATGAATGTAATTTCTCCTCCTCATATTTCCTCAACTCCACATGATAATACCATTCAATCTACGGACTTGGGAATATGTTTAGTGGAACACATTCAACAGCTACAAAATGAACACATTCTATGGAACACAAAAACTCATCACAACACTACAAACTAACGGGGCATGAAAATGTTTCCAGAAAAAAATCTTCCATGGACAAAACATAGAAGAAATGAACATGTCACTCCTTTATTATAGAAATCATGGGTGTTCCCTTCAAAATTTTGGAACAAATGAAAAGTAAATACTTGAATGTCATGATGTGGGATGCCCTATCTATTCCATCTCGAATGGATCTCTTGTAAGAAAACTTGAAGTAGCGATCACCTTTAGAATCTTCCATGCACAAATTAGATTCCATAGTCAAAAATTTTCAGCCCAAGGGGGAATAAATAAGTGAAATTTTCAAGCATCCTCCTTTCTACATGTCTTTGATAGTTGGCGAAGGACCTTGTACAAAACTACATGATAGATTCTAGTGATAGTACTTCAATGAATCCCAAAAATATTACAGATATCTTGGGGATTAAGTATATTCCAATTTCAAAGGGTGTCTTATAGCTTGATTAATCAATAATGCAATTATTGGGTGTAATCAAGGACCCGAGTTAACATTGCATGCTTTCCCAAGCCTAACCATAATGCAAGACATTTCTTTGATTGACTTGCCACCTATATTTTACTTTTTCCTCTTCAAAGATTTCACAACCATGGTGGGAGGATATATTTCATTTGATTTGTATCATATGCTTCTCGAGTAAGGTATCAATATGTAACTATGTTTACAATTATGGTTGAACCCATCTCAACTTATCATGTGGAAGTTCATGATCTTTGTCTTGTTAATGCAAATGACATGATCTAAGAAGTAATAAACAATGATCTTAGACCCACATAAATAATGCATTCATTAATTTCAATTCCTTATCTTATGTTAGATGAATGGGCCAATGAACACTATGAATTTGACCCCTATGATATAATTATGGAAACTAGTTTGGGAACTTATTACATCCATGAAGAGAAATTCACTATCCCTACACCATACAAAGAAGATAATGATGCTTCTAGGTTATAGAAAATGTACGTTTATGGTTAGATAGAAGAATGAAAAGAGTTGGAGTGGGTGTATTCCTTGTCTCCCGAATGGACAAAAATTCTTCTTCTCTCATAGGCTACAATTTCCATGCTCAAACAATGTTGCAGAATATGAGGCATTGGTCATGGTCTCATGGATTATGGAAATGAGAAAAATCACATATCTCAGTAGATATTTGGGGACACTAAATTGGTCATTCACCAGGTCATAGGTAAGTACGTAGCTACTTTTTTAAAGAGCTTATAGGCACCAAGTTTGGGACCTCCTAGAAATTTTTGAATCATCAACCTACATGTGGTGTCATGAAAGCGTAAAAAAATATGTAGATCAAATGGTAGTGTTGGTTCTCATTTCCCTCTCATGAAATACCTTTTCTAATAAAATCAACATGTCAAATGGTTGTAAGGCCATCAATTATGGAAAACGATGCCCACTAGTAGGTTTTGAAAATGATGATCTAATAGTCCAATTCATTCAGAACAAAGCTAAGTTCTTTTCTAGCTTGCAATTTTGTTTGTAAGAGAGTTATGGTGATTAAATCATTTAGCTATAGCTAAACAATATACCTAAAGGGTTTTTAACCCTCAAATACATATTCAACCCCGACGATGAAGTCAAAGAACAAAGTAAAATCATGTCCAAAGGTCATGAAGATCGTAAGACGCTTATCATTGCATAAGGTAAGGAGCTATTACTTGGAATTGTGTGTGATAACAAAAAGAACAATATTTTGTTTCCTTGTGTCGAAATTGAAGGATATATTTTCATGGAAATACAAGGATCTCAAGGTTTTTAAACCCAACATTTCTCAACATTCGATTGATCTTGACCCCACAACTAAGTTGTTCAAATAAAAGTAGAGGGAAGTGAACCCTAAGATTGATCCTTTTATGAGGAAGGAGTTGTATAAACTCATTGAGTCAAAAATCATATTCCCTATCAAGTACTCCTCTTGGGTGGCGAATTTGGTCCCTATTAGGAGGAAAATGGAGAAATCAGATTTGGGTATATTTTAAGGATTTGAATAAAGATACATTCAAGGATCAAAATCATCTACCCTTCATTGAAACAATCCTTCAAATAGTGGAAAGATCTCAAAGGTTCTCCATGCTTCATGGTTACTTAGGTTTCAATCATATTAATATTAGAGGATGACCAATATAAAATTTCATTCGCAACCAATCGAGGAACATACACATATCAAAATATGACTTTTGGTTTATCAAACATGGGTGTTACCTTTCAAAGGGTGATGGAAAGTACTTTTCCATGGACTCATTAGCCATTCATCCTTATCTATTTCAATGATATCAAATTCTTCTCAAAGTAAGGCCAATACCACATGGAGAATTTGGAGAGAGATGTAGAGAATTTGGAGTGTCCTCAAACCCTAATAAATGCACTTTTACAACATGCAGGATAAATTATTGGGTCACGCTATTTCAAAATATGGAATTGCAATTAAATTGGAAAGAGTCTCTACCATTCTTTCTCTTTCATTTCCAACTCACAAGAAGGCCCTTCAATCCTTTCTAGGAAAGATCAATTTCGTTAGGAAATTCATTCCTAAATTTATAGGATTAGTCAGGTCCATAACCTTGATGCCGAGGAAGGACATAACTTTCAAATGGAATGTAAAATGAAGATAAAGCTTCACCAAAATTGAAACCCCAATTACCCAAGATCCAACACTCATCAATCCATATTTTATAAAGGAATTAATCCTTTATGCATATAGTGCTAATCTTAGTGCATGCCACAATTCTCACTTAGAAGAATATTGAAGACTTGATTATCTTGTGGATGTTTCAGCCAAACATTGAATTTTTTTGAGCTTAAGTATAATCATCTAGAAAATCAAGTTATCACCATCTTGCAGACTCTCAAAAATTCAAGCCCATGTTATCCGCCAACCACATAAAAGTTCTAGTATCACATCCAAGTGTGAGAAATTTCATCATGGGGTGTGAAAATAGAAAAAAAAAAAAAAGATCCCGTGGGTGACCAAAATCATGGATTTCGACGTGAGCATCAAGGCCACAAAGTTGGTAAGAGGCAAAGCACTATGTGAGTAGGTTGCCTTAGATTCTCACGATAACTAGGAAGCTTCTTTCTAAGACGTAGAGGATTCATGGGACTTGGGAGGTCCTCAATGGGAAAATCCACAAAGTGTTACAAACCCACAGAATAATGGAGATGTGCACAACACAAAGGAATCGCAGGATAAAGGAACTCAACTTGGCCATGGAAGTTGGATTGATGATTTGACAAAAATTCTAGAAACTAGCAGCTACCCTCCCAAATTCAAAGCTACAATTAGTTCATTATGTGTTAGTCAATGGGATTCTTTTAAAAAGAATAAGGATGGTGTCCTGCTAAGGTCATTGACGAAGAATAAGTAGATAAAGTATTGGTAGAATTACATGATAGCTTCTCTCGTGGAAAATTTTCATCTAAGGATACAACAATTAAAAATTATTAGAGAAAGATACTTCTTTCCCACATTGTTCGTATATGCACATCAATGGATTAGGAAATTCAAAGAATGTGCCTTCTTCATTGGTAAGAAGAAGATGACATCCATTCATCTTCATCCTATTCAGGTGGATGAACCTTTTTCTCAATGGGGTATTGAATTCATAGGTATGATTAATCATCCATCAAGTGTAGGTCATAAATGGGTTTTAATGAAAACAAACTACTTAACTAGGTGGACCGAGGCCATTCCACTCAAGGCTATTGAATCACCATTTTTGACTTCTGAGGATATTGCAACAAGGTTTGGGGTTTCTCAAACTATCATTTATTATGATTTAAAGAAATTCTTAGGTCCCAAAACATTTTTCTTTTCTCTTAGACATGGAGTTTATTTGAAGGCTTCCTCTAATTATTACCCATAAGGTAATGGTTTGGCAGAATCAAATAATAAGAACTGATTATGATCATGAATAAGACTATGAAGGTTAATCAAAGGTAATGGAAAACTAAAGTAAAGAGTTCTCTTTGGGCTGATAGAATCACTCCAAAGAAAGAAATTAGAAATTCCCCATTTTTCCTTGAGATGTTAGATAAGCTAGACTCCCATTGACACTTGAGTTACCTTCATTGCAGCTAGTTCAATAGTTAAAATTTGAGGGTGCAAATCAAATGGAAATTAGAATGGTGAAATTGATTGAGATTGAAGAATTTATACAATCCGCCATGGATAAGTTATAATAGCACTAATTGTCAACCAAAAAATGGTTTGACAAGAAAACCAAGTAGAAGGAAGTTAAAACAAGTGATTTAGTCCTCAAATGGGACACATATAGAGATAAACCTGGGTGACAATCTAAGTTTGATGTACTTTGAAGTGGGCCATATATCATCACTACTTGCAAAAAGGTTAACTCCTTTAATTTGTCCAATATTGATGGAGAGGTATTATAAATCGTAGTCAATGGTATTTATCTCAAACACTCCCATTAGGTTTTCCCATCAGCATCTTATAAATAGTTGTTTCATGTTGTTAGAGGTCCCCTCCTTTTGTTCTATGATGATAACTAATTGAATTTATTTTTCCTCAGTCATTGTGATGATATTATTTGTTTTTAATAAGTTTTATGCACTCTCTACATGTTTCACTTGAATCATGTATGATATTCCCTTTTGTACATAAGTTTTGGAGTTCCTTATAGCCATATGCGGGTTATCTTAGAGAAAGATTCATGAAAAAATTAGATAGTTGGAGAAGATTTCTTTCTATAGTATTTTAGCTCCATAAAATTATTTTTAAATAGTGTTAAGTTCATTTAGATCTAAGAGACAAGTTCTAAAGGTCTGATACCAGTTCTCAAGATCATGTTTGACTCTATGCCCAATTGATGATTCAAAGAAGCTGGTCTTCTTCATCTAGCAGGTAGATGCCCCCTGGAGGTCACCAAACTATTGTCCAAAATTATAACCCTTGTAAATTTGAACAACTCATCAAAAGGAATTAGCCATATTTTATCTTAAGAAAAGCCACATGACGCGTTGATTCAAACTTTCCATGGAATCCATAAACAAAAGAATGAGGATTCTAGAACTTAGGTGAGTTTTAGAAATAATAGTGTTCTCAGTAGAAGTTGCTTAGACCTCCTTGTCACTAAGAAATTTAGTACCTTGCAAGTTGAAGTCAATTTAGAGTACCAAAGAGTTTGTTATTAACAAAGAGTTAGAGAAATTGGCTAAAGGTGAAATCCATGGAACAAAGGAAAATGGTTGCAAGAAAAATGTCGTGCAAAAATAATTAAGTCTTTGCAGTATGCGGGGGAAGTAAAATATAAAATTCCATGCATCTAAGAGAATTGAAAAGACGTAGTGAAATTTGAGGGACAAGGCGTACTTTACCCTAGGTTTTGAGTACAAAGAAAATGCTATGGAAGGTCTCAAGATCGCGCCTTTATTTTTGAACCATAGGACTAACCACCCCAACCACTAAAATTTAATGAAGCATGGCATCCTATTGCATGGTATGATGGCATGAGATATAATCAAAGGGTCATGTTGTTGTTATTGGATTTCACTTGAAGTCGTTAATGCATGTACTTCAAGAAAACTCTGCAAGAAATCATGACACCCATGCTTATGTAACACGTTTGCGGGAGGTCGATTCCACTTCGGTGGTCATTTCTCTTTTCTCTTCCCTCTATTTCTCCTTTGCACGAGTTATATAAATAGAAATGCCTATGAACTTTGTAAAGGCTCTTCTCCCTTTTCTTCCTTATCAATTTTTGTGCTCTTCTCTATGAAACTTGAAATTTCATGCTTTCGACCACTGTAACTTGTGAATGCAGATTTTATTACCTTAAATTTGCATGTAAATCGTAAAATATTGATTAATGAAAGTTTGGTTTATTTATTTCCTTCATATACTCTATGTTTGGTGTGAATATTATGCCCTCTTACATATTTCATATTATTTTACTTTCTTGCATTGCAATCAACTTGCTTGCATCTTTACGATCCCAACCTTGTGATCTTGTATCTATGTCATTTGGAATTGGAGGATTTCTACCTTTTTCCGGTAATATCACTACCCCTTTTAACTTAGTGTCCTTATTTCTTGCACCTCTCTTTAGTCCCTTGGAAATGTTAATGTAGGATTAGTTGTAGGAGTAGTCTTAGAATTATAAGTAGGTTGTGTTATACAGTTTTCCAAATTCATGGAACCAAGGAAGCTAAAATTCTCTGGATGTTTGTCTCAAGCCGCAAGTCCCACACTTGGAGATAGCCCCGTGTTGCCTCAAAATTATGAATCTCCATGATTTAGAGAAGGATGCAATTTTGAGCTCCAACAATAATTTTTTTGTACTAAGAGAATAACTAACAATACTAATACTCTACCTATGAATTCGTTTCGTTAATTAGACCTAGAGGTTGGAAAGAGTTGTACTTCTCATATATATTACAATAAGAAATAATATAACTATAGTAAATTTTTTATTATAAAACCTTGGTGTTTTTATATTTGAGCTCATCCCATTTGATTAAAATGTGTCAATAATAGGTAGTATTAAAAGAAAAACCATTATTGAACTTCAATATGTTTATTTAGCAACAAAAAAAATAACAAGTTTTTCTTTCCTTCTTTGGGATCAAGTTACAAAATCAAATTTATAATGACCCCAATACATTCAAACTAGGGTAATTGTGTTATTAACTATAAGTGAAAACCTCATGAGACTACAATTTTTTTGGAGTAACCGAAAATGTGGTATTTTCATGTATTAATTATATGGGTAGCATTTTATAAATGGATGGACATACAACCGGGAGGTGTGTGTGTGTGTGTGTGTGTGTGTGTGTGTGTGTGTGTGTGTGTGTGTGTGTGTGTGTGTGTGTGTGTGTGTGTGTGTGTGTGTGTGTGTGTGTGTGTGTGTGTGTGTGAATTTGAGAGAGTTTGTTGAGCGTAGCTCCAAACAAGATATGTGTATTGTAATTGTGAGAAGACTGATCTGAGAGTGGATTATACTCTTGTTGGCTCATAATAAAATATGGGCAAGTGTTTCTTGGTGGATGTAGCCCACATTGGGTGAACCACATTAAATCATGTCTTCTTGTTGTGTATTTTTGTTTCTATATTTTCTATTCATAGTTCTTGTTGCTGCAATTATGTGGGATTGATCTCGCATATATTTCTACTTATGCTTAACATGAACAATACAACAAATTAGCAAAAAAGTTTAAAACATTCAAAATTACCTTTGTATATGCAAATATTAGTATGGTAGCAACAATATTTGGCTAGGAGGCTAATGGAATTTTCTCATGCTACAATATTAAAAAAATTACATGTCAATTGATCATTACAAGTGCAAATAAAGATATTTGGAATTTAAAATGTCTTACTAACTTTTTTATAACATGTAAAAAATAAAATACATAGAAAAATATAATAATGGTGTTAAAACCAAATGTACATATCAAATAATTACCAAAAAAATGCATGCCTAGCAGAAATACCACCAAAAATGGCCTACATGAAATTTTCCTCCTCGTTAGTTCCAATACATACATCATCATAGGATATATAATAGTGCATGATCTTGTAGTAACGTTAGTTGGAACATTCCTCTATCCACCTTGACCATCATTAGTATGGGAAAGATGGTTCATACCATCAAGGAGGTTTTCACCAATGACTTAAGTGCATGAAAAAGTGTCGGTCTCATGGCCTCCTTCGAGTGGATTGGGAAAGTCTCAGTCGAAGTGGATTTTGGATAACAAATCTTGCATGCTAATTAAGTGTATGACATGTACCTAGTCTATTATGCACAATACCTTTTTCTTGGCCCCAAATATTTAAGTAATCAAAATATTTAATAATTTTATTGAGATAAAATCACAATAGAGTTTCCTCAAAAAGTACAAAGGAACCTCATTGTTGTTACATGGTGTGTGATTAGATATCATCCACCTTCAATCCAAAAAATTGTTTCTAATCGAATCATGGTTGTACAAGTGGATTACAAATCATTTGCATGATAGTGGAAGATGCACATTAGTTCTAGGATAAGTGAATAATGCATAAATTAGGTAGTTTATGAATTTTTGTCTCTCATAGTAACTACCGACATTTTTCACATAGTGTGTTCGACAAGGCTCTATAAGTTTTCCACCAATGAATTTGATCCATATCGAGTAGAGTTCACCTAATAATGAATCTAAAGTATTTTCCAAATAATTGTGATGGGGGTTGGTCAAATAGGATTCTGTCATTAACCTAACGAACTCCTCAATTTGTACTTTATTTTCCACTATCTATGTGATTGAATCCTCCTCACTAATGTAGGGTTCTAGTGGAACTATAGGATGGTTTTCCTCTTAAACATCAATTCCAACATTTATTTCTACATGTAGAGGGGGTTGAGGGGATGTAGGAACAAAAAAATAATTTTTTTGGTCAAAAATGCAAATAATAGAAAATTACTAATTTTTCTTCTAACTAGAATAAAACTAGTTTTCTTACCTATGTTCTTGTTCGATCATGCCGAAATTATTCCTCAACAAGCTTTCCCAAGATCTGTAGATGTTTTTGAGCCTAGGTGGAGGGTTTGGAGAGAAAATCATGTTTGGGTCGAGAAAAATAAAGGATCAACTCTATTGTTAAAATATTTTGGAATTAGGAACACCTACGTGTTATAATGTGTACAAATTATAGAGTCTACATGACTTTAAAATCATGCATGCAATATAGGTCCATAAATTAGTATTTATTAATACTATGTATGAATTATTGTTTAATTTACATAAAAAAATAGCTTCATTTTGGTCCCTTGTATTTGTACACTTACCTTTTTCCATCGATACAGGATATCCCGAGACCAAAATGGTCATGCATTAGCACTTGCACTTTGTACGAATACACCAAAGCAGGATCAAGCGAAATTTAGTTCTCCATTCCTATAGTGGATAAGAGGTTAGAAAATGTAAATAAAGACAGAGTCCTAATTTGACCCTCAACACGTAGCAATGAAGCTTGGCTTGTTTATTAATTTCATGTAGTTGTGATCTAGGAAACAATGATAGACATGTATTTAGATTCGATACCTCTACTATAATTTCTCTAAGAGAGAAGATGCTTTGATGCTTGGCTCAATGTCCTTCTTGTGGGTGTTTTTGGTATGTAATTTGTAGATGCCCCAAATAGGTAAGGGTGCATGTATTTATATATGTGATTCATTCGAAAGATTTCCCACTCAACTAACCATAAGCCAACTAAGGTTGCTTGTGCATTTGAAAAGATGATAGTTGCGATTACGAGGAACAAATTAAATCGTGGACATGAGACATACTAGTTGATTGAATGTGTCTTGGTCCCATGAGCAATTATAAGATTAAGTTAGAACCAAGTTTGAGACATGAGATGGTTTCTAGAGTATGAAGGTGTGTTATGTATAAGGTGCATTGATTCCTAATGTGCTAAGTTGAAGAACAAATCATGACCTAATTGAATCAAAGTGTAGGACATATCAAAATGATTTAAGTGTATTCAATAAATGGATAAATATGATAATGCTAGAGTAAATGTTAAAGTGTAATTGCGAAGTGCCATATGAGCATCACCAATTTTTGGGTACTACAATGCATGACTTCTTTCATTGTGATTTCTAAGGATTATAATGTTCTATGTTAATATCTTTTTGAAATGTTGTTTAGAAGTGTCGTTTACTAATCTTTTTAGAAATGTGTAGTTAACAATTTTTCATTATTTCATATTGCACATAGAGTTTACAAAAACTACTATAATCATAAGATGTAATTTTTAAAGAGTAACCCAAGTTTTAGTCACTCAAAATAAAGAGGACTAACTTGGTTCGATTTAATGTTTTACCGATTTTAACAAGTGGATACATTTAAAAAAAATACAATTTGATTCACTCAAAATCACTTGAGGTTTGATTTAATGTTTTTGATATTACTTTATATGTCCCTAGTCACATACAAGTCTACTCAAATTTGACATTTACAAAAATAAATCTTTTCTTATGCCCATGTCCATATAATACACTAAATTGGAAGCCACTAAAATGTTTTGGTATGATTATGTCCATTATACAACCACTAGGTCTGGAGTCAACTTAAATTCAATTTAATACTTTAACATTCTATTATACAATTATATTAAACATATTTGCACGATTAAATAACACAAATAAATTATATTTATAATAATATTTTGAAAAACCCTTCTAGGTATTCAATCTAAATTTAGGTTTTTTTACGAATGAGTGCATATCACTCGGTCAAACTATCACATCATCATGCACACAAACATTTTTAAATGACAGACAATAATCTTTTCTTAAATGCAATCAAAACAAAATCACAATACTGTTTTTTCGAAAAGAGATTGAATTGATGTTAATAGAAATGTGTGTTCTATTAAGTTCCACTGGCACGATGATACACTTCTATATGGTAATAATGATACGAAGGATGCAAACAAAATGTGATAATTTAGAAAAAGCCCCGGTAATAATGAGGCAGAGAAAGTAAGCAGAATAATAATTTTAGACTATATACTTCATGTATGACAGTTGAGGATGCTCCATTATTCTGATAGTAATGCCGCCAAAACCCATAACAACATAATTACAACATCCCAAAACATGACATGAGAAATCATTGGAGGAATAAACAAAAGGTTAATGGGCATCATATGGTCCATGGGATAAGGAGCCTATAGTATTAAATTGTAAGGTGTGGAGGTCAATGTGGGTCCTGTGAATAACATTAAGAAATAGCTATATTGTAAATAAATAGATAATATGAGATACAACTAAAAATGCAGCAGATATCAGTGGACTTTTTATGTGGTGGAAGAGGATTGTCTGTCCTACATTTGACAAGGCTTTGACTCTACAGTCGGAGGTGATTCATTACATTTCTTCATACATTGCATATGTTCAGCAATGCATGGTTTTAAGCTATGCCATTTTTTTACATGAGTTTTATTTGACTGTATAAATAGTTGATCTTCTTTGTTTTAGGGTTAAAATTGAAAGTATCCATTCCATCAAATTCTTTCTGAATCATATTCTTTCGAGGTTTTTCTGTAATGTCTTATCTGGTTGGATAAGGTTTTTAATATGGTTAGATTTTCTTTTTAAATTTTTTTCTTCTTTTGGGGTGAGATATTCAGAAATGAGTTTTACCTTGAATTAAATATAAAGGAGCTCTATCATGCACGGACAGAGCGTGTGCCGTCTCTGACATAGCAAAAAGGTTGCAATTGCCGTGACAATTACAACAATGGCTTACTTTTCTTTTTCTCCCCCTCTCTTAGCTGACTTGAAAAATAGACTTGTTCCCATCCACTTGTATTTAAGAATCTGATAGACACTTAGAATATATACCACTATTGCAAATACCCACTTATACTGTTGTTACAGAAATATCAGTCTGTCTAATTCCTCCAGTTTGAGAGAATTATATTGTATTGAAGAATCTCTAAGAGTTCATAAGTCAGCATGGATTCTCGTGAAGGAAACCCAAAAAAAAAAATACACAGTGAAAGCAGAATATGTGGATGCGTACTGTCTAAATTCCAGCTTTGTTGAGTACTAGGTTTGTGTTCTTAAGCTCAATTGTTACTACCACTTTAGCAAATTGTTATGATTTTTTCTTTTTGCTGGATGATCCGTGATAAACCGACCTCTTCATAAACTTTTCTTTATTGCTGTGAACTTAAAAACCACATACTTTTACATCTTCTAAAGTGATCACAACACTGGACTTATACCCTCTAGGTTTTACTTAGACAAATTTATCTGATTTGCGTTTGTTACCTGGTTATTTGTTGTAGTTGCACTGGGCAGTGATTTCTCCAGAGAAACAGTGGAAACAAGAGATTCTGAGAAGCTTATGCTGAAGTCTGATCAATAGATATTTTTGTTTCAATCCTATGGACAAGGACGAAGGCGGCTCTGTAAGTTTCCATTCCATATTTTCCTCTCATATGGTGTGTATATATTCATTGTAGAGCACAGATCAGAATTAAGGCCCCCTCACACCCTTCAGAACTTTTGATAAAAGTACATTTTTGTGATTTTCCATGTAAAACTTATTGTAAAATAGGTTTGTAGATCGACTCCTATTGTTTTTGTATTTCTAGGCTAACTAAATTTAGAAAGTGTAACAGATGGCCGAGGATGAGCTATATAGATGGCAATAGAGAAAAATAGAATTAGGGTTTTCATTGGCTTCTCAGCTTTGAGAGTTTTATTTAGTAATTTTGTAAGCAACCGGGATTTATTTTAAAGATCCAATATCCATGTCCAATAACTGTAAGATCTCATTATTTGGTTTTGTGGGAACGTGGGCCTGTATTTCAATCAACAAATCTAGCATCCAAAATCTTGAAAGAATTTATAAGAGATTCTTTTAAAGTTTTTGTTGATTTTTTTTTTTTTTTTCTTAAATTCTCAAAATGGAAATACGAGGATGTGACGTTACATAGTTTGTTTTACATTGTTGCAGATGCCAACCATGTTTCCACCTTGTGGTGAATATTCACTGGATCAACTGCAGTTATTGAAGCCTCCAAAGACTAATGAGTCCACAGAAAATCTAGACATTAACAATTCAATGGGAAATGCTCTTCTTGACATGTTTAGCTTCAATGTTTCTTGTGGGTCATCGAGTACTGGATGCTCAGCTGCTTTAGATAAGCTGAGCTTTGCAGATGTGATGCAGTTTGCAGATTATGGACCCAAATTGGCTTTGAACCAGGCTATGGATGAACAAAATGAGCCCATGGGAAGAGACCCAGAACACGGTTTTGATCCAGTTCTTTTCCTCAAGTTCCCCGTGTTGGCATCTGATCAGAAACCAATAGATCATAATATTCATGACCAGATTGCTCTGGGTACTGATTCTGAAGACAATTACCATACAAATGGTTCTAATGAGCATGGAACACACGAACTCCCCACTTCTGAAAACACATCAAATCTAAAGCAAGAGCTCAATCTATCCACCAATTCCAACAACACTACTGAGAAATTAGGGCAGAATGCTGATCACCAACAGATGGTGATGCCTCTGGATGGCCCTAAAATGATAGGATTTTCTTCTACAAGTTACAGGCCAGAACCTCCTCAGAGTAAGCCTAAAAGAAAAAGATCTAGAGCTTGTAAAAACAGTGAAGAAGTTGAAAGTCAAAGGATGACACATATTGCAGTAGAACGCAACAGACGGAAGCAGATGAATGAGCATTTGAGGGTTCTGAGGTCCCTCATGCCTGGATCCTATGTTCAAAGGGTATGCTTCAATATTCCATGTGAACATAACATGAACCACATTACTTAGGCAATTAGAGCCTGATTCGCATTCATTTCCTTAGCTTTAATGCACAAATGTACCGGTATTCCATAAAACTGATTAAAATCTTTTAAACATCTATGTATCCCACTTAATTTCTCAACATGGCTATATAATATTGTAAAATTGGTAGCATGATTAAATATACAATTATTAAATAAATAAATAAATCTTTATTATCATTTAATTTTAAATCATTTGCTTGAATCTCCTAAACACCCTTAATATGTTTAATTGTAGAGTTTGATGTTCAAGGAAGCACCATCTAGCAGTCCAGATTATATCGCATGGAATACATCCCAATTTTTTTGTGTCAGCCAATCCTAAGTAGACTATTGCTTGGATCTAGTACTGTCCTGATTCTTTTATATGGTTATAGATTTATTTCTTAATACAGCATCTACAAGAAAAAACTTAAGAGTATTCTTTATTTGTATGAACCATATTCTTTATCTGTATTTCAAATTTAACTATAATAGTATAGTTACATTGGAAATAAAAGTTTCAGATTTAAATTATTTTAAGGTATTTGTAAATAATTCGAAAATACTCTGGCAGGGTGACCAGGCATCTATTATAGGAGGAGCCATCGAATTTGTGAGAGAATTGGAGCAGCTTTTGCAATGCTTGGAATCACAGAAGCGTAGGAGGTTATATGCAGAAGCCTCAAATTCACTGGGTGCCTGCAGGCCTTCTCAGACAGATGCTCATTCTGGATGCCTTCCTATACAAACATCTATTCCAGTTTTTCCAATACAGCCTGACATCATGTATGAGCCTCTCAGAGAAGATCTTGCAGACAATAAGTCACCATTGGCTGACATTGAAGTGAAGTTAGTTGGGTGTGACGCCATGATCAAAATCCTCTCTCAGAGAAGACCTGGCCAGCTTCTCAAAACAATTGCAGCTCTGGAAAACCTGCAATTTAGCATTCTACACACTAATATTACAACCATAGAACAAACAGTCCTCTATTCCTTCAATGTGAAGGTATATAGTAAGTTAATCTATACATGAAATCAATTACTTAGAATGACATTATTTATATATAAGATGGTTGTTTGTTTTTTGGTGAATAATATGATCAGGTGGAAGGAGAATGTAGGCTTTCAGCTGAAGATATTGCCAATTCTGTACAGCAAATATTCAACATGATTCATGCAAGCTGCATTGGGTACATCAAAGACTGATGCAGGTAATATTGAAGGAAAAAACATATTAGTAAGTTATATCATCAACAGTGGTGTGAATTTGAAATTGTTGCACGGTCTGTGGAGTCTAGGCTGTCCACCATTTGAAGTATTTTCAGGCCAATAATTAGGCAGCATTATGATAAACTATCATCATAGAATAACTACAGTGGAGTTATATTTATCTCCCAATTAGATATCATTGTACAATGAAAAAAATGATTCACAATGAAACTATTAAGTAATGCAAGATCTTTGGAAAAGCTCAATGTAGTCAATGGCAGGTTCTTATATGAGAGGAAATTCTGCTACAGATTTAAACGTTAGAAACTTGAATTGTATCTGTTCAGTGGCTAATGATTTTCTGCTGATATAATATAAAACAAGTTGAAACAATTTATCAATTTAAGAATCCTTTCTTCATCTTGCCAGTCTTATACTTTGTTCTTATGTCAGACTATATATTTTTTCATAACCAATAACAGGACTCCTTAAGAACATAAAATAAATACGTGCCCTTATTTTTTTGCAGTAATCCCAGTTGAATATTAAATAATTTGTGTTTAATGCTGCACAGTAAAAACAACAGACATCACCGCTGGAGTAATATAAACTATAGATGAAAATCAGCATTTATTATTAACAGTACCTAGCCAAAGAGTTCGTAGTTTCATGAGTGAGAGGCGATGATGGTAATCAAAGTAAATATTATCAGACACAAAAAAACTTTAAATTTGAGTTTAAAGTGAATTTTGAAGAATAATATCTTCAGGCTTCAACATTGAATGAAAGATAAACCGAATAGATACCCTTCAATAATCTATAATATTAACCTGGAAAAATATTAAACTATAACACTATACATTATAGAAAATATTAAACTATAACATGATATATAATTGAAAGAGTTGATTAAGATTTAAAATGTTTTGAGAGTTCAAAATATTAAACAATAACACTATTAAGTGATTGTTCATTTGAATTGAACTATATTATGATACATTTGATTGTTTTTGAGAGTTGATTCGATTCATTCTCTATTATGATGGTTTGTAGTTGATGTGAACTTATGTAAAAGATTGATCATCTGGTCAATTTTTGCGCTTGGCCTTAAAATCGTAAATTCTACATTCCAATTTCCGTGTTCTACCATTTTATTGTACACTCACGTTTGAACCAATATAGTACATGTTCTTTTTAAAATATTGCCAACGGTAATTTGACGAAATAAGTAACAACACATTACATTGTTACCTATATAGGTAATAACTTAATGTGTTGTAGGTTTTATTGTACACTCACGTTTGAACCAATATGATACATGTTCTTTTTAAAATATTGCCAACGGTAATTTGACGAAATAAGTAACAACACATTACATTGTTACCTATATAGGTAATAATGTAATGTGTTGTAGGTAGATAACAATGTAATGTGTTGTTATCTTTTCTGTCAAAATTAATGACAACGTAATGGAAAATACTTTTTACCTACAATGTAACTTGTGTGAACGTACGTGAGGGATAGGCTCTTCTATTTTACTTGACCATGCATAAATAAACATTCTAATGAATAATATGGTAGGATGATTTTCTCTATTGTTTATTAAAAAAATGGAGTGATCTATTCATAATTCTCTTAAAGTAATATTTAAAATGGTAGTAAATTGTAATATTTATGAATGTATTAATTTTTAATTCATTTAATTGCAACAAATATATATATATATATATATATATATATCGCATTAATTTTCAAAAACATTAAATCTCACACACACACACATATATCGCATTAATTTTCAGAAAATATTAAATTAAACACCTCCACATTTTCAACAACATACCTTGGATTGATCCCATTTACTATTATGGATCGATCCCATTTCCTTGTTCCTCTTATAAATTTTGATGTGTTTTTAAAACTTATCCAAATAAAAACAATAAAAAAGGTGTTGGCTGCATGGTATGTACGTTGTGTTCTCAACTTTCTGTGCTTTAAATTAGGTGCATTTCAGTCGGGGAATATAGGAGATCCACATAATCGTTGTCAGGTGAATGAAATGAAAAAACTATTAATGTGCGTGAAAACGCATTAAATGTTGTGGAGTTTATGTATCACATTCTTCATTTCACGGATTCAGTGCAACAGCAGCAAGAGTGCAGTGAATGCACATTGATGACCGTATAAAATCTAAAGCAGAGATTGCATGTGGGCAACAACAAGAATCCAAAACTAACCAGAAAAAAAAAAATTATTTGCAGGGGGTACATTTGACTTTAGAATAAGTTAGAAATGCAGGAGATCGGTCTCCCCCACAAGAAAACATTAGTTCGGACACAGGTCAACCCTTCTGATAAATTTTGTTTTTTTCCATCAATCATCAGAGTTGACCTGTCAGGGTATGATTTGGTCTTTTAGACCGCAACATGTGCACACAGATTATGCAAGACAAAGAAATAAAAATAATACAAGCGCTCAAAAACAATCCATCTACCTCATGTATAAATTAGGATTTCCAGCTTCTTCGGTTATGAACTTCTATCTGAAAGAGTTTGTTTGGGTTTAACATCTGATACTGGATTTTTTTTTACAGACAGTAAACGCTTCTAACAAGAATAAGATTGGTAAGAATAAGATTGAGTGGTCAGATAGCCCCTAAGTGTGTATATTTTTGTGTCATTAATATTTTTATTCTGTTTTAGGTATTATGTGTGAATTTTTATGTAATGGTAAATAAGAGGAAACTGGTGAGCAAGAGCTATAGTTCAGTAGCATACTTAAAACTCAAGAGGCCATGTTGTGTCTTAAATAAATTTAGAAAGCTGTAGCTGATTCACAATAAATGTGTAGTTTAAGGTCATGGCCTATTCACAATTCAATCAATCAAAAATTATGTGAACAAATTGTAGAAGCATTCCGGTTACAACCGTTTGACTTGCAATTAGTCGCGAACATTTAACTAGCCTAGAGAATGCTTAACCTGATTCAGTTCGACTAACAATAGTTGCTGTGAGTGTGAGGCCATCTAAGTTCCATGATCAAAAAAATCATTCTTAAAACTTATTTCTTAGCAATTACCCACATGGCTGCATGAGATCAGTTGTAACAACCAAACATAACATTCTCAAACCATGTCTTGAAGGCATTCCTTTTATTGACACCTTAGAAGATAAAAGAGCTTTGATTTTGACAGGCCAATAACAGTAAGATGGCTTACCTGTATGAGATAGATGAACTTGTCTGTGTTTGTATTTGTGGGCTCACAGTTAGTTAAATATTTATTCTGTGTGTCAATGTCAATTTTCAAGGTAGCAATGCAATATATTGTTATGTTTGAGAAGGTAACATGATAACTACTACCAATGTCTTATATATTTTCACTGGAACAATCTTATAAGAATAAAAACCATAATTCTTACTCTGTAAGAGCAACAAAGAGATACCAGAGAATTAAACTGTTAAAATGAATAACGGTAACTTTGATCGATTTAATTTTTAATTTGAACGATATTTTTATAAGCTTGATCATATTATTACTAAACCTCTCCGGGCCACTCTTTAAATTAGTCTATTATGAGATATGTTATTATTTGAAAATGTTCTATTAATAGGTAGGATGATAGTTACTTATATTCATTACTGAAAGTGTGAATTTTCTTCAATATTTTAAACAATAATTTAAATTACATTAAATAAAAAAATTAAGCACTATATTTAAAAATAATAATTAACATATCTAACTGGATATAAACCTCCAAACCCTAAATATGGTGGAGTTTCATTCCTTAAATATTGTGTTCCTTTACCCAATTGGATGTGATATTTGTCCAGTCCCATGCTGGCCTCGTGCACTGTATTATATATGAGGCTATTTTATTGTGAACATTTCTATTGCATTAATATACATGACATGGCCTTGTATTGATAGATTTTATCGCAGATCCACAAGTTAATGGTTTGCACATTTAATGAGAATATTGCTCGATCTAATTATTACTAATAAAGTCTGCAACGGACTTATTTGTTTATGCTTTTATGGAGAAGACCATAAAAGGATATACAAGTTCGAGCTATTAGATTAGATTTATATTAGCTTTTGATTTATAAGATATAATTTTTTAATTCGTACATATAAGATTGAAACTAACTTTTTAGTTATATTAGACCTTAAATATTCTGTGGACAGATCCACTAAAATTGCAAATGGAGGAAGCAATTCCACAAATTTATTAAACATTGTTAGATGACACTTAGCGGTGAAAATATTCTTACTAACAATAATATAATATGTGGAAAATATGATGAATTTCATTTCAATAAAATATGTGACAGTTGCTATTACAGCTAGAGTTTGTATCAACTCATTTGATATGTGAGCCAAGAGTAATATTGGCTCCATTACAAGTAGGATCAAAGAAAATCGATCAAGATTGCCTTAGTTTGTAGCCATGGTAGTAAACCGTACTTCTTTCATGGTGAAATAAAAGAGTGCTTTTGGAACAATGTAGGATCAAGTCAGAGGACTAGAGCAAGATCGACGGGCAACAATGTTTATGAGGTGTTTCCTTGTAGAGAGAGTCACTAGAAGATCAACATCAGAGTGAAAGTTGTTGGTGGTGAGCTTGTTAAATAAGGGAAATAATATTGAGTGGAGAAGACATCCAAAGAAACGAGAGTTCTCATGTTATTGCAAAAATAACCTTGGAACCTATAACAGTGAGTGCGATGATGAGATGGTTTGTCAAGCACTATATAAAGGTTGTTTTTTTGGGCACTTCAAGTGCGTTTATTTTTTTGCATACAAGGATTGGCATTAAGGACAAACTTATTTCTTTTAACTATGTTAGGAAATGTAGAAGGGGTATTCCATGGAGCATCATAAGGGATGCATGGTGAAGTGCAAGCTCAAAGATAGCTAAACTAGGCAATAGAAATAGTTTTAAGGAAAAGGAACTTATACTCATATACAAGGAGTTGGCATAGCAATATTGATAAGTCCTTGTGATGCATGTGCAGCGTGAAGAAAAGTAGATCTGCGAGGTATGCAAATGGAAAGAATAAGGGTGGAAGTTGAGTTGTGTTACTGTCATTGAATGTGTAACCAAGTGTGTTTTAAGTGTGGGTTGACTCACAAAGTACATTTGTAACTCTATCCTTAAGTGCAACTCCATACTCCTTATCATAAGTAGAGGCCTTTCTCATCACTAAGGTTGTGACCAATTTTAAGTGAGGAATAATTGATATGGTAAATTTTGGGTGACTCAATTGAACAAGACCCCAAATAAGAAGCAACATAGAGTACATGGAAGAAATTTTATTGATGGGAACATACTAAGACTAGAACCAGAGACACACTTAACACTAACTTTATACATAAAAGGCCATACAAAATCTACATTCTCATAATAATATGTAAAATCAACTTCATCTAATGTGCCTCTAAAACTATTTTCCTAAGTTCACTCCACACACTCTACTTCTTCTTTCTTCACCCCTCTTCTTAATGTTCTCATTTATCTGTGTCCCTCTAATTATTTTTGTTCTCTTCAAACCATTCTAGAATGTTCAATATATTTCCCTCTTTGTTGGTATGGCATAAGAAATTTCAGAAAGATGTTTCTACCATCTCTATTATGCTTTGCACGTCCCCTTCCTTTTGTTACCCATTTGAATCACTGTGAAATAGTTTAAAAACATTACTATGTATTTAAGTTCTTATATGGCTTTACACATGTATCTAATGAGTCCCTAAGCTCACTACCATTAGAAATCTCTTGAAGATAGATTTCCAACTAATTGAAAATTGTGTTCATGTGTACCCTCTAGTAACAGTTATGCCCATTTGAATTTTCCATGTAGACTCTTTATTGTGAATAATATTATATCGATAATACTCATGATTGTGATGCATCAACATCAAAGGGTGCTTCTTTTGTAAACTCAAAATAGTCTCCATGGGACTAGACACTATGACTAAAGCACAAACCCATGATTTTATGGTTTATGGTTTATTAACCCATGGTTTCTAGTGTGTTGAGATTTGGATCCAAAGGAAAGATTGGGCCCCAAAATTGCTACATTGACTGAGTTTGATCATGCCACATGCCATCATCTCATTCTCTCACATTCACCTAACCCTTTTGTACAAAGGAAATAAAAGTGAGATCCATGGAGGTGTACCCTTCACATTCACTCGCTCTCTCACGTCCATCTTATGCTCTATGGGAAATGCTATCACTATTACATAAAATGCAACTAGTACCACTAGTAGTGTCAATTTCACGTCGTGTCTTGACTTTATTTTTTTCTTTTTATTGAAATAAGAACATAATGTTGTGTACATATAATGTGAAATGTGGCACAAATGTGACACAAATATATATAGCATCACATTTATTACACCTTTGTGTCATCATTACTCAATGATAGCCTCTTTCTAGCCCTTGGTCAATTTCATTTCCATTTATCAAGTTTCATTTTCATTTAACAATGTGTCATTTTCATTGATGGATGGGATTAAAAGTGATAATTGAAAAGAGAGTGAGTTTTTCATATTGTGAGTGAAAAGGAAGGCAATTTTATAGCTTCATTTCTAATATATTTATAATTAAACATTAGTAGATGTCTGTGTTAAATTTGTAATTAATTTTTTTAGTTAAACTTTCACTATTTACAAATGGGATACATCTGAATGTGACCCAAAAATAAACACACCGTATAGAAGCTATAACCAATTTTGCCAAAATATGTTAAACTCGAAAGATCTTCATCAATGAATATACATGTTGCATATGAGTATGTATGTAATCCTAATGTTAATATTACATAGAAAATTATAATTTTGTGTTGGTGTTTTTCTTATTTCTTTCATGGTTGGAAGAAAAGGTTGAAAAGAAATTTCATGTTATATATAGGGAGAATAATAGCAATCTCGTGGTTGAGGAAAGGGTCAAGGTAGGGTTCAAAATAGAAGAAGCAAAAGAGGAGGGGGTGTATTAGTAGAAAAATTGTAGGAAAATATAATTCTTCCTTTGAGGTATATATAAAAAATCATATATTGTCTTCAATTAAAGCTATCATAATGTATATGAATATTTTGATAATATGAAGTTAACATGCGAGACACGTGATACTTGAAAATTAAAATAGTGAATATGATGCTCGGGGCTTGACCAAAGAAATAATCCAAAGTGCATTTCACCAGAGTAACATCCTAATGACAAAATGCATCCTCATAACATCACAAGGGTTTAAAATATTTATTCAAACTAGATGTTGGAGTTTTGGAAGAAACAAATACATTTTCCTCATTCTTGTAATGAATATGTTCTAATGGAAGAAGGCATTAGAATTCAAAATAAGGTAGACCATTTATTTAAACACAATGAAGATGATCATGATAGTTATGATGATGATGTACTAGAGGATCAAGTTGCTAATGATTTTCATGGAAAATTCAATATCTATATGATAATCACAAGGAAATTGAATAAGAGAGGATATTTTGAAATTTTCTATAACACCTTTGTTTATGCTAGGAAAGGCCAAAACATCAATTATGGGTGATATTTAGGTGTTTATGGACTTGAAAATAAGTTTTGGTTGGTAAAAAATTAGTGTGAATTATTTATTTAGGCTAGATAATAGTCCATTGACTATATATTACATTTCATATATATTTACTTTGTTGTATATTATCTCGTATGTGTCTTTTTGTGCCTTTTATTACATCCTTCTAAAAAAATCTTGTTTCCTTAGAAGAACACATTTCCCTTATTGTATAGGGAGGCACAAAAATATCATCATATTAGGGTTCTCTTTGTCAATTATGATGCATATGCTAATGATTGTAGTTTACTTAAGAAGAAATATGAGAATGTTGTGAGTTTTCCTAATTGTGTGGTGCCACAATATCAAAAAAAGGAGTTGGAGGCTTCACCATTCCAAATAAGGACATGTTACATCATTTTTAAGTAATTCTTAGACCGGGGCATATTTTCCATTTTAAGTAACTTGTAAATTCAATGTCATGACACTACAAGAATAAAATAATTAATATAGTTGGTGTGTTCCTTTGGATTCAAATGCAATGAAGCCCATTGAAAAATTTGGCCTAAAAATCCATGGACAAGTCACACAATGCATGGTTTGTTGTAGATATTACTCCATGGCTAAGTTTTACTAACTACTCCATTCGGCTAATGGTGTTGATAAATGTTATGATATTACTCCATGGTTAATGATTCAAAAGGAAAAATTTAATGTTATCATTATTGGTGTATAGGAAATATCAAGAAAAAATATGGATGTCTAACATAAACCTCTAATTTATGAATTGTGAATATTTTGGGATGACACTATAATATATGACCGTTCACATCACATTGACCATCAATGCAAATTCATATGTTATGGTATCTTATGTTGGACTACTCATGATTTTATTTCAATGACTGTTTGTTAATATATTTATCACAAGTTACAATTTTAAATAAAAATATTACATATAAATGCATGTTTCTTCTAATGATACACTAAGTTTGTAAACCATTTCTAAATGCGTGTATTTTAACAAAAGGAAAATATGCATAGGTCTAAGGTGTTGTGATCAACTATATACAACTATGAAAAATCATCAAAATATCTTAAAATGTCATATATGGAAAAAAAAATCTAGCCAATGGAGCATGAGGACCATATAAAAGAGAAAAGTAAATTTGATGGAAAACTTGATACTAGAGAATCTCAAAAGATTATGTCACCGAGGATTAGTATGAAGCCTTCACTAAAGCAATTGCATAAGATCAAATATTGTTATTCCTCCAAATTTATGGAAAAATTATGCATGACTGTAAAGAATTAACCGAAAGCTTGAGATACTATAGAAATGAAGAGGCTATCTATATAATATAATCTCCCATATTGGGAGAATTCATTAGTTGGTAATATTTTTGCATTTAATGCATATATTTAGGAATGTAGTGGTTTCTATATGTAATCAAATCTCTATCAAAGTGAAATAAACTCCAAACTCTAAAGAAGATCTAAAAAATGGTGGGACAAAGAAGTGTTTTAAAAACAATGAAGGGGCCCTATGATATCATGTAGAAATAAAGTCAATTTGGTGAATAACACAATGAGAGACCTTCACGCTAAAAATGGTTATGGGACCTCCATAAAATGTAGATTTACCACTAAAGGACACGTAACATGCCTTAAAAAACATGATTAACATTACATTTTCAAGGAAATTCATGGTTTTTTGGTCTTATATTATGCAACATATATGTATCTTCACATAAATTAGTTTTATTTATTCATGCAACATGTATTTCCACCCGACCTTCTGAAGGAACTGTTAGTGCAAAATCACAGCACCCCCAGATGATTTCTAAAGATCTACTTTTCTAAGGCAGAATCATCTAGTGTGATTGCATAACATGGAACTTTTCCTAAGGTGTGGGACCTTGCAAATTGGAAAATCTCTCCAGATTAAAGGTTGGTTCCTTATTCCTCTGTTTAGGTGCATACGTGAGGATTTGCAGAGGATCTATATCTATACCTAGTTTCGACTACCAACGAGACATGAATAAAAGAGTACATAAATGAGAAATAACTAAACTACTAGGTGATGCACCAAAGGAATGATGAATACTTAGTTTGCCTTCGACACAAACCAATAAAATGCATACAAGAAACAAACACGAGACAACCAGATCTCAGTAACGAGAGATCGATAGATAAAAAAAGAAATAAGAAGGATCCGAGATCGATCAAAAACATATTTTATTTCTCTAATGGATTGATATAGTTCATTACGAGAATAGCCGAAAGGTAGAAACGTAATATACTTTTAAAGGAAAGCTTGAACCCCACAAATCCTTTACTAGAAGGAGAAGGGAGCCTGCAAAACTAAGAATATCCAACCCTTTAACATGAATCCTCCCCCATATTTATAGAATCGATCAGAGAGAATAAAGAGAGAGAGAGAAGCGAGAAAACGAAGGTCGAATCTCAACCACCGCTATTAGTGTTTTTTTTTTAAATCTACCCCCGAATCCATCTTTACTGCATCGATCCTCGATTCGGTGCCTTGAAGGAAGAGGAAACAACAGAAATAGATCGAATCTGATCTGGTTGTTGAGACTGATGATTCTGCATTGAAATATCGAAGATGTTTCTCCATTTTTCTTCCACCTACCCTCTAAAAATTAAAGTTTCAAACTCCCATAACATATACAAGGTCGAGATCTTTCCAACAATATCAGATTTGCAATCTCTCGAGCCCTGAGTCGAAAGATATGCCCCTTTGAAGTTTTGCATCGATTATGTACAAATAGGTGGGAAAACAACTTGAAAATGGGTCCCTCTTTTGATTGGGACATGTGGCAGCCAGATTGGATCAAAATTTAGGTCCACGGGCCCGTAATTTACCTTTTAGTCTTTTGCACAAAAAACAAAAAATCAAAAACCTCCGCAGCCCCGAAACTCCATCTGGACACGTGGCTCCTTTTGGTTGGCTAGGAAATGCGTTTCCATTTTTACCTCTATGCCTTTTGGACAAAAGGAAAATTTTCACTTTTCTCCCCGACACCCCACCTTGGCTTTGACTCGGGTTTATATGTTGACTTTTTCCCTCTTGGCGAAGTCGCAAGTGTTTTTATAACTTTTACCCCTTTTGAGGCAAAGGGTGAAAAACTAACCTTTTCCCCAACTCCCGCTTTCCCCTGGGACACGCGTCACCCTGGCACTTGCTTGGGAACCTTCTCTCCTTTTGACCCCTGAATCAATGCCATTAAGACACTTGGTAGCGTCCGTTGTCCTATTATTGTTTTCACTTTTCAACTAACTTTGTCCCCCTTTGAGGACACGTGGAGGCACTACACATGTTTGTAAAATCCAACCCAAATTTTTCCTTTGGAGGAGCGTCGGATTGACACTTGTCTGCCCCTCGTTGCTTTGTGGATTATTCAACGGTCCTTCTTACTTTTTAGACTTTGAGCTACGTGGTGGACTCGCACTCATTTGGGTTTCGCCTGGGGACTGACTCTTGGAAATGCGCCAGGCTGACACGCGGAACTCTCCACTTGCACTTCTATACTTAACCAATTTTGAAGCCTACCTTTTGACCCTGTTTGATCCTTGGCTACGTGGAGGGCTAGCACAAGTTTGAGTCTCCGCCCAGGTTCCCTTTGTGAATTTATGCCAAGCTGACACCTGGCATGCTTCGCTCTCAACCGAAGAATTTTCAACGCCCCGTAACTTTTGGGGACTTTGGACGCATGGAAGCATGGCACAAGTTTGGACTTCTCCTTTTGGATTCACCCTTGAAACAACGCGTTAAGGCATGTGGCCCTTTTCGCTTCTTCCTCCATACTTATTCATTTTTTGCCCTTTTCCTGAACCAATTCGAGCTCGAGGACTTCAAATCTTCACCGTTCTTCCTTCTTCTAGCTTCTTTGTAGCATTGATCCTTATTGTCTGACCCTGCTATTTTATAGTTCTACCTGCCTGTAACTTGGAGGATGGATTTAAGATGTAAAACGACCACAATGATTCATTTTCTTTCTATAGGGTCCTTTGATCTTTCTTGGCCTCCGCCACTCCATTGTTGAATCTTTTGCAGCCAATTTGTAGGATCTGATGAGTATTCTTGGGTTCCTTCAAGTGGGGTCATGATTTGATCCAATATTTCACCCGGGGCAAAATATGGATAACAATTTGGTGACTCATGGGGACATCTTCCTGCTAGATGAAGAGATCAGTTTCCTTGTCGTATCTGTTGGGCATGGAGTCAAGAATAATAGTCTGATACTAGTTCTGCCTCTGGTTCATGAGCCCGACCACTTGCATCCTCAGATTTTATAAGAAAATCCTGAAATGAAGATTTCTGAGAGTAGAAAATTATTTCAACTCCAGGTTTTTGTCTGCTTTTTCAATAAACTGCATAAGAGAAAAAAAAAAAAACCAAGACTATGTACAAAATTGAAATCATACATGATCCAAATGGAACATGCAGAGTGTGCACAAGCACTTCTTTTTGAAAGCAAACCTACCTACACTACTCTAACCAGAAGCAAAGGTGAACTAAATAAAACCTACAACTGGTTGTGCAAAATAGCTTCCTTTCTTCAAAATGGGCAGCCATGCAAATGATTTGGAGCTGATCATGGCTGGTTGGATGAGTGGAAAATCAACAAGAAGCTATTCTTCTACCCAAATTAGCAAGGTGTCAACTAAAAATAAATTAGATACCTCTTTTAGTTGCTCTGCATTTGGATTGTAGAGGTATTGCAGCTGATCCTTGGTACTTTGATGCTCATAATCATGCTCGAAGTAAGCATGACCATTGGAAACTCCTCCTTTGGATCCAAAGAAGGAAAATGATTGATTGGGCAAGGTTTGATCTGTTGAATGTGCCCATAGCTCTGAATCTCTACTCCACAAATGAAGTCATCTCGTATACCTTCCTAAATGAATGACATGGGAGAAGTGGTAAAAATATCTTGCTCTTTCCCTTCCTCTTCCCATGAAGAACATGGAAGATTTAAATCTCCCAATCTTGGTTCCAAAAGGCTGCTACAAAAAATAGACTATTGTTCTTCAATGTTCTCCTTCATGGCAAGTAGACTCTTGATGCTGAAGAATGAATGATGGAGAAGAAAATGTTGTAATTTCAGCTAGCTCCTCATCCAAACATTCTTCTAAGTATGATAAGAAATCAAACTCTTCAATGTCCTGCTGCAACAAAGTCTCTTCCTCTTGCATGGTGACTTTCAAATCTACATTTTCTTCGCCATGTGTAGCTTCATTTTCAAACATGAAACTTGTCAATTCGAACTCATCCAAAAAATCAGATTTTTGGAGAGATGAAGTGGGAGAGAAACATGAAATTTCTTGTGCCTCTTGTTCATGATTCACTTCCTTTAGACCTGTCTTGTTTACCTCCATAATGGCTTCATCAATCAAATCGGCCCCTTCAAACGAAAGCAAAAATTCATCAATAATGCTTCTTCTTCTTCATTTACTGTTAAAAATATGATTTGATCTCTTCCATTTGCTCCTCTTCAAAGGGCTTTGGAGCTGATTTTTCTTCCTCTTTGATGACTAATTTGGTAGCTTGTATTAGATCAAATTTTCCTTCAGAAAAGTGCCAACATGGACACCAAACTCAACACAAACAAACCGTTGGTCTTTTTTCTCTACTGCTGTTATAAAATCAGCCTTGTCCACCACTTGTCTTTCAACCTCAACCTCCTCCTTTGGCTTAACCATCAAGGGGATTTTTGTAATTTTAAGAGCCAAGTTTAACAAACTTTTAATCTTTTCATCCTTGTTTAGCTCTTCTTTTTGCTGCTGTCCTTCTTGACTGGAATTCTGATTTTTATCCTCCCAACATGGATTTGGGAATGCAAGAGGGTTGGGTTATGACTCAACTAGTTTTGCAATTATTTGTGGTGGTGGAGGAGGTAGAACTTCTTGTTTCTTTGGAGGGGATGGCTGTTTGGAATGGAAAAGAGTAGAGAAACTGAGGTGGGATGGGAGACTAGGAGATGGAGAAATGGAATCAACTTTTGGGACAACAGATGGGAAGCTTGAAACTTGACACTGCTGGAATGATACAGATTGAAAAGGGGGAAAAGAAAGAGTATGAGGTGGTGTGCTTACCCATTGACAAGGTCATTGAACACTCCTCTCATATATCTCTATTCCTTCGGTCCAATTTGCAAGTAATGGCAGACATTTCAACAATGAAGTTGAGTTTCTCTTGTGGGCTATAATGCCTTGGAAAAGGTCCCACCCATGGACAAGGTGCCCTAAAACCGATTCCAAATGCTTTCATTTGTGCTTGAGCCCTGGATTGCACCATGTTTGCCTCCATCTTTTGGATCTTCTCCAACAAATCTACATTTTCTTCTTGACTGCCCTCACAATCTGCGTACCCTTGTGCTTGACATGCTTCATAGCCAAACTGACTTTGGCATTGCTCAGATGGGTATGCATATTGGTTTTGAATTTGATCAAAATGTTGATCTGGAGGATTTGAAAAACATGTTGGAGGTGGGAAACATTGTTGCTGCTGAAATTGTAGATTCCATGGGGGAAATGAAGTCATGATTGCACAACTTCATGGAGTGAAAGAAGAATGATAGAGATGGAAGGAAAAATGGATGAGAAATGAACGAAAATGAGTGGAAAGAAGGTCTACAACTTCAGAGATGGGTTGTTGATCAGATGGAGTCACCAGATGTGTTTGCAAGTGCCTCCAAAGGCTGAAATTTTAAATAGGAACACATCAACCTGCAAAAAATGAAGTGAAAGACCTCTTGGTCCCATCAGGCATGCCAAAATTGTTAGTGCGAAATCATAGCACCCCTAGATGATTTGTAAAGATATGCTTTTCTAAGGCAGAATCATTTGGTGTGATTACATAACATGGAACTTTTCCTAAGGTGTGAGACCTTGCAAATTGGAAAAGCTCTCTAGATTAAAGGTTGGTTCCTTATTCCTCTGTTTAGGTGCATACGTGAGGATTTACAGAGGATCTATATCTATACCTAGTCTAAGAATTGCCAAGGAGACATGGATAAAAGAGTACATAAATAAGAAATAACTAAACTACCAGGTGATGCACCAAAGGAATGATGAATACTTAGTTTTCCTTCGACACAAACCAATAAAATGCATATAATAAACAAACACAGACAACCAGATCTGTAACGAGAGATCAGATAGAAGCAAAAGAAACAAGAAGGATCTGAGATCAATCACAAACATATTTTATTGCTCTAATAGATTGATACAGTTCATTACAGAATAGCCAAAAGGTAGAAATGTAATACAATTTTAAAGGAAGGCCTGAACCCCACAAATCCTTTGCTAGAAGGAGAAGGGAGCCTAAAACTTAAGAATATCCAACCCTTTACAATGAATCCTCCCCATATTTATAGAATCGATCAGAGAGAAGAAAGAGAGAGAGAGAAGTGGGAAAATGTGGGTCGAAGCTCAACCACCATTGTTAATGTTTTCTACTGAAATCTGCCCCCGAATCCATCTTTACTGCATTGATCCTCGATTTGGTGCCTTAAAGGAAGAGGAAATGACAGAAATAGATCAAATCTGATCTGGTTGTTGAGACTGATGATTCTGCATTAAAAGATCAAAGATGTTTCTCCATTTTTCTTCCACCTACCCTTTAAAATTTAAATTTTCAGACTCCCATGGTGTAGACAAGGTCGAGATCTTTCCAACAATATCATATTTGCAATCTCTCGAGCCCTGAGTCGAAATATATGCCCCTTTGAAGTTTTACATTGATTCTGTACAAATAGGTGGGAAAACAACTTGAAAATGGGTCCCTCTTTTGATTGGGACACGTGGCAGCCAGATTGGATAAAAAATTTAGGTTCACAGCCCATAATTTACCTTTTAGTATTTTGCACAAAAAACACAAAAAATCAAAAATTGGACACGTCGCTCCTTTTGGTTGGCTGGGAAATGCATTTCCATTTTTACCTCTATACCTTTTGGACAAAAGGAAAATTTTCACTTTTCTCCCTGACGCCCCACCTTGGCTTTGACTCAGGTTTATATGTTGACTTTTTCCCTCTTGGGTGGAGTCGTGGGTCTTTTTATAACTTTTACCCCTTTTGAGGCAAAGGGCGAAAAACTAACCTTTTCCCCGACTCCCCGCTTTCCCCTAGGACATGCGTCACCTTGGCACTTGCTTGGGAACCTTCTCTCCTTTTGACCCTTGAATCAGTGCCATTGAGACACTTGGCAACCTCCGTCGGCCTGTTAATGTTTTGACTTTTCAACTAACTCTGTCCCCTTTGAGGACACGTGGAGGCACTACGCATGTTTGTAAATCCAACCCAAAGTTTGCCTTTGGAGGAGTGTCGAGTTGACACTTGTCTACCTCCACTACTTTGTGGAATGTTCAATGGTCCTTCTTACTTTTTAGACTTTGAGCTACGTGGCGCCTCGTGCTCATTTGGGTTTCCACCTGGGGACTGACTCTTGGAAATGCGCCAGGATGACACGTGGCACTCTCCACTTGCACTTCTATACTTAACCAATTTCGAAGCCCACCTTTTGACCCTATTTGACCCTTGGCTACGTGGAGGGCTGGCACAAGTTTGAGTCTCTACCTTGGGTTCCCTTTGCGAATTTGGGCCAAGCACTGCACACTTTGCTCTCAGCTGGAATTTTCAATGCCTGTAAATTTTGGGGACTTTGGACGCATGGAATCCTGGCGCAAGTTTGGATCTCTCCTTTTGGATTCACCCTTGAAACAACGCCATTAAGGAAAGTGGCCCTTTCCACTTCTTCCTCCATACTTAGTCATTTTTCCCTTTTCCTGAATCAATTCGAGCCCGAGGAATTCGAATCCTCGTTGTTCTTCCTTCTTCTGGCTTCTTTATAGCATTGATCCTTATTGTCGACCTGTTATTTTATAGTCTACCTCGCCTATAACTTAGAGGATGGATTTAAGATTAGAAATGACCTCGACAGAGTTGTTTTCTTTGTACAGGTCCTTTCATCTTTCTTGGCCTCCGCCACTCCATTGTTGAATCTTCTTGCAACCAATTTGCAGGATCTAGATGAGTTTTCTCGGAGTTCCTTCAAGCGGGGTCATGATTTGATCCAATATTTCATCCGGGGTGAAATATGGATAACATGAACTATATTGACTTCCATTTGTTTGAGATAATATGATTTTTATCAATTATAACTCTACCGATTATATGATGAAAAATATGAGATTGACTAGTATGATTGCATTGTTTGTCAAAAAGGTGGTTATTTTGAAAAGAGATATTTGAAGAAGGGATTAAGAATGAGAAACTAAATACAACAATTATTGTTTACTTAAATAGAAAAGGATTTTCCTACCTCCTTCTTAGACTCTCAAATTCATCTTGCATTGCATTTGTTCGATGATCTCTAAATGTAAGGTATAGTTAACACATGATGGATGCTTTTACTAAAGAGATATCTACATGAATAAAATTAAGGAATTTATGAAGGGGTTAACATATCCAAAGGTCTCCATAGATAAATGATACATTATTCAGAAAAATTTTTCTATATGTGTATATCATAATATTTTCCATAGATTCCATGCATATGTGATGGTGAACTCGAAACGAAAGGATACATTATTCACGAAATGTTATTCTATATGTGTATATTAGAATATTTCCATAGAATCCGTGCATATGGGATGGTGAGTACATAAATAAAAAATTGGAGGACAACTTTCTTGGGGAAAAAATCCACGAAACTTGGTATGCACAAAATTCATAACATATACTATGTATGATCAATGTTTGTATCTATAAATTAGTTATTTACATGTTTGATTATCATGTCGTGTTGAAAAATATAGTATAGAGCATTTCATACTCTTCAATACTTAAGAAATAGTTGTGTGGCGTTAAAACTATGAATAAAAGAATATTGTCCATTAGAACTGATGGATTGATTGGAAATGAAAAAATCCACAGAAGCCACCCCCACTTAATATAAAATATCATTTCTATAAATACTTACTCTTGAATGGATAAGGATATATTTAGAACATATGCACATTATCATATAAGGAATATCACACAATAAGCATTAGACATTGTATAAGGATGTGAAGATGTGGCAAGTTGAAATAAATATATCATATCTAAGTGGGTGTACTATTTTTTTAATTCCATTAAATTTTTCTTAAATGACATGTCATAATGAAGTGAGTAAGAATTAAATAATGTCATTGGATGGAAAATATCCATGTGTGGAAAAAAGTGACAAGAGAAATGTCACATGTTGTGGTGAAGTTGAAATCACTTCTCGTGTAAATGAAAGAAATTTGATGTAAGGAAAATTATATTATGTTGCACTAGAAAGATAGAAGAAATAATTGAATTTATTAAATAGAATATTTGAAGTTGTTGAATATTTAGGTTTATATGGTATCCTTCTATTGATACCATATTTTTCAAAATGGAAATAGAGAGCAACATTTACTTATTTGACTTTACCAAGTATTACACGAGGGAAATATCCAAGTGTGGTTCCTCAAGATTGTGAAGAGGTATTGATTTGTGCAAATTTTCATATGTATGCCTTCTCCTTTTTCATAAGAATATTTTTATATGTAAGTATTCTTTTCCATGTATCAAATAGTTTTTTTAAACTATGTTTATGTACAACTCTTATTATATCCTTATCTAGGGAACAAAGGTGATTGAAAGTTAATGTGCATTGTGATCTAATGATGAGTCATGTTGTTGATGAAAATAGTATTGTAGAACTAACATCATGTGTAATAAATTATTGATCAAGATATTAATCCTAATGAAGCTACTAAAAGTAGACTTCATGATGATCAAATTAGTGAATCTAATTTTGAAGATGATGATGTTGAAAAATGTGAAGTGGATGAAGTTGAAGAAGGTGTAAGTAATGAAGATGATGATGAAATGAAAATCCCAATAGAGATATATTTGGATAACGAATGGGATATTCCCACATCTAGATATATATAGGAAAATTAATGGTAAATTAGTAAAGGCTACAAATCCAAGTCATGTAACTAATAAATATTTGGTTGAAATTTAGGAAGATAAAAATGAATGTTTTAAAGAGTTATGAGACTATATTTTTATATGATAATTCATTAATTTTGAATCAGTATTTTTCATATATTATATATTTAAAATTTCTCATTCCTACCTTATTTCATTACTTAATACCAAAGACAGTCCATTAAAACATTAAGTACATAACCTAGTCCTAATATATGACACTTTTAGCATATAGCCTAGTCCTTCTACAAATCTAATTTTAAATTAATATAATTATTGATTTTGAATTAAACAAATAAATTTATAGCTGACGACATACTAAATTAATATTAAAAAATCATGTATTGCACAAATGTGATGATATTTAAGTAATAATTGTACAATTTTGTGCCACCGCAACATCTAAAATTTAAAAAAAAACATAAAGTGAGAGGTCCTAAAAACCTTCCACTTTATGTTATTTTCTTTTCGACATTGACCATGTTTTGGGAAAACATAGAGACAATTGAAAGTGATATTGAAAGAAGAAGGTGAAAGGGAAAAAAAGGAGACAGGGAAATGATTAAATTTGGAGAGTATAAGAAGGAATGGAAAAGGGATAGGAAAGGGAGACAAAAACATAGAATGGTCTACCTCTGCGAATAAAAAAGGAATAATATGTCACACCTATGAAAATAAAACCTATATTTGAGGTATGTTGATGTTTCACTTAAACAGATAATAAATTATTAAAATTCTAGGAATTAAAACAATTAAAGCATTAAAAATCATAGAGTAAATTAGAGATTGTATCGTAGATTGAAAACCACGAATAAATTCAAACCCTTATGGTAAATTGAAAAGCATCAAATAGATTAAAAACTCTAAGGTGAATTGGAAACCATAATATAGAAAAGGAAACCCTAGGGTAAATCAAAACATGGAATAACATTAAAAAATACAAAATTTTAAAACCTAGGGTAGATTGGAAATCCTAGGGTAAATTAGAAACCATGGATAAAATAAGAAAACCTATGATAACATGGAAACGTTAAGGCTAATTGGAAACCATGGGGAAAATCATATTTTTTAGTACTTCCAAATAAGTCCGGTTTGGTTCACCCCCAACACACACACACACACACACACACACACACACACACACACACACACACATTGTTTCCCTCCTAAATAGATCCAGAATTTCAAAATTCGTAACTAAGATATAAAAATTTGTAACTAGGGTAAATTGGAAAACACGGAATAACATAAAAAAACAAAGAAATTTTTAAACCTAGGGTAGATTGGAAATCCTAGGGTAAATTAGAAACCATGGATAAAATAAGAAAACCTAGGATAACATGGAAACCTTAAGGTTAATTGGAAACCATGGGTGAAAATCACATTTTTGCAGTCTGCGATAAGTCTTGTTTGGTTCAAGTCTACCCTATTTGTTTTCAAAGACATAAACACACACCCTCATATATTGTTTCCTCTTGAATAGATCCAAAATTTCAAAATTTGTAACTATGATATAAAATTTTGTATTATTTATATTACAAAAATGTCATTTTTCTATGGAATTCGATCTCTAAGCTTTATTTTAATAAACTTTCATTATTTTGATATGTAAAATATATTGTATTAACTTGTGTGATGTTGAATACATTTATATAATGTCTTAGTTATCTTATTGAACATATTTATGGGTGTGGTTACCTTATACCTTACTAATACTCCTCAAGAATAAAGCATATATTTTTAGATATAAAAATATTTATGCCATATTAAATAAATAATAATAATTTCTCCAAATATGTGGTATTTAATATTAGAAATGACATGGAGTAATGGGAAGGGTTTATGATATGATTATGTGTGGTGTCTCTAGAATTTGTGTTTGGAATAAGACATCGATGAGGAGTTCGACAAGCCTTACGAACCTACTTAGGTTATTCTATGGATACACACCCTTTGACCTCTAAATACTAACCATGGAGGAATACGTTTATAGTTTAATTTTGTAATTAAAAAAATGTTCACATTTAATGTTTTTAATTATACAAATTGATAATGATAGGTTTACATTTTATCAAGAATCTTAGGTATACTAAGATAAAGACCACCATGTTTTTACACATTCACATCCCTTAATATATAGGGACCCACCATGAAGGTCTGAATTTATATTTAATTTTTTAAATTAAAAATTGTTTCATTTCATTGAATAACTCTAATACAACATGTACATTGTAGGACTACTTCCATTTAAAATGGAGGGAGGATAAGGGTGTCGAATGAGTAAATGCCATTTATCTATTGATAGGGATTCCCAACTCTAAATTATAATTTTTGTTATTTAAATTTATTTAAAGTAATTTAGTTATCATATCTTATAATGTTATTATATATGTTGGTCGATGTAGGACCCATTAATCATATTCTTCACAAAAAAATAATCTTTCAAATATAAAAACTTACCCCATCTAGCCTCAATGAAATAATACCCAATACAATAACAAGGAACATGATGAGGATGAAGAAATTTCACCCTTTCCAAATTCGACGATGATAGATCCTATCACATTAAACTATTGCATCCAAAACACCCTATTCTATTTTTAAAATAAGACAATGGATCCCCTTTTTTGAGTTGTAAAACTATGTTTTTAAACCTTTAAACTAAACTTTACAAGATCTATAGAGGTTGTAAATTTTTTATATCTTATAATAAAATGATAAACAACTTTGATATGACTAAGAAGGTCTTTGATCTTCCTTTCAAGTTAACCATGAGAAATATAACAATTTTTTGAATGAAAAATCACAATTTACTTGCTTATGATTTTAGAATTATTTCAAAGTTTAAATCATGTTTGTTTCATGTTTAATCATTATTTTTATCTTTAAAATTTATTTCACAAGTATATTTTGGTGTTAATCATGTGTGCGAGCTATAAATAGATGATGAATAAGGGTAAACTACAGCTTTAATTAAACTAAAAGCCATGATCATTAAATTTAGAAAGATTGCATAGGAAATAAAAAGAGGAAAAAAATTCCATGAGCTTTAATTAATCTTGTAAAATCAAATGATTGTATATCTTAAAATTTTGGAGAGATCATTTTCATGCACTAAGAAAAATGTCAATACTAATCAATCGCACAAGGTTTTGGATTTATTTTTAAAAATAAGAGGGTCTATATTGGGTAAATCATTGAAAATTAAGAGATGATTTTATCATAATAGCTTTTCTAAGATTTTTTTATCTTTAATTTATTTTTAGCTTTCTTACTTTAGTTCTAGAATAGATTTATTTTTCTAGGAGATCTAAAATAATGTTGAAGCAAAGGCTAAGCCTATTCCTCTACAAACACATTCAATTTTATTGTAAAGAGGATCTTGACAATAGTGATTTAATACAAAGAAGGAATTTGGAGCTCCACTTGGTTTTCTCGAGTTGTTGAATTGTTTTTAATTGTTGATTTAGGAATTGATGCCTAGAAAAAAATCTCTTTTAGTTATCAAGTAGAGTTTGCACTTCTAATTTCATCTATATTATTAAGATAGGATATTGAGTTTTGCTAATCTTACTTTCAATATTTGATGTTTCTTGAGATTATATTTTATATATACTTTGCAATCTTACATAACTAAGTGATTTATATATGTTAACAAGTGGAAATTATTTTATTTTGCATTGTGGGATCGATTAAATTGAGCAAATAGTTATGTTAATTAACCTCTAATATAAGTTTTTAATGAATGTTAGTTATTTCCTTAGATGATGCATAATTTTCATTCCTTGTCTTTAGTTATCTTTGACTGATTGATTAAATTTTATAAATACTTGAGTTAAAACTATTTCTTTTATTCTTTGTTTTTGTATGGTTTAGCTATGTTAAATGTGTTTGTTATTTTTTTTAATGCTTTTAGCTGGATCTTAGAACCAGGGGATTTAATGGATCCCACCCACTTACATCCATTACATCAAACAAACCTAACTACCAAACCAGTCCAACTAAAACCACAAGGCATACATACCATGCAGAAATAGAAGGAACCGAGAAATGACAACCACGAACAAAAACTCACCTAGATAAAAACATTTAGTCATCAAATTGAGTGAATTACGCCAAAGAAGCCGAGAGGTTAGCTCCCACTTTGAATTCAAACACTCCAAGTAGAAAATTATAAGAAAACCCCATCTTTCGGTGGAAATGGGCCACTCCCTCGGAATCAAGAACCATCAAGATGATAATTCGGTAGGTCCAATTTCTTGATCCTACTACCTTCGAGATCCTAGTAGAACATGCACCATGAACGTCCACCGTGAATTTCAATAACTCCACATTCTTGATCGACATAACAAGTAATCATGAATTGAGCATCTTCTAAAGCTTGCCCTCCCTATTTGTGATCGTAATGGCCGAACCCTTCTATATTCTTCTAGTGCTTCATCCAAATTGAAATGATGTTGGGGTTTGATAAAATGGAAATCTATGTCTTTGACTTCTGCTACATTCCGCCTCACTAGAAGCAATTGAGAAACAAACTATGACGCCACCTTTGAATTTATCCTAGCCCTCGTAGACTCTTCCATTTACTCTTTCCCCAAGAACCTTTAAATGGATTAAAAAATAGACCTCGATTCTTCCTGAAAGATAATATGAATGTAAGCCCTCAAGATACCTCTGAAGAAATCCATCTCCCACTTCTCACCCTTAAGAAAAAAACTAGGTAGCAGAGGGCTTGCCATCCTTAAAAACAATCCCACTACACCGCTTCCTACACCAAAAAACCGTGAAAATGGGAGAAAAATCATGCACCACACAAAAATTCATATGAAACCAACACTCCCTTCCCAAGAAATTAAAACATTAAGCTCCTCCCACATGTTTTCATGCATGGGTATGATCGGACCTTATCTCCTCATAAATCCTTGATTTTCTAAATAATCACTCATGAGATTAGACTACTTATAATTATGACTTAAACTCTATGAGGGAATTCTAATTAGATAATGAATTATATTTTTAATAAAGAAATCAAAATTCCATGACACCGCTTTACCTCTATGAACATTGCTAATCACAACATGGGAATCACCTTCGATGACCAACGCATCACAACCAACACTAACAACTAGTTTGATCCCTTCAAGCAAGGCTTGAGCCTCTCACTTCGTTACTAGTCCCATATTTTAAAGGAAAGGATCCCACAATCACTAAATTTCCCTCCTCATCTCTAATTAAGCACCCCAATCTCGATGTCCTTGGATTACCTTTTAACGCTCCGTCAAATTTTAGTTTATGAAAAGAAGGAGGGGGTGGAAGCCATCTCACTTGTTTCCTGAGAAGATATTTTTTGACCTTAGACAAAACCTTCTTGAAATTGTCCCCGGATCCGGTAATTTGATTAAAGGCCAAAGCTAACCGCAAGAGAGCATCCATCGAGGAGAAGTGAGACACATATTTGCATTCACATTAAAATTTTCTGAAATGGAAATTTCAAGCCTTAAAAGCATTGCAGAGAGATTTAAGAAGGTTCCCTGAAAAATTCTAAGGTTTCTCTCCCACCAAATGTGCCAAAGAAGAAGGATGGGAGTGCAAATCCAAATGGAGCTTAGTGAACCACCTTTCCCCAACCTTGGCCAAGAAACCAACGTCTCTCTTATATTCCTCCCCTATACCCAAGCAATGTCGAGATGAAGGCAAAGCCAATTCTAGCACTAATAAGAGAATGGACAAAAGAGCAACAAATGATCAATATCGTCTTCGGCCTCTTGACATAAAACACACCGAGTCGGACCAACATAGCCCCACTTTTTCCTTTGCTCTTGCATAGCTATTTTTCCTTTAAACACCAACCAACTAAACACCCCTACTTTAGGAAGAATATTAGAATCCCAACATCCTAACTAGCTGAGGGAGTCGATCCCTTCTTTGGATGCCCACCATTTATATCCTTCCTTAACCTAATACGAACCGATCTAGAGCCCAACTAAAAGAAAGAGTCATTATCTGGAACACTAATGGCCCTTCATCCCATGAGAGCCCATCTAAAACAAACTTTAGAAAAATACCAAATTTCCAAGTCCTCGAGATCTTTGCAAATGTGTACTGATGGACGATCCATACTGCCACAGAAAGCTATAATCTGTCACCTTTACTCCCCATTTAATCTTCGAATATTCCATACCTTCATATAGATCTTGATTTAATGAAAGGGCCAGTGTCCACTCCAAGAATCATCCCAAAAATTAGCCAAGGATTCATTCTCGATCCTCCGGGAAGAAATATTAGAGAATACTTTCCTACAGACACAAAAAAATTCCACATATGGGAGCCTCTAGGAACCTCTTGACTAGAAAGCACCAACTCTAGCCTAACACCCCTAGATACTTCTTTCTAAACATTGAATTGATAATACCATTAGGATTAGAAAGGAGCCCCCAAATAATTTTAGCACCTAAAGCTAAATTTTTCCATTTAAGATTCATAATACCTGCCCCACCTTAAACTTTAGGAAGGGCTACCTGGTCCCATCTCACTAAATGAATTTTCTTCTCATTGCTATTACCATTCCATAGAAAATTCCTAAGAAGATTTTCTATTCTATTCAACATGCTCGAAGGCAGTGCATCACCATCAACATATAGGTCGGGATAACATTCAACACCGAATTAATAAGAATAATCCTTCTAGACAAAGTTAGCCATTTACCTTTCCAACTCTGAATTCATTTCTCGATCGACCTCACCATCGCATTCTACAAAGAGGATCTACAAAACACCCACAAAAATGGGGATCCCTAAATACTTATGAGGAAAAGAGCCTATCACAAACCCCAAAATATTCAGAATCCTCCTTTGAATCCTTGAGGGTGTATTAAAAAATAAGATTACCAATTTATCCATACTAATCACTTACCCAATCGCTTTCGAATAGACATCCGTAATCACACGAAAGATCTTAGCTTCCTCCACTGTCACATCTTTCAAGAGGAAAGTATCATCAATGAATTGTTGATGAGTGACTAGATCCATATCAACAGCTTATCTTAAGACACTTATTTGAACTACTAATTGAGCAACCTTCAAAGCATGCATTTGAGTGCCTCTCGCTTCCAAAATAAACAAAAAGATGACAAAGGATCACCTCGCCAATACCTCTATTACTCCCGAAAACCCATTTAAAGGATCCATTGACCAGAAAACCGAGAAACTCGAGTTGCAATACAAATAAAATCCCACTTACAAAAACACAAGTTAAATCCCAAAATTTGAACACTTTTCATTAGAAAATGCCATTTAATTATGTCATAGGCCTTACTAAAATACATCTTAATAAGAATGCTTTGGGAACCCTATTCCTAGAGAGAAAATGCATCAATTCGTGTGAGAGAATTATTCCCTCTGAAATGGAGCGACCAGGGAGAAAACCAATTTGCTCACAAAAATAATCTTATCTAATAATGGCTTCAGCAACCAGTAGCAATTGCTTTAGAGATGATTTTATACGAAGTGTTATAAAGGGAAACAAGCCTAAAAACATCCATCGATTCTGCAAGAAATTTATTTGGAAATAAATTGATAAAAGTATGGTTCATCTCTTTCAAAATATTACCCATAACATGCGATTCTTCAATGGTTAACCAAACTTCTTTCTTTATGAATTCCCAAAAATTCTGGAAAAATTAGCTAGGAACCCATTAGGCCCTGAGCTTTCTCTCTTTCCATAGAGAAAAATACACTTTGTACCTCTTCCATGGAAAAAGGAGCCATCAACCTATCCATATCTATTGCATCAACCATTATGGGGATTTGATCAAACAACGCCTGTTGTTGAAGAAAAGGAGATTGTTCTTCCCCTCCCAAGAGGAAAGCGAAGAAATCAACTGCTTCACCTCTAATTTCATTTTTCTCTATCATCTAATCACCCACCCCATTTTTTATTTTTGAGATATAATTGAGCTTCGCCTCTGTTTAATAGAAGCATGAAAAAATTTAGAATTCTTATCTCCTTCTTTCAACCAAACCTCTCTAGATTTCGACATAAATAAATCTTTTCCTTAAGAATAAGATCATTCATCTCAGCCAACATTTATTTTTCCAAACAATAATCCATTGATCCATACCCACTCTGAACACCCTTTCATTCAGATCCTTCAAAGCTGCCTCAACTCTTGATTTTTCTTGAAAAATATTCTTAAAAGTGGATTTATTCCAAGCTGAAATTTATTTTTTTAATAAAGACAACTTTTTAGCCAGAATGAACATACTTTTACCCTTTACCACAAAAGACAACCACCATTGCTTCCCCAAATCCTTTAAGGAGGTATTTTTCATCCACTTCATCTCGAATTTAAAGGGGGAATTCTGTGAGCTATATCAATAAAAAGGTTAAGCACAATTGAAAATTAGCTTACCTCGACCAGGAAGGACTTCACTCTCCATTAAGATATTGGCCTCAAGTCAATGGGAATTTGCAAATATATCCAGTCTAACCGATATTCTCCCCATACCAACTTTTCTGTTTGACCAAGTCAACCACCCACTTTTAGGAAGAATGTCCCATATCTCTAGCATCTTCCACAAAAGAAGAAAAGTCTTATCGAGACTAAGGATTACTTCTAGTTCCCCCTAAGTACTCCAAATCTTAAAGGGTAGTGTTGAAATCCCTAGCTAGCACCACCACTCATCCCCATTAACGAATTCTTTAGATAGAGAAGCCCATAAATCTCTTTTCTGAATAATATAGACATTCCATAGATGTTACAAATAAAGAAACACTTATCATAATTCTTTACCACAACTTTACACCATTGAAAATTAGCCAAGGATTCCAAATCCATAACCTCCACTTTACTAGAAAGCCATAATATCCCTAAACCACCATAAGCCCTGTTGGCATCAACGAAATCTCCTTTCCAACCCTTCCACTTACTCGCCCAACTTGAAATACATTCTAAACCCAACATTTTAGTTTCCTAAAGATAAAAATATCAATTCCTTGCTCCAAAGATAAACGCTTAACTAGAGCGTTGCTTTTCAGGGGCATTCATACCCATGACATTCCACGATAACAACTTCATGGATTCTTCGGGGGACTTTCCCGCCCTACTTAATGGTTTATAAAAATCTTGATGTGCTTCTGTCTACCTGCCACCACCTCCTGAAGGGTCTTACGCTCATTACTCGGCCTCCCTATCCTGCATTCTTTAACAAATTTGAATCAGATGTCTCTGTAATAGAGAAATGTTATTCTACAACTTCCCATTCATTAGGATAAGTTTCCCTAGTTGCTTCCTCTACTTCCTGTTCCAAAAAATCCTCCAACAACTGATCTCTAGAAGCAACTCATCTATTCAGAACCTCCATAGTAGTATCTCTCCCCACTTCTACCCATTCTGTATTAGCGATAGAAAATGAGAGGATTCTTCTGCTACCTTGGAGGTTTCCACCTGAAGAGACTTAGGAGTTAACTCCTTTTCTTTTCCTTTACACAAACTCGAGGCATATTTTTTTGAGGGGGACCGATACCCTCCGTTGTTCCCACCATTTACTTTAGCTATACCTGCTCCATGACTAGGGGCTTCCTACCAAGCTCCATAGCCACCGAATATGATTTGCAATCCCTTCTTAGATGGTTGAGCTACTAACATTTAAAGAATTTAAAATATCTCTTCTCATACTCCACCTGCTACACCCACATCCCTTATTAGTATTTTATGGAAATGGTTTCCGGTAATGGATAAGAACAATCTGTAGAAACACAAACCCCGACATATGCTATAAGGTTCCCTTCCAAAGTATTAAGATCAATCCTAATGACCTTCCCAAGAGACCCAAAATATTAGAGAGGATGCGGGGGTTCCAATACTCGATTGGGAGAGCATAGAGCCTAACCCAAATTTAAAAATCTTCCATAACCTCTATGTTAGGGTAAAATTTCAAATTCTATTTGTGAATATGAATCCCATGCTCGACAAACAAATGCTCCCACTAGAGTAGAGTTTCTTCCTACCGAGCCTTGCTCCTAAAAATAACCGAAAGAACCCTTTTTCCGAATATAACTCATAACCCTCTCCCCATTACCTTTCACACCAACCTCGTAATACCCTCTCGTGGAGAGTTTCCTTCTTGAAAAATTTGCTACAACCCCTATTTTTTCATAAAAATTAACATTATTCAAAAACCATCTTCTCAAGATAGCACCTATGGAACCTACCCATTTCTATCCATACTGTCCTCGCCCGACGGATCTGCTCTGGGCCTCCACCTAAAACCCTAAGTCGACATCTTAACCTCCTCTCGAAATAACCAAGAATTCTCTATTTATGTTAGTTATTTCGATTTCTCATGTTTTCTACAATCAATTGGTGCAAAGTGCCTCCTCCAATTAAAAAAGGATTCTTTGAGGAAAAATATTCCACCACAAATCGCACCCATAAAAAGAAATGTGTTTGTTGTTTTTAGTAATTGAATTTTTTTCCTTACCCTATCAACCTTTTTAATTTTTTTATGAAATCCCAAATCACTTAAAACCATTGTAAATATCATTATATTGAGCTAAATTCGATTAGAATAACACGGATCCAAATTAATTTAGATTCGTATAAACCATGTTGGTTAATTTTCCAAAGTCCACTAGTTCCTATATGGGTTATCAAAGGCCACGTAGTTTCTAATTGAGTTATACGTACAAAGTATTTCATACCTTGAATTCTATTTCCGAAAGGGTTATAAAATGAGTAGGATTAATTACCCGTCTTCTTTTGAATCATGTGTAATAAACCTATGTCAATAGGAAAGCTAACTCTAGAATGAGGGCCCATCATTTTATATTTTCATACTATATCATAAGATGGATTTTCCACCACACCTTAAAAGGTCTAAGCCTAATCCTTTAATTTTTATTCAACCTCTATCACTCCATATAAAACCTAGTTCAAATAATGGAAAGACAAATGGTTCTCAAATACTTCCAATTTCTCCAACATTCCTTCCTCCAATCACTTTTATTCCTCCATACACACCACCTAAAATGGATCAATTTTCTTGGTTAAGAGATACTCCACTATCCATTCTATAAGGTATTCATGATCTTCCTAGGAAAATAGATATATATTTGCATATATATAAACATGATGGTATTAGGATTGTTGAAGAACATACAATAGGTTTTAAGTGTTCTTTAAGACTAATGAATATTACACACGAGGATTTATCTTGCATATTATTTCCTCTTACTTTACAAGATACTACTTATGTAACACCCCAAATATCTAACATGTTAATCATTTAAAGATAAAATAATGTTTTTAAATAATTAATGAGAACTAAAATTTGAGTTTATGTTATTGAATTTTACTTGATGCACCACTATGATGTGTAACCAAAATTACATTGTAGCGAGTTGAATAGGTTTCCTTATTTGACAATACAACTTGCGCAGTAGATTAGCTTTGCTAATAACCCTAATTAATGTATAAATCAAAATGGATCTATTGGTTTAGGTTACATGTTTAGGTGTTACATTTAATCTGCCAAACTATTCATACTGGTGCATCACAAAAAGGTTAGTTAATCTTCCAATGTTTAATTTCTATAACCATTAGAGGTCTCATTGAGATAAATTACTGTAGTTACCTTTCCCTACTCCCTTTAAACCCCAAGCACATCTAACATCACACAAACTTGAGTGGGCGCTCACCCAAAGCGCACGAGGGTGTTAAGCCCTCCTTTATGTGAGCCTTGCAAGAATGCTTCATCATTAATGGAGGAATGTTTTCAAAGAATAAATACATGCATTCATTCTAGCACATAAGTAAAGAAACTAGATCTAAGCACAAATGCACCATAATGTAAGAGTAAATACTACAATATCACAAATAAATCATATATGAACCATGAGCAATATGAAGAACACTAGGGTTTGGACCCATAAACAGAGATATTCATAACAACCCATCATATATTGATTAACAAGCATTTACAGTAGCCATATTACATTAAAAGGGTCATGAAAACTGAATACATCATGAAATAACATCCTAGCCCTACAAAATGACTCTTCTCAAAGGGGTTCTATCCATGCTCTCTCCTATGCACCCAAAATATCTTGTGCCTTGCATCACATATCTTCTTCCTCTCGCATTATCTCTCATTTCCTCACAACCCTTCACATCCCCATACACATATATGCCTCTGCTTATCCTTACACATACACACCACTTATTTTGGACCCAAACACCTTCTTAAATAGAATCGGGATCTCTCCTCTACCACCTCAACTTCACTCATGGGCAGGCCGCATGCTAGATGGAATCATGCTCCTCCATAATCGAGTGCCTATGCCAGCTCACCAAAACCTTGATTAGCCTCCACTAACCATAATGATTACATCCTAGAATATTCCTTTCTTGGAATATTCTTTCCTTGAGCTGCAAGACTCCAAGTTCTAACCTTATCCACTCATCATGCCTACCCACCTCCTCATGTGTTTTCCATGCAACACCATATTCCATAATGTGGCTAAGTCCCATAATCCTCTTTTGCTTCCGCGCGTCAACCTCCATGTGCTCCATATTTTCTCAATCCCTTCACTTAAACTGAACTGCTTCATACTGCTTTCGCACACACTTAGTTCTTCTTGCGCACTCTTATCCACATGAATTCTTCCTACCTTTCCTTCAGTGCACGCTCATCCTTTTCTCTGGGACTTAGTCATTTCGGCTCAAAAATTAAAACATTCCATTTAATTTAGTTTCCACACACCATTTAAAAATTCAAGTGATTTTATATTTAGTAGGTTTGATTAAAATTTCAAATCTCCATTTGGTAAGTTAAAATTTTCAAGTACAATTATAGGACCACTTTTGATCCCTTAGATCAAAAGATCCTCCACCATAGAGAACAAAAGGGTTGAATCCTAAGTGATGGTGTGGGGTTATGTGACCCAATACTGACCTATGTGAAGTTTGAGATGTGGCCACATAGTGGAAGAGTGAAGAGAAGGAGGGGTCTTAGACCCTCTCATAGGGTTATCCCCATAGAAAGTAGATTGGAGGAGGGGTCAGGCCGGCCATGGTCACCGACCCTCTATAGTATTATGAGTAGGGGTCACGACCTAAAAATTTGTTGCCCTATGTTTTTGTGTGTGTGAAATTTATAAATCATACAAAATATTATATAATACTGTATTCTATTTAAATTTATATTATTATTTATATAATATTAACCTATCTAATAAAATTTCAAAATACCATAATAACAACTACACACACAAATATGTGTGTGTGTGTGTTTTGAATAAAAATCAGCGTATAATGATAAGACTTATTAAATGACATTTAAGCCCATATTAACATTGATATAAATAAATGTTTAAATTTGTATAATTTTTTTGACTAACACCACATTTCATACGGTATAACCATATGCAAGTAATAAATAATATTATCCATTTTAAATTTTATTTCATTATGATGAAAACCATTTCACAAATATTCTCTACGTAGTAAGTTTATATTCACTATAATATAAATATAAGATACATAATATTCCACTTTTCCTAATCCCACTATGCTTTCATTCCAAAATGAACAACAAAAGGGAAGTATAATAAAACTTGCAATTTTATTTGAAAACTTCATTGAATTCCAAATTCAAATAATAACTTATTTTCATTTTAAAACTTCAACATTCAATTCCACGTGTAATAACCATTTCTTCATGTAATGAGATAATGGTAAAAGAGATGTGCTTAAGCTTCCCTTTCATATTCAAGTTTTTTTACATTTTCAAAGAAAATAGTTGTCTTCAACTTTCACTCATAATAACTTTCATATATAACCCAAGGTCTTTATTCAACAATGTATAACTCTTTGTTTGCTTCCAATATACAAGAAAATCGAGCTAAAATTGATCAAATAAAAAGACTTGTTTATTATTACAAGTATACATAAATGAAATGAAATTTTCAAGAAATGAATGTATGTAACAATATATTTACTCTCACTTGGAGAAAAAAATGCATAAAAACTATATTCACTTATATCTCCACAAACAAAACATACCTTCCTATTTTTCATAAACTCTACCAAAAACATACCAAAAGAGTGGTGAAGATTAAATCACCTCTCGGGAACTCAATGAGGTAAAATTTCCTCCTCATTAACCAACAAAATCCCCAACTTTCACAATGAATGCTCAATGAACAAATGAGGTTTGAAACAAGGACAAAAACCAATTCATATACAAATACATCCAATTTTTCACAAAACAAAGCAAGTAAAGGACACATGGGAGAGTTGAAGCCAACTATCCAAAATAAAACAAGAAACATTCTCTCAAGCCAAATAAGAATACAAGGGGAAAACAAAGTCATTCACTACCACTTGTAGCTCCACTAAGGAAGGAGATTAACCCTTGGTTCCTCCATGGATTGCAACATGCAAGAACAATGTTTCAAACTTATTCCTCCACTTAAAATTATCATCACTTATACCTCCACTAGAGCTAATCTATCATTCATTTGTTTCCTTCATTAAATTGCATACAAGGTTTATCTTCAAGTTCTACACTTATAACTTCACAATGAAATAATAATTCCCCCACACACATAATAAACTCTTTATAGACCCATATTGGGTACAAAAACAAGTATCAAAATAGGTAAGGGTTGTGTTGTCACTTGGGTCTTACACCCAAAAAATCATTAGATTATCTAGCCAACATGGGAACATCCCCAAGGTATGGGATCTTGGATCCTTGGGATGAACCTCTGGAGAAGGCCAATTGTAGCCTCCTTTTACCTTCTCCCTTTATACCCCAAGTGTGATGGCCTATCACCCAAAATTAGTTGGGATATCACCCAACGCGCGCATAGGCACCGAGCCCTCCTTTATGTGAGCTTCATAAGAATGCCCACTATTACTGGAGGAATGGTTGTAGAAACAAAAATTCATGTATCCATTCTAGAAAAGAAGTAAAAACACTAAATCCAAGCATAGATGAATCATAAAAAGGATGTATACATTATAACAATATAAAGGAATCGATCTGAACCATGAGCAATATGAAGAACACTAGGGTTTGAACCCATGAATAGAGATATATGAGAATGACCCATCATATATTGATTAACCAAATTTACAGTATCCATATTACATCAAAGAGGGTCATATCAGACCGAGTACATCAAGGAATGACACTCTAACCCTACAAAATGACTATGCACAGAGAGCCCTAACTATATTCTTTCATGCACCTAAATATTTCTTGACTGGTCTCCCCACCACCGCTTCTCTCTCTTACAGCTTCTATCCGCATCTCTCCACACACATATATTTATTCACACCACCTCTCTATCCTCACACACCTCTTTTAGATCCAAATGCATCCTTAAATAGAATCGGGATCTCTCCTTCACTACCTCAGCTTCACTCATGAGTAGGCCACATGCCAGGTGGAATCATGCTCCTCCATGATCGAGTGCCTATGCCATCTTGCCAAAACCCTGATTAGCCTCCACTAATCGTAATGATTCCCCTCTAGAATATTCCTTTCATGGAATATTATTTCCTTGAGCTCCAAGACTCCAATTTATAACCTTATCCACTCGTCATGCCTACTCATGTCTTCATATGTTTTCCATGTAGTACCATATCTAATGATGTAGCTAAGTCTTCAAACCCTATCTTGCTTCCACGTGCCAACCTTTTCCCATTCCATATGTACTTCATCCTTTTTGTAACTCCTTGAGCTACCCGCACACACTCTTGTTCTCCCGCATGCCATTCCTTGTGCGTTTTCCCTTACTTTCCTTGCGCACACTAATTCTCTACTTAGGGACTTAGCCACTTTTCTAGGCTCAACATTACCCCACACTTAACATGTTTTCCGTCCTCGAAACACTCTACTTTTTCAACAAAGAATAAAGAATAGGAGAAAGAAATATCATGCGCATGGCTTACACTAAAGAACAAAAGAATTTTTTCATTGTTGTACAAGGATTGGGAAGTCTTTATTCAAGGATGCTTCAATCTTATTCCAAGAATCCACCTCATTTTGCTCTTGCTGAAATAAATACCCTATCAATGCGTTGGATTCATCAAATGATAACTATTCACCTTTAGCCTTTAGTGTATCAACAATACTTTCCATTTTCCTGCTAAGGTCGCTCAATGAGTTCATCCTTCATGTAACCTAGGGATATAATTCCTTCACTTTATTTCTAATCAAGACCCTTAAGATTTCGATCACCTTAGAATTCTTCTTGACTTCTACTATGATCTTGTCTTGTTCTGCCCTATTACCCTTGTTCTTTTCCTAGAACTCCTTTAGGTCTCGCCTCATGGGTAATAACCAATACACTTTCCACCTTGTCCTTATCTCCACAGTTGTCATAGACAACTTCAGCCATGTGTGTTATGGTTTTTATAAAGGAAAGGAGCTTGGAGTACCGAGTTATGGTCTCCCCAATTTTCAACTTCTCATGTTCTCTTTGTTGCGCCAAAAATTCCTCTACCAACTCCAACATAAGTGGTTTCCTCTCCATCGTGATCATGCACGTCAAGTCCTCTAGGAAGTGAAAATATGACTCATACTTCTGCTCAGGAGGGCCAAATCTGGGTGCTTTAAGATAATGGAGTCTGAGATAGTCTCGCCTTCTTGTAGGCTTCATGCACTCTCCCCTTTTCTTCTCTCAACTCAGCCCTCAACTGCGTAATTATCGACTCCTTCTCTTTGATCTCCTTGTCTCTCTCAATTATCTCCTTATTATTTTCCTCCAATTCTTCCTCCAAGGCTTTGATTCTATTATTCCTCCTGAATAACCTTGCCTCTACTTCCATGATACCTTGTTGAGCACGTTACAAGCCTTCTCATCTGTTAGCCACTAGGCATCCACAATAGGATTCACCTCATTGGGGTTCTACGTTTCTATTAATGCATCCGCATTAACTTCAAATTTGAGCTCATCAACATGGGACTCAAAGGTCCATGACAACATCTTCTTTGTGCACATGTACGTACTACCTCTATCAAATGATGACCAACAAAAGAGTTGGTATGTGGGAACCATGCTCTAGAAACGTGTGCATAGGACCTTGTTTGGATCACTGACATAAGTCATTATGGGTCCTTGTGCCACTCTCGTGCCCTCCACCGGTGTGCACTACCTTTGGGAAGCCGACCACTAAACTCTTCTCCTTGTCTACACTCTCTTCCATCTCTTTTAATATTTCTTCAGACGTTGTGCTCCACCTCATGCTCTACCAAGTTCTGTATGATATCTACCACCTCCTTTTCCATAGTCACCAGGTTCAAGATCTTCTACATATTCATATCCACCTCTCCACTTCTTCCCATATCATGAGTGCCTTCCTCGTATTCATTCTTGCTCCTCATCAGATTCATGTACATCATACACAAGGGGATTCTCACCTTCCTTGTGCTCCTCATTCTCCTCCTTAGACTCATCACCCTTCATGCTCTCCATCTCCTTAGAGTCTAAACTCTGCACCATATTTTTCTTCTTCTTCACTAGTGACTCCTCTATCACAGGGGACCTTTCCTTCTTGGGTGACTTCTCCTTCATGGGGGATTTCTTCCTTTATGTGTAAGTACTTAGGACCACGCCTTAATCGTGCATCCATGTGGTCTGAATTGTATGCGTGCTTGGCACACCGCTTGCTATAGTTTCCTCCCTCTCTCTCTTTTCCCCTTTCTTCCTTCTAGCAGGGTCCTCAGGGATGGAGACATCATCCTCAATGTATGCACCCTTTTCAAACTTGGGTCTTAGGTGTATGTACACCCTTGTCATCATTTTTCCTGCAAGTGGTAATGTTACGGGCCTTAACATATGTATGTCATGAGAGACATACTTCTCCACATATGCCCACTTCTTAGGATACACCAATGTCCTGCATAGTGCATGATGCTCTTGATCTACCTCACTTAGATCAAATCTAAGCTTCTTGGCCTCGAATCTGTTAACCACGTTATAAAAATATTCCTCTATGAAGGAAAATGGTAACTTACACCATGAGCTCTTGGTGCCATCTGTCAAGATGAATCTACCAATACAGAACTACTGGTACACTAAAAATTGAGCCTCATCCTTCACCAAGGCTAATAGTTGTTATGGAATTCTTCACTCTACCCAAAATGCATCGTGCATTCGTTTGTACCACTTCTCCAAGTGCACCTTATATGTAACAATCATTATATCACAAGATTATGCTCCAAACCTCTTAGTAGGGAAGGGTCCTATATGGAAGAAAATCAACACGTGACCTTCAACCACACTTGACTCCCCGAGGTTGTGCCAAGGTAGTCGAGTGTAGAAAATGTGAATGGTTAGGTGATATCATATATGGTAATGGACGATAGTGTGTAGATAGGTTGTCAAGGAAATGCAACTCCTTTAACTTGCAATGGTGAGATCTTCTCGTCAAGCGTGATGAAAGCCTCTCTAACTTTGGTGGCTCGAATGGAGAAATAAGAAAGGATGGTAACATGAAGACTCTAATGAATATCGGGATCCGAAGATATACTGTCTATTGGTTATGAAACTTTTGGCAAATTGAATGGGGCCCTGTAAATCTATCCCAACAAGTTCATGGAACAATCAAAAGTGAGAGGCATGATTTCGTTCAGCTCTATAGATGGTTGTGGTTTGGTCTAAAATGAGGAGGCTCAATGAGCTTCTTCGTTTAGAACGCTAAATTTTCTAATAATATCCATCAATAATGGAGAGGTTAGAAAGACTAATGCTCTCAATCCGATGTCTACATCCAATTGGTTCTCGGTTCCGTTTGGTTGGGGAACCATAGGATCACAACTATAAATTCTTTCTGGTTGTGGTCTCTCTATGGTCATAAGAATGATCAACAACCTAAGCCCAAGGAGGTTAGGCGATTCTATGCTTAGGGCGATCTAGTAATCATAAGCTTCGATACTCTGCAATGTTTAACACATTGAGCTGTTCTATCCTCTCGGCGTATCGGGTTGAGGTTTTGAGGACAAGAAGATGGAGTCCCGTATCAATGTCCGTGAGTAGTTTAGGTCTGTTTGGTTGCGGGACCAATGGATCACAGCCAAAATTTTTCTCTTCTTTGCGGACCTTTGATGGTCATATAGATGCTCAAGGTAATCTATAATTTGGTTGATTCGACCAATACTCAAACACTTTATCATCTTCAATGTTTAATGCGTCTAGTTGTCGGTTATGTCTCTAGTTGTCTTGAAAATATTGTACCTAAGGCCTTGATCTATGTATGCAAGTGGAACCGCTAGGTTTGGTTGTGGTATTACTGGTTCAAAGATAAAATCTCTAGGTTCTTTGGGGCCCGTAATTGTCATATGAAATGTGATTGCATCTAATTAACTAAAACAAACTAATAAAGCAAATCAAATCTAAACTATGTTTTTGTATTTTCTAGAATATAAATGAACAAAGCAAATGAATGATTAATCTAACAAAGGAAATATTTTTGGAATGTGTTAGCATATGGATTTGCATGCATGCAAATGACATGCAACATTGTTGGAATGAAGTCCTCCTTTCAATGAAGGTGAGGTCGCCTTTATTGAAAAACAAAATCAGTATTTACATTTGTACATTCAAAATTGTATGTGGGCGTGTTTTGGAACATCAATGAAAAGAAAAGTGAATGAGGGAGATGGAATGGAATGAAGGAAAGGAGTGGAATGGAATGAATTTAAAGAACATGCAAGAGTTAGGTAAAATCAGAGCCTAATATTACACGAAGAAGAAAGATGGATAACTAACACAAATAAAACAGAGTTTGAGTTAGCTAAACAAGAATGTGTAAAAAGGAACACACATAAGCAAGTAGATGATCAAAGCTTGATCATTGTGAACTAGAACAATAGATTAATAACGTTGACAATAAGATCAAAGAAAATAATTACATGCAAGATTTAAACACTAACATCTAATGAACATAAGAACATCAAATGCTATAAGAGACAATGAATGAGACACAAAGTTCATATTTCATTAACTCCAAAATGTCTTCTCAAAAGAACACAAAGTTTCTTTCTTTGAAGTAAATCTTGCATACAAAATTATTTTCTTCTCCTCTCTCAAAGTCACCCTTACAAATGAGCTCCTGACTTCCTTTTATAACCCAAAAGTTGGTTACAAAGTAGTTAGGGTTTTACATGAACATTAAATAGGGCACTTAAGTGATTTTGAATTTTAAAAGCAACTTTATTAAAAATAACTAAAAATAGAAACCACTTAAGTTATCAATTTTTTTCCAAAAGTGAGTTAAATAACACCACTTTATAACATGTGGACCCCACTTAAATGACTTGGACACACACATAGACATCCTAGTCAACAATGCACCACCTAGATCAAGACACCTAGGATCAGTTTCTTATCCATTGGACCAAGAGTCCACCTATCCCGGTCGTATGGGAATGAACTCATTGATCATGCTCTGTAATCCTCCAGATGACAAGAGAGTCGAGCTTGAAACTTGAGCAATTCATCCACCCCTCCGTTTGAGCAACATCCTGGTGTGAGCAAGTTTGTCTTCATTCGTATTCACATTCACAATTCCACACAATTCTCCACATGCTCCGAATAGCCTTCCATGGTGAATTATTCATTTGTCATGAGATTGTAGTCATTACGCCACCTTGGCTTGTCAGAATCTAACTCTTGATCTTTCGTCATTGAGAAGATCTTCCAAGAGCCAAAATTGCAATTCACTTCCTGGAGTTATGTCTTTTGTCTTTGTCACCATCCTGAAGTGTTGCCATTATGATCCTATCATGATCATCCAATTTGATAACGCTATAACTTTAAGACTGGCCGATGAAGTATCATACTGCAAGCTACTAACTAGCGAGAGCCGAGAGACACGCTTGAATGATGTGGCCTTGCTTGATGATCCACACAATTGTACTTATTATTGGTCTTGGTTTGTCGATGAATAGATTCGTACAACGATCAAGTGAAAACAATTGATGTAGAAAAGATTTTCTCATTATCGATCTCTGCCGATAATAATGACTTTTGACTCCAAAGAGACCTATGCCAATAGCTATGACTTGTACCATATAATAAGGAAGTCAGAGGTTGCTTCGCTTCGGGGTTGTTGGAGTTGAATAGCCACACTATGCAGGTGTCATAGTGCATCTATGCAAGTGATGACCAATTCAAAACAAACGTCGAAAATTGTGACTCACCTTCGGTTGATATGCGATTGCAGAACCGACTTACGTCGGCGTTTCCCAAGTTGGTATCGGCGATGTTCTCATACTATGAATGGAGTGTCGAGGTGAGTAGGATGCCTTGGAATCCATATTGTAACATCATTTTTTCTGAAGATGACATGATTATGACAGAAGCGTGATTTCAGGCTATTATTTCCTTCTTACAAAATTGCAAAAATCACCTGTGAAACTGCCTTAGGAAAAATAACAAATCTTGTTCTGAGAAGTTTTCATTGGATGAGGGAGTTTATTAAGGTACCAAAATTTTGTGTGTCAAGGGTTTTTTCCCAATCAAATTATTCAGTCAAATATTAAAGGTTGAAGTTGGCTCTTCTGAAACTGCGAGGGAAATGCAAGTGTAAAACTGCAAAAATCCCGTTTGGTTTTAGCTTGGGAAAAATACCAAATGTCACCTTGGGCATCTACAACTTGGCAAGGGAGCATATGAAGGTGGGGAGAATTGAAAGAAACAATTATTTTCTCTTGAAAATCATCTGAGTTCAAAATATCAACTCTCAAAGTGAGTCACCTTGACAGGCTGAAAACTGCATGCGCGACAAAATCAAACAAATTGCGTTTTATTTGGCTCCGTGAAAAATATCAAACGAGGTGCTGCGCATTTGAAATTTGGAAAAGGAGTACATGAAGTTGAGAATAATTCAACGAACTAAACCATTTCTCTTGACGATCATCTAGGCTCGAGATACGGATTCTCAAAGTAGGCCTTCCGCCAAGCTGAAATTGTGTGCGCAACAAAATCGAGCAAATTGAGTTTTTCTTGGGTTTGTGAAAAATATCAAATGAGGTGCTACGTATTTTAAATTTAGAAAATGAGTACATGAAGTTGGGGAGAATTCAATGAACCAAACCTTTCTTCCGATGACATCATCGACTTCAAGATATCAAGCTCCAAAGTTGATTACTTCAACAGATACAACCCGCGGCACGTTCTTTCCGCATCTATCATTTTCTTTATTAAATTAATTTTTCTTTGTGCCGATATACATTGGTAATGCATTTGAATGCGTGATATTTTTGTCTGAATACTTCTCACCAATGCGTTGAAAATGATTTAATTTTTTAAATTAAATTCTCTCGATTTTTAATGACTTCGTGCAGGATCGATTTGATTTTTTTAATTCGCTATTTCTCCTTACGCGTGAACAATATGTTTTTGCTTGAAAAATGCATGGAAGGTCTTTCTTCTTGCCTGGTGTTTAGCAGATTTCTGGTAAATTTGTGGCCAGTCTTTGCTTCAACGTGGGCTATCCTTTCTTCCTGACAGCTGCGAGTGCGTGGACGTATGATGCATGCATTGGCTTACCAAGAAACAATTTTAACAAATGTTATGGCCTTTGCTGGTGAATGCATGACCTGTTAAACTGCCTGTGCGTGGCCAATGCGTGCTTTTTCTTTTTCTTTTTCTGCTTTGACAGTTGTGATCTCCTTGCCAAGTAAAATGCGTGGAAATGATGTTGGGCCTGCATGGAAACAATTTCTTTCTTTGCTGGACTGTATCTTTGGCTGCCTGAAAAATGTTATCTTCTTCTCCCTTGCGTGACAACAATGCTTGGACTGTTTTTTTTTCTTCCTCCTGTGTGGAATTCTTACTTTTGGCTGGGCATGGATTATTGATGCATGCGTTGAATTCTTCCTTTGTTTTACCAATGTGTGGACAAATTTTACTTTCTCCTCTTGGCGTGGATAGTTACTTTTCCTTTGGCAGCTGTGTATGAATTTGCTCTCACAAACTTGGGCAAATGCGTGGAGGCTTAATTTTTTATTTTTTTTTTTAATGGCATACGTTGAAACTTCTTTTTAAAACCTGCATGAACTACAATTTGTTTTATTTGGCATGTGGTTGGAATATTTTCCTCCTCCTTTAGCTTTCAACGTGGCTTCCTTCAAATCAATGTGTGGACAAATGCTTCCTCCAGCACATGGGCAATATGTTTTTGCTTGCATGTGTTGAAATGCTCTTTCTTTGGTTTTGGCATGGATTTTAGACTATGCATTGAAATTTGCTAAATGCTTTCTCCCTTTCTTACCCTCTACGTGGATTCTTTGGCTCTAATTTGCTTGTCTATTCCTCCCTAGGTGTTGAAACTCAATGCTTTCTCCCTACCCTACATGGAAAGAGCTTTATTTATCTTTTTTTTTTTTTTAATTCACCTGTTGTTTTCCTTCCACATGCTACGTGGAAGATCTTCTTGGGCCTGTGTGGAGTTCTTATTTGACTTATGCTTGGTCTCTGGCTATTTCTTTGTTCTTCGTATAACAAATGTAATTATTTTTCAATTGTGTTTATAATAAACTGGAAACTTGAAAGCTTCAGAGATTTTTTGCATGAATTTTTCTAAGGATTTTGAAGGAGATGGTTAAAGAAGCTTTTGTAACCGTTTCTTATTTCCGTTGGAATAACCAATTCCCTCTTTCTCAAGTAGTGACATTAATTTCCAGGGGAAAGTGGGAAATAAACAACCATTTGTTAGCGGAAATGACAAGGCGGGTTGACAATCCCCATTTTATTTCCCCATGTGGGAAATTGAGAGATTTTTTTCCTGTTTGCCAATCCATTTAATTAACAATCAGTGGAAGAAATCCCACAAGTGAGGAAATCAAATGAATTTTCCAGGAAGGGAGGAAATCCGGGTGCGGGATGCCAATTTGGCATCCCAACAATTGGAAGTGGAAGCTTACTTTCTCCCGAAATTAAAATAAATCTTGTCAAATGAATTTTAATTAATATTTATTTAATTAAAAACTAAAAATATGATAAAAATTGATTTTATCAAATAAAGGATGATAAATTAATTAAATATTAATTAATTAATTATTAATGCATGATTTATAAGTTGGCGGGAGGATTTTAATTGAAATATTTCAAATAAAATCTTCAATCTTACCTCATAAACAGAGAATAAATCACAACCTCAGAGAAGCTATTATTCCTCAACTTCCTATGGCAATGTTGAAGAACAAACTTTCTAATTTGATCTGATCTACTTGATGACTTGATAATTGAAATGATGAAAGGATTTATCTATTGTATTTGATATGAACTTTGAAATGATAAATTCAGAATTGATAATTGCATGAATGAATCAAACAACACCTCCAACCTGGATATTGCAAGAACTATGGAAAATCTGGTTGTAAGAGTATTGTCCCCTCAGTTTATCCTTTCAATATTTGTGTCCACGTGAGTCCAATGGATGGGAATGCAAAACAAAAAAGAAGAAGATGTGGAGAAAAACAACTTGAATTGGAATACTGGGAAGCAATGCAAGTGGAAGAGTGCAAGCACAATTGAATTGAGATTGGCTTTGGAAATTTCCAGCAAGAAAGAAAAAAACAAATTTGCAATAGCAAGAATACAAATTTTCTCTAGGTTTTCTTGCACACAAGCATGGTATTTATAGGAATTTAGTTGGGAAATGGTTGAAGCCATTTGGCAAGCCAAAGGAGGACATAACAAAAGTGAAGAGGGAGTTCAAACTATTAACAACCATCAATCACAAATAGAAGTGCAAGAATAGATTGCCACAAGGTAGTTGGGCCTTGGAATCATCTAAAATGGACAAGCAATGCATCTAAAAATGGAAGTTAAGTGAGAGAATTCCATGTCAAAACACGAGTGAACTCTCTAGAAAATTTCATGCACCTATATGGCATACAAGATCCACCTTCCTATGCGGGGTGGTGGTTAAAAACCACCTGCCTGACGGGCAGGGTGGTGCATTAAAAACCACCACCCAAGGGGCGGTTTTGACACTAAAGGTCAAAACTACTCTAAAATGTAGTGAAGCTAGGAAAAAATCATGTGAGGGCTAAGTAGGGATGTCTAGGCTACAAATATATACTATGAATGGGTTTTGGAGCTCGAAACATCTTCCAAAGGATATGAATCATCATTGGGGACTTTTATAACCATTTTTGACAATGTAGCACATGTAATTTTGGGTGCGTACATATTTCCCCCTCGAGAAGTGTCTTAGCCATGAAGAGGTGTAAAATGTAGAGTCCGAGTATGGCATTCCCAGAATGGGGAGTTAGAAGCTATACCTGACATGTGTGCCAAAATTTTTGTCCATCCAAGCTCCCGCTACCTACAAAATGAAAAAAAAGACTCAAGTGTAGATAGACAAAATTATCAAAAAAAACACTAAATTAAAATGACAAGAGGACTTACCATTTGTGTGGGGATATAGAAGTATACCTATGTGCCAACGCTCTAGCCCTATGAACACATACACTCAAAACAAGGTCAAAAAACAATATATATATATATATATATATATATATATATATTTTTTTAATTCATTTTCAATTCATATTTGCGATTTGATTAGTGATTTTTGAGCTCTGGACCTACGGTGACCATTTTTGATGAGAGTATAACCAAAATCATTTGTGAGACCGTGATCATGCCTCCACAAGTGAGAGATCGAGCCACGTGGTCTAAGGTAGGTTTTTCTCATTTGTTTATTTTGAAACCTAAAATATAAAAATGTCAAAATATTTTCCTAGGAGGGGTTATTTTTGAAATTTCTTGTTTTAAACTAGTCTCTAGGGGGGCGCCTATAGGGTAGTCATTTATTTCATGAAAAATGGTCAATTTTAGCATTTTTAGGAGCTTTTTAGGGCCAAGCCATATGATGAAATCGTTTAGGACCGCCACCTAAGTAAGGTGGTGGTTATAGGATCACCACCTTGATATTAGGGCAGGTATTAACCACCACCTTGTTGGCAAGGGTGGTCAAAAAAATGTCACCCTACACATGTTGGTTGGTTTTGAAAAATGCAAAATTTTGTGTTAAATCTATTTTTTTGGATTTTTAATGTTTTACGATGTTTTTGATGAGCTTTCCTATTGAAAATGTCATTGAATTTCTCTTTTTTTTTTTTTGGTGGATGTGAAGAAAGAGGAGTACATCCGATGGAGTCATGAGTGGGAGTGTGATTGGCTCCCTGAGATCCTTGATCAACTTACTCAGGATGAGATCGATAGACTTGCAGAGAGAGAGGCATATGGAGGATTTCTCGGGTGCCCCATGTTACTCCTACTAGTCATATTATTTGTGACTTATTTTCATATTGGGATGCCGATCAGAATACCTTTTGGTTTCCAGGTTGTAGGGGTGAGTGGACGATTACATTAGAGGATGTATCGAATACTTGGAGTTCTGATACTTGGGAGGAGGTTGACTTGAGACAACATGATCTAGAGCCATGAGGACCTTGTGGGATAATTATATGGGTGATGTCATGGTGTCAGTTGGTTCAAAGAAGGGTATGAAGGTCTGATCTATTTCCACTACTCCTATCCCCACTATCCACAAGGCCATCATGGGTATTTTGGCTTCATGGTTGATAGGGGACAAGGGGGTGATACATTGTATATACTGTTAGGCTCCTATTATCATCACATAGATAGAGGCACATGGCCACATTTATGCTTGGGGACCCAGATATCCTTGGGACCACCTACCATGACTTATACCGAGTGGTTCATTTATAGGGTCAGTCTCTCATCCATCCCACACTCATGATGAGTTGGGTGTATGAGCATATTACCCCTACCAGAGGGGAGTTCTAGTATAGGATCTAGGGGCCATTAGGGCCACCATAGATGGATCAGGGATGTCAGTGCTTAGAGGGCCACATCAGCCAGTGGCTTCATTGACTAGTGATGACTTAGTTTCCACTCCCTACCATGACATGGCAAGAGTTTGGGGATAGGATGGGACTACAGTGGTAGCTTGTGCCACTACTAGTCAGTTAGTTGATAGGATGGGGAAGGTTGAGATTCACCCATTTGACCAGTTCCTCAGCAGTTTGGTCTTCCTTATATTGATATGCTTCCCCCCATGGCACCCATATATATGAGTGTCAAGGAGGCCCAAAAGGGCCCTGCAGAGATCTGGTTGGACAGTGGTGACTCCAGGAGTTCCCATTGTAGTTAGGTGAGTTTTTTGCCCGATGGGAAGCTAATGGTGCCATTCGTGCACCTTTACTCCAGATCGAGAGCCACCTACTCATCATGGGGGGAGGAGGGTACCCATATAGATGTAGACTCGATTCTAAGGAGGAGATGGAGATGAGACTGAGAGAGTTGGGTGATGAGGAGACCAGAGAGGAGGAGACTGGTGGTGACTCGGATGATGAGGAGTTAGGTGGTGAGGCTTGGTGGGGGAAAACTCACATGGAGGAGGAGGAGGAGAGTGACCTGAGTGGCATGACACCCAGGATGTCTCAACAATGGAGTGGGAGGAGGTGGACATGGAGATGGAGACCTTAGTCTCAGAGGACCCACTTCCTCGAGATGAGGGAGGAGATGAGGATCCATCATGGGTCAACACATAGCTTCCATGAGGAGGAGGCACACCACCTAGGCCCCATACAAGAAGACCACTTTGACCCCCCCACATGGATGCATGGGGATCCGAGTATGTGGATATTCTTTCCTGACTTTGTTAGATAGAAATGTTAATCCTATGTCTAGTATTTCTTTTTTTTTTTTTTTTTTTCTTCTACTCACCATTGTTTTTTTTTTTTAGTGAACACTAGAGGGAGAGAGACTTATTCATCGGGTCTATGTGGGACACTTTGTTACTTCCCATGGGGAAGATGAGAGAACATATTTGTTGAGGATGTGGGGAAGCCTTTGTAGGATGGCCACCACACTGATGTTTTTACACCCTCTAGGAAGGCAACGGAGGTTATGGACCTGAAGACCAGATTTGTAGGCTATGAGGTGGCTGAGAGAGAGAGAGAGATAATGATGAGGAGGAGCCATAGTGAGACCATGGCTAGTGGTCATTCTCATGGGCACTCACACCACTCAATGCACTCATGCATCATCGAGCCATAGCAGGAGCCCCGAGTTAGCATGCACCTTCTCAGGGGTCCCATAGAGACTGATAGGCTATTGAGCCATTATTACTTTGTTTTCCATTTTTGTGAGGCACTTATATGATTTTTTTTATTTTTTTGGCTCATTGTGAGTGTTTTGACCATGCCTAGTGCATGATGGCATTGTACTCAAACTTATTCCATGATATATATATATATATATATACATATTTTTTTGGTTAGTTATTCATCTCATAGAGTTGACTTCCATTTATGGTTTGATTCACATGTGTACTCTAGATGTTTAGAATTTCTAGTTTTTTTGACACTTTTCAAATGTATGCAATGGATGATGAATGCTAACAAAATGATTTTTTTTTTTTTTTTTTTGCAATGCTGATATATGATGATGATGCAAGTACAATGTAATGTTGAACTTTAGTTTCTTTAAGAATTTTTGATACTTCTTATTGTTTTGGAAAAACATGATGAAAATGTGATATGATAATAGAATGAACTTTCCCCACTCCTAACCCCACACAACCAGTAAGATGCGAGGGCTCAACACCGAGAGCCAGAAAGGGACACAAGTTATACAAATTTGTTGAATGGTAATGGTGAGAGAAAGACAAGGATTTGGAAAAACAAATTGAGAACCTACGACCTCATTCTACTCAAGTTTTCTACATAGTTTAAAATGTGAATTTCTTTCTAGTTTATCTAGACTTAGATCCATAGATGGAAACTTGGTTGAAAAATATGGTTTAAGGTTTTAAAATCTCTTGGAATTTGAACATCTAACTCACTTTTTTGGTTTTATGATTTTACAACTTCCTTTATTGAATGAATTTCTTTTAACTTTCTAATTTGTTTGTAAAGACCCCCTACACCTTGCCCCATGCTACCGGTAGGAAGCATGGGCTCATCACCAAGGACAAGGCATAGGTGAGTAAGGGACTTCTCTCCTTTCCCAACCTCACGCCACTAGTAAGAGACACATGGGCTCAACACCAAAGGTTGGTGGGGCAAAGAAGTGTGTAAATAAAAATTTTTTGTTGATTTTCATTTGACACATATATCTAGGTAAAATGTTTAGAATGTTCTTATTTCCAAAGAGGTGTATATGGGATAGATGTGACACCATGAAGCTTCTAGAACAAACTATAGGAAAAGACACCTAATCTAGAAGAAACTATGAGTAGAACCAAGTATGCAGGCCTTGGTATGGTTATTGTCAAAGCTTTGTCTTATCTTGTTTGAATTGATGAAATGATTCAGAAACAATTGATGATATTATAAAAATTTGAGGAGATATGATTTGAATGTTTTGCCAATATTTTCATAAGTTTTTAGGAATTTTTAAGAATAAGTCCCTTGATTACAAAATTTTACAAAATGGGATAAAAAAATGAAAATGCAATGCGGATGCAGTAATATACATATGGAAATGTTGATGGATCATGCATAATATCTCTTTAGGTGAAGAGAGTTGATGGATTCACCAAATTCCTCACCCTCTAGTGTACACAGTGATATGCCCCATTCTTGTAGTCTTCTATTACTTGATATGGACCCAACCACTTGGGCCTGAATTTCCTTCCTCACCATTCTTCTTGTCTATTCATTTCGAGTCTTAATACTAGATCTCCCTCATATCTCACGCTCATAGACTTTCTTGTTATATTTCCAGCCATTCGGTCAGTGTAAATGCTATGTCATTGTTCAACATTGAGCCTAGCTTCATCAAGGATTTCTAATTGAGAGAGTCACACCTCTCGATAGCCTTCTTCTCCCAAAATTCCTTATAGTGAGATACAGAGACTAGGTATTTCACTTCAAGTGGTAAAAACCACTTCTACACCAAATACCAAAGAAAAGGGGGTTTCCCCCATCGGTGTTCTTACCGATGTTCGATAGGCCCATAAGGCCAAAAGAGATTTAAATGCCAATCTCATTTATTCTCCTTGATAATTTTTAAGGAGAATGGACTTTAACATCTTGTTTGTAGCCTCAACTTTCCATTGGCTTGAGGATAATAGAGAGAAGTCATATGATGATTTATTTTGAACTTTTCACATAGTTCACATACTTCCTCATTTTTGAAAGACATGTGCCATTATCAGAGATAATGACTTGTGGGACCCCATACCTACAAATGATTTGGTTTAGAATGAACTTAGCGAATTACACATCCAGTATGGTAGTAAGAGGCATGGCCTCTACCCACTTAGTAAAGTATTTTGTGGTCCATGATTATGAAGTTATGGCCATCTGTTGATGAGGGAGAGAACTTCCTATCAAATCTAGGCCCCACATGGAAAAGGGCCATGGTGCAATTGGTTGCAGAGCTTGTGCCGGTATGTGGATCTCATGGGAGAACTCTTGACATTTATGGAATTTGCACACAAAATCTACCACATCATGTTCTAACATGGGCCAAAAGTATCCCATCCGATGTATCTTCCAGAGTAGGTGTGGCCTCCAAAGTGACCTCCACATACTCCACTATGAGATTCATAAAGAATCTTCTCAGATTCTTCTTCATCAACACATCTTAGCAACATTCCATCAAAGGCTCTACGATAGAGCACTTGCTCCAAGATCACATACTTAGTGGCTATGATGATGCATAGTTTATCTTCTCTTGTTGTGATGTTTCCCCTTTAGGGTATGCATGATCCACTATGAAATTAATAATGTCAGTGTACCATGGGCACATGGAAATAGGGGGTTTGATTTCAACATAATATATGCACATTCATCAGGGAAGTCCAAATTAACTAGATCACCTCCATCTAATGGGTTATCAACCAACCAGTCTACAATGATTTTTCCTTTGATGACTTTTGATTAACAAACATTTAGCTCTCAAACTCACCCATTAGAGTTATAAAATGTCCAAATTTCTTAGATAAGGACCCTTGTGTGAGAAATGTCCATAAATGATCTGTCTTGACAATGACTCTCATTTCTTGGTTAAGCATGTAGTGTCTTAACCACTTTTGTTGTGAAAAACTATGGCAAGGCACTCTTTCTCTACCTAAGTATATCATGTCTCATAGTCAAGAATGTTTGAATGATAAAGTAGACCACACACTCTCATTTATCATCATCCTCTTGAGCTAGCATGCAAGCCAATGAGACATCCATAGCCCATGAATATAAGATTAAGGGGTGATCTTGACTTAGGAGGCATGAGTGTGGGAGGGGATAATAAGAATCATTTGACTAAACTCAAATGCCTCATTGCACTCTTCCATCCAATCACTACAACAATCCTTTTTCAACAAATTGTTTATTGGATGAATAAAAAGGTCAAATCAGGGATGAACCTTTGGATTGCACCGAGCTTTCCAGAGAAAATACCTAATGCCAGACTCATCTGATGGTGGGATCATTTCCAATACTACTCATATTTTTGCTAGATCTACATCAATCCCTCATGAGGAGATAATGTATCCCAATAATTTTCCTCCCATCACACCAAACACACATTTTTTCTAGATTTAGAGTGACATATATTCGATTAGATGGGAGAGGATGACATGAAAGCACTTTAGGGTGATCATGAGTGCTTTTAGCCTTAGCCAAGAGATCATCAATGTAGGATTCCACAATCTTATGAATAAGATCATGGAATATGTAAGTCATGGCCCATTGGTAAGTTTCTCCTACATTTTTAAGTCCAAATGACATGACTATGTGCAATAATAGTAGTTCCCAAGGAGTGATAAATGTGGTTTTGGTCTGATCTTCCTCGAGATTTTGATTTGGTTGTATCCAAAAAACCCATCCATAAGGGACAAAACTCATAGCCATTATTGCATCGAAATAATAACATCGATGGATGGTAGTGGGAAATCATCCTTGGGACATGCTTTGTTAATATCCCAAAATTCAATGCAAATATGGATCTTTCCATTCTTCTTGAGAATGGGGATGATGTTGGATACCCACCATGAGTAGTCAACTAGTTTGATGAACCCCACCTGTAGGAGTTTCATCACTTCTTCTTTTACCATGAGAGCCACCTTGGGCTTCATGGGCCTTGACTTCTGCTTAATAGGCTTAACATCTAGTTTAGTGATGAGATTATGAACTATGAACATGAGGAGAAATTCCCATCATTTCCTTGTAGCTAAATGAAAAATATTTTGAATGTTCCTTGAGAATTTGCATGTGTATCTCTATTTCTCTGAGTTAGAGAAGATCCTAACTTCAAAAATTTTTGGTTCCTCCTCCATCCCGATGTTTATATCAATCATTCCTTCAATTAAAGAGGTGTTACCCTCTTCAAATTTAGGTGGGGCTAGAGGTAGCTCTAAGTTCCCTCTTCTTCTACCTCATAGACCTCAAGACCCTCCATGGAGGAAGGTTCCATTGTGGGATCTCCAAAGTAGGAGGAAGAGTGAGGAATGAGAGAAAAATCCAATCTTATGGTGAGCGGGATGTAAATCCATGTGTAGGCATTTAGATACCCTAGGATTGCTTCATCATTTTCAGCATAGTCTAGGGTGATGGGCTCATTCTCAGCTTCTACATGTGCCAAAATTGAAGTTGTTGGCATCTTGCAAACCAAAGGCTCAACACGAATCAAAACATAAAGCTTGTGTCTTCTAACTCTTTTTTGAGTGAAGTGAGATGAAAAGGTTGTAATGGAATCAACTAAAATATTTTTTCTCAAGGTATAGCTTCAATTGAAATGAAATCAAAATCCTTACTTAATTCCAAGACAATGGTCTTATAGAGTTGCATAGTGTTCAACCCTAGTCTGATATACTTCAGATACTTGATTTGTGACTAGTTGTGAATCCCCTAGCACCCTAATGTTATGAGCACCCATCCTTTTGGCTATAATGAGACCAAGAGAGCCTCATATTTCTTCACCATTATTCATGCATTCAAAGTTCAACTTAAAGGTGAAAGGCATGACCTTCCCCTGAGGAGAGGTAAGAATCACACCTGCCCCAGTGCCAAAGTGACACTTTTCTCCATCATAATTTAAAGTCCAACAATTACTTGGGAAGACTAACATTGGATCATCTTTGCATCATCCTCCTTCACTTCTGAGACCTCTACCATGCATACTTCATCAAGGAGAGAGAGATCGAGTCCCAGGCATGTCCTATACCCATGGAATCAAATGGAAGGAGAAGGGGTAGGTCATTCTCCAACAACTTGACTATCTTTTTTGTCATTCTTGTTGACATTGTCTCAACAATTATAGTTTTTCCTTTACAATAGAACTCCTTCAATCAAACCCATAGTTTCTAGTTCCATTGTGGGAACCAAATTTTCTTCTAGTGTTGAGCTTGTAGGTTTGTTTAACTAGTTTTTAGGAAGCTCAAACTCAGAATGAACCCCTAGCCTCTTCTTTAGATTAGCTAGATGTATGTCAAAGGGTTTTGGGTCACCCCGCCATGAAGACCTTCCCTAAATGTAGGAATCTTACTTCCTAAAACAAAGTGGAGGGAATCACCTTCATGCGATGAATCCAAGGATGATCAGAGATCATATTATAGTTGGTTTCCCGATCTATAATATAAAATTTGGTTAGAACCATCTTAGGTCCAAGGGTGACTGAAAACACTATAGTTCCAATTGACATCACTTTGAGGTTTCATAGCCTCTCAAATGTTTTTCATGTTGAGGAGAAATTGGTTTCTCCATAACCTAATTTTTAAAGGAAAGAGAAGGGGACTATGTTGACCATTCCCCATCATCAATCATCACACACTTTACATAGTTATTATAGATCCAAACTTGTAAAAACAAGGTCGGATCACCTCTACGAGCTATTTCAACATCCATGTGGGCATCTTACTATGTCAAATACAAATCCAACATCTCTTTCAGTTCCCTAGAGGATAAACATCAAAGTCTATATGGTTTATCTATGCTTCTGGAGGAGGGGTGACATTAATCAAATGCCCAAGACCTAGTGCTTCTAATAAAAAGGCTCTATGTGAGTAGGGGAATTCTTTAATAGATCCAAGAAGGAAATGTGAGAGAAGGTCTTGGTTAGGTCATTGATCAAGTCATAAGCTCCTACTAGTTTTCCCAATGTTTCACAAATGTCATCTAATATAGTCGGGTAGATTGGGATAGGCTGCAAGAATAGTCTTTGGTTCTAGTGGTCATGTTTATTTGAGGCTCAATATCCAACTCTACAAGACCCACTATCTTAGTCTTTGATGCCCATCCAACGGGGGTGCAACTGATGGGTTTGATGAAGTTGAAAGCTTCTTCATGATCATTGGTTCCCACCATAATACCCTTGTTTGATCCATTGGGGTCTAGCTTACCATTATTGGGTCATTTGGGAGAGGATCATTGAAAGATCCTGTGGAATATTTTGAGGGGACACTGGTCCCATGCTAGCATTTTGATTAGGCACAATAGGATTTTCCAAAAACATGTCAATGAAAAGTTGTCTTTGGTCTTCGGGTAGACGTTGTAAAAACTTATTACAATCTCAAAAAGTTCTGGCATCATGCCCTCGACTCTATGAAAACCACAATATAAGTCGGGTCATAATCCCGAGGTCTCTAGTTTGTATTTTGTTGTGGTCCAAAGTTTTGATTGTTATTCAACTATTGATTGTTATAATTGAAGTTTGGAGCCCATTGCCCCTGATTTTGAACTTGGTTTGGGTACCCACCTGGGTATTGACTAGGGCCTTGGGCCTGCACTTGTTGAACTTGTTTTTTTTTTTTTGTTTTGTTGTTGTTGAGGATGGTTGACATCCACAACATTGACCATAGGTGTAAAAAATTTTTATTTCTTTGGTTATTTTTGTTTATGTTGTTGTTGTTAGTAGTGTTTGCATTGGGGGTGCTAACAACATGTTTGGTTTCTTCACCTGATCGGTAACACCATCAGTTGTAACCCCATGATTCTTGTTGAGGACCTTTGGTCCTTGATTGTTCATGTTATTAGGGTAACCAGAGTTACCTTGGTTAGGAGTGATCAATCTCCCATTTCATTCCATAGGTCTTGTGACCACTATCTATAGTTGCTTGATCAATTCGAGAGAGCACCCTCCAATACTTCTTCATAGCTCCTCAATGGAAACTTTTGACTTCTTCCTTTGTTTCCCTATTAAGGGAGTGAAGGAATAGATCACAAAGCTCTCATTTGATGTTAGTTAGAGTGTTTTTCAAAGAATAAAGGACCTTCCACCATCTTTGGATGAAATGGGCAAGTAGACTCATTGTGCTCTTGTTTGATATGGAGGAATTCTCTGATTCTTATTCTCAAAATTTGTTCATGTCAAAATATTTAATAAACTCTACACAAGTTTCTTGAAAGAATGTATCAAAGCCTCTGGTATTCTATAATACCAATCAAGAGAAATACCTTCTAACATCTTAGGGAATATTTTTGCAATGACCACATCCCATGGGAGAAGCTCTCAATGGAAGTTATGTACACCTTGATGTGCATGTGCATTAGGATCTCCTTCCCCTTTAAATTTTGGAAGGTCTAGAGAGGTCTTGGGAGCATGAAATTCCATATAGAGAAAGTCAAGAGGCTCTTTTAGATATTCTGAATAGGTTCCTACTTGCGTAAGACTCAACCATTGATGGCATTTTTTGGGGAAGTGTAGGTGGAATTGGTTGTTGGAATGGTGCAACATATACATTTGTCGGGGCATAAGGCATCCCCTGTGGCTGACCATATGGGCTAGATAAGAATACATGTCCCCTATGGTGACTTAGAATACATGTGCATGTAAGGGGAGGATTATTTTGATATGGATGTTGAGGCACATAGCCAGGGAACATTTGTATTTCTAGATGGCATGGCATTTGAGAATGCACTTCCAGGCTGGTGCCTATGGGGGGTATCCATATGTAGCATGGGGCATACCCAAGGTGCCCAACCCAGTTAGAAGGTCTCTGGGGCTAGGAACACCCATGTAAACCAGAGGACCTGTGTAGTAGGCACTTGGCCATAGTTATGTGGGTAGAAAGGAATCTTCCTTGCCCAATATATGAAGTCTAAGTATTTTGGGAAATTTCCAACTCCTTGACCTTGTCCACCAATGCCGAGATGACTTCACCCATCGATGGAGTGGTGTTTTGTTTTGGGTATATGTTGTTGAACCTTTGTAGGCTATTGAGGGATATGATATCCTACTATAAATTTCTCATTGTTTATCCACCCCTCATTAGCAACATTTTCCACTATAGGAGGGGTAGTATTATTGTTTTGAAGCAAGACATCAACATGTCCTTGTGGCCTATCAAAAGGTTGACTCATGTTTTGGAAGTTTTTCACTTCTTGTAACATGCTAAATAATCCTCATCTAAATGTGGGAGTTGATCTACATATACTAATGGGTTGTCTGAACAAGACCCAGAGGAGATGAGCCTGTCTCTCTAGTAAAATTCATGTTGTTAGAGCTTGAGAGTTTAGGTTGTTGGGTTTGTGTAATTTGATCAATTTCCTCGATCCTTACTAAGGAACCAACATTGGTCCCCTAAGGAGGAGGAGTTTGAAGATGGGTGGTTGAATAGTTATCTTCCCATGTAGAAAGTGAGGGTGATTATTGTTGTCTACCCATCTGATAGTTATATGCTTCAAGACCCAAAATGGGTCAGCCGTATCCATCATATCCCGACATATTCGGGGGTATATAAATACCCATAAAATAATGGGAGAGAGGAAGATGGATGAAGAAAGTGGAAATGATCAGAGACTAGCTCTTCATGTTGGGTTCACCAATTTGTATGGAAGAAAATCAACACGTGACCTTCAACCACACTCGACTCCTCGAGGTCATGCCGAGGCAGCCAATGTGTAGAAAATGTGAATGGAAAATGGTAATGAATATGGTAATGGGTGGAAAATAGTGTGTGAAAATGGTAAGTGAGGTTTGTCAAGATGCAAACACCTCTAACTTGCAATGGTGGGATCTTCTCATCAAGCATGATGAAATCCTCTCTAACCTAGGTGGCTCAATGGAGAAATCAGAAAGGATGGCAACACAGAGACTCCAGTCAATATCAAGCTCTAGAGATATCATGTCTATTGGTTGTGGAACTCATGGGAAAATGAATGGGGCCTCATAAATCTATCCAGAAAAGGTCATGGAACAATTAAAAGTGAGAGGTGTGATTCCATTCAAGCTCTATGGATGGTTGGTGGGTTTCGGTCCAAAATGAGAGGGCTCGATGAGCTTCTTCATTTAGAATGTTCAATTTTCTAATGATATCTAGGGCAATGGAGAGGTTCAAAAAGACTAACACTCTCAATCCGGTGTCTACGTCTAATTTCTTGGTTCCATTTGGTTGGGAACCATAGGATCACAACCATAAATTATTTCTAGTCATGGTCCCTCTATGGTCATAAGAATGATCAAGAGCCTAAGCCCAAGGGTGGTTAGGAAATCTATGCTCAGGGGTGGTCCAATAATCATAAGCCTGATCGGCTGCAATGTTTAACACATTGAGTTTTCTATTCTATCTCTCGGTGTATCATCGGTTGGGTTTTGAGGAAAAGAAGATGAGTCCCGTATCAATGTCATGTGAGTAGTTCAGGTCCATTTGGTTGTGGGACCAGTGGATCACAACCAAAAATTTTTCTTTTGTCAGGACCTTTGATGGTCATATAGATGCTCAAGGTAATCTGTAATTTGGTTGATTCAACCAATACTCAAATGCTTTATCATCTTCAATGTTTAATGCATCTAGTTGTCAATTTGATTCTTTGTATGTCTCTAGTTGTCTTGAAAACATGTTGTACCTAAGGCCTTGATCTATGTCTACAAGTGGAACCGCTAGGTTTGGTTGTGGTATTATTGGTTTGAAAAACTAAAATCTCTGGGTTCTTTGGGGCCCGTAATTTTCATATGAAATGTGATTGCATCTAATTAACTAAAAAAACTAACAAAAGCAAATCAAATCTAAACTATGTTTTTGTATTTTCCAGAATATAAATGAACAAAAGCAAAATGAATGATTAATCTAACAAAGGAAATATTTTTGGATTGTTTTTTATATTTTTAACAAAAACTTCTAATCTAATAAATGAACCTAATACAAACAATTAACTAGGTGTAGCTAATTTTGTGTGTGAAATGGTGTTAATCTAAATCCTAAACAATTAACTAATTGAAATATTTCAAATAAAATCTTCAATCTTACCTCGAAAAAAAGAAATAAATCATAACCTCAAAGAAGCTATTATTCCCTACAACTTCCCTGGAAGAATGTTGAAGAACAAACTTTCTAATTTGATCTGATCTACTGATGACTTGATAATTGAAACAATGAAAGGATTTATCTACTATATTTGATATGAACTTTGAAATGATAAATTCAGAATTGATAATTTTCATGAATGAATCAAACAACACCTCCAACTTGATATTGCAAGAACAATGGAAAATCTGGTTGTAAGAGTATTGTCCCCTCAGTTTATCCTTTCAATCTTTGTGTCCACATGAGTCCAATGGATGGGAATGCAAAAAAAAGAAGAAAGAAGGATGCGGGAGAAACAACAACTTGAATTGGTAGACTGGGAAGCAATGCAAGTGGAAGAGTGCAAACACAATTGAACTGAGATTGGCTTTGGAAATTTCTAGCAAGAAAGGAAACAACTTTGCAATAAGCAAGAATACAAATTTTCTCCAAGTTTTTCTTGCACACAAGCATGGTATTTATAGGAATTTAGTGGGGAATGGTTGAAGCCATTTGGCAGCCAAAGGAGGACATAACAAAAGTGAAGAGGGAGTTCAAACTATTAACAACCATCAATCACAAATAGAAGTGCAAGAAACTTGGGGTGGCGGTTTTGACACTAAAGGTCCACCGTGAAGCTAGGAGGGCTAAGGTGGGATTTTGACACTAAAGGTCAAAACTACTCCAAACAGAATGTATCATTCGGGACTTTTAAGCCATTTTTGAGGAAAATACTTGTAAAAATCCAACCTTCTCCAATGTGGTCTTCATAGAGTCATCATACATAGGTTTTTCATCTTGTGTCCTTTCTCTTGTAGGGAAAACTAGCTCCAACGTAATTTATTTCTTATTGGTGCTCAACCTATGGTTATAATTACTTATATCCATCTTTCGTATGTGAGACACCAAATCCATCCCCAAAGTAACGTCATCTGGGTATTGCATCTCTGCATACCACTCCTTGTTAAAAATGGTTGATATGGTTGGTTTTCCCTTTCCCTTTCCCTTTCCCTTCTTTGGTGAAGTGTTTGATCCTTTCCTTGGTGCCATTTTTCTCGTCAAGCCCTTGTAAATTCTTCCTTGTGTCTTTCTTTAACACTTCTTAATCCCTCGGCTCCACTCCTATGAAATTTCTTCAAAACCATTGGCCCTAGCTCTACAAACCCTAACCTAGAAAACTATCCTTCCAAAAGACAACATAAATACTCATGGGAATCCAGAAAAAAATCTCCTTCATGCATGCCCATGTACTCCATTCCACTATGGTTCACAAATTTGTCAAATTATCTACTTCATACGCAACTCTTCACAAATTTTCTTGCAAGGATGCCCTAGTTTGCAAGAGCTCTTCAATAAACAAAGGAAAGGTTAAAAATAATTTATTTCAACCTTCTATTTATAGATTTTTTCTTTTTCCACATTAACTCCCATGCCACCTTCCACCGTACAATTACATTAAATTCAAATTTTTCCAACGCTATTATCCCGCCGCGTTTTGTCTAGCACTTTTCCTTCACTCGTAAACTCACGTGAAACTCCTACAACCTTCTCGGTGTGCAAAACTATATCAACCACGTAACCTTCTCTACACTCTCCACCCCATTCTAAATGGATTCACAGTCCTCTGGCAAAAACCCCTATAGATAGTAACTATCTATTGACACACAAATGTGCCCATAACAAGTGAAACTAAAAGATAAAGAAATAACAACGATGAAAGGAAACACATATAAAGGAAAATGAATTAAGGGAAATCCTAAGCTAAATGGAAATACTACCTTATTTACAAAAACATTGAAGACTTATTTATAGTAGGGCTTCAACCTACTCCTATTTAAATAACCAACCAACATTGTTCCATCTAATGCTTGTAAATTACAAGCGCCCGAATCAAGTATATGGGATATAAAATATGGTCCCAAATAATGTACTTCAAGTTTTCCAAGATGGCTCGAAATTTTGAATCATATAGAAGAACCATCTTCCCAACCTCAAACTTCTTGTTTTTAATATGATGATCATGTCATGCATTTTTTCATGCTTTCTTCATCTTCTGACTCCATCTGGAAATGGCTCGCCTCTCATCCAACTCCATAAGTTTATCAATGCGCTCCTTTAATGATTTCTCATCAGCCAATCCTCCCGCACACACACACACAATAAACAGGGATGGTAACATGAATTCCACAGGAAGAACCACCTCTATGCCAAATACCAATTGAAAAGGAGTGGCTTTGTTCAATCTTTTATAAGTTGTGTGATATGCCCATAGTACTATAGAGACTTTATCATCCCAGTCCCTTCTTCTGACATCACAAATATTAGTCAATGTGTGGCTTAAAATATTTTTAAAGGCCTCAATGGTTCCATTATCTTGAGGGTGATAGGGCATAGTTTTCTGATACACCACCATAAAATCCGTTAATAAGATTCTAACTGTCTCATTCAAAAATGAGTACCCATATCACTTGTTACCCTCTACAGGCATCCATATTTGCTGATTATATTCTCCCATAGGAACCTAGCTATTATAGATACAGTAATCCTTCATAGGTGCCACTTCTTCCTACCTTGTAAGATAGTCTGTACAAGTGATGATATAGCGCAAACATGTCCTATGCATGGTTGGGGAAATAAGTCCCAAAATTCAAGTGCCCATTTTTCAAATGGTTCTACACTAGCAATAGGTGTTAATAACATTTCATCTCTTTGCCCCGGCTTCCCAAGGTGCCGAAAATGGTGACAAACCTTGCAATACTCTATATAATCCTTATAAACTATCTCCCACCAAAGACCTGCCAATAGGATCTTATGTGTGGTCGCATTCCTTGCATAGTGACCTCCTACAATGCCACCATGAGCTTCCTCCATGATTGTAGTATGTTCATGTTCTAATACGCACCGACGTAAAACCTCATCCCGACCTAGTTTGTATAGGTCTCTACTAATCAACATATAGGGCACAATGCATATAGATGACATTTTTTTCTTTAAGGTCTTCATTCCTTCAGGTGTCACATCCATTTGTAAGAAACAACAATATCCTCCAAATCAGAGAGCGTGCACTACAATTTGAACAACTATGCATCTGGTATTGTTTCATCAATGCTTTGCATCCTCACTTGAGTTAATCTATGATAGATGGTCAGGTCCTAAGTTTCTCTTTCCTTGTTTTACAATGACCAAAAATTCAAACTCCTGAACAAGAAAAATCCACTTGGCATATGCGACCTTTAAAGATAGGATTATTTACCAAGTACTTGAGTGCCATATGATCCATGTAAAATATAAATGGAGTAGCCAATAAGTATTTCTTGAACTTGTGTAGCACATAAATCATAGATAACACTTCACACTCGACGTCGTGTAATTTTGCTTAATTAGAGTTAATTTTCTACTTGAAAAACACAAAGGGTGATCAATAATCCCCTCTCTAGGCTATGCCAACACTGCTCCTATTTCCATACCTGATGCATCCACATGCACATGAAAGGGCTTATCCCAAGAGGGAAAGTGTAAAATGGGCACAGTAGTAAGTTTCTCCTTCAATGTGTCAAAATCCACTTGTTGCGCTTCACCCCAATAAAATTTACTCTTATGTTTCAACAACTCTTCCAATGGCACAAAGATCCCGACATAGCCTTTGGCGAATTTTTCATAGTAACTCGTATGCCCTACGAATACATGCACTTTGCACTCGACATGTAGGCTCCTCCAATCCTAAAATAACAACAACTTTGGCAGGATCTACCAATAAGCCTTCCTTGTAAATAATGTGACCTAGTAATGTGCCAAAAGGAGTAATAAAGACACATTTCTTAATGTTTAGAGAGATACTTAACCTGCACCTCTTAAACATAAATCTCAATTTTTTAGAGTAATCCCTTACTAGCCCATACACCATCCAATCATCCAGGTAAACTTACAGAAATTTATGGATGAAGTCTTGAAACACTTGCACCACAATGCATGAAAATAAAATAGGTATGTTCTTAAGCCCAACAAGCATAACCGTATAAGAAATACTTCCCCATTCAGTGGTGAATGTAGTATTTTCTTGGTCTTCTTTCACAATCCTTACCTAGTGATAACCTAAGAATCCATCTGTAAAAGAATAGATTTCCCACCCTGCTACACCTTCCAAGATCTCTTCAGTAAATGGGGTTGGGAAAGGATCTATGACACATGCAGCATTCAAGTCTCTATAGTCTACACATATCCTTATCCTCCCATCCTTCTTGATACTAATCACCATTGGGCTCACCCATTCAGATTCCTCAATTTCCTCAATGATTCCAAATTCTATCATCTTATCAATTTCCTCCTTAACCTTTACGTGTAAATTTGGGTTCATCTTGTATGGCCTCCTTCTGACGGGGTGCACACCTTCTTTTAACTTAATCCACATTTCCCCTAATGAGTGATGAAATCCCTTCAATTCATGGTACCCACATGGGAATAAGTCTTGGAAGTCGTACACAAGCTCCACTATTTTTGAAACCTCCTGGTCTGTCCAGTAATCTCCAATGATAACTTATATTGGCTCTACTTCTATACCAATGTTAATTTTATTTGTTTTCAAGGGCTCATTGATGTAGCTTAGAATTTACTATGAATAACCTAGGCACACCGGCACATCACCCATCCCGAGCTAATCTCTCACCCAAAGTGCGAAAGGTACTGCACCCTTCCTTAGAGTTTCTTGTGTAGGATGTGAACATGATGAGAATATAATACATTCAGATCCATAAATAACATGAACATTCCACAAAGTATATTCCAAACCTAGATCTTAAATAATCATGGATCAAATGATAAACAGAATGAAATCAACCATGTAAGAACTAGTTATATTCACGTTTAATACCATTATTCACCCAATACACTCCATTATATTAAACACAGTAAATATAGAAGCTTCTTACAATAAATAATATCATAAGTTTATGCGAGTATCATATCTAGAAGCATAAATCCACAATAGCTCATACATAGTATCTCTCTAACTACACATATTAATACATATTTATAAGGGCGGGACTTTCCCTTCACCACTTATGCACTTCCCAAAATAGGTCGCATGTTGAAAATAATCATGTGCCTTTATAATAACACACACATATGCAAGTCACTAATAATAGATCTCTTATAGTTATCTAGCAGTAGTAATCATTATATTAACTCGAACTCATGCATGGATCTTAGTAGAGGATCTTCCCAAAATAGAATTTGTGTGTTGCATACGTCTCCATCCCATTATGTGATCCATACACTATCTTCAAAATAGCTCGTAACCATGAAAATGGCCGAGTCCCGAATCAATCTATCTTTCGCATGCATTTCCTTCCCTATTATTTCGTGCCTTCAAATGTGCCTTACTCCCACGTGTGAATATTCTGTGTTCCCTCTCCTTAGTGTCATATTCTATCTTCTCAACATTACCCCACACTAAAATACATTGTCATCCTAGTAATGGGGTTCCTCCCAATGTTCGCAAAGAATAAATGATAAGAATGGAAAGAATGTAAATAATTAATTTACAAATAATGGAATTCTATTCTACAACACCCTCTGCTTTACTGGGAGGATCAACTCCAGATATTTTTCTTTAATCTCAGCCTCTAAGGCTTGCTAATCATCCAACGCATTTCTAGTCTTCTCTCGGAGGTTTGTGGTGATGGATTCCGACTCGTCCCGGGTTATCTCTGTCCCTTTTCATTTTGTAAGACTAGGTCAACATTAGCCATAGCAGATATCCTTCCCTCTAGAAGATCCATCTTTTATGCTATGAGCTTTCCAAGCTCATCCAGCCTCTCCTTATGCGGATGTTGTGTTACTGCAAGGGCTTCACACTTTTTCTTTACTAATTCCAATCTCTCTGCACACCCTAAAGTATCATCCTTCATTTCCTTCAAGACTTCATTATCTTCTAATATAGTTCTGATCTTGATCACTGCTTTTGGAGCTGCACATATGTTCAAAGCTTGGTCTTCTTTCTTTATCTCATCTTGTAAATTTTGGAGCAATGCCTCGTAAGATGAAATATTTCTAACCATAGAGGCCCTTTCTCTCTCTGCTTCCTATTCAGGGTCCTTTGGCACTAGCATGTGAATTGGTCCATCCTCAAGCACCAAATCAACTAACGTACACACATAATGCATAGTTGAAGGAAACTTTTTAGGTACCTTAGACTCTAAGTGCGGTCTTGCTTTCAGGACATAATCACCAATTTCTTCGTCATACCGATGAAGGAAGGATTCATTCTTTTTCTCGTTCTAAGTCCTTATCTCCTTTTAAACGTACTTATTTCGTAACGTTTGTCTTGATATCTTCTCGTAGTGCTCTAATAGTGGCAGCCTTATCTATGTTCCTCCATAAAACCTCTCAGAGATACCTTAACCAAGGCATTACTCACTTGTTCATCGGACATGACGAGGGGATTTATATTCATGTTCCCTCTCTACGGTGCCTTCTTCATTCTTCTTGACACACATGACTCCTCACATACATTAAAATCAGGCTCATCCATGTGAGTCTGCATGGACCAGGACAATTGTTTTCTCACACGCATTAGTGGCCATGTCTGGGTCCATCAAATCCCATCCATACAACCCCTTAAGGCCCATTGTGCTCTGGAAATGGGCACAAATAATTTTACTTATGTCCTTAGCATAGCCCATACTTGGCCCAACATACTCCCCACTGGTTCTCCTTGTTCTTGGCCCCTTAGGAATTTGAGTGCCAAGGTTTGGAGTTGGATCTTCAATGTTTTGAGAAATATCATGCTTTGTTTCCTCTTCCTCCTTTACACCTTCCTCTTCATCCTTCATATCCTCATCCCTAGGTTCTTCCACATCTTCGACTATATAGGGGTTTCAAGCATGCTCTCGGTGAGACTCCTACACCTCCTCATTCAATTTTAGTTTTATCTTCTTCCTCTCGCTATATTTTTCTCGAGGAGAGAGTTGTGGTGACCTTCTTACAAGCTGCAAGGGTCCCATGCCTTGGGTCCTTGTTCTTCTAAATACCCTTTTAAAGTGGCACTCTCCATGGACTACTTCTATGTCCAAGTATTTGTCTTCTTCTTGTACCTAAGGTGGAGTACCTGTGCACTTAGTCTCTACTCTATCTGTGGGCTTCCTTCAGCCTCTATGATCTAAGCCACCACTATCTTCATGTTCTTCGTCCTCCTCATCTACCGCTATAGTTTCTAGCAGGTTGTGGGGATGGCATGTTCTCCATTGTATGTTTTCCTTTAGGTGGCCCTGGGAGCGCGAACTCATTTTCTACATACTTGTTATTCTTCAGCTTAGGCTTAAGTTGAAGGTATATGAGTGTGGCTCCACTATCCCCAATAGCCAATTTTACTGGCTTCATACTTATGACATATGAGATAAGCCTCTCAATATAGGAAGTCTGTCTGGATACACATATGCCTTCTTTAGAGTGTGGTAGTCACAATCTACCTTGTCTGCATTAAAGTTTAGGTGGTGCGCATCGGTGAATTGGTGGATTGATGCCCTGGAAGTAGCGTGTTGTGAAGGCATATGGAAGTTTACACCATGGTATCCATGCCCCATACCTCATAGAAAATCCATGATGTAGAAGTGTTGGTACACTACAAACCATGCACACTTGATCACCACTAAAGATAGCTCCTTGGGAATGTACCACTCCTCCTCAAATGCCATGCAAATTTGGTTATACAACATCTTTGCCCTCTACTTAAATGTCCCACTCATCGATCCTTCACATAAATATTTGTCAAAACTCTCCGTGAAGGACTTCTTTTCCATGGGATACTCCCAGATCTTGTTCTGTGGCCCATTGGGCACTCTAATTTCTATAAACACAAGAGAAAATAGGATAGTGCCAAAACTTATCTTCTCTCCTATGTGCACTTCCTCAATAATGATGTCTGTAATGTAGCCTACTAGGTTGTAGACTACTCCTTGAGACATTTTCTTCACAATATGTAGCCACATGGTATTCACTTGTGACCATCTCTCTTGATCATTCAACTTGGTTACTATATATGCGGCTACCTACACCATTGGGTACTTCTTTAATTTATCAATGTCCATTCTACGTGGAACCTCAGTATACCCCAACTCCTTTATTATCTCTACGATTGATAATTTATTAGTCAAATCACTAGTAAGGTCTACCCTTTTTCCCTTCAATCCTGTTAGTGTCGAAATAAGCGATGATGTGATTCTAACCCTTCGTCGATGAAATAGAAGAAGTCCTATGTGTCTAACTCTTTCTTGTTTTTAGATATACAAGGTGGTTGTATTCATTTATTTTACACTGTGGATGTGGGAATCCCACTCTTTTTTTACTATCACACCTTTTGGGTATCTGATCTCTAAAAAATTACTCTCAGGAGCAATTTCAACTTCAACTTCTACCTTCTTTCCTTTCATTCTTGCTGCAGGTGCTTTCTTTGGTGCCATCGTAAAAATCCCACCTTTTCTATATGTAACGAGAAAACTTAAACCCTATCTTTAATTTTCATGCCCTAGCTTGAAAATATGTGCCCTAGCTCCTTTTTATTGCCTCTTCTTCACTCAAACCCTTAACTAATGGGGATGCAAGCCTCTTTCATACAATAATCCGCTCTCCACATCTTGTTTCACACTCTCTGTACCTCAATGTGGCTCACTTGGCTTGATCACACTTAGCTCACTCAAATACTTGTGTTCACAAAGGTAAAAATGAACCCACATCACATCCTTATATATATTTTCAAAAATTTAGTTCATTTATTCCCCTTCACCAACTAACAATCCTCTTATTAATTGACCATTTTTACAATCTCCGCATGGTACATCTTCATGCCCTAGCTATAACCTTCTAGCACAGCTTCCTACCTTTCTAGCTAAGAATTCTCTTCAGCATGCATCCATGTGCCTAAGTACCTCACTACTGCTCCTTCCCCATGTAGTCTCCATGGCCACTACTTACCTCATGTTATATTGTTTCCTCATTTATCTCCATCTATGGTCATATTTTTAAAGAAATCTCCTTTCTAACAACTCCTCTCCAAACTTTAATAACACCTATAGCATTTTATTCCTTTATGTGTACCCAATTGTAAATAGCCACCCCACACCAATGGTATGTGCAGTCCTCTGCGCATAAAAATTATTCAAATGGTAATTAGCTTCCAACACGCAAACACACTTATTACAAAAAACACCAACTAAATTGACAAATTATGGTGATGAAGAAGGAAATACATTAAGGAAATATAGAAATGAAAACCTAGTCTAAATTGCAACACTTTGCCTTATTAAAAACACTAAGAAGACTTATTTATATTAGGGCTTCAACCTACTCCCATTGAAGTAACTGGGTAACCGTATTCCATCAAGCATCTCTAACTAGAAAGATCCTGTTTCAAGTATGTGAGTGATAACATACGGTCCCAACCAATGCACTTTAAGCTTTCTGGATGGCACAGAAACTTAGAGTCATAAAGAAGCACCATTTGTCCCATCTCAAGCTTTTTTCCCTGATGTGCCTATCATGCCATGCCTTCTACCTGGCCTTTTCCTGCTTCTGACTCCAATGTTCTATTTCTCGTCTCTCATCCAAATTTATCAAATTTTTAATTCTTTCTTCTAGGGCTTTCTCATCAGCTAGACCTCTAGCACATGCAATACATAAAGAAGGTAACATGAATTCCATAGGAAGAATTGCTTGTGTGCCAAACACTAACAAATGGTGTGGCCTTGTTCAACCTCTTGTATGTTGTTATATACGCCCAAAGCATGGTAGAAACTTTATCATCCCAATATTTCCTTCCAAAATCACAAATTTTTGTCGATTGTCGGATCAAAATATTGTTGAAGGCCTCAACAGTCCCATTTTCCTGAGGATGATAGGGTGTAGCCTTATGGTGTGTAATCATAAATTCATCCAATACTATCTTAATCATCTCATTTAGAAAGTGTGTACCCCTATCACTTGTCAAGCTGAACATGAATTTATACCTTATAAAAACATTTTCCTATAAGAACCTGGATACTCGTAGCTGCTATATAATCCTTAGTAGGTGCTACTTCTTCCCACCTCGTAAGATAATTTGTGCAAGTGATGATGTAGTGTGAGCCAATTCTACACGCGGTTGGAAAAATAGGACCCACAAAATCTACAGCCCATTTCTCAAATGGATCTACATTAAGAACAAGTCTTAAAGGCATTTCATTTCTTTGCCCAGGTTTACCAACGTGTTGACAATGATCACATACCTTACAATATGCTTAGCAATATTTGTAGAGGGTTTCCCACCATAATCCAATGAGTAGAATCTTGCACGTAGTTGAATCACCGACATAGTTCCCACATGTAATACCACCATGAGCCTCTTCCATGATGTTCGTACGCTCATGCTCTAGTACACACTAACACAATACTTCATCTCACCTAATTTGTGCAAGTGATGATGTAGTGTGAGCCAATTCTATGCGCGGTTGGAAAAATAGGACCCATGAAAAATCTACAACCCATTTCTCAAATAGATATACATTAGGAATAGGTTTTAAAGGCATTTCATTTCTTTTCCCGGGTTTACTAATGCATTGACAATGATCACATGCCTTACAATATGCTTAACAATATTTGTAGAGGATTTCCCACCATAATCCAATGAGTAGAATCTTGCACGCAGTTGAATCACCGACATAATGCCCATCTACAATACCACCATGAACCTCTTCCATGATGTCCGTGCGCTCATGATCTAGTACACATTGACACAATACTTCATCTCAGCCTAACTTGTATAGGTCACCACTAATCAACATAAAAGGTGCCGTGTGAATTGCAAGTTGTTTCTTCTCTAAGGATTTCATTCCTTCTGGAACAATGCCTATTCATAAAAAGATAAAATGTACAACTATGAATCCAACATTGTATCTTCAATTGTTTGCGCATCCTCTCCTGACTAAATTCTTAATAAATGGTCGGGCTGGTTACTTTTCCCTTATTTTACCACAACTGTGAAATCAAATTCTTGGAATAAGAGCACCCATCGACATATGTACCCCTGTAAAATGGTCTTGTTTACCAAGTATTTCAATGCCATGTGATTAGTGTAAAATATGAATGGTGTTGCTAGAAGGTATTGTCTAAATTTATGTAGTGCATAGATCATTGACAAGGCTTCATGCTCAGTAGTTGTATAATTCTAGCTCTATAGGAGTCAACTTTCTACTAGCAAAACAAATAGGATGATCTATAATACCTTCTCCAGGTTGAGCTAACACCGCGCCAATGGTTGTGCCAGAGGCGTCCACATGTACATGAAATGGTTGGTCCCATGAGGGAAAATGCAGAATAGGCACTGTAGTAAGTCTCTCCTTCAATGTCTCAAATGCGCGTTATTGCGGTTCTCCCCAATAAAATTTCCCTTTTCCTTTTAGTAATTCTTCCAAGGGTGTGGTAACCTTAGCATATCCTTTGATAAATTTTCTATAATACCTAGTGTGACCCAAGAATCCATGCACCTCACTCTAACTAGTAAACTCTTCTAGGCCTATAATAACTGTAACCTTAGTTGGATCTACTAACAAACCTTCCTTGCAGATGATGTGCCCTAATAGAGTGCTAAAAGGTGTAGCAAACACACACTTCTTTATGTTTAAAGAGATTTTTAACTATCTACATATTTCAAACATTAAGCACAAACTATCACAATAATCCTTAACAAGTCCATACACCATTCAATCATCCAAGTAAACCTGTAAGAAAATGTGAATAAAATCCTGGAATGCTTGAATAACTATTTGCGAAAATAATGCAGGCACATTTTTCAAACCAAAGGGCATCATAGTATATGCAAAACTTCCCCATTCAATGGTGAAAGTTGTTTTTCTTGATCCTCCTATGCAATCTTGACCTGATGATACCCAGAGAATCCATCTGTAAAAGAATAGATTTTGTGCCTTGCAACACCTTTTAATATCTCCTCTGTGAAAGGTGTAGGAAAGGGATCAATCACACATGCATCATTCAGTTCTTTGTAACAAAAATCATAATCCAACTATATTTCTTGATACTGATGACCATGGGGCTAACCCACTCCAATTCTTCTAGGTGCTTGATGATGCTAGACTTCAACATCTTGTCAATTTCTTCTTTAATTTTTATGCGCAGGTTAGGGTTCATCTTGTAGGGTCTCTTCCTGACTGGGCACACACCTTCCTTAAGCTTGATCTTCATTTCTCCTAATGACTCATGCACTCCTTTTAATTCATGGTAGCCCCTAGGAAATAAGTCCTGAAAATCACGAGAGAAACTCAACTATATTTGCCCATTTAAATTCAAACCAATAATCTCCAATTATTATCTCCTTAGGTTCAAAATCCATACCAATATTCACTTTCTTTGTCCTCATAGGTTCATGATAGAATCGCACGTTGTTATCCACATTGTCCAAAACCTTGCACGTACCTGTTAAATGATCTATATCCAGATTTTCTACTTCCTCATCATCCATTATATAGACCATATTTCCTTTTTCTTTCTCAAAGCAAGTGCGCTTAAGTAGCATGGCATCTATCTCTGCTTCTTCATCAAAGTGCGCTCCTAAGTCATTATCATCATATAACTCTTGAATGAGTTATTTTGCCTTTGCACTATCTCCCATAGCTAAATGATTTATAACCCTTAATGCCTCTTCTATTGGAGATTTTATAGAGAAGTAGTCAAAATTATGGACCATTCTTGTAATCAAATCCTACCGATTTCTAGTTTATCTATGTAGCTTTGCATATACATACCAAGTGCATGTCTAACCTTATAAGGTGGAATAAAGTTTGTGCACCCATAGTGAAGGTGGTAAAGATTCTTGCCCCACTATCTAGAGCCTCTCACACTACTAAATGTGATGTTGAATAGGTTGGTTACCATGATAAGTAAATATTTTAGTAGGTGCACCGCTCCTAGAAAAATGAGTTAGAGCAATCTTGATTTCATTCCATTCTAGAAGTTTATCCCTATGAACCACCCACCGGTGCATTGCTTTCTCGACACAAGGTATACATTAACATATTTCTTCTTTCAAATTGGTCTATCCACTATTCCTCTATGGTGCGTAGGAATACCATATGGTCTCCATCTCTAGTGTACCGAGGTACAAATTTGTTATCCTCCTAATGTAATAAGGCTTGTTTTTCTACGCAATGCATTCCTTACTTCACCCCCAACCATATAATAAGTACCATGAGCACAATTATCACAATAAATACTTGTAGTATCACTAATAGACTACACATCTTCCCACTGAAGGATTCCTTCATTTGATGGCTTGAGTACTTTTGTGTCCCGAATGGCACATATATAGATCCTATATAGATCTTCCTCACTCAAAGGCTCAACAGAGGGTGCAGATTTACCATCTCGTTAAAGAGATAATAACTCTTTCCTCCTTGTTCTCAAAACTGATGTATCCATTTTTGAACTAAAGATAAACATTATTTGCATAACAACAAGGGCGTCCAAGTAGATATGGGAAACTATCTTCTTCTCCAAGCACTAAAACCTCAAAATCCCTAGTGAACTGGCCCATTATATAGTAATGGATGCATCTTTTAAAAATATGATAGTAGTTGACTTAGTTTGATTAGCCATAAACAATACATTTGAAGATGGCTGCAATGAAGGTCTCCCCATCTGTACCCATGCATCTAAAGTAAGCACATTTACCTTCGCGCCTGTGTCAATCAATATATTACTCAAAATCCAACCTTTGACAACAACATTCGAGTGATCTCCTTATCGTAATCTAAGTTATGAGGGGAAGATTTACATGGAGGATCTGTAGTGCCCACTTCCCTTAGACACTTTTGATATTGATCATGATACTGCTAACTGTATTATGGACATTATTATAGTTTTGATTTAGTATGGTGTTAGATGTCAGATCATGGATTATTGTTGACTCTGATTCATATATGATGCATGATGATTGTTAGAGACATTTTATATAGATGTTGACATGTTGTTGGACATGGTTATATATATATATATATATATATATATATATATATATATATTTATGGATGTTGTTAGGACATGTGATATTTGGATATATTGAGTAGACCGAGAAAATTGAATTTAAAATTGATGATTATATAGTTGTTGATGAAATTGTAAGTGATATTGTTGATTGTCTGGATGTTGTTGTGATTCATATATATATTGATGATTTTGAAATTATATTATATTCATTTGGATGTTCTGATATGGCCATGAGGCTGAAGGAGGTATTTGTGTTTTGTAGGTTAAAATATCACAACAAACATCGGGGATTGGAGACCAACTACATTGGAATTCTAGATGAATTCAACAAGGTCACCATGGAAACTAGTATTTGTTTTTGTGTATTGTTTGTGTTAGGTATTCCCATGGGGGGGATCACCTTTAAATGTGACCAAGAGATTTTATGCTTTTCTTTTATTTGGTCCCTTTTGTTTAATTTTTGCATGTGTTTTATGTGGTGCATTTACCCTTTCATTATTTATTTAATGTGCAGTTAATATTGTGAGTAATCATATTGTTGAGTTAATTAATTAAAAGATGTCATATGAATGTAATTAATAGAGTTTTTGGCCATGTTTTAAAGTGTTGTAATAATGTGTAAGTAATGTGTAAGTGACCTTGTAAGTTAACTTTTGAGTGTGAAACACTCCACTTTCTTGGAAATTCGAATTTGTCCTTGAGGCTGATTTTGGAGGCTTGTGGGAAAAGTTAAACTTGTCCCATGCCTCTTAAATTTAAATACCAACCTTGCCTATGGTTGAAGGCTTAAATTTATACCTTTTTATGCATTTTTACAAGTCAAATTGTATGTTTTAATTGCACCTTTCTTGCATGATTTAATTTCATTCCTTTGGGGTGTGGGTTGGATTTGAGTGTGTAAGTAAACTGTCATATTATTCACCCACCTATTGATTATGCATTGGAGAATGAAGTTGACTTTTGTGGGAGTTGAGGATGTGTGAAGTGGCATCCTACATGGATCCACCTCACCCTCTTCTCTTCCCTCTTCTATAAAATTCAAATTTCTTGCCTTGTTTTGGGTTGCTTCAGTTTTATCAATTCAATTTTTTGGGAGACTTCCTTTTGGTTTTGGAGAGCTCTTACTTTTGGGGAAGTTGGGAAGTTTGTTGGATACTTGTGTTGGGTTGATTTTTAGATTGATTTGATCCACTCATGATCAAGTATACTAAATATGGCATCCAACATTTGTTCTCTTCTATAGTCCTATTTATGATTGTTTGGGAATACTACCTACCTTCTTCTCAAACATTTTGGCATCTCCTGCCATGTTTTCCTACATGATTCATATGTTGTTATGAAGACATTATTTTTAAATTCTTTAATATATTCTTCCTATTTTTCCATGTGATGCTCCTTGAGCTAGGGGATGTGTACTTGATCCCTAACAGGTGGTGATAAGTTTGTTGGGAGAAGGAAATTTGTGCCTCGTAAGGAGACATGCATTTTCCTACATGTTGTTAAATTCTACAAGTTCCTCCATTCAAATCTCCTAATTTTTCAGGGTTGATGTGAAATAAATGAGTTTACTTTCCTTGTAAAAAAATTAATATGAAATTTCACATCATGCCCCAAGTAGATATCTATGGAAATATAATTCACCAAAAAAACAATTTAGTGTTACTAGCCGTATAGGCCTCCGTGAATTATTTGGGATCTTAAATATCATGTGTCATATTATCCTTGAGCCTAAAAAGTTTCCACTTGACAATTTTTTTCATGAGGCACATATAATAGAATTTGGAGGGCCTCATATAAGTGAAAAAAGTATCACCTATTTGGAAAAAAAGACCTAATATTTCCTTCTAGAGTTGTTTTACGTTCATTTAATTCTTTGAGCTCAACTTCTACTTATTTTTCTTAGCCTGAACTCTTCTCAATTTATATCAAAGGGAAATCCATGCCAAAATTATCACGGAGATGGAAATGGTAAAATGGAAAACACTTTGGATCTTTATGTCATTTATCTCTTTGTGGAAGATAGTTATTGATATATTTTCTATTCTCCCTCTTGCTTCAAGTAATTTCTTGCTGAAACATGTAGATGACAATCTGTAAATTCTAGAATATTTCCTTAAGTTATTTTTCCTTTTCCTATATCTCACTCTCTAAAGATAACACATGGTTATATTTTTCTTGCATCTTGTTATTTGTGCTTTCCAATTTTTTTATATTAATTATAGTATATTGTAATCAAATATTCCTAAACTATCTTTTACATTTACTAATTCTAAATGTAAGCTATTAATTTTATTTATTTTTCAATTAGTTTCATTTAAGTATTTCAATCTCCTTATTTTGTTATTACAAGATAAATTTATCTCTATATAGGGTCATTACTTGATTCATTTGTTCATCTTCTTCACCAAGTGAACTTGGACCTCCCTATGCATGTTAAGGTGTTGACTGGAAGGCTTCTTCACTTGACTGGTAGGATTATTTGGATAAGTTTGAGGTTTACATTTTCCATATTCTTCTATTTATGGAGCAATGGTAGGAGGTGTAAACGCTTATCCCTCACGTACTTCATGGGTGGAAAATTATTTAGAGGTTCTTGTGTAGAATTTTTGAGATTTTGGAGAATTTATACCATGAGAATTTATTCTTTATAATTCTCATTTATTTCCAATACTTTCCTCCTTCTCTTATATATTATTAATTTAGAGGTCTCATCATTTGAAGGAAAAATTTGTCACGTGGAACCTCCTCTAAATCGAGAGAAGAGTGACAATGATTAGCTCTTTAAATTCACTATGAACTTTCACCTCTTCTTCTTCTCTCTTTTGTATTTTTTTTTATTATTTTAGGATTAAGGGATTTAATAGAACCATTTTTATTTCTTTTTCTTTATTGAATTTCTTCACAAATTTCGCCAAGTTGCATCTCCATTATACAATTGTAGAAAGTGATACTTGTAGATTAAATTTATTAATCCATGGTGATTTAATGGTTCCCTTTTATTATTAAACATTTCCACCATATTATGCAAGGAATTTTATATTAATTAAAGTAAATTTTATTTTCACTCACATAGTTCTACTCCATGACACAAATGGCTCAAAATGTACAAGATAGGTCCGTGTAAGATTTAATATTATCCATCACAGGTGAGGTATTTCATAACCCACTTATCTACTAAATTCCATGGGTTATGAAAACTATCTCTCAATATTCCTTTTAATTTACTAGTGTCATCCTGGCATAACCTAAGGGCATGTTCTCCATGTTCTCTAAAATTATAAGTAAGCTCATTATAGGGAACCCTAGAGCTAAGGTCTACTTCTATAGTTGGAATTCCAAACATTTTCTTACGATTGTAATGCTTACCTTGATATTTTTTCTTTGGACTTTATATTTTCTACCCTAAAAATTTCAGAAAAAATATTCGACCATATCTTTGTTGTAACCTTCAAACATTTGGAAAAATTATAACCATTGTGTGCACTCAAATACTTATACAAAATATTCATCCTACATGATATTATTATTATTCTACGGATTATATTAATTCCTGTTACTAAGCTCTCTATAATATTATGAATATGCAATAATATTTCTTTATTGTTTAAGAATCTGTTTCAAGAAAACTAGAGATGAACTTAAAAATTTACAAATAGCATTTAGGAGTTATGTAACTAAATGATATGGTAATGAGCCTTGTGTATGAAGCATGTTTAATCATTGTAGACACTTGAGTTTGATTTACTTTAAAATCATCCACATCCCACTTTATTCTCCATATATGTGGACAATATTTCATACATTCCTAAAAATCTTCTTAAATTAAAATGTCATATCCATTTAATCATAATTGGGAGCCATCATTACCTCATCTTTTGAGTTAAGTTCTAAAAAATTACTTACTAATGTTTAAAAGGACATTTATGTTATCAATAAAGAATAAGTTTTTATGTATGTACCCAAAATATTCCTCCTATCAACAAGTATCTTGTTGTTCAGGTGGAAGGAAAAGAAAAGGTTTGTCAACCTATTTCAACAAGTTTCTCATTTTTCATCATACATTTTGATTTTTTGAAGTGGCTTCCATATCTAATTTTTAGCCCCTTCTTTGTAAAAACATTTTCTCTAGGAAGAAGGATTACTTTTTATTTTTCAACCTTCCTCCTTTATTCAATCTTTGTGTATTTAGGATTAAGTTACAAAGAAAGTGGAAAAATTCTTCACATAACAATATTCCATATGCATCTTCTCTTGATTTTTAAATAATTCTTTTAAAACTAGTTTCTTATATCGGTGAATCCTATTACCATTAACTAGTAGTGTTAATTTTTCGCCATCAATGTATTTGAGTTGAATAAATCCATTACTATGGACTTATTTAATTTGATAGGGATCTAGCCAATGATTGTAGAGTTTTCCCACAAAGTCCTTGTACTTGAAATAAAATAGCAATGCCCAACCTCAAGATTTAAATTTTATTTGTATGATATGGTGGTCATGTCATACATTCATATATTGTTAGATTAGTTTTTATGGTTTAAAGCCTCCATTATTATCTCATATAATTCATTGAGTTGATGTTAGGAATTCTATGTTTATAGTGTGAACATGAAGTGTTAGTGGTTTGGGTTATTTGGATATTAGAGTTTTAATATTGTGAACATTATTATTATGTGTGTAATAATACTTTCTCATATTAAGAAGTATTAGTTGTACGTGAGTTTATCTCACCTTAGTAATAGGTGTGGTTGAGATATTTTAGGAGGTGTGTGAGAGATAAGTGTGAGTGATTCTAGGAGAGAGATGTGGGATTGAAGATTAGATTGACTCCTAGTTTGTAGGAGATCAACTTCGTATAAATATCTCTATCTATGTGAATAAAATCGTCCGGAAGTTTTCAATATCAAAACTCTATTATTCTATTTCTGGTGTATTTTTCTTATTAAATCTGGTTCAAGCTCTATATTTGGTATCAGAGAAAATGGGATCCTGAGATTTCACTTGCAGAACCATTTCTGTTCACGTAGCATTTCCAATGACGAGATCTCATCAATTGATATTTTCCTACAGCACGTGATGCCCATGTTGTTCAAAGCTTGCCATGAGTCGTGAATCGTGACTTCTTCTACCAGTATTTTTTTTTTAGATCGTTTGGTGTTATTTCAATTCTGCGCCCACTATCTACATATCTGCATTTAGTAGTTGATCGCCCAAATTTATTTTCTCAAAATTGTGTGGAATTTGATCTTGTATCAAGAAGCTTCCTAACGCCTTTGTGTGGGCTCTCACCTCCCTGCCACGAATCTTGAGCACATATTATCTGCATCAGTGATTTTAAATACCAAATGTCTGAGATCTGAGCGAGAAATTCATGATGGCATTGTATTATGATCCGTAACTGAGTGCACAGACCTGCATTAGTCATTGCACTATTCTCATACGCCATCAACGTACCGATTTAATTCAGCTCTGGGTCATTGTGTTGTGCATTCCCCTCAGAAAGCTCACTATCCATTGTGAATTCGACACAATTAGTGGTGGTCTATCAAACATCAACAAATCTATGTAGCGTGTGAAGATCTGTCCCTTTCTAGCATGCAAGATTGATCCATCTACCGAACTCTTACTCCACCACAGCTTCACTTTCAACGTGATAAGATGCTCTCACGGCCGGCGTCAGAATTGAAGTATGCCGTTACATGTTATTAAAATATCATTTCATTAGGTTAATAAGGTAATTTTGTTTTAGTCTTTGTGTAGCTCAAAAAGTAATATTTTACTTACCTTGTCATTAGAATTATATTAAAGTCTTTATTTCCTTTGTGTATAGGAAATTTACGGTTTGATTTTATTTTTTGTTTAATAAAGTTTCGAGTCTTTGTTGTTAAATGTATTTCCTTGAAGTCAAAGTCTCATAATAAATGTCATTTAAAATCAAGAGTTATTAGAATATTTTTATGTCTAGTTAAAGTCATTGTAATGATTATCGATAGAGTCAAACAAAAGTCATTTGTTTGTGTCGTGTCTATTTTATAAAGAGTTGTCAAAATTGAGTCGAAAAGTTGTTACTAAAAAAAAGGACAAATGAGTGCATTTTCGTGTAATCTGACACTCATTTTTAAAGGAAAATGCAAATGAAAACTATTCCTGGCTTTGAGGGCTCCGCCGACCCCGCCCTCAGTATTGCGATAGGGAATGTGTATCATCCTTGACTATAATTTTTGGCCGAAGTTGGCGGGGAGATTACCGGACGCAGGAGGCAAAGGAGGAGGAGGCTGATCAACATCTCTTGTTAGTCACCAACAAAGAGACTGCTTCAAATGTATTGGTGACTTCTATTTCAGTTGTGTGTTTGCTTTCTGTTGTAATAATGAACAGTGGATTATTCCTGTTCACGATTGTAATCAATTTCCTATATGAAATCTCCTAAAAATGGGAATATGATGAGAGCTAAAAATAAACTGTAAACAACATGATCTTTCTTGGTTTGTGGTAAACCACTTTGAAAACCACTTCCTTGGTTTGTGGTAAACCACTTTGAAAACCACCCTTCTCTGGTTTATGGTAAACCACTTTGAAAAACCATTTCATTGGTTGATGATAAACCACTTTGAAAATCATCTAGGTCATGAGTCAGCATCAGGCGACAAGTTGCAGTGCAAGATAAGTTTTCCCCATGTTCACACTAAGGGGGTGAATGTTAGGAATTCTATGTTTATAGTGTGAACATGAAGTGTTAGTGGTTTGGGTTATTTGGATATTAGAGTTTTAATATTGTGAACATTATTATTATGTGTGTAATAATACTTTCTCATATTGAGAAGTATTAGTTGTACGTGAGTTTATCTCACCTTAGTAATAGGTGTGGTTGAGATAGTTTAGGAGGTGTGTGAGAGATAAGTGTGAGTGATTCTAGGAGAGAGATGTGGGATTGAAGATTAGATTGACTCCTAGTTTGTAGGAGATCAAATTTGTATAAATATCTCTATCTATGTGAATAAAATTGTCCCGAAGTTTTCAATATCAAAACTCTATTATTCTATTTCCGATGTATTTTTCTTATTAAATCTAGTTCAAGCTCTATAGTTGAAAAATACATTTTTTTTTGTTTTGAATCTATTCCTACCTCTAATATTATCTTCAATTTCCTAAGCTCAAATTCTATGGGAAAATTTGGTTTTCCCCATAAACTATCTCATATGGAGATAATTTGGTAGTGTAATTCCAAGTGGTGTTATATGCACAAAATGATTCTCATAACCTAAGTGCCTAATATTTTCTATTAATATCTATCACCTAAGTCAATATGTTTTATAGGTATCTGTTAGTGACTTCAAAGATCAACCATTTGCTTGGGGGTGATAACGTGAAGATTTTTTGTGTCTAATATGATATAAATGTACAAATGCCTAGATCACATTACACAAAAAATATGGGGCTTGATATGAAATGATTGACTTTGGTACCCAAAATTTGAGGAATATGCATTCATATATAAATTCAACCACCTTCTCATCCTTATAAAACTCTAAATTTTGAACCTCTTCCCTCTTAGTAACATAATCAATATGGAAAAGAATGTATTCCTTCCTTTAAGAGGTTGAATCAACAAAACAATTGAAATCCAACACCCATTTCTCAAAAGGTTCTAAAAAAATTGAGGTTTTATGCAGAGTGTAATCAATTCTAAGTAATCCAAAATGGTTAGGATGATTACAAAACTCAAAATGCATACACTTAGATCTACAAATTAACTATTCTCTCAAGTTCACTAAACCTCTTAGCTATGAAAGTTTGAGCTTATAACCTTATTTTGATTATCCAATAATTTCATCAAGTTATTAGAACCCATATAAATTCAATCCAATCATTAGAATGGTTCAAATCACCCACAAGGACTAGTTTTCTTATCTTCTTGCTAACCGCCATGTCTAAGCTCCTCGAGTAAATGCCTAAGGTGAATTCCTGAATGGAGCTATCTAGAACCATCCAGAAAAGAAAAATACTTTTCCTAATACCCTTTATTGATCTTGTGGTGTATGCAATATTTTATTCTTCATCTCTTTGATTAGGTCACATAAAACTCTCATGCCCTTTTTCTTCTTCATAGGCTTCTCCCGACCTGTTTCTACCCTTTTTCTATGCATAATTTTTGACTTTTAGACTCATTTAACCATATAAACCATATTTTACATACAAATTAATATTTCTCTCCTTTGTATAAATATGAATTTCTTAAGGAAATTCAACTCAATCCCTTGTTTATCAGGTTGTAATTAGGTCTTTTGATATTGTGTATTGATTATGATCTTCACTATCAAAGATTGAGAGTTTTTTTATCCAACCTCCTTCTTCCAAATCAATCTAAATGGTATCCAATAATCATCTAAAAGTAGTATTGAGGTCTCAAGTTAGCATATTTTCTTGAATATCTCCTTAAAAAGTAATACTTGCACCTAGACTCTCCAAAACACACCACCTACATGCTTGTCAATGCTTCAAATCCTTCATAGAATCAAGGTATATATGCCTAAGAACCTTATTTCATAATATTTCTTCATGATTTTGAAGTTAATATTATAGAATCATTGATCTCTTATAACCTTAAGACTCAACCTTCTTGCACAAGATTGATTACAATTTGCTTAGAAAATCGACAATGTTAACTCGAGAAAGGATGATCAATTCACTCTAGTTCCTTAAAAACACTCGGGAATCATCTTCATAGATGTTTCTACAAATTTTAGAGGTTTCTATTGGTTCATTATCAAGAAAAGTGGGGTTTAGACTCATAAACCCTAGATTAAGGGTTTTAAACCATGATACAACCCGAGAAAGAAGATTTTAGTGTTTCTTCATTATTCTTCTACCTCACTCACTTTTGCAAGATTTTTCGGTATGTGAAAATATTAATCAACTTTTAAAATGTAAAATAAGTCATACACCATCATTTACCTCTCTATGTGACCTCATTTCATATTGCATTTTCATGTATTAGTGCTCGAAACAAGGTATTACACTCTTCAAAGGTCTTTAATTAAATATTTTTCTTTCTCTTATTCTATGATGATCCCATTAAGGCCTAAATGTATGATAAATCCTTTCCCAATTCACAATGCTTTATGTCTATGTCCAAACTCAATCCAGTCTACTTGCATGACCTATATTTTCTCTAGAAGGCACTCTGTTAGCTACCCTTATGCCTTATTTCAATTCAAGATGACTGTGGAAGATATTCAAACACAAGAAATCAAAAATACAAATTCTTAGTGTAATAACTAACCCATCCCTTCAAAATAACCTCACTCTACAAGATGGAAATGCATCCAATCATGTCATTGAAATGAAAATGTTGCTCCAAAAATGAATTCTTACAGTTTAAAACCACCTTTATCACCTTAAGAACCACATATCATCAAGGAAAAAAATATTTTTAGTTCATCAAGACCACCATGCAAACCACCAACCCTCCACTTGTCATTTGAGTTTTAATTGTTATAGTAAGGATGTCAAGAAAACTTAATCACAATACACTATTATATTCTCTTAAAAATATTTAAATAACACCTTACCACTCTCATATAAATCTTCCTCTATGAGATTTAATACTGTAATCATACATGCATTCATTTTTCCTCTTGTTATACCCAAAATTGAAGTATTTCAACCAACTAATGCACACAATTACTCTCAATCAAATTTTTGAGTTTCTGATTTTAATTCTCATTCAAATGAAATGAGTGATTTAGTTATAAATATATATTTGATAATCATCCATTCAACTTCTAACCGAATACAAGCCTTTAGACCCATTGGTCACATGCAAGAGTGCTACATTTGGAGGTTCTTTATACAAGATGCTTAAGTTTATAAGGACAAACTAACATTTCATGACCTATAACATAAAATAGGACCTAAGACACCTCTGTTACACCTCATTTCACACTTTATACAATTTTCAAGCTCCAAGAATACATCAAACACCTAAACCAAGCCAAAAATGGCCTTACAATTCAAATTTAGCATTTTGGAGGGAAAATTCTCTATTTAAATTTGTGAAGGTCCAAACACAACTTAACAACACAAATGGAATCCTAATGACCTCTAAGACCTATAACCACACCTTTAAGATTTTTTTTTTGTGAAAACATGACATATTTACAAGATGGAGATGATGCTCTTGCATCATACTCCAAGGGTAAGAAAGTTTGAGCTCAATATCTTTGTTTTCTTCTTCTTCTTCCAGTTTCTATGCATAATCATATTTTGTAGCCTTTGTTTTCTATACTTAATTCCTAGGCACACTCAGTAATTCATTAAAATATATTTGAAGGCTCACCTGAAGTATGCGAAGCCTACAAGGTCCCTCCTTTGTGTTATCTTATCAAGATGTTAACATGCATGTTCATGATTACCATTATCAAGCATACATTCAGATGTAGATCATTACAAATATCATAAAAAAACATGTAATAAGGAAACATAACATATCAAATAAGAACTAAGATTAATTACACTATGTGATCACCATACTCAGATACATCAATTACCAGAATCCATCCACAATTATCCATTAATAACCAAAATATTACATAGCAGAAGTCGAATACATAACAACAGTCACCATAGGATTATAAAACAACAGGGAAACCTAACTCTATCATATCAACCATGTCAAAAACAATGGATTATATCAGATATTTATAGGGGTGGGGAATTTCCCTTCACTACCCATGCATCTCAAAATAGATTGCATGCTCAAAATAGCCATGCGTACATCAATAAAGTAGTGCATGTTTTTCTATCGATCCTAATAATAGATTAATCTATAAATAAATTCTACTTTAATCATATTATTAGTTAGAACCATGCACGACCTTTGATCTCTTATGTAGTCCCAAAATATCTCTTTCTTAGCTGTAAATTCTTCTTACTTTTATATTTTCTTGGGCTATACTCCAACCGATTTTCCTATTTTTATCCAATGACATGCAAAATTGACTAAACCCTAGAACTTGTTCCTCTCGATGCAATCCTTCGCACCCAACTTTTCTAGACCTTGTGTGTATTCATGTGCCCCAACCTTCTACATGCTCTTCTGACACTTAGTAAATTTTTTCAACCCAACATTACCCCACACTAATGTCATTTCCACCCCTAAAAAAGGGTTTCTCAACTTGTTTGTTGAAGTAAAACAAATAAATAATTAAAGAATAAGGAATGAATATGCCAGAAAAATATAAAGAATGGAAAATATTTCAAGGCACATTGGTGTCTTTCTCCTCTGCTGGCACCAAGATTTTAGGGTACTCCTTATTGCTACTTATCGGCTCTAAACCGCCCACTCTCCTAGCCCCTCTTTGTCTTATTCGGAACGTCACCGACTACCTTCCCCATTTCATCTAGAGTCATATCTTCCCCTTTATCCTTAAGTTATCTTATGAATCCCATTAGGCTTGAGATCATACCTTCCATATAATCCATTCTTCACGCTATCAAGGAACCAAACTCCTTTATTTTTTCCTCATGTGGTTCCCTTACAGCTTTTAGAGTGTCGTGCCTCTTAAGCAACTACGTCCAAATTTTATTCTCTACTCGAGACTCATCCATTTTCGCTATTAGTACTTCATTCTCTTCCTACACTGTATATTCCTTAAGGATATATTAAAGATATTCACAATTTCCTAGCACCCAGCTTTTCTTCTTCAATTCATCCTTCAGAGTTTGGAGTATGGCATCATACTCTACTATCATGCATGTTATGGTCTTCTTATTTCTTTCCTCTTGTAGTTACCGTAGGTGCTCTTCTAGGTGCCATTTAGAATTTTCACGTCCTTACCATTGCCATTTCCACTTCTATAATCTTGATCTCAAGTGACCTAGCCATGATTCAAACCATATCCTCTTAGATCCTACTCTTTGCACACCTTTTAGTCACTCAAAAATTCTCTCAATAGATATTTATTACGGTTGTAAATGATTCTCAACTAGTTCGATGATCTATTTGATTGCAATCACACTTTGTGCTTGATTGTTCTTTAATTTTCTCTTCACATCTTGAAAACTTAAACATGCAAGGTAACAATGAATTTGCATGCACCCTTTTTTATAGAATTTACAAAATTTTCCACATTAATTTCTCTCCACGTACCACCGTACTTCATCTTTAATGACATTTTTTATAATTTTTACTACTTTAGTTCATGCCCTAGTCATAACCTTCTCGCGTGCCTTCTAATTCTTTGGCCACATGCCTCCATGCACCGAAGTACATAAACCTCTGTGTCTTATTCCAAGTAGTCCATTATGCCGCTACCTACCTTGCGTTACAGTGTGTGAACATTTCTCTTACGTGTGGTCTTCCTCTTAAGAAATTCTCTTTAAATCATTATTATCACCATCCTTCTCATTATTTGTAGCACCTTTCTCTCTTTCATATACTTTCATCAAGTAACCAACATCTTCATCAACGCACAAACTCCTTTAGTTCTTAGTAAACCTTCAACACCAACAAATTTACTCTTTTGTGCATACTTGCAATCCACCCCACACTAAAATTATGTGTGGTCCTTTGGGCATGAACTCAAAATATATTTTTCATGTTCTTGTGTGTATGCACACTTATTACAACAAAACACAAAACAAAATTGACAAACCATAACAATGATTAAAGGAAAAACATGAAAGGGAAATCTAATCTAAGTGGAAATGTTTCCTTATTACAAACATCAAGAATATTTATTTATAGTATGGATTCAGCCTAATCCCTTCGAATTAATCGGGAAACATGGTGCCATCCAATACCTACAATTGATAAGTATTAGAGTCAATTTTTTTAGTTACTATAAAGGTCCCAACCATTACACCTTCAATTTCCCTAGATGGCACACAAAATTGGAGTCATATAGAAGGACCATATTTCCAACCTCAAATGTCTTGTTCCTAATATGTCTATCATATCACACCTTCTATCATTCCTTCTAATTCTTATAACTCTAATGTGCAATGGCACACTACTCATCTAATTGTATTTGTTTTTCAATACACTCTTCCACATCTTTCTCTTCAATCGTCCTCCCGCACACGCAATACACAAGGAAATTAACATGAATTCAACAGAAGTACAACCTCTATGCCAAACACCAAATGAAAAGGTGTGGCCTTGTTCAACCAATTATAAATGGTTATAAATTCCAGAGGATAGCTTCCACTTTGTCATCCTAGTCTTTCCTTCCAACATAACAAATTTTTTCAAGGTCTGTCTCGGAATTTTGTTAAATGCTTCGTAGTACCACCGGCTTGAGGGTGATAAGGATTATTCTTATGGTGTGCCACCATTAATTATTCCAATAAAATTATGATTGTCTTATTGAGGAAATGAGTTTGCCTATCACTTTTCAAGCTCAATGGGAAGCCATACATACTATTAATATTTTCCTACAAAAATCTCATTGTTGTTGCTGTTGTACAATAATTTTTAGGTGTTACTTCAGCCCACCTAGTTAGATAATATGTACAAGTTATGATATAGTGCACTAGTCCTAGGTGTGGGTGGTGAAATAGGACCCACAAAGTCAAGTATCCACTTCTAAAAAGGTTCAGGGCTTGTAATATGCCGCAATGACATCTAATCTCTATTTCCAATCTTTCTAAGGTGTTGACAATGATCACATAACTTGACATATTCCTTAGTATCTTTGTATAATGTCTCCCACCAAATCCTAGCCATTAGAATGTTTTGTGTTGTAACATCACCCACATAGTTTCCTCTTGCAATTCCACCATGACCTTCTTCCATAATACTCTTGCAATCATGTGCTAGAACACAATGACGTAAACATTCATCATAACCTACCTTGTATAAATCTCCACTAATAAATTGATAAGGCGCCGCAATTATTGCAAGCTTCTTCTTCTCTAAGGTCTTCATCCCTCAGTTCCTTCCCAGTGCACAAAAATAAAATTTCCTCCAGGTTCTATGGTTGTGTAGTTTAATCTAAATAGCTATGTATTTGCAATAGTGTCCTCAATACTTTACACGTCCTCACCATAATTGATCATCGAAAAATGATCAGGCCCTGAATTACTCTTTCTTGGTTTCATAACAAAAGTGAAATCAAATTCTTGAAACAAAAGTATCCATATAAATATGTGCCCTGGAAAAATAAACTTGTTGACCAAGTACTTGAGTGTCATATGATCGGTATAGAAAATAAACGAGTTCACCCACAAGTATTGTCTAAAATTATGCAAAGACGTAGATCATAGACAAAGCTTTGCACTTAGTAGTTTTGTAATTATGCTCCATGCGTGTCAACTTCATACTTGCAAAGAAAATAGGATGGTCCAAAATTACTTCTTTGGGTTACACCAATACTATGCCACTTTACATTCTAGAATCATCAAAATTAACATCAAAAGGTTTGCCCCATGAAGGAAATTGGAAAATAGGTATAATAGTCAGCCTTTCCTTCAGAGTTTCAAATGAATGTTGTTGTGTGTCACCCTAATAGAATTTCTCTTTCATCTTCAATAATTATTCCAAGGGCGTGACAATATTTACATACCCCTTAATAAATTTCCTATAATATCCTATGTGATCCAATAATCCACACACCTTACTTTTATTGTTACGTTCTTCTAAACCCAAGATCACTTGTAGACACCAAATTTGTGTCTTACAACCCCTTGTGACCCGCATCTCATTTTGCAACCTAACCTCATCACCTAAACCTTACACAATTATTTATTAATTATCTTGTAATTGATAAATCCACATCACCTTACCTACCTCATTTTGCCACCTCATCATGACCTAGCCCTAACCCTAAACTAACCTAATTAAGACCTATAACTTGGTCCACATCTACACCCATGACTAAGGACCCCTTTCTCGCACCCAAAACTGACCTTCTAGTCACTTGACCAAGCCCGCAACTGATCTCTCGGGAGAAAAGCAGGGAAGGTGGGCTATTTTACTAAAAATAGCCTACTTTTTCCTCACCGATGCCGGTTCCTACTCGACCGCCGTCGGTTACGTAACCACCATCGGTTCCCTGTAAATGGGCTCCCCGAACCAAAATCAAAGGTGGAAGGATTTTTGAATCAACAGAGATCATTTGGGAGTGATCAAGAGAGTCCAGATCTTCACTTGACCGAGCAGAGACGAGTGGAGAAACCAGAAGAGTTTGCAGCAAAGGAGATCAACTTGCATCTTCGTCAAAAACCAGTAAGTCACATCTTGCATGTCCTCTGTTATAACATTTCTTATGCTTTTTGAATCACAGTCCTCATAAATCCATTCCTGAATCCACTACCCAGCGTGCCATTGCATCTAACTATCATTCATCTACCTCTCATCACCTTATTTCCTAATATCACCTATATACAGCCTTACAAACAACACAACCACCCCACAAAACAACCAACCTTCAGATCTTAGACCATACCAATATCGGTTATCAGTAACCGGTATCGGTTATCCTGACTATAACCAAAAACCAGCCTTTCCCCTACCCAGTTCAACGAAGCAATTTAATTGATATCTCACAGTCTTTTGTGTTAATTCATATTAGTAGGGGAACTAACCACCTTCAAAAGGAAGTTTTATATTTCCTGGGCCCAAGGCAGTTCCCTCATTTATTGTCTAATCAAAATCATGTGGTCTTGTGTTCTTATTTGCAGGTAGTCCTTCCAAGACAAAAAGGAGTTCTTCGCAGTCGCCCGATCTTTCTCTACGGTACGTGCACACCATCTCGACGTTCTCACAATGTATTCCTCCTAGCCCTAACCTTATCTCTGCTTTCTAAAAGGAATGAAACATTTCGAGTGAAACATTTTTACCGACTTAGGGGACCCATTTTGGGTTTCTTTCTTTCTTGCTTGCTTTCATATAGGGAGTATACTTGCTGTTTTCTTCTTCTAAAAGATATTCACAAGGTTTTATATTATTTTGATAAAAGAACTTGCTTTGCTTTTACATCTCGCATTAGTGAAAGTCATCTCTTTTGCTTCATCGAATATCATTTTCGATTTGGGTTTAAAACACGTGCATTGCATTCCTGCTTGCTGTTTTCAATTCTAGTGAACATAGATTAAGTAACAGGTCGTACACGTGGGGGTGATATCCATGGTATTGACAAGAAATTAATCTTACTTTCACTGCACAACACATACCGAATCACTTCACAATTAACACAACAGCTCAAACATCCCCCTTTTCCGCGGTATTCCTCCGCCCGATTGAGGTAACCTTATAAGCCAAAACAACTTGACATTTCCCCTAAGTCTTTTGTTTAGGATTGACATCATTCCGCGTCTAAAGGCATAAGCCCACAATAATTAAAATTAACCCTAGGGTTAGTCTCTGGATTTGCGTGTGCATCTTGCTTGTTTTTAGTTCTGTTTTCTTTCTCATACCCCTCTTTCGTGATCAATAATTGGACAAGTATACTAAACGTTGTTAAAAATCAAATTAGCAGCCTTTTATATCTTGTTGGCCCGTAATTCTTACATCGACATCGAGTTACGACCTCCGTCGGCTATAGTATAACCGACATCGGTTCTTTAGACCGATATCGTTCTTGTCTTTCCCAATTCTCGACAAACCAAAGAACCTACCAATTTCATCATTCTGAGGTTGTTTCTATTCTTGATAGATTGAAACCTTACTGTGTACTATTGTCCATGGTTGTTATCACTCGGAAGCAAGCCGCCGCCATGGTTTCACATGCTTGCTCTGTGCCTTTGCCTGAATCACCCCCTTCACATTCTGTGGGGAATCCTACGGACACCAGTGAGATCCCCAAAATTCCTGTAGGAGATAAGGAATTTGCCAAGTTTCTGGACGCTAATCCTAGCACTGTACAATACTATTTGTCTCATGCCCCTGACCGTACGCCTGATGGTCAGCTCCTTGTTGGCATGCCTATTAGTATAGCTGCTCATTTAGCTCCCACTCCGCCTGATAACACCGCCTTGCTTCCTGCATCTCTAGCCCCATCTCCCAATCCGACGGCTTCAGAGGTTCATACGACTCAGATTGGCTTTCCATTGGTTAATCTTGGACCCCACATATCATTACCGCCGACTGCCCCTACCTCATCTCTCTTGCAGACTGCTCCGTTCATGACTTGCTCTCTGCCACCTATCCACACTAGCTTTCCTTCTCAAGCTCCGCCTACCTTTTCTTTCCCATACACGTATCCAGTAACCTCAACATCTTATATGGGACATCCCTATTCGGTCACCTCAACATATTCATCCTCCATACCTTATCAACACTTAACCCCACCATTGTCCAGTGGAGGCCCTTGGCCCAATTTGCCTCCATTTACCACAATCGCACCATCATCTCATCCAACCACGGATTTCATTAAACAAATGATGGACAAAATGTAAAACCTGGAGGCTTCTGTTTCAGGAAGTCGTAGCGCCTTGACATACGAGTAAGTTTGTCGGGAGCCTATTCACCCGTCTGTCCCCCTTCATTCATATTCTCCTCAATGGGAATTACCAAAATCTACCCGTTTTAACAGTAAAGAGGACCCTCAACAACACTTGCGATCATTTAGACATGCTTGTTATTTGATTTCTCATGATGATGCCTTGTTACTCCACACCTTTCCCATGTCCTTATCAGGACCCGACTTGGAGTGGTACAGTGCTTTAACCCAGCACTCAATCTTCTCTTTTAACCAACTAGCCCAATCTTTCTTGGATCATTTCTCCATTAACATTGCCAAGAAAGTATCTATCACTGACCTTTATGCCATCCGACAATTCGAAGATGAATCTATCGCAGATTTCGTTGGACGATGGCGGGGCCTTATCAACCAACTTACATATGCCTTACCTCAGGCTGAACTTATCAAACTTTTTACGCGAGGCATGTGCTAAGCACATTTCTCCTACTCTTCAAATTCAAACTTTCCGCACATTCGATGAGGCCTTTACCATGGCTCGGAAACTAGAAATTCGAGCCTTAGAAGAAGAGAAATTGCGGTTGCGCAACAAAAACCCCAATTTCCGAACTCCAGATTCCACCAACAAACCTAACACCACCAATCCTCACCCATCGACCGCTTCGAAATCAAAAGGGGCCGTGCACGCGGTGATGGTCAAATCCCAACCACCGTCTAATACCCCGCCAAAAACCACTTATAAGTATAAAGCAGAACCCATCAACTACACTCCCTTGGGAGAAACATATGGTGTGATATTGGAAAAATTGCTCAAAGCAGGAGCCATTACCTTACCTCCTGTTAAACCTCACTCCGGGTTTGATTCTACCCGCGCTATACCTTCCTGGTACAAAGAAAATGACTTCTGTAACTTTCACCGCGTAAAAGGACATAGTCATGAAAACTGCAAAATGTTGAAAAACATAGTGCAGGAAATGGTTGACGCAGGTGATATAACCCTCGATAATCCTAATGCCCCTGCCAACCGAAATTTGAAAATCTTCAACAAACCATTCCCAAATCACTCGTCCAACAGTAACGTAAACCAGGATATCTTAGCCGAGGAGAGTGTTCATGAGATCCATGCAGTCTTCGACTCCCAGCCAAAAGCCTCTATCGAGAAAATTTTGAATCAAGCCTCTCCACTAACACAAGAGTCCGAACCTCCTTCACCACCATCAAGCCAAAGCGAAATCATTCCTTTACCCATAAAAGAGTTAACTACCCAGACTTCTCTTCCCATCAATGAGTCTTCTTATACCACTTCCCTACAAGACTGCGAACAGATGTTATCTAATCTATCTATTTCCCAAACTTCTCCTTCTACCACTCTTGCTGCACAAGAGGAAGGTACGCCACTCCTTTTGACATCCTTAGATGAGAAATCTCTTGCACCGACATCACCAAATTCTTTAACCATGACAGATCCTCTCGAACATGCCCTCTTACCTATTAGTTCTTCATCGCCTAAATCTTTTCAAAGACCAGTCGACCTCTTAACATCTATTGATACAGTGCCTCATCTACCCCCTGTATCATACCCACAGTGGATTGGAATCACAACCCACCTTTCTTCCGTACAAAATTTACAATTCACACCTGAAGACTGTCATTCTCCAGAGGATAGACGAATCCTGTGGGAACGTTTGAGTACCCCCTATTCTACTCAAATGTAGATGACCGATCCAGACACCTCTACCATATACCCTAAGTGTTTACAGAAACTCAAAATGCCTATGTCCTCATTCTCGTCCCCCGTATCTATACCAAGTATCCCATCCACCTCTATTAACCCAACTAAATCTTCCCCTACACTTGGGACCTCACCAATACCCAGTCTCACACACCCGCCTAAGCGACTAGATTTATCCAAAAATAAAGCCGCCCCGCCACCTAGGAGACAAACTCAATCCGTGCCTCTATCACAATCAAAACCATCATCGTCACACCTACCTTCCATATTGGGACCTCATCCCTCCACCTTGCATCAATATATCATACCTCCTACGTTTTCTTCAAAACGACCTACGCCTTCTTCACCTATACAGAGATCAAAGGGTATATCAACATTATCACCCCACATATCCTGTCCACCCATCAACCCTAAACAAACTCCATCATCAAAGGATTTATTTTCTGTCACTACCCTTTCTCCGTGGTTGTTTTCTGCTACCACGTCATCTGTAGCCTCATCATCTAACCAGCCGAACGTAGCTCTGTGCCAAAGAAACCACGTTTAGTGAAAACCACGTGTCAACACCCCTTGGCTAAACCACCACCCGTACGAACCAACCATGCCTAAACATTACCGAAACCCGCACAACCAATACCCTCATCCTCCTCCGATTTTGACCCACTCAAAGGATCTTACACCAAAATCCTTGCTATGTTGGTGGAGAATGCGACCATTTCTCTACCCCCACTTAGACCTTATGACCCGTCTAAACCTCGGCCTATAGGTTATGATGAGTCTAAAATCTGCACCTATCACCGCACACCAGGACATGATGTGGAGAGATGCAAAGCTTTGAAAACCATCCTTCGTCGGGTCACCTCTCCCGATACAAAGGTTAAGAAAGACAACTTACAAAGGGAGAGACCTTTAGCTTCAATTCCCTCTACTATACCATCTATCCCCGCCTCACCAAGATCTATCATTATTACAACCCCACCTCTTGAAGACCATGAGTTATCCCAACCATCTTCCTCATCTCAGGTCTACGAGATTAATATGATTAGTGTTGCTACTCGAGCGCAGAAAACAATGAGAAAGAAAAGAAAGCACACATGCATCCTCTCTTTCTTCATCCAAAGATCCCGATTGCACCACCACCCAAAGTGGTTATTCGTGGACCTGCTTACCCCGTCTCTAATGGAGTTGCCCATCGAGCCATGATCAAACAGCTTCACCAATCGCCCGTAAAAATGACACTATATGATCTCATTCAGACTTCTGAATCCCATCGACAAGCTCTCGTTGAAATTCTTCAAGGGATCGAGGTCTTACCTAATGAAACCCTTCCTGTTGCCTCCATTCTAACACCCAATCACGTTGCTTCTCTCACCAAACAACCCACTGCCCCAACCACTTCTGTACAACAACAAGCTGCGGCAGTCAGTTTCTCTGAAGATGAAATTGTTGACTTTGGTACAGAAGATCCTGACCCTGCCCTTTTCATCTCAGCTTACGTCCGGGACATTCGGGTACGTCGTGTTATGATTGATGGGGGTGCTAGCCTAAACATCATCTCTTCAAAAGCCTTCCAACAAATGAATATCCCTTCTAGCTACATGTGTGCCAATCCCATCATGTTGCGGTCATTCAATGATGCTATTACCTCTACCTTAGGCACCGTGATCCTCAACATTCGGGTAGGACCACGTACTTTACCCGAACTCTTCTATGTCCTTGAAGGAGAGTTCCAATATAACATATTGCTAGGTCACCCTTGGATCCGGGCTATGGGATGCGTTCCCTCAACATTACATAGATGCATAAAATTTGAGTACGAGGGAAGTCCTACACCGTAAAGCTGATCCTCCCCGTTTAAAACCTATAATATGTTATACCGCCCTAACGATGTGCTTATACCAATCAAGACACCCATACATTCAACCCAACCATCCTCTTCAAATGTACCTCAACCATCCACCTCAACCGCACCTACGCCTTCAACTGATGAAACCACCATCGCAAAAACCACTTCCCTTCCCGCAGCTAACATCCCAACCGCAGATCCCTTAGTAGATGTTTTTCAATGCCTTACGCTGGGGGAGTATCGCCTATATAACATCAGTTCTTTCCATACCCCACAGGAATACGGATAGGTACATGCACATCCTACCTATGACCGTCGTGTGGGGGAAGTAATCTCTTACGGACCACCCCATTGCCGCACCAACCTAACGTATGGGGGTGTTGACGCATCCTCCATTACCCCTGAACCCCCTCTTGGTGTGGTTCCCTTCCAATCCGATTTTCAATACTTGACAAATCGTCGTTTCGCCCTCACCTTCTTGACTCGCTGTGCTTGGAAAGGCTTTGGTTTTGGTCTTTATGAACAAGGCCGACATACACTCATTCCCGTGACTACACGCAAACACAATGATCGTAGTGGTCTCGGATTTCCGGGAACACTTATATCGACGGAACCTCGTGTCAGTTGTCTTCTAGAAGACGATGATGTTACCCCTACCAAACCGTCATCACCCATTTTGCCTTCGTCACCCACAGAGTCGATAGATCCTGAATCTATCCCTCCTAACTTTTTTTTTTCTTCATAAATGCTATCTTCCTAGGTCCTCTCATTTATCAACGCGATAATGAGGACCCCTCTTCTATTCCCCTTCTATATCCAGACATGATTGAAGAGGACTCACCTTCAATTAACGTTGTTGAGTGCCAGGATGATGACTCCATCCTCACTTACCTTGGCGCGGATGACTCTTATATTCAACGCGCCTTACCATCTGAAACCCAAACCATGCTGAATGAATCTACTATAGAAATCAACATCCACACGGAGGAGGATCCTCACATTGTGAAGATCGGACAATCCCTTAACGCATCAGAACAAGTCTCCTTTACTACCTTTCTCCGTGCTCGCAACCAAGCTTTCACTTGGTCCTACGCTGACATGCCAGGAATTGATCCTACCATTGCCATCCATAACATCACTCTAAACCCTGATTCCAAGCCAATTAAATAGAAATTGAGAAAAATGCATCCACGCATTGCTCTCTTGGTCAAAGAGGAGCTTCAACGACTCCTTTCTGTTTCTTTCATTCTGCCTATTGACTATCCTCAATGGATTTCTAACATCGTACCTGTCACTAAAGCGACGGGGGGACTTCGGATATGCACAGATTTCTCGGGATCTTAACCTCGCTTGCCCTAAGGATGACTTCCCCCTACCTAGTATTGACCAACTTGTTGATCTCACTGCAGGCCATGAGATGCTCTCTCTCATGGATGGCTTCTCGGGATATAACCAAATTTTGGTTTCCCCCGATCAACAACATAAACTGCCTTCATAACTCCTTGGGGAACCTTCTGTTACCGTGTAATGCCATTTGGCCTTAAGAATGCTGGTGCAACCTATCAGCGGGCTATGACCTACATTTTTCATGACATTATGCACACTATCCTTGAAGATTACGTCGATGATCTTCTTGGCAAATCTAAACATCGTAGTGAACATCTCGATGTTTTAACCATTATTTTTGATCACCTGTTACAATATTCATCGCCTTCAACCAAAGAAATGTGTCTTTGGTGTCCTTTCGGGAAACTTCTTGGCTTTATCGTCTCTTTGCATGGCATCGAGGTCGACCCATCTAAAGTCAAAGCTATCCTAGAAATGCCCCCACCTACCAATCTCAAATAATTACGTAGTTTACAAGGTAAGCTCCAATCTATCCGACGTTTCATCTCCCAACTCTCAGATCAATGTCAACCTTTCCATCACCTTCTTAAAAAGGACATTGATTTTCAATGGAGCGAAGAGTGCCACCAAGCCTTTGAAGCTCTCAAAACTTATCTCTTGCAGCCACCCGTGCTTATCCCACCTCAAGACGACCACCCTTTCTACCTTTACCTTTCTCGCCACCACCACGCTCGTAGGGGCCATGCTTGCACATTGTGACTCTGCGAATCGAGAACAAGCCATTTATTATATAAGTCGTACTTTGGTGGACTATGAGACTAGGTATACACATGTAGAAAATTTGTGCCTAGCCCTATCATTCGTGGCTACCAAACTCCGACACTACCTTCCTCGAATCACAAAACTTTCGTCATCACCAACACAGGACCCCATCCATTACATGTATGCCAAACCTCATCTAAACCAACGCATCGCCCGATGGCTCATGCTCCTCACCGACCTCGACCTTGAGTTCGTCCACCAGAAATCAATCAAAGGACAAACCATAGCTGACCAACTTGCAGAAGCCCCTTTACCTGGGGAAAAATTTACCAATTTTACATTCCCAGACGAACTCATCGCTACTCTTTCCCTCGAGGAGGAGTCGTATCCAATGACCCTCTTCTTCGATGGATCCAAATGCCAGCGCGGTGGAGGAGCCGGCGTTGTTCTCATTCCTCCCGACGCCGAGCCTATGCCTCTTTCATTCCGACTTGATTTCCCTTGCACTAATAATACAGCGGAATACGAAGCCCTTGTTCTGGGTCTCCAGGTGGCGCTGCACTTAGGTATCAAATCTATCAATATTTTTGGTGACTCTCAATTGGTAGTCAATCAAGTTATGGGCATCTACCAATGTAAAAATGAGGAACTTCAAAAGTACAAACACTACGTGGATTCACTTCTAGCCTTATTTACTCACTATTCTATCCAAACCATTCCCGCTCCACTAACAAATTTGCGAGATACTATGGCTTGCTTAGCCTCGCAAATTCTAGCTTCATTAATCGACTCAATTATTCATCTTGGTCCAACAACTTTTTGCCCCATCCTACTCAACCCCGGTAGTTTGTATGATAAATACCGTGTCTCGCTAACTCGCAGGATACTTGGTATCACCAATTCCATGACTACCTTACAACCTCTCGTTTCTCCTTCGACCTTACTAGTACTAGTAAACGTGCTTTTCTTAACCACATTTCTCATTATGTAGTTTTGGGGGACTCCTTTATAAATGTGGCTTTGATGGCATCCTCCTTCGATGTCTCACCGCACGGAGGTCACCCATACCATCCAACAGTCCATGATGGTATCTGTGGCGGACATTTTAGCGGCCTTACCGTGGCCAAATGAATCCTTCACCTTGGTTATTATTGGCCCACTCTCAATAATGATTGCTACGAATATGTTAAGCGTTGTGTTATGTGTCAACAACACGCCAACCTTCAACATACTCCTAGCCACCCCCTGGTCGTCCGAGATCTTTGGCCTTTCTCACAATGGGGTTTAGACCTTATTGGTGAGATTCACCCGTCCTCTTCGCAACGTCACCGATGGATTATCACAAAGAACCGAATATTACACAAAATGGGTGGAGGCTATTCCACTCATTTCAACCAAAAAAGAAAAAATTGTAGAGTTCATTAACCACCACATTATCTGTCGTTTTGGTGTTCCTCATCGCTGATAACAGATAATGGAAAATCTTTCAAAAATAAGTTATTGCAAGACCTTTGTGACAACTTTGGTATTAAACTTAGCTTCTCATCACCCTACTATCCATAAGCAAATGGACAAGCCGAATCCTCTAATAAAACCCTAACCAAAATCCTCATGAAAGTTTTCAATGAGTCTCGGAAGAAATTGCACGATCACATCCCCTTTTCCCTTTGGGCTTATCATACTAGCATTCGTACCTCTCTAATGCTACACCTTTTTCTTTGGTATATGGTACCGAGGTTTGTCTTGCCTCTCGAAATACAAATACCCTCCCTCAAAATATCTCTTCAGGATATTCTCACCAACGATGATTTCCGCCAAGAGCGGTTAGCCCAATTGGAGCTTCTTGACGAACGTCGTCTTACAGCTCTCGATCACCTTCAAATCTACCAAAAACGTATCAAGCGTGCTTATGATAAGCGACTTCATGAGCATACCTTTAAGGTTGGTGATCTTGTCCTCAAAGAGAATCAACATGTAACCAAACTAGAAAAGAGCAAACGTGGAAAATTTGCTCCTAATTGGATCGGGCCTTATATAATCACTCACACTTATGGATCAGGCACTTATCGTTTAGCTTCGCTTAATGGTAAACCTGAGCCTGAACCCCTTAATGCCTTGCATCTTCGACCATTCTACTGTTGAATTTGGTGTTATATCACTTCTTATCTACCTACTGCTCGTCCCTTGAGCTCATTTACCGCTACATACACTTTGTTTCCTACATCTCCAAATAAAATCAAGCTCACTTCTCACCTCCCCTCAATGATGCCTTCCCCTTTTTAGTCTAGTCCATGACTTTAAAGTCTTAAAATAACACCTTCTTATGGGATTTTCTTGAGTCAAACTTCCTACCAAACTAGATGCTTCACGCCAAAAGAACATCTAGCTATCTAAATTATATATAGACTGCTCCCTTGAAGGACAACTATATGCCAAATTATTGCTGCTATTATATATAGACTGCTCCCCCGAAGGACAGCTATGCACTAAAATCATATCTGCTACTATAAATAGACTACTCCCTCGAAGGACAGCTATACACAGTCAGCCTTTATCAGAAGCTTCTCGCATGGATCAGCTTTGTGAAGACCTCAAGAATAGCACAATCAATATCCCTTATAGACTTTCCGCATCGATCGCCTATATTCAAGAAAATAAAAGCCTCATTCAAAAGAACTTTTGGGTCATGGACTTGTCTATTTAGGGTAGATTCTCTTTTGTCAGAACACTCACTTTGTAATAAGTTCTCCGTACCTTAACTATACCATTCACCTCACCTCACCATTTGTTTCAACTCAAGGGACGTGACGTACACACCCGATATGTTGTGATCATACAACTCTTTTCACCTATTGACTTCTCGCTATGCACTTTGGTACCTAGGGCTTCAAGTTCGTTCTATGTTGTGTGGTTTGTTTTGCTCTGTTCACCTACGGAGCACTCTTTCCTCTTTGCCTTGCATCTAGGATTGTGTGTTGATCTTAATCAGGACATGATTCCCTACCACTTGGGTAGGCTAACTTTCACTTCCCTTATACCTTTTACAACATCACCAATTCATTACCAACACCATCAACCTTACCTTACCAATATTACTATCAATACTTTTACCAACCAACCAATCGCCTAACCATACCTAAATTTCCTGAATTCACCTCTCCCTGGTCCTAAGGGAGAACTACATCGGTCTGAGGCCCCTCCTTGCTTTGTGCAATGGGCTATGTAGGCAGCACTTCGGAGACATGGGGTCTCCCAAGGTTAGCTCGACCATCCCCTACCATAACCTATCATGTGTGGTAAATATAAATAGTTTTGTGTATTTAATCACATTCCTCTTTATCCTTTTTCAAAACACCAAAAATCACAACGCAAACATTCTTATTATTATCATAACTCAAATCAACATACATATTCAGTTTTATTTAGATGTTAAACAAATACGTCTTCTCTATCATCGACACGCAGGTCGGCATCCTTATTTATTCTTATACCTCGATAACATTTACTTAGACCCTCACGACTCATCCCGACCCAGGAGATGATCGTGATCGTCGACACCTCTCGCCGGGCCTCTCCGTCCTCAAAGGTACCACGGCTATTGGTACCGCCCACTGATCTGCCAATCTCTCCTGTAACATATGAATACACCCTCTCGCATGGAGGAATCCACTCACTTCTCCACTCAACTAGTGCCACCTCACCAACAAATGCACCAATATCACTATTCCACCTCGGACACCCCAAATCGGTTTTCAAATTAGAAATGTGACAATGATGAGCCATATTTTTCTTTTTTTATAGGTTTTTAACATAGAACCGACACTTTGTCAAATCGTGCCCTAAGGAACCGGCACATTGGTTACCTAACCGGTACCAGTCATAGCTAACCGATATTGGTTTTGTTTTATTCACCCAACTTTACGCCCCTATTTACTAATCGCCCTTTCTCCCAACATCGCCTATATCCACCTTTCTTGCCGAACACCATTTGTTCACCTATCCGGCCCGACCCAAGGCCTCACCCTAACCATTTGGCCCGACCCAAGGCCGCAACCCAACAACTTGGCCCAACCCAAGGCCTCAACCTACCTATCCGGCCCGACCCAAGGCCTCACCCTAACCATTTGGCCCGACCCAAGGCCGCAACCCAACAACTTGGCCCGACCCAAGGCCTCAACCTACCTATCCGGCCCGACCCCAGGCCTCACCCTACCCATCCGGCCCGACCCAAGGCCGTAACCCAACAACTTGGCCCGACCCACGGCCGTATCACTTCAATACCTTACCCAACATCAACAACATACACTTTTATCCACCCATCATGTAGCTTTTTGTTCCATCGAGCTCACTGTTCGTGTGTTTTTAGCATGATTAGGGTCCCTGACTTGATCTGTCGACCAACTTTGCCTAGACCTAGACCGTGACGTTTATCTCAACCAAACCAACCATTTGGTACTGCCGAACATGCCTAAACATTCTTGTACCTTACCTGTTATATACCCTGGAGCTACTTCCTATGCCTTGGATACCAGGATTATATCACCCTTGTTTGGATAAACTATCGACCTTTGCTCATGCATTGCTGGTTTGCTCGTCCAAATCATGTACCCTAGTCACACTATTGCATTTCAACGCAGCGTGCGTCCGCTTCCTTGGACTTACCCCACCTTCTCCCCATCATCTCTACACCATTTACCCTTTATCAACCCTATCCCCATTTCAAGTTCTCTCAATCGTGATAGATTTGAGGGGATTACCTATACCCTTAATAGGAGAAACCACTTCATATTATTGTCCAGTGCGACTTTACAAAACAAGCTACATGACAATAAGGGGCTAATGTAGACACCAAATTTGTGTCTTACGACCCCTTGTGACCCGCATCTCATTTCGCAACCTAACCTCATCACCTAAACCTTACACAATTATTTATTAATTACCTTGTAATTGATAAATCCACATCACCTTACCACCTTACCTCATTTTACCACCTCATCATGACCTAGTCCTAACCCTAAACTAACCTAATTAAGACCTATAACTTGGTCCACACCTACACCCATGACTAAGGACCCTTTCTCGCACCCAAAACTGACCTTCTAGTCACTTGACCAAGCCCATGCAACTGATCTCTTGGGAGAAAAACAGGGAAGGTGGGCTATTTTACCAAAAATAGCCTACTTTTTCCTCATCGATGCCGGTTCCTACTCGACCGCCGTCGATTATGTAACCGCCATCGGTTCCCTGTAAATGGGCTCCCCGAACCAAAATCAAAGGTGGAAGGATTTTTGAATCAACAGAGATCATTTGGGAGTGATCAAGAGAGTCCAGATCTTCACTTGACCGAGCAGAGACGAGTGGAGAAACCAGAAGAGTTTGTAGCAAAGGAGATCAACTTGCATCTTCGTCAAAAACCAGTAAGTCACATCTTGCATGTCCTCTGTTATAACATTTCTTATGCTTTTTGAATCACAGTCCTCATAAATCCATTCCTGAATCCACTACCTAGCGTGCCATTGCATCTAACTATCATTCATCTACCTCTCATCACCTTATTTCCTAATATCACCTATATGACCTTACAAACAACACAACCACCCCACAAAACAACCAACCTTCAGATCTTAGACCATACCGATATCGGTTATCGAAGTCCAAGTATCGGTTATCCTGACTATAACCAAAAACCAGCCTTTCCTCTACCCAGTTCAACGAAGCAATTTAATTGATATCTCATAGTCTTTTGTGTTAATTCATATTAGCGAGGCCTGACCACCTTCGAAAGGAAGTTTTATATTTCCTGGGCCCAAGGTAGTTCCCTCATTTATTGTCTAATCAAAATCGTGTGGTCTTGTGTTCTTATTTGCAGGTAGTCCTTCCAAGACAAAAGGAGTTCTTCGCGATCAACTTTGATCTTTCTATACGTACGCGCGCACACCATCTCGATGTTCAAATGTATTCCTCCTAGACCTAACCTTATCTGTTTCTAAAAGGAATGAAACATTTCGAGTGAAACAATCACATCTATCTTAGTTGGATCTTGAAAAAATCCATCTTTACAAATGATGTACCCAAGTAAAGTGCCAAAAGGTGTAGAAAAGATGTAATTCTTAATGTTAAGGGATATTCTCAACTACATGCACCTCTCAAACATAATTCTTAGAGTATCACAATGATCTTTGACTAAACCATAGACTATCCAATCATCCAAATATACTTTAAGAACTTGTGAATAAAATATTGAAAGACTTGAACAATGCGTGAGAACACTTTGGTGCATTTTTTTAGTCCAAAGGGAATAATTGTATATGTAAAGCTACCCCACTCAGTGGTGAAATTAATCTTCTCCTAATCTTCCTTCGCAATGTGCACCTAGTGATAACCTGAAAATCCATCTATAAACAAATATATCTCGTGCCCAGAAAATCCTTCAAGGATTTCTTCTATGAACGGAGTCAGAAAATGGTCAATAAGACATGAAGCATTAAGTTCTCTATAATCCACACAAATCCTTATCTTGTCATCCTTCTTGATACTTATAACCATAGGGATAACCTATTTAGATTCTTCAATAGGCTCAATTATACTAGACTTGAGCATTTTTTCAATTTCTTCTGTTACATTCACGTGTAAATTAGGATCCATCTTGTTCGGCCTCTTACTAATTAGGTGTGTGTATTCTTTCAACTTGATTTTCATCTCACCTAGAGAAGAGTGTACTCCCATTAACTCATGATATCCCTGTGGAAATAATTCTTGAAAGTCACGTAATAATTCAATAATCTTAGCCACTTCCTACTCCGACCAATAATCACCAATGATTACATCCTTAGGCTCTACATCGGTACTAATGTTAGCCTTCTTTGTCTTCATAGGAGCATGATAAATACACACTTTCTCATATGCGGTGTCCACTACCTCTTATCTACCTTAACTATGGTCAACATCGAGGTTATCGACCTCATCATCATCTATCATGTATACCAGTTTATCCTTTTCTTTTTCTTTCTAGGCACAAACTATCTCTTCTTCATCTGCAGTCATCTCCTTCCAATTTTTTGTTTCTCTTTTCAATTTTGTATGCACATAGCATGCATTCTCACAACCACACAATGTGGAGTAGAATGTATGCACCCAAAGTGATGGTGGTAATTCCTCCTTACCCTTTGCTCAGGATCTCTCACACTCCTAGACGTAATGAGAGGTAGAAGACTTCTCATGAAACTTGCATGTTTGTATAAGTACATTATTCCGAGTGAAATTAGTAGAAAAGGTGAATATAACTTCTCACCATTCCAAAATGCCATCTCTATGTGTCACCCAAAAACACGTTGTTATCCCACACTAGGTATATACAAACATATTTCTTTTATCCCCTTCATTTTACCATTGAGTCACCATGGCATGCAGAAATGTATTAGGATTCCCTTCACCAATATACCTTAATACCCTATTAAATCCCAACCAAATCACCATGTGTAGTCTAATAATCCTAGTGACTCATCCTTTCACTTCATGCCCAACCATTTTGTACATCTCATGAGCCTAGTTATCACAAGAAAAACTTATAGTGTCACTTACAAACTACGTGTCTTCCCAATGAAGTATGCCCTCTTTGGATGGTTCTAAATTCTCTGGATCACACACTGATTGAACATAAATTTGATTAATCTCTTATTCAGTCAAGGGCTCAACATAGGGACCTTCCTTCTTATTCAGCAAGGGTATAATCACACGCTCTTCCTCATTCTCAAAGATGATGTACCTTTTATTAAAGAAAAAAAATTCCTTATTTGTATAGCACAGGGTTTGTCTAAGTAATGTCGGGAAGCTATCTTATTTAGCAAGCTCTAGCACCTCAAAATTCCCAAAAGTTGACTCCTATATTTTAATAGTTACATCCTTCAAGAATCCAATTGGAATGGCCCTAGTATTTTTTTCCATGTACATCACATTCATTGATGGTTGCAAGGTTGGTCTACCCATCTGGTTCTAAGCATCCAAAGTTAATATATTCACTTCCACGCTAGTTTTAATCAAAATGTTGCATAATAACCAACCATTAATTACTACATCAAGTGTGATATCCTTATCAAATTCATGATTATGAGGTGGTATATTTTCATGAAGTATTTATCTTTCATGTGTAGATCCAATGCATGGTACCTTTTCTCATAACCATTCCCCTAGTAGAGGAATGACTCTCTCCTGGCATAACATCTTACACACCTCTTAAAATTCATCTACATATTTCTATGGGAGTTCAAATTTCCTTGCACAATATTTTTCATGTGATTTTTCCTTTAAATATTGTATCTATCCCTACAGATTCCCTAATCACTTCTATGGTATCCTTATAAACTTACTTTTGGTGTGCAACATCTAGATAATTAACATGTATCACCTCTTCCCTTGAAATGAGTGGATTAATCTTTGGAGGCTCACGTGTGTGCACCACCTCGGCATGTGTGGTGAACATTACGATCTATAACTTAATATCAAGTGTCTTATTCGACATCCACTAATCAGCAACAATGTGTTGTACTATAATCATTCCCACCCTTTTCTGATTCTTATTCTTACTCATAAAAATCTAGGCATTCCTCTAACTTATGTGGTTTCCCTTACCATGGCTAAGTAATATTCTCGGGAACTCATGTTGATAATGATCGGGGGATCAAAAGTATAACATGTTCCTCACGAAACCCTGGCTCTACCACCACTTCGACCTCACCTTCTATATATGCCTCGGAAGCCATAATTCCTATTATGGTCTCACCCTTCAAGGTTATAGCCTTCATGATCCTTAGATCCACTAACCAAACTAGTCTCATGAAATCCTATCTCAATGACATCATGAATGTGATCAATCAACTTGTTGTTAGTGGTGTCATGGGTATGGGATTTACAAATCTTATAATACATGGAAACCTTATTTGTAAGTGCATGATACAACAACGGTAATTCTCAAACATCATGATTCAAGTGATATACTTCGCAATCCAATAACAATGTGCTTACTAACCTTTGTGGGAAATTATCTTTAGTATGTTCTTTGACCTCACAGTCGGTGCACCATATCCTACTGTGTGTCTCATGAGATGAATAATCTGAAAGATTCTCTAGATGTTGTGCCATAAGTGCATTATGTGCCTCCAAAAATGGGATTACTCCAATATCAACACTTCCAACAACATCAGATCACACAGAATATTCTAAAGCTTCACATGGATATGCATATGTCTTATGAGATAGTGCCCTCTGGCATAAAGTCAACAATCCTCTAAAGCACCATTTTGTATGTTGACTTAGATTAATGCCTTAAGATAATTTAGACAACATGGTCTTGAAACAAACATCAAACTCCCTCACACTTTTAGCCAATCCTTATTTGATGTCCTTAAGTGCACTGATACTTTTTCTCCTCAAAATTTGGAATATAAAATTCATCTAGAAAAATAGAGTGTAAAACATCATAATCCATTGTATTCTAATGTGTATCATACTTTCTATACCAGCTATACGCATGCCCTTGAAGAGTAGTAGAAAATTGACTTTATTTTCTATCTGAGGATGTATTCCCTTTAGCATACCATATTAGCTCACGTTTGTGTACATTATCTATCTGCATTCTAAATACCTCTATATTCTAGAAAATGGAGCAACATCTCATAATAAACCTAATGAGGTTGATGTGGGGGTTTCTAGGGATGTGTGCCTTGTCCACCAGATCCAAAACTAGAGCCTCCACCAATATTTCATCCACCTCCAGAACCACCTAATCCACTTGATCTTGAGCCTCCTGATCCACCTAATCCTCTTGTAGCAGGCATCAAAACAGTGGATGTACTTTCTTGTGTCCCATCTATAATACTAAACTTAATTTTGATAGTTTGTGAAGTTTAGTACTTACAAAATATTCCAAATATTATACGTGCCCACACTCTGTCCTGATGATGCACTAGAAAATATTCCTCCAATCAGACCTCCAAATAATGATGCAAACTATGTCAACATGGGAACACTATTAACTTTGTCTTCTAAATTCAACATAAAATAATATCTACTTATCTCTTCTTTCTTACTTGCACTAATCTTCTTCTCAATGAATCTTGGATTTGAAACTCTAAATTCAAGGGATGGGTGGATAGGTGGGATTGGATGAGTTCCTATAGTCCTTGTTCTTTCCTCGATGCACTCTCATATGAAGCTAGAGGGGATTATCTACTACAATTTCCCAATTTCGAGAGAACCAAATGTTGTGGTTTATTATCTTCCATGAGAGGTCCAAATCATTTGCGATCCATATCTCTCCTAAAATCCATGGACACCTCAATATCCCTCTTTTTTTCAATTTCACTCTCTCACACTTCATTATGTCTAAGCCATATTTTATTTTTTTCCATTGCTATCATCAAGTCCACCATATTCACCACACCTGATCTTGCCCCTAGATGTGGTGGGAGTTTCACTAACCATAGGAGGCTCTCTAAGTCTAGCTCTATCATCAAGATATTTATCGATAAAGGTATAGTTCACAAGTAAGATCCTATGGGTTCATGCAAGAACTGGAACTCAACTTCTTCAGGACACAAATACATGGAAATAACATAATCCTAAATGTAACTATGTAACACTCCATCCCACAAACAATCTACATCTCTTGTCCACTCTACATCAGTATCAACAAGAGTCTAGTAATATTTATGTGTCCAAGGCTTTAACCTATAACTCCAACACTTCCTATTGCATATGTTGATAACCACTCATACAATTCTACTAGAAATATGTAAAAGAGAGTCTCATAAAACACATCATAAAGGTTTTCTTCCACCCATCTCGTGCACATTGAAATAAGATCCAGATTATTATATATTTGTGCAAACTTGTCTTTTCTATCTTCTACCCAAATTTCAATGCTCTCCATATTCAACGATATGCCATCGACTAGCAACATCCTGAAAAAAAGATTGAAAAGAGGTATTGGCAATGAAACCAAAATGTAGCCTTTGTTTTCTATTCTTAATGCCTAGGTGCACTAGAACTTCATTCAAACAGATCGAAAGGTCGCCCAAAGCATGTGAAGCCTACTAGGTCCCTCTTTTGTGCTATCTTGTCAAGATGTTAGCATGCATGTTCATGATTACCATTATCAAGCATTTACTCATATGTAGATCATTACAAATATCATAAGGAAACATAATAGATCAAATAAGAACTAAGATTAATTGCACTATGTGATCACCATACTTAGATACATCAATTACCATAATCCATCCATAATTATCCATTAATAACCAAAATATTACATAGCAAAAGCTGAATACATAACAACAATCACCATAGGGTTATGCACACTAGAATAATAGGGAAACATAACTCTATCATATCAACTATGCCAAATACAATGGATTATATCAAATATTTATAGGGGTGTGGACTTTCCCTTCACCACTCATGCATCTCAAAATAGAATGCATGCTCAAAATAACCATGTGCACATCAATAAAACAATGCATGTTTTTCTATCAATCCTAATAATAGATTAATCGATAGATAATCTCTACTTTAATCATATTGTTAGTTCAAACCATGTATGACCTTTGATATTATCTTTAGTTCCAAAATATCTCTTTCTTATCTTCAAAGTCTTCTTGCTTTTATCTTTACTTGGCCCACACTCCAACCACTTTTCCTATTTTTAGAACGTGACATGTAAAATATGTTAAGTCCTAGAACTTGTTCCTCTTGGGCGTGATCCTTCGCATGCCACTTCTATAGACCTTGTGCACATTAACACCCCCACTTGTGTGCCCCAACCTTCCATGTGCTCTTCGACACTTGGTAAAAATTTTACAACCCGACATCTTTACTATGATCTTCTCTTTATCTTCATCTTATTCATCCTTCATTTCTTCAATCATGTGATTTTCCTAGTTCTCATTCTTCACTTTGTCTTCATAGATGAGGCATGCTTATAATAGAGCTTCTTTATAATATTTTTCTTCTTGAACTCTCAACTTCCATATGAAATCAAGTCCCTATTCATCTTCGTCATCCCATATCTTTCTCAAATCTAATTCATTTGATTCTTCATGAATTTTTAATTCCCATTCATCTTATAATATCTTCATAAGTTCTTCCTCTGCTCTCTTTTTCGTCTTCATCATCCTCCATAAAGTTTGAATTCTCAGGTTCTTGCATGATTTTTATCCATACAAGTTCTTCATCATCTATCAAGTCTTCTTCACTTTCATTTCTTCTTGGATTTTCAACGTCTTTGTCTTCTTTCTTAGCAATTTTATTTGTTTTTTAGTGTTTCATTCTCATCATTTGTATTCAAACACTCAAAGGAAATATTAGAATAAAAATAAGGAGGCCTTATAGCCTTATTGGCAAGAAAATTTGTCTTGTGGAAAAATTGGTGGGTTTCAAGCCAATGCTATGGGAATCTAAGTCCCTCTACTTGAACGATGCAACTTCTGTATGTGCATGTGTGAAAAAGTGGATTTCAATGGTGGCCTTTCGACCAGAGATCCAACAAGGGCACTCCACTAACCATGTGGCAAAGCTAGCAATGTCTCACTAGAGAAGAAACTTTGTCTTGGAAAGGGGAAGGTGAGTGGAAATGCAAGTAGGAGAAAAATAATGTTGTGAGTAGAATATCAGATGCCCACACACATTAATTAGAAATTTCATTTACATGCATTTATAGTTAGAAGAAAAAAAAATCCACATGAGAAGCTACAAGACCGAATAATACTCATTGGTTGCAAGGTACCAGTCAATACTTTAATCAAAGAGGTAAAAATTCATTCTTTTATTATTGAAGCTCGAGCGAGTTTATACATAGATTGCGAATGGAAGAAATTTGAGGAAGAAGAGAGAATAGAAGAAGTGTGGTTGTCTTTTCCGGTAAAGATCACTTTGGTATTTTTGAAATCAATCGTCACCCTTGGAATGATGTCGAAGAAGCCATTATATTCTTTCTGCAAGCTATTACAACTTCATAAATCCTCAACATCTTTTAAAATTCCTCTATTGTGAAGAAAACAGTCATGGTGTGTTAAAAACCATGATCTTGCAAAGAAACCGTTACATTCAATTTGCCGGTTTAAATAAAGACCATTTAATTTTCTCCTCTAACTCACGAAATTGGGCCATCCATGTGGTAGGAAGGGGTTGGAGTGGTTACGGGGAAGCCTTTCACATTTTGTATTTTTGTGAGATTTGGAAATTTGGAACAAATTGGCTCGCATCCCCGCTTTGAATTTTCGGTTTAGACACGTGGCACGTTCGCAGTGAGAGATGGGGTCGTGGCTCTTTTCTAAAATTTTAACCTTTTTTGAAAAAAGGCTCAAAAACTCAATTTCTCTCGACAGCCCACTTGCTCCGATTTAACTAGGACACGTGGCACATTCTAATTGATCTTGGGTCATGGTTCTTTTCTCAACATTTTAACCTTTTTTGGAAAAAGGCTCAAAAAATCAATTTTCTCTACCGTTCCACTCCTCCAATTTGAATTTTCAATGGCGGGCCCAAGACCTTGGCAGAGCCATGGAGCATTCTAGAACTTTTACTTCACTTTTGGGAATTTGGTTAAATTTCCAAAAGTGCCCCGATGGCCCGCTCATCCGCTTTGAATTTTCTCTACGGGCTTTACCTTTGAATTTTTCCTTGCGGGTTTCAACTTTGAATTTTCTCTGTGGGCTCAAAATTTGAATTTTACCTTTATAGCCTGATTAGGGCCGTGGGGAAAATTTACCATTTTTGCCAAAAGTGACCAAAAGTGTTAAGTTCACCAAAATCCATTTCCTCCCCATCCAATAGGATCTAACCACATACCTGCATTCATTGGTGTCAAAAATTGCCGGGAAAAGACACCCATCATCTTGACTGTGGAAAATATGCATAGGAAGAAAACTTCATCATTTTGAGTACAATTTTTGAATTTCCTTTACAAACCAGAGGCATGGAGGAAAAACAATGATTTGGCAACCCAGGCCATAAAACAAGTGAACAATTTTGATCAAAAATGGAGGTTGCAAAGAGGATATTACGTGCACAGACCGGGAAATGGAAGATTTCTAAAAACAAGCAAAATAGAGGTTTAAACAGCTCTAGGGCATGAATTTTACTAATTTCTTGACTTTGTAACTTGGCTTAAACACCAACAAAGGGAATGAGCTCAAAAATTTGAATTTGGATATGAAAAGGTAAAGTAGTTTTCAGGAGACAACAAGCCTCATGAGATTCTCCATCAATCAGCTCTTCCTCATCTTCACTCTACTACTCCACCTCATCATTTTCTTCCTCTTTTCCAAGACAACCTAAGAATCTTGCAATCACCTCTTCTTCATCCAAACGTTTAGTTTCTAAATACAATAAATATTTTTCAAATTCTTCTTGTTTTCTCATCCTCTTATCTTCTTTGTTTATTTTATTCTCTTCTTTTCTTACCATCTCTCTAAATTGTTCTCTTTGTCTTTTTCTCATAAGTATCTCTATGTTGGGCCTCAGAATAATGACTAAGTCCCAAATGGCATGTGCGTGCATGGGACCGAGTGAAGAGGATGGGCGTGTATGAAAAAGCACACAAGAAATGGTTTTTATAAGGGTTTAATAGAAACCACGATGTGCATGCAAGGCAGAGAAAAGGATTTCAGGACTTAGTCATATTTGGCTTTCCAAGAGGCACTTGAGGAAAAACGTGACCCAAATAGGCATGTTGAATGGATAAGGTGATAACTTGGTGACTTGGTGGTCAAGGAAATAATATTCCATGCATGGAACATTCCCGAAGACATCATTGTAGAAAGTGGGGAGCTCGGATTAGAAGAAGCATGCTCCATTGGAGGACCACCTTGACACTTGGCAACCAATCTACTACTTTAGGAAGGCATGGCGGTGGGTGTTAAACCTATTTATAGAGATGCTCAAGTAGAAGAAATGTATGTAGAGAGGGAGATGAGGGCCATGGTGTGATAAACCATAACAGAGTAGGTGAAGCTCTATAGAAATGAGCAGAAGATTCTAGGGGTTGGGGTTCTCATTAGAGGACTATAGGAATGTTAGCATATCTAGGGAATGGGTTTACTAAATTTTTGTAATAGGGAAGAATAGCTAGAGTTTCGATGCGTGAGTCATGATATATCGGTCTGATATGACCCTTTTGGATGTAATATGGTTACTAAACTATGATCAACATAAATATATGGTTCTATTCTAAATATATTGTTCATGGGTGTAAACCCTAGTGCCTTTTTCTTTATGTTATGGATCAGATCTACTATCTATATGATGTTTCTTTTATGGGTATGTTGGTGTAATGATTCATCATATATTTTTAGAATGTATGCATGGACATTTAATTTTATACACTTAAATCTATCATAAATGAAAAAATTTTCTCACAATGCTCACATAGAGGGGCTCGGTGCCCATGCACACCTCGAGTGAGTGCTCGGTGCTCTTTGAGTGATAGGATGACGTGCATGCGATTATAAGGTTATTATGTGGGCATAAAATGACTACATCTCTATATGCCACTTTGATTACCTCTTAAACACTATTCCCACTTGTTTGTCTTATTCTCTCTTACTTTCCATCACTTCTACCAGTTGTTCCACATCTCTTTTCAACTCTTGTAACTCTTCTTACATCCATAAATCTCTCTCTCCCTCTCTTTCTAACTTCTTCTTTTCATATATATATATATATATATATATATATATCTTATTGTTCTCTCCTCCTGTGACTTAGTAACTATACCAATCCTCTTACCACCTCTTCTACTAGTTCTTCTTCTTCTTCATCATTATCTATTAAATTTAATTCATAAATCCTAACAACCCCAACTATGTCTCTTTGCATGCCTTCCTTATTTACATCATGTGTATCTTTTCTAACTTCATCCTTGCCAATCTTGTATGTTATTTTTGTTCTCTTTTCCTCTCATTCACTTGCCTTGGATTGATCTCATATCTCTATGTTATTAGTCTTTGCATCCACTTGGGCTTCACATATCCATGTCCTTGGACTGGATCCAAGAGCTTCTCATTGGTCATGCTTTCACTCATCTTCTTGATAAGTCTTCCTCTTTCTTCTTCTACAATGTATCAATCCTTTCCTCAACTTCTTCAATATATTTTCCTTCTATGATACCAAATGATGTAGATCCTAATCAATTATAAGAAATAAAAATGGCTAGGATGATTATAAAACTCGAAATAATCACTTGGACCTACAAATCAGCTATTATCTCATGTTAACTAAACCTCTTAGCTATGCAAATTTGAGCTTAAAAATTATTGTGCTTATCCAATAATTTAATCAAGTGATTAGACCCCATATCAACTCAATCCAATCATTATAATGGTTCAAATCACCGAAAAGGACTAGTTTTGTTTTCTTCTTCTTGCTAATCTACTATGTCCAAGCTCCTCAACTAAATGCCTAAGGTAAATTCTTTAATGGAGCTATCTAAAAGAACCCAAAATAATAAAAATACTTTTCCCAATACCCTTTATTAACCTTATGGTATACGTAAAATTTTATTCTTCAACTCTTTGATTAGGTCACCATTCACTCTCATGCCCTTTTTCTCCTTCTTAAGCTTCTACCAACCTTGTTTCCACCCTTTTCCTTGTATTTCTTTTGACTTGTTAAATAATTCAACCATATAAAACCTATTTGAGATACCCATTAAGCTTTCTCTCCTTTGTATAACATTTGATTATGAATCTCTTAAGGAAATTCAACTCAATCCCTTGTTTCTCGATTCTGATAGGGTCTTTTAAGATCATGTACTAACTTTGTCATCTTCGTTGTCAAAGATTAAGATTGTTTTATCGAACCTACTTCTTCCAAATCAATCAAAATGGTCTCTAATAATCATCTAAAAGTAGTATTTTGGTCTCAAGTTAGGATATTTTCTTGATGATATCCTTACAAATGTAAGACTTGTACCTAAACTCTCTAAAAATCACCACATATAGGCATGTCAATGAATTGTTCACTCTTGTAGCTTAAGGATAGATGTTAATGCTTAAAATACTTCATATAATAAAGTTATATATGCATAATACCCTTCCTTCATAGGATTTATTCATGATGTTGAAGTTAATCTTATAGAATCATTGATATCTTATAACCTTAAGACTCAACCTCCTTGCATATGACTAATTACACTTTGCTTACAACATTGTCAATGTTAACTCGAGAAAGGATGATAAATTTTCTCTAGTTCCTTCAAAAACACTCACGAATCCTCTTCACATAGATTTCTATATAAAATTTAGAGGTTTCCATTGGTTTGTTTCAAAGAATAGTGTGTTTTAGACTCATAATTACGGGTTTTAAACCATGATACAATATGAGAAAACAAATTTTAGTGTTTATTCATTATTATTATACATCACTCACTCCTGTAAGGTTTTCTAGGTCTTTGACAAAGTATTTATCAACTTTCAAAATGAAAATTAACTCATAAACCATCATTTACCTCTCTATGTGACCTCATTTCATAATGCACTATCATGTATTAGTGCTCAAAAATAGTGTATTACACTCTTCAAAGGTCCTTAATAAAATATTTTTATTTCTCCTCTTACTGTAATGATATCATTAAGGCCTAAATGTGTCATCAATACTCTCCCAATTCACAATTCTTCATGTTTATGCCCAAATTGACTCCAATCTACTTGCATGACCTGTCTTTGCTCAAGAAGGCTCTTAGTTAGCTACCCTTATGCCTTCCTTCAACTCAAGATGATTGTGGAAAGATATTCGAACCAAGAAATCAAAATACAACATCTTAATGCAAGAACTCACCTATCCCTTCAAAATAACCTCACTCTATAGGCTGGAAATGCATCAAATTGTGTCATTGAAATGTCACTGAGACCTTGGAATAGTTTCTCCAAGAATGAATTCTTACAATGTAAAACCACCCTCATCACCTCAAGAACCACTTCTCATAAAGAAAATAAGTATTATTAGTTCATTAAGAACATCATGTAAACCACAAACCCTCCACTTGTCATTTGAATTTTAGGTGTGATCATTCTATAATTTGCTATAGAAAGGATGTCAAGCAAACTTAGTCACAATACACAATTATATACTCTAAAAAAGGAAAATAACATCTTACCACTCTCATATGAATCTTCCTCTCTGGTATTTAAGAATGTAATCATACATGCATTCAATTTTCCTCTTGTTATACCTAGAATTGAAAGCTTTCAACAAACTAATACACACAATTACTCTAAATCAACTTCTTGGAGTTTCTCATTTTGATTATCACTCGAATGGACTGATTCATTCGATTACAAACATGGATTTTATAATCCTCCATTAAATTCTTAACCGAATACAAGCTTTTAGAACCATTGGTCACATGCAAAAGTGTTACATTTGGAGGTCCTTTATACAAGATGCTTAAGTTTATAAGGAAAAACTAACATTTCATGACTTCTAGCCAAAAATAGGACCTAAGACACCTCTGTTACACCTCATTTCACCCTTACAATTTTTTGAGAGATCCAAGAAAACATCAAACACCTAAACCAAGACAAAATGTTTGTACAATTTAAATTTAGCATTTTGGAGGGAAAATGCTCCATTTAAATTTGTGAAGGTCCAAACACAATTTAACACCATATATGGACTCCTAATGACCTCTAAGACCTATAAACACATCTTCAAGAAATTTTTGATGAAAAGATGACATATTTACAAAATGGATATGATGCTCCTGCATCAAGGTGTGATATGCATTTCATTGGAGAGATTAGTCATTCCCATTATTTAGCATTAATCACATTTGCTGACATATCTATTTGCATCCCTATGTATAAAATGCCAATAGTATCCAACATCTAACACATTTTGGATAATATAGAGTGTTGAACAATAACCTCTTGAGAGTTAATCATGGAAATATCTCAAAACATCATGAATTTAATCCTCTCTTATGCACCTATGTAACACAAAGTTAGAACCACATTTAAATAACATTCCTTTTCCCAAGTGAAAATTGAACTATCTTTTATCATGTTCCTTTTCTATTTAGGAAAGAAAGAGGTTAGAGAATTCCCTAAGGAGAGATAATTACCCATGTTAGTGAACCATGGTGATGTAGAAGATATAAAAAACAAGTGTTCATATGGGAATTCATCCTCTATTAGTTCATCTTGACTTGTAGTTGTTAGTATTGACAAGAAATATACAACCACATTAGCTCTTCCTAGTTCATCAATTATTGTTACATTAAATTAATGTAGGAACAATAACCACCTAATAATGTACCACATACTAAGGGCTTGTACATCAAATAATTTATATAAGAATAGTCTGTATATACAATCACCTTATAACCTGATGATCCATAAAATGCCCAAATTTAGTAATTAACAAATCACTATACTCGTGAATATGAATGAAAACATATGAGTTCCTTATTAACTAGTTATTGTGCAATATCAACCAAAATTAAAACTACAAATTGAAAGGAGAAGAGATAAAAAAGACAAGATTTATCTTAGAGAAACCCGAGGTGCGAAAAAAATCAAATGGGAGAGAAAATTATCTCCCCTTCACTATGTAATCTCAAAATGATACAACTTACTACCAATTTGGCCTTCAAGAAAGATGAAACTCCTTCTAATTGTATCTACTTGCTCTCAATTCTCTCTAACAACAAGAACTCTTCGAATGAACAAGAAAGACAAGAATTCGACTCTCCAAACTTTTCTCACACTTAGATTTCACCCAAAAACTTTCTTGAATCCTTTGAAAAGGTTGTATTTATATATGCTCAGCTCATGGAAGTAGGAAAAAGTGAAATAAGTTGATTGGGAAGCTCAAACATTTGCAACTATTGATATCCCACATTCTAGAATCGTAAGCTATAGTACCTCTACTAAATGCAAACCGGAGGTTACGTAACCACCAGGGTGTTTGTGCAACCATCGCTATACATAGATAAATGATTACATAACCTCCAAGGTGGTCATTTAACCATTGATCGAATTCCCACGATCGTAACATCAAATGGCCTAAAACATCATTCGGAGGTGTTCGGATCACCCCTAACTGACTAGACCATCTTGTGAATGCATAATGAGCTAAGAACCTGAAGAGAAAGTATCAAATATAGAGAATACATAGAATTGGGCTATTCCTAATCCATTTTTGGATCATACCTCCCCAATTTGAGGCTTTTAAGTCCCTAAAAGCTTCAAGAATGATGAGGTGAGGAAATTTCTTCCCCACATCTTCTTTGGAATACCACTTGGCCTTATACGGTAGCTTCCCTTTCAATCCAATCAACCACCTATCCTGCACTCCTCTCTGCATTGTCCTTTCTTTCCATTGTAAAACCACATCTTCCTCCAATTCTAGCTAACTATCTAGAGAAAGATCCTTAATGGGTGGAATCAATACCCCTTATTTTCATCATCTATCATGGAGGGCTAAAAAGATGTAGGTTTTCAACATTCACAACTGAATAAATATTCATATAAGGAGGAAAATCCAAGTGAAATGCATTCTTACCCACTTGTTCCAGAATATCAATTGGGCCATAATGAAGAGGTTTGAGTTTCTTAGCTTTTCCCTGTAGCTTTGTCCCGACTCAAATACAACAATACCTTATGTCTAAAAAGGAAGGAATGCTCAGTCCTATGTTGATCATGTTATGATTTGTACTTAGCCCGTGACTCTGTCAACCTCTTATGTACTTGAATGTGTATTTACTGAATCTTCTCAATAAACTTCTCGATTTTGGACCTCCAGCTACACTTTTTTTTAATCTCTTCATGGTAATCTTAAAAGAACATCAAAATCACTCTTATGAAAATAAACAAAACATGTTTCAAAAGAGTTTGATTAGTTGAAGCATACATTGCCCTATTATTATAATGTTGGATATAAACCAAGTTCTCATCCTAGGTCCTCGGATGTTTCCTATTATACCCTCTCAAGAGTTGGACCAAGGTACGATTCACCACCTCTATTTTCCCATATGTCTGTGGATGAAAGGCAGTAGACTTTTTCAGCTTTGTATCCATCTTTTCCCACAAAGTAGACCAAAACTTCCCTGCGAACCATGAGTCTATGTCTGACACAATAGAAATAAGAAAACCAAAGTGAACCCACACATTAGAAAAAAATAACTCAACTGCATCATTGGCCTTAATGGTATTTTTGTAAGGAATAAGAATACACATTTTTCTAAATCGATCTACAATCAAAAATATATAATCATGAACTTTTTTGGTGGTAGGAAAACTACCCACAAAATCCATGGAGATACTTTCCCATGGTCGGGAAGGAATTGGAAACGACATATATAACCCCAAATTCCTATTATTAGGATTTCTTGTACTACATAAAACACATCCCTTGATGAATTTAGCAACTTCTTCTTGCATGTTTGGCCAATACACATACCTCTATAAGTGCACTACAATATTTGTCACACCAAAGTGACCAACTACCATGGAAGTGTTTTCTTCTCTCATCAACTACACATTTTCCCTCTTGGGAACACAAAGTTTCCTATTCTTGTAGAGAAAACCATCCTAGAATTAGTATTCCCCTCTAAGAAAAAAATCCCTAGCTTAGAGGTTTCTTTGAAATTTATTTGCAATATCTGGATCATACTCATAACCTTCCTTATATGCTTCACACACAAAAATGCTCAAGAAGAGTTGACGTTCCCATATCTTAGATCAAAAGAGGTTTGAATAAAATGTCATCCAATTTATTAGTCATACCTTTTTAATATTCAATAACCAAATGAAACTATTGTAAGAAACCCATCCATTTATAGTTCCTAGCTTGTTGAATTTTACTTTGAGCCTGCAGAAATATTGAAGAGGTTGATGATTCGTATGAATGATGGTTTCCTTACCCATCAAATAATGTTTCCATTTCTTGACTTCTTGAACAAGAGCATACAAATCCTTGTCATAAGTACAATAATTTATAATTACACCATGAAACAATTTAGAGTGATAACATACTAGCCTACCTCCCTGAAGTAGGACAACCCCATAAGCATAGTCATTGGCATTGGTTTACACTTTGAAGGGTAGCTATAAGTTAGGTAAATCAATAATTGGAGCATGACTGATTTTATATTTAAATGAATCAAAAGAAAAATATTATTTCTTACCCTAATAAAATGTCTTACCCCCTACCGTCACGTAATGTATTGCATAGCTTTGTTGGGAAGAGAAGTTCATAACGAACTTCTACAAATATGCTTAACTCCAACAAAATTCCCGGTCTCTGTCAAACCTTATGGCATAGGCCAATTCAAAATGGACCCTATCTTAGCTAGATAAATCCTTAACTCCCCATCTCCAATCACATGTCCCAAAAATAAAAGCGATTGTTGTGAAAAATGTAATGAAATTACTTGATTAATTATGATTATCACCAGCAATAAAACACCAAATAACACAATATTGCAGATAAATTCTCTCAATATGAAATTCTAATAGCTTGGCCACTTCGAGGGAGCAACCTCCGAACATATAATAAGACTCAAATACTCAACATAATGATCATCCAATACCTATAACCCCTATTTATACTATTCCTATGCTATGGCCATCAGCAAGGCTGACCAACCAATGATAATAGATCATATATAAAAGAGATACATCATGATATTAAGTTATGATAGCAACAAGTCGGCTATATCCATCCCATGTAAGATATATAATTAAGGGTGTAACATGCCCCTCCCCTTCAAAGAAACATTGTCCCCAATGTTGGGAAGCCCTAGATGTTGCTGCATGAATGCTTCATCTTCCCATGATGCATCCTCAATATTCATATTCTTCCACTTGATCAGGTACTCGATAATGAATTTGGTCCTTAGTCTTTTGGTGCATGTTTGAAGAATGCCTTTAAGTTTCAATATGATCCTTCCTTCCTCATCTATTTCTAGAAGCACTGATTGGGTGGAAATGTTCTACCCAATAACTTTCTTTAAGCAAGAAACATGGAATACTTGGATGTATTCTACTTCCTGGAGGGAGCTCTAGCTTATATGCCACACTACCAATTTTCTACAAAACTTGGTAAGGACCATAGTATTTAGGAGCAAGCTTATTATCCTTTTGTTGTTGTTTCAAGGATAATTTCTTATATGGTTGTAACCTTACAAAAACAAAGTCTCCCTCTTCAAAGTGCCACTCACTCCTATGTTGATCAGCCTATTACTTCATACATTTTTGTGCCGGTGCCAAATTTTCTCTAAGACTAAAGATTACCTCATGTTGATGTTGAATGTGATCTTCGATGCTCTCACCTTTGGTTTGACCTTCAAGCTAGATATGAGTGATGGATGATGGTACCCATAAAGTGCCGAAATGGAGACATTTTGGAGGAGGTATGAAATGAACTATTGTACCACCATTCTACCAAAGGTGAAACCATTTCACCCAACGTTCTTGTTTATGTAAAGTAAAACATCAAAGATATCCCTCTAAACATTTATTTACCACCTCGGTTTTCCATCGATTGGGGATGATAAGAGGAACTATGGGCTAGTTGGGTACCTAGACAAGAGAACAAATCAGTCCAAAAGTTACTTGTAAATATTGGATCATGATCACTTACTATAATTTTTGGCATGCCATGGAGCTTTTGAATCGTATCCATAAAAGAGATGGCAACAATACTAGTTTGTGAAAGGATGGGCCATGGCACAAAAATGAACATATTTGGTAAGTCTATCTACCACGACCATGATGACACTTTTCCCTTCCGATTTAGGTAATCTGTGATGAAATCCATTGATACCTCTTCCCATCTCTCACTTTGAATAGACAGAGGTTGGAGAAGACTAGGTGTCTTAATGGTATCGCCCTTATTTTTAGAAAACCAAAAATTCTGCCACAAATTTTTGAACATATCCTTTCAACCCCTCCCAAAATAAATCCTTCTTAACTCTATGATATGTTTTCAGGGACCCCAACATCGCCATCTATTGGAGAAGAATGTAGCTCTAAAATAACATGGTGTTTAAGTGTAGAGTTATTACATAGATATAACCAATCTTTATACCACAATGTATCCCCCTTCCATATAAATTGATCTGATATGGATGGACATTCCTAGAGATTTTGAATGAGAGTATGTGTGGTTGCATCTTTCTTCCATTCTTCTTGTGTTTGATCTACCCAATCTGCATGTAGTATAGAGATGGCACATAACAATGCTTTGGCGGACTCATCCCTCCTAGACAGAGCATCAACGACCAAATTTTCCTTTCCTTTCTTATAAACAATCTCAAAGTCATATCCCAACATCTTAGTGACCCATTTTTGTTGTTCTTTTGAAGATAGATGTTGTTCTAAGAAATATTTCAAACTATCATGATCATTTTTTACCTTAAAATGTCTACCCATCAAGTATGGTCTCCATTGTTTGACTGCATGTAGTATTACCATCATTTCCTTTTCATATGTGGGTTTTAACAAATTCTTTCCTTTTAGTTGTCGGCTCTCAAAAGAAATGGGGTGTCCTTCTTGCATTAGTACTACTTTGATTCCATTTTCTGAAGTATCGCACTCAACTACAAACATTTTTGAGAAATCTAGGGTTTCCAATACTGGAGTGGTGCACATAGCTACCTTAAATTTTTCAAATTCCCTAGATGCTTCCTCATTCCACTGAAAGGAGTCCTTCTTCAATAATTTTGTGAGTGGTGCTACTATACTGCCATAGTTTTTGACAAATCTATGATAATACCCTGTGAGACCTAAGAAACCTCATAATTATTTGAGGGTTCTTGGGGTTTCCCATTCCACCATGGCCTGGATCTTATGAGGGTCCACCTTAACACCTTCATGAGAAACAATATGGCCCAAGTATTCCACTTCTTGTACCCTAAAAGAACACTTTGATAGCTTGGCATAAAGTTGATGTTTCTCTAAGACTTCTTAGACAATATTGGTGTGATGTAAGTGTTTCTCCCACGATTTTCTCGTAGATGAGTATACCATCACAAAATACTAAGAAAAATTTTCTTAGGAATGGTCTAAATATTGAATTCATCAAGATTTAGAATGTGGAGGGAGCATTGGTAAGGCAAAATGGCATCACTAGGAATTCATAATGGCCTTGATGAGTTCTGAAAGCTGTCTTATGAATATCTTCTTGCTTGACTCTAATTTGGTGATACCTAGAATGCAGATCTAGTTTTGTAAAATAAATGGCACCATGCAACTCATCTAATAAATCATCAATGATGGGAATAGGAAACTTATCTTTGATAGTGAACTTGTTGAGCTCTCTGTAATCTGGACACATGCACCATCTTCCATCCTTGTGACACACCATCACCACAGGAGCAGAATAGGCACTTTGACTGTGATGAATAATACCCATTTCCAACATTTCCTCCACCATATTCTCGATATCACTATTTTTCACATATGGATATCTATAAGGCATGATGTTGGGGGGTTGGCTTCCTAGAATCAACTAAATAGCATGATCATGCTCTCTTTTAGGTGGCAATCCTCTTGGTTCCTTTAAGATAACTACATGTTGATTAATAACCTTTTGAAGATCAGGATGTAATACCTTCATTTGCGGTTGGACTTCTATAGAGAATAATCATGCTACAAAACATTCAGACCCCTTTTTAGAATCTTACGCATTTGGTGAGAACTCACCACTAGAGGGTCTTTAGCTTGTAGAACCTCAAAGTTCAATTTTTTTTCCCTCAGAATGAAAGCACATGAACAATTCCTAGAAATTTATCTCTATGGTGCCCAAGGTAATGAGCCACTGAACACCTAAGACAATATCATCTCCACCCGTGGGATTAGCAAACATCGTAGATTCCAATGTGTAATCACCCATCATGATTTTAACTTTATGGAATTTACACGAGAATTGGACTATGCCACCATCTGCAATCATTACTTGAAATTTAGGTGTTGGGTAGATGAAACAATTTAGTCTTGTTGCCAACTTATGATTGATGAAATTATGTGTGCTCCCTAAATCAATCAAGACTGTTACCTTTTGCTTCTTAAGATAACCCACAACTTGAAGGTTTTTGGAGTACTAATACCTAATAGAGCATGGCATGAAATAGTGGGCCGAGGATCTCCAGATTCTTCCTCCCACTTCCTCTGTTGATGTTGCCTCATATTCTTCCTCATCACGGATCCTTCAATGTAGAATAATTTTTTCTCAAAACATTTATGATTTGGTCCATATTTGCTATCATAGTTAAAGCATAACCCTTTGGCTCTTTTTTCTTCAATTTTTTGAGGTGTCAACCGAATTGGCCGAGGTAAGAAGGAGATAAGGAGTTACAATATTTTATGCTAGAAAAGGTGTGTCTTCTCTTTACTGAAAGATATTTTTCCTCTACTCGACGTGTCATGATAATAGAATCAAAAAACTTGAGTGGGTTAAACATGCTTACCTCATGCTCAATGTGGTCCTTAAGACCCCCAAGAAATAGGTCATCCAAATACTCTTTTGTAATATCCTCCACACGCAAGGAAAAAGTTTGGAATTGATGGACATACTCCTTAATTGAAGTAGTTTGGCATAACTTTGCTAATTAGATGAAGTAATTCTTAGAAACACTAGAACTATAGTGTAATTGAAGCTCTTCAGTGAACACTATCTAGGTGACATTTAGGCCTTTATTCTACCTTTGAGCACATAACCAATGATACCAAACAAATTGATCAGGTTCTAGGTATAAGGATGCCACGCTATTACCTTTTGTCCTCCTAGGATCTGATGGAGATCAAATAAATTTTCCATTTGGGTAATCCAATTGAGTGGATCCTTTTCATCAAACTTACGCATTTCAACTTTTGGCATCATGCCCCTCCATTGGTGAGAAGATCCACTTGAATGATTAAAGGATCCTCCCTGATTTGAGTGATTTGGATCTATGTGACCATTTCTAGTAGAACCCATATGACTAGCATTGGAAGTTGTATTAGAAATAGCATTCAACAACTCCTACTACATTGCATGAAAATCCTTCTAAATCTCACTCCTAAGGCTACCTTTCAGTTGATGAAACTCAACATTAAGGTCATCCTTACTCACCATATTGTTTACCCTTTCCTAAATTTGGATGACCACCTCATATACTCCTAAACCAGTAGAATCTGAAGTCATATCTTCCTTATTTGGGGTCATTCCCGGAGTTACTTGTCCTTTTCTTAGCCTCAAGTAGATCTACCAGCCATGACGAAGGATGTGGGCCTAAGGGTAGACTTCATAGGTCATAATTTTAGGGTTTAGGGTTTTCTAATTTTTTTCGCCAAACATAGGAATTTATAAAATAGAAACTCTAGCTAATTTTTGGAGGGGTTTGTGAAAATATAAGAAATTTGAAAAATTCCAAAAATTACACCCTAGGGAGCCAAATTATGAATAAATATAGAACCGTAATAACTTTTGTAAAATAACACAATATTATAGATAAATTCTCTCAATATGAAAGTATAATAGCTTGGCCACTTCGAGGGGGAAACCTCTAGAACATATAATAAGACTTAAATACTCAACATAATGATCATCCACTACCTATAACCCCTATTTATACTATTCATATGTTATGGCCATTAGCAAGGCCAACCAACCAATGATAATAGATCATATATAAAAGAGATACATCATTATATTAAGTTATGATAGCAACAAGTCAGCTATATCCATCCCATGTAAGATATATAATTAAGGGTGTAACAAAAAATCACATTTCTTTTCATTCAACACAAGCCAGTTCTCCTTAAGCACTTGTAAAACTTGACGTAAATGATCAATATGTTCTTCATAAGTTCTGCCAAAAACCATAATATCATCCAAGTACATAATAACAAAGGAATCAATAAATGGCCTCATTACCTCATTCATCAACCCCATAAAGGTAGCTAGTGCATTACATATCCCAAACAATAATACAAACCATTCATATAACCCTTTCCTGGTTTTAAATGTTGTTTTCGGATGTCCTCTTCCTTGATCTCGCACTCAGATGATACCTGATTCAAATCAAGCTTACTAAAAATCTAACATGATGGAATCGATCTAATAAATCATCAATGCAAGGAAGAGGGTATCAATTTTTAATGGTTATTTTTTGCAAATCCCTATAATCAACACACATTCTCCATGAACCATCTTTCGTAGGTACTAAAACAAGAGGAGAACCACATAGATAAGTGCTAGGATGGATTATACCTTACTCAATTAAAGATCGTAACTTTTGTTTTATCTCATTGGCATATTTCAAATATTTCCTATACAATCCCATGATTGGAAGAGGAATATCGAGTAGAAAATGAATCTCGTGCTCGATTTCCTTGATCGGGGCAACCGTGTAGGTTCTTGAAAGACCATTTTCAACTGCTAAACCAAATCTATTATATGTGCCTACTTTTTGTTATAAAACTTTCTACCAGTGGTTTTAGATGTAAAAACCTCATCATCTGGCATATACCTCAACATAAGTAATGAAAATTTACCATTAGCATTTATGATCTCCTGAGATTCGTTGGCACTAACCAAAGATATCTTCGAATCTCCTGAATAGGCTAAAATGATGTAGCTCTTACCATCCTTTACCAAGTGGTACTAATTGGATCTCCTTACAAAGATAACATCCCTAACATACAGATATGGGATCCCAAAAACTACACCACACACATCAAGAGGAACAACATCCACAATAACCTCATTAATAAAAAAAATTTCAATACCAAAAGTGATCTTACACTTTGTTTTGTTACCTTGATGTCTACACATTTCTTTACCCAACCCAAATAATATGGACTTGGGTGACTATAATTTTCCAACTTCAACCTGTTCACTACCTTTTTACTAATAAAGTTAGCTTGAGAACATGTATCAAAAAGATCATCCACCTTAGTTTTCTTTACTTGAATCTTTAAATGAAAAAGCTTCGTTAGTTTATTTTCTTGAGAAACATTTACTACCCAAATGTACCCCTCTACGGACAAAGGAAAAACACATAGTCTCATCCACCTATTAGATGGAAAATACTTCATCTCCTTAGAGGGAAGTCATGGCATTCTTCTTATTATTTTTTGTTTTTGAAGGGATCTAATTCTAGGTGGAGCTTCCAACACTTTTTATCATAATGAGTGTCAACATCACAATACCCATAGTGAATTTTAGTATCCTTTATAGAAATAGAAGTAGCATTTTTCTTACCCTTTCATTTCCATTTGTCTTTCTAATTGGTTTCACCTTGCTTTTTCAAAGCATGCTGAGAGGTAGATGAACTACTTTTCTTTTCCATCTCCAAATAGTGATTTTTCGTACACGCTTCATGTACATCTATAGGCTTGTCCAGGAGGACATGTCTCCTAAAATGGATATGAAGTCCACTAATATACTTCATCAATATATCCCAATATATTACATCTTTACCCATCTGAATATATTTCTTTCGAACTCATTGGTATACTCCTACATAGTCTAGCCTTGTTTCTGCATGAGATACTACTAATACATGGACCTCTCTTCCTCATAACAAATAGGATAAAACTACTTTTGGATTAGCTTCTTAAAAACATCCCACTTAGTAATTTAAGGAATCTTCTTAACAACTAATGTATGAACGTAACTTTTATACCAAGTTAAAGCATGTTTGGTTAATTTTAACAAAGAAAACATTTTGACTTTCATGAATTTGATGAAAACTGAAATGTACCTCCAGTTGAGCTAGCCAATGGTCTACCTTCTTAACATTCATGTCTCCATCATAAGGTTCAATTTCAATCTTGGCATCCTCTTTGAATATAGGAGGTATGGAAATGGCATGGGGCAGTTCTTCCTCATGAACCTCTTCTTCAAAATCTTCCCTTGTCTCATGTGAAACCCAAAGTTTCTCCATGAGCGCATACCATGATGGAATCTAATTTCCTAATGGAAAGGTAGTAATTCCCACATATTTGGATAGAATTTCCACATTATCCTCCAACTTGTAGAAATGCTCTTCACCGCTATCTTCTGCATCATCTCTTTGAGCCATCTCCCAAATTCCTTGCTTCCACTTCCTTGTATAAATATCTTCTTCAAAAGGAATAAGGATACCTTCACCACTTTATTTTCCCTTTCAAGTAGGGGCATCTAACTGCAATATCAACACAATTTAACCACACAAAACTAAAATATTAACTTCTCTTATTCTAATTTGATCCGTAGTAAATTACTTAGCAATAATAATTAACAAATCACTATGCTCATGAATATGAATGAAAACATGTGAGTTGCTTATAAACAAGTTATTATGCAATATCAACAAAAATTAAAGATGAAAATTGAAAGGAGAAGAGATAATAAAAATATAATATTTATCTTAGAGAAACCCGAGGTGGGAAAAATTCTAGTGGGTGAGAAAATTAGTTCGCCTTTACTATGTAATCTCAAAATGATATAATGTACTACCAATTTGGCCTTAAAGAATGATGAAACTCCTTCTAATTGTATCTACTTGCTCTCAATTCTCTCTAACAACAATAACTCTTCAATATGAAAAAAAAAGACAAGAATCCAACTCTCCAACTTTTCTCACACTTAGATTTCACCCAAAAGACTTGCTTGAATCCTTACAAAAGCTTGTGTTTATAGATGCTTATCTCGGGGATGTGTGGAGAAGTGAAAAAAATTGATTGGGAAGCTTTCAAACATTTACAAATGTTTAGATCTTGCATTCTAAAATTGTAAGTTATAGGACCACCACTAAACGTAGACCACCGCTCTACACAAAGTGGTGATTACGTAACCTCTGAGAAGTCACGTAACTGTCGACTAAATTCCCCGATTAGAACATCAAATGACCTAAAACATCATTCAAAGGTGTTCGGATCACCCCCGACTTCTGACTTTACCATCTTGTGAATTCATAATGAGTCAGTGAACTTGAAGAGAAAGTATAAAATATAGAGAGTACATAGAATTGGGCTAGGCTTGATCCATTTTTGTATCACCCGTGATGTAATAATAATTGTTTTGATACCATACATTACAATAAGATATTACTTCTCAATTGTTGTATAGTTTCTTTTAGTAGGTGTTAAATTATTACTAATATAGTAAATATCATGCATGGTTTATCCTTCTTCTTTCTTCCCAAGAAAGAACCCTATTGCTTCATTAGATGTCATTAGTTTGGATGTAATAATGAATCTTCCAATTAGGTCCTCTCAAAATAGGAGAATAATTTAGTTTGTGGTTAATAGCCTAAAAAGACTATCGGTAATCATAATTTTGGATAAATTCACTATCTTTAGTAATTAAGGATAACGTAGGATATCTTATCTTACTAAAATCTTCTATGAACAACCTATAATATACAATGTGACCCAAGGAACTTCTTACTTAAGTTTGAATGTAAAGCGCTAGAAGTTGTCTTATCAAATCAATTATGTTAGGGTCTTATTGTCATTATAAATGGCTAACATTAAAATTTGAAAATTTTGGCCATGAAAACTAAGCCCCCACTCAAAAATTCCTCTCCTAGATAGTGTAAACCCTTCCTATATCAAGAATACCCACAATTTCATCCTCATTTTGTCTAGGAAGAATGTGCTAACAATATTTTCAAGTGTGTTTCATGTGCATGTATGTATGCCTAAGGTGATTGAAGAATTCACTAATATTCAATGAATAACAACTACCCCCAGAGGCCTAGAAAGGGCCAATTTTTGCCATTTTTCAACTAGTAAACACCCTCCGGAAGATGACAGGGAAGATTTAAACCATATGATATTTGTATAGGAGATAAATGAAGTTTTCCAAAGTAATTTAGGGAAAATTTTTGGAATAAATTGTAGTCGAGAACAGGTTTGAGAAAGATCGGGTAATTTTGGGCATAGAGAATGAAGGCTCCAACAATGAAAAATAAGTTTTATGGATGATTTTGGAGCTACAATAGGATTTGGGAATAAAAAATATAAATATATTAGAATCCTCTACATGATGGAAAATAAAATGATTTCCTTTTACAAGAGTTTCTATGATAGCCTAGTTCATTACCACTTTGCTCATTTGTGTTAAAAGGGCGAATGCTGCCAAAATTCAAGTTATAGGAAGAATTGGATCCTTATAATGGATGGAATCATCTTAAAATGTGATTTGGAGTCAAAATCATATAATTTTTATCCCAAAACTCTCTTCCATGCTCTCGGGGTGGGAAAAGTACTCCCAATGTCCTTAAATGCACTCGACAGTTGACATCAACATTTCCAAAAGGCTTGGGTGGACTTTATCACCCTTGGATTTTGCTAAGGTGCAAAGGGGACAAGGAAGACACCAAATTGTTCTCTCCCTTTAATTTGGATGTTTCATCACTTAAAAATATAAGTGAGGTGTTAACAGGAGTGTATGGAGGAGTTGAGTTGCAAGGCCCACTTTTCATGATACATAGACCCCATGGCGCATTCTTGAGCACATGATGTCCCCTTGAAGTTTCCCAAAGGTTTAAGGGGAAACCAAATTCTTCCCTAACAAAAATTGTTAGAAAAATATCGCAACTTGCCCTATGTAAGTTTTATAGTTATGAAAGCTCCAAACTTGCAAATCACTTAACTCCAAGTTCCCTTTCATGATGAGACCCTTCATGGCACATTTTCAATTTGGTGGTGTCCCTTGTATTTAACTAGGTGTAAAGGATATAAGGGGGACAAAAAGTACACCTACATCTAACCATTCAACTCCCAGTCACATCAAAAACCATTTCTAAGCACTTGAAAGCCATTTTTATCCCTTACATCTCATCCAAAAGGAACCAAAAGGTGACACTTATCTAGATCTAGTGAAAATTAAAATTAAGTGTCCCTTGTGTCCCATTAAGTCCCCTTTTCCCCTATTATACCTATGTAATTCCATGCCAACCATACCCTAACCATAGTTATGTGGTTAGGTTAAGTAATGAGTTAAATTATTGTAAGTGAAATTACTAACTCCTCCACTAGAACTTGATCATTTATAGTAAATTAAAGGTGTTTTATTTCCCTTCAAAAACATCCATTTTTTCACATGTATTATGTTGTAATTTTCTTGGAAAATTAATCTCCCAAAATTGAGAATTACTCATAACTCACAAACCGTGCACTCGGATTCCATCAACCTCTTTCACTACATTGCTCTCAAAACCGCACTGAAGCTTATTATAAGAGAATTTCCATAGATTATATGTGTAATTTTTAGCATCCATTTGAAAATTATAACCCACGCAATTTCCTTATCATATCTACTGAGTTCCAAAAAATAAAAACCTCAAAAATGTGAGTTAAAGGTCCTAAGCAAAACCTAAAATTTTGAGACTAGTTTTGTTGCAAATTGAAATCTAGAAGACACCTTTATAAATATAGTAATTTTATAAGGATCCACATATCCCAATATAATAAATTTGCAAATATGGAAAATTTTTAGCACCATGATACTCAAATGAGAAAAAACACTCAAATGGTTATAATTATGAAAACTTGCTAAAAATAGTTATCTTAGATAGGACTTGCAAAAATGAAAAATCTGCTCAAAACACTTGTGGAAACTCACATTCCTCTTATCTGGCTGATTTTTGACACTATAAAGTTCAAATATTCAGGTTTGGAGCCCATTTCAATATTGAATATTGAATACCTTAGTGTGGGAGATAGTGATGTCACCCATATGGATCTAGAGGATTTGAAAATAGAATGCTTCGGACACTTGTAAACCGGTGGAGGAGAAAATATTTCGAGTGGGTTATTAAGTGTCACTTTGTATGTAGTCTTTTATTTTACTAACCAACCCAAGGCACGCTCACACATCACTTAGCTGGACTTGAGCACTCACCTGAAGTGCACAAGGGTGCTAGGTCCTTCCTTTATGGAAGCTTTGTCAAGAGTGTTAGCATGCATGATGATTAAACTCCATGATCAAGATATAATGCATCCCATAATAGTTAAAAATAAACCAGATCTAGGTATACAAGAATTAGATCTAACATATAGCATAATGAACTTTAAAAAAGAACAAATATCATATCTACTCTACAAGATCCATTAACATTAATAATAATAACCAGAATCCATCCACATAAATCCATTATATTAATCCACAAACAATACAATAGTTGAATACATCATAAATTACTCCATAAGATTATGCACATAAGAAAAATAGCATCATAACCTTACAATACAGTTTGATCTCTCCTAGATTATGCCATTCACTACATATTTATAGGGGTGGGGACTTTCCCTTCACCACCTAAGAATTATCAAAATAAGCTTCATGCTAATAATAGCCATGCATTATCTATAAGAAAAATAGAGAGCATGCAAGATCTTCTAACAATAGATCATCTATAGATAACTTCAGTTTGAACTGTTAGTCTCCTACTCCAAAAATAGACACCTCCTACATGGATCCTTGTATCAAAATAAACTTTTTTTGAACTACAAGTCTTCTCATTTTAATCTTATCTTTATACTTTTCTTGATCACCACTCCAAGTTTATCTTTAGCTTCCTGTCCCAAAATTTTCCAAGTGTTGATCCCTTGCATGCAATCCTCTCCCGCCTTCCACACGCAAACCTTGTTCTCCTTACATGAAAATCCTCATGTGTATTCCCTCTCCAATGCCTCTACATGTTTTTACCTTTTCCTAGGTACTTAGTCATTTTTCTATACTCAACATTACCCCATACTAATGATGTTGTCCATCCTCGAAATATTTGTCTTCTCCAAGTAAGAATAAAGAGTAAAAAAACCTATACCTGGCTTGCACTAAAGAATGAAATAATTCTACTACTATGTAAGGAGGATGGGGAAATCCTTATTTAATGATGCATCCATGGCATTCCATCCCTCCACTTCACTTTGTGCTTGTTTAAAAAAATCCCCAATCATGACACTTTGACTTCATCAAATGTCAACTCTTCTCCCTTGGCCTTGAATGTTTCGACCATAGTTTCTAGCTACTTGCCAAGGTCTCATCAACAAGCATCCATTTTACGGTAACTTGGGGATATAATTCTTTCAACTTATTCTTTATAGAGGTCCTTAATATATCAATAACATCACTCTTCTTCTTGACCTTTGCAAGGATCCTATCTTGTTCCTCTCGATTTTATTTTTTCTTGGTCTAGAACTCCTTTAAATTTGCCTCATGAGTGGCAATTAGCATGTTTTCCACCTAATCCCTGTCTTTAGAGTTTTCATAGACAACTTTGGCCATATGAGCTGCAGTATTAACTGATGCAAGAAGCTTAGTGTAATGAGTTATGGTCTCCTTGATCTATTCCTTCTCCTGTTATTTCTTCCATGTCATAACTTCTTCAACAAACTCTATTGTTAGGGGCTGCTTTTGCATCATGATTATGCACGTTAAATCCTCCAAAAATGGAGGTCCATCTCATTTGTCTTTGTAGGGGGGTTAACTCCAGGCACACTAGTATGATATAATATTCTATTAAATATGCATTCTTTATATGCCTCGTGCAACTTTTCCTTTTCCTCCCATAGCTCAACCTTCAACTACTCAATAATATGTTCTTTCACCATTATCTCCTATCCCTCTCTATAATATCATTATTCTTCTCTTCTAACTCCTTTTACAACATTTTTTTCTTGTTATTCCTCCCAAATAATTTATACTCCACTTCCACCAATACCTTATTCAAAGCATTATACGCTTGTTCATCAGTTAATTATTGAGAATCCACTAACGGATTCATCTCCTTGGAACTTCGGTGAAGTGCGCATATCCAACAATGCCCCTACTTGAACTTGGGTTCATGAATGTGGGACTAAAATGCCCAATAAAACATCTTTCTCATGCATGGTAATGCACCTTATCAATATATGACCAACTAAACAGTTGGTCCACCGATACTATACTCGTAACGAGTGCACAATACTTTGTTGGGATCTCGTATAATAGGACTTAATAGTCCCTTACGGGATGTACACACATCTACCACCTGTGTATACACCCTTTGGGAAACCTATTACCAAACTTGTTTCTCCTCCCAAACTCCCACCTTTCTCTTTTTCTTCTTCCTCTTCAAGCTACGCTCCACCTCCTAATTGACCAAGGTCTATATAATCCGTGCGACTTCTTGTTCCAAAATGGTCTCTATCTCTAGGCCGGAGATGCATGTAGTATCTTGCACATTTATTCCAACTTCTTCTTCTCTATCCACTTCTACTTCTCTAACCTCCTCTAAAGGCATGCTCAACTCCTCATCAAACTTATGCACATTGTATACAGGGGTTCTTCTCATGATCTTATTCTTCCTCCTCTCCCTCTATCTCTTCGCACGTCAAGCTCTCCATTTCTTCAGAGTCGAACTCTAAAATACCCTTGGTTTATTCTTCAATGAAGAATTTTATTTTACTAGGGACCTCTTCCTTCGAGTATAAGTACTCGTACTTACACCTTTTCCCTTTTTCCTTGTGGCTTAGCCTTCATGCACATTTGGTGCCATGTTTGTTGTAATATTCTCTTCTCTATCTTTATTCTTTGTCTCTACCTTATTTCTCCTTGAAGGGTCCTCAGGTATACTTACATCATCCTCTAAATACGCGCCTTGTTCAAACTTTGGCCACAGATAAATATACACCCTTGTTGCAGTGGCCCTAGCAATCAATATTGTAATAGGCTTAATCATATGTATGTCATGTGAGACATACCTTTCCACATATGCACACTTATTTGGGTAGAAAAGTGTTTGACACAGCTCATGATGCTCCTAATCTACAATACTTAGATCAAATCTCAACTTATTTTCCTCTTTGAACATGTTAACCGTGCTTTGGAAGTACTGCATTATAAAGGCAAATGGTAATTTACACCATTGGCTCCTACTGTTATCAATAAGAGTGAACCTGCCAATGCAAAATTGTTGGTAAACTAAAATTTAGCCTCATATTTTACCAAGGCTGATAGTTTCTCTAGGATCCTCCACTCAGCGCTAAAGACATTGTGCATCTACTTATACCATTTATCTATGTGCACCTTATATGTCGGTGTCATAGTATCACAAGTATAAGTTACAAATATCTTAGCAAGGGAGGGGTCTTCTTCAAGGTACTCCCATATGTTATTGTTCAACCCATCAAGCACCCCAATCTTAGAGAATATGATTAAGAGAAAGATATTTCCATACATTATATTTTCTCCATCTCACACAACATCAATTATATCTTCTGCAATGAAGGTCGAGATGTTGTAGATGGTCCCCTCAGCTATCTTCCTACATACATTCAACCACCTCTTATTAACTTGGGTCCACCTTTCCTATCCACTCAATTTGGTAAGCAGGCACGTGACCATCTTCATCACTAGATTACTGATATTTGAGATATCAAAGGCACACCCACCTTTCTTATACTCATATTCTTTAGTTTTTTCTTTGATAGCCTCATTATCACCTGGTTATCATAAATTGAATTCCTAGTATAGACGAGTCTAGTGAACTTTGAGATTAATTGTGGGGTTATGCGCATTCTCCTTCCAATGAAGTAAAAATAATCTTCATATGCACATGACATTAGCCACTAGTACAATATCTCAGGCTTGCCAAAAAATGGTAGTTCATGCAATTGTAATAATTTGGCTTTCTCCAAAGTCCTTTACACTAAGTCATCATACACTGGTTTATCATCGGCCATCCTCTTTCCTATAGGTTAAACTAGTTCCAAAGTCATTTCCTTCTCAGTCTAATTAGTTTGATGGTTATAATCACTTATAACCATTTTCCTTACATGGGACACCCACTCCATCCCCATCAATACCCCATATGGGTATTGCATCTCTGAATACCACTCCTCATTGAAATTTGCTTCCGCACTTGGTTTTTCCTTGCCCTTGCCCCTTTTCTTGGGTGAAATGGTTGCTGCCCTCCTTGGTGCCATTCTTGGTTGGGTACTTGTTAGTTTTACCTTGTGCTTTGGTTTCCTTGATGCCTCAAACCTTTAACCGTAACTCTCTTATGCAAATTCTACAAGTCGTGCCCTAGTTTTCAAAACCCTAACTAGAAAACCTTCCTTTCTTCACACTACACCATTCAAACCCATAGAAATTATTTCACAAAATCACTCTACACACGGCCATGTTATTATTCACAATCTAGTTCTAAAATATTTATCTTCTAAATCAATCTTTCTCCAATACTCTTGAGAATGCCCTAGTTTGCACAAGCTTGTTTGAAAATTTTCACAAGGTGAGAATGATTTACCATGACCCCTTATTTATAGTATTTCAATTTTTACTGCATTAATTACAATACAACCTACCACCGTACTGCCATAATAAATTAGGATTTTCTTACTTTTCCAAGTGAATTTCCTCCATGCATAGCCTTTGCAACCTTCTGGCGTGTAAAACTACAGTGATTGTAGACCTCCTTACGTGCACTCTCAACACCAAAGTACATCAACCACTATGTCCTATTCCAATTGGTTCTCCTTATCATTTCCTACCTAATGTTTTCTTACGTGTTCATTCTTGTACGTGGATTTTTCCTTTGGCATCATCCTTATTATCACCATCTTCCTTATGACACCTTATCATTTTCCAACAACCATTATCACCACTACTACATGCGCCGCTTGAATACATAGGACTCATATCGCGCGCTCTTGTTTCCTTTCTGTACTTCAACCTAGCCCACACTAAAGGTATGTGTGGTCCTCTACGTATGAATGTAATTAGATAGTAATCAGCTCCTAGTGCGCAAGTGCGCTTATTACACAAAACACTAAACTAAATTAACAAAGCATAACAACGATGAAAGGAAACACATATAAAGAAAATGCATTAAGGAAATCTAAGCTAACTGTAATACTACCTTATTACAAACACCAAGAAGACTTATTTATAGTAGGGCTTTAGCCTACTCCCATTAAAGTAACTAGGTAACAATGTCCCATCTAGCGCCCTGTGAATCTGGAAAGTGGTTGAATCAAGTATGTAAGTCACAATATATGGTCCCAACCAATGCACTTTGAGCTTTCCAGGGTGGCACAAGAACTTGGAGTCATAAAGAAGAACCATCTATCCAACTTCAATATTTTTATCCTTAATATGCCTATCATGCCATGCCTTCTACCTGGCCTTTTCTATCTTCTAAATCCATCTAGCAATGGTGCACATTTCATCCAACTGCATCATTTTATCAATGCACTCTTCAAGTTATTTCTCATCATCCAAACCTCCCGTGCACACAATATGTAAAGAAGCTAACATGAATTTCATGGGAAAAACATCCTCCTTTTCAAACACTAGGTGAAAGGATCTGGATTTGTCAATTTTATATAAATTTTCATGTGTCCCCAAAGTACAACAAAGACTTTATCATCTTAGTCTTTCCTTCTAACATCACAAAGTTTAGTCAATTTATGTCCCATTATCTTATTGAAAGCCTCAACAGCTTCTATTTTCTTGAGGGTGATAGGGTGTTGTTTTATAGTGTCCCACCATAAATTCTGCCAATAATATCCTGATAGTCTCATTAAGGAAATGAGTACATCACTTGTTAAAATGAATGGGCATCCATACCCACTAATAATGTTCTCCCACATAAACCTTGATGTTGTAGTTGTGCAATCCTTTGTAGGTGCTTCTTTTGCCCACCTTGTAATTTAATCATACATGTTATAATATAGCACAATCTAGTCCTGCACGGGTGGGGAAATAGGACCCACAAAGTCAATTTCCCACTTTTCAAAAGGTTTTACACTCATGATAGGCCTTAAAAATATCATCTCTATGCCTGTGCTTTCTAACACCCTAATAATGATCACATGCCTTAAAATATTCTTTACAATCCTTATATAGTGTTTTCCACCATAGGTGAACCAATAAGATTTTACGCGTGGTAGCATATCGATATAATGTCCACCTACAAGCCCACTATGAGATTCCTCCATAATAGCTTCACACTCATGCTCAAGCACACAACGATGTGAAAATTCATCCCAACCTAGTTTGTATAAGTCTCCATTGATCAACATATAAGGCGCAACGTGTATGGCAAGTTCTTTTTCTCTAAAATCTTCATCCCTTCGGCACTACACACCATTATGCATCCTTACCCGAATTAATCCTTGATAAATGATCTGGTCTAGAATTACTTTTTCTTGGTATAACCACCACTATGAAGTCAAATTCCTGAAACAACAAAATCCAATGACATATGCACCCCTACAAAATGGGCTTGTTCACCAAGTACTTAGGTGTCATGTGATCTGTATAGAAAATAAAAGTTGTTGCCAATAATAATTTTTGGAACTTATGTAGCATGTAGATCATGGAAAAGGCTTTATGCTATGCACTTGTATAATTATGTTCAACTAGGGTCAACTTCATGCTTGTAAAATAAATAGAATGATCAATAATACCTTCTCAAATCTGGGCTAATATTGTGTCAATGGCCATGCCAAAGGTGTCCACATGAACATGAAAAGGCTTGGTTTATGAAGGAAAGTACATAATCAGCATCGTAGTAAGCCTTTCCTTCAATGTCTCCAATGTGCATTGTTGTGCTTCACCCCAATGGAACTTTCCCTTACTTTTCAATAATTATTTTAAGAGTGCATGATATTTTCATAATCTTTGTTAAAATTATTCTAATATCCTATGTGCCCCAAGAATCAGCGCACCTCGCTCTAGTTAGTATGTTCCTCTAATCCCAAAATAATAGCAACCTTAGTAAGATCTACCAACAAGCCTTCTTTACGATAATATGCCCCAAGAACATCACAAAAGGTGTAGAAGAAACACACTTCTTAATTTTTAGGGAGATGCTCGACTTCCGACACCTCTCAAACATAAGTCTAAAGTTATCAAAATGATCTTTCACTAGCCTAGAAACCATCCAATCATCCAAGTAAACCTGCAAGAGTTTATGAATAAAGTCCTAGAATGCTTACACAAAAATGCGTGAACAGATCCGTAGGCATATTCTTCGATCCAAAAGGAATAAATGTGTATGCAAAACTTCCCCATTTAGTGGTGAAAGTTTTCTTCTCTTTATCCTCTTTAGTTATTCTCACCTGATGATATCTAGAAAATCCATCGGTGAAGGAGTATATATTGTGCCCTACTGCAATTCCCTCTAAGATTTCTTCATAAAAGGTGTGGAAAAGGATCTATGACACAAGTAGCATTCTACTCCCTATAATCCACAAAAATTCTTATTCTTCCATCTTTCTTTATACTGATCACCATAGGGCTAACCCACTCTGACTCCTTGATGGGCTTAATGATTCCATAATTTAGCATCTTATCAATTTCTTCCTTTACCTTGACGCATAGATTAGGATTCATCCTATAAGACCTCTTCCTAACCAGGCATGCACCTTCCTTTAGCTTTATCTCATCTTGTATAATGAGTGATGTACCCATTTTAACTCATGATATCCTCTAAAAAAATAAGTCCTGAAGTTGTGTGGTAACTCAATTATCTTAGCAACCTTAGAGTCGGATGAATAATCCTCAATTATGGCCTCCTTAGGTTCAACATCTTTCTGAATGTTGACCTTATTTGTTTTCATAGGCTCATGATACATGCACATCTTCTCATCAGAACTATCTAATACCTTGCGCATACCCTTGGTATGCTCAATATCTAGATTATCCACTTCTTCATCATCAATTACATAGACCATCTTACCCTTTTTCTTCTAGGTAGGCATGCCCAAGTTGTTCTACATCCATCTCTTCTTCTTCAAAGTGTGCCTCAAGATCTGACTCACCTAGTAACTCCTGAATAATTTCCTCAACCTTTGTACTATCTCCCATACTCAAGTGCTTCATAACTTGTAACGCTTCATTCACTAGAGGATTAGTTGAAAAATAGTCAAAGTTATGAATCATACCTACATCGATTATGCATAAACATACCATACGAGAGCATAGCATCACAAGGTGAAGTAGAAATTGTGCACCCATAGTGAAGGTGGCAAGGCCTCTTACCCCTCTATTCAAAGTCTCTCACATTGTTAAACGTGATGTGAATTTGAATCCTTCGTATGGAATTACATGTTTTAATAGGCGCATTGCTCCAAAGAAATCTAGCATAGAAGATGGTTCTCACTTCTTTTCACTCTAAAAGACCATATCTCGTGTACCATCCACCAAAGTAGCAGGGGTTGTTCCATGTAGGGTATATACCAACATATTCCTTCTTTCCACTTGGTTTTTCCATTGGGCTTCCACGATATGCAAAAATACTTGAGGATTTCCCTCGCCAAACAGGTGTACCTTGGTGCTGGTTACTTCCTAAGCATCTAACGAAATGTGGCTTACTTATGCATGTAACTAAAATATTTATCTTACGACCACTCATTTCATAAGTCCTATGTGCCTAATTTTCACAATCAATGTTGGTTGTATCACTCACAGACTATGCATCATCCCATTGAATAACTCCTTCCTTTGATAGCTCAAGTATTTTAGGATCTCTAATGGTGTGGACATAGATTATATTTGAATCCTCTTCACTCAAAGGTTCAACATATGGTGTAGCTTTTCTGTTTTTCAAAGGAATGATGATGCACTCTTCCTTGTTCTCAAAAATGATATATCATTTATTAAAGTACAGATCAACATTTTTCACATAACACCAAGGGCACCCAAGCAATGTTGCAAAACTATCTCGCCTCTACAAGTTCCAATACTTAAAAGTCCCTAGTAAACTTGGCACCTTGTATGGTAATAATAGTATCTTTCAAGAATCAAATGGTTGTGGCTTTATTCCTATTTTCCATAAAAAAACATTTGAAGATGGTTATAATGGTAGCCTCCCCATCTAATTCCACACATCCAAAGTGATTACATTCACTTCTCCACTTGTATCGATAAATTTTTTACTCAAAATCCATCCCTCAACAACTACATTTAGAGTGATCTCTTTGTCATAATCTAGACTGTGAGGAGGTAAGTTAGCATGTAGAATCTATCTCTTGCACTCAACTCCAACATGAAACATCTTTCCCCTTAGCCATTCCTCCAATAAATTAATGATGTTTTATTGTCACAACATCTTACAAACCTCCTTCAATTCATCAACATATTTATGAGGAATTTCAATTTATTTTTTCTTATCCACTTCCTTGAATAATCATCTAAGCATTGTATCTCACCCTGCAAGTTTATAATAAATTCCATGGTTTTTTGATAAAATTCCTTCTAGTGAGTAGGGTATGGATACTTTGCATTCAATACCTCCTCTTTTGTAATAATAGGCTTCTGCTTTGAAACTTCACTAGTGTGTGCAACCTCAATGCGTGTAGTGACCAATACAAGCAACATCTTAGGATCAAGCGCTAGCATTAGCAGCCACTAATTTTCCACAATGAATTGTACCCTAACCATTCCTGCACCCTTATCCTACTTTTTCTTCTTGCTCAAATGCTCATACAAGATCTAGGCATTCTTTATAATTTTGGTTATTTCTACAAAAGGAGAAAATACGTTTATGAGGGCACTCATGCTTATAATGATCAGGGGATCTACATGTATAACATGTTCCATGGGGTAACTCACTTATTCCACCACCAATACATCAACCTCTCGAATCCTCCATGGTATCCTTGAACTTTACCTCTACCACCTCCATCAAAGCACCCTTCATTGTAACTATAATCATGATGCTCACCTTTCTCCTTAGAATTGTTTACAACACTAGTCTGACGTACACCAGTATCAATGGCATCATGAATCTGATCAATCAACCTACAATTCTCTGTATCATGAGTGGTAGACCTATAGATCTTGTAGTAATAAGACACATTCTTTCTTATTGTGCATTACAACAGTGGGAACCTACTTGAATCATGATCCAAGTGACAGATCTCACAATCGAACAACATGGTGTGCACTGATTTATGAGGAAAACTATCCTTAGTATGTCCTTTTACTTAATAGTTCATACACCAAATACCACTGCACATCTCATGAGATGAATTAGTTGACAACTTCTCCAACTTATTTTCCATCACTTTGTAATCTAAGATTCCAAAATGGGATAACTCACCGTGTCTATACTCCCAACTACCTTAACATGCGAGATATACCTCAAGAAACTCACATAGGTTTGTATATGTCTTGTGTGAGAGTAGAATTTGAAATATGTGATCAAACCTCTAATAAACCATTGAGCATGCTAACTCGGGTGGATGTTATAAGAAAATTTTGATAACTAAGTTTTAAAGCAGGCTTCATACTCTTTAACAATTTCAGTCATGCCTTGTTTGATGTCCTTTAGCACATTGATGCTCTTCTTCTCAAACTCAAGTATGTGAAAATCTATTAAGAAAGCATAAAACAACACATTATATTCCACACAAGTTTGGTTTGGATCATATTTCATGTACCAATTATGTGCGCGCCCTTGCAAAGTAGTAGCAAACTAACTTTCCTTTCACTGCTCTGGAGTTGTAATCCCCTTAGCATGCCATAGTATCTCACATGTGTACATGATCAGCCACATCTTAAATTCCTCTATATTTCGGTAGATAAAGAGACATCTCCAAATAAACTTGCTAGGGTTAGTGCGGATCATTCCCACTAGATCCAGAATCTGTATTACCTCATATGTTTCCTCCACATCTAAAACCCCACATCCAGAACCACCTGATCCTCCTGATCCCCATCTTATAGTAGGAAATAGACCAGAGGATGTATTTCCTTGTGTTCCAAACATCATTGTGCTAAAATGAACTCCCACAATCTGTGAAGTTGTACTACTTCTAGACGTAATACCAAAATTTTGTGCACCCATGTTCTATGTTGATGAAGCGCCAAAAATATACCTCTAACTGAACCTCCAAATAGCACAGATGATGATTACTCCACCAAATATGTATAATCTACCTAATAAATCCTGAACTTGATGGAAAATTAACTCTATTTGTCGCTACTCTACTACCCACACTAGCTTGCTTACTAATGACTATCGTAGAAACTAGAAAACCAAGTGTAAGGGCTAGGTCACCGGAGGGATCAAATGCATTCCTGCAGTCCTTGAAATTTCTACCAATGTTCTCTTATATGAGGTCGAAGAGGGTTTTCTACCATGCTTATAAAAATGGGGGAGTTCCAGATGCTCTGGCTCCACGTCCTCTATGTGAGCTCCAAATCCATTATAATCCATCTTTCTCCACAATTCCATTCATTCCACAACTTCACGTTGCTTATATAAATCCCTCTCGCATGGCTCATTAAACTTGATCTCACTTTCTTATCTCTTCCTTTCTACATCTAGGTCTACCATATTTAACCACACCTTCTCTTTCCCCCATGCATGGTGGGTTTTAGCTAGCCATAGAATGTTGTTCCAAATACAGGGTCACGATCAAGATCTTAATCACTAAAGGGATAACGTGAAAATCAGATCCTCTGGGTTTGCATAGAAATTGGAACTCAACAACCGATGGATAGGAATAAGTAGAAACTATGTACTCCAAAATGTAGCTATTCAAAACACCACTCCACCAATGATCTACGTCGCGTGTCTAAGTTAGATAAACATTATGCAGATCTTGGAATTCTTCATGTGTCCAAATAATTGTTCTAAACCTTCAATTTCTCTTTGATGCATAAGCTACTAGCCACTTGTACAACTCTATGGGAAAACAAGAGAAAATGTCTCATAGAGCTCATGATACAGATTCTATTCAACCCACATGCATGCATCAAATTTAGGTCTAGTGTTAAATTTGTGAGCATAATCTTCCTCTAGATTGTCTAACCAATCCTCAATACTAGCCAAAGTCAACCGATACGTCTTCATCATGCAACATCTTGGAAAACAATGGAAAAGAGGTCTTGAAAATGGAACCAAAATATAGTATTTTATTTTACCAAACAACTCAACGTGCACCGATACATCACTCACCCAGTAATCGAGAGCTCACCCGAAGCATGCAAGGGTACCAGTCCCTCCTTTATGGAATCTTTTTCAAGAGTGTTAGCATGCATGATGGTTTAACTCCATGATCAATATCTAATACATCCCATAATAGTAACAAAGAAACTAGATCTAGGTATACAAGAATCAGATCTAACATATAACATAATGAACTTTAAACAAGCAAAAATATTAGATCTACTCTACAAGATCCATTAACACTATTATTTATAACTAGAATCCATCCACAAAAATCCATTATATTAATCCACAAACAGTACAATAGCTGAATACATCATAAATTCCTCCATAAGATTATGTACATAAGAAAAATAACTTCATAACCTTACAATACAATCGATATATCCTATATTATGAAATTCACTACATATTTATAGGGGTGGGTACTTTCCCTTCACTTCCTAATCATTCTCAAAATAGGTTGCATGCTAAGAATAGCCATGCACCATCTACAAGAACATCTAGAAAGCATGCAAGCTCTTATAACAATATATCTTTTATAAATAGCTCTAGTTCAAACCGCTAGTCTCCCCGCTCCAAAATAAACACCTCCTAAATCAATCCTTCTCTCAAAATAGACTTTTCTTGAACTACAAGTCTTCTCATTTCAATATTATCTTTATAATTTTCTTGACCGCCACTCCAATTCTATCTTTAGCTTCTTGTCCCAAAACTGGCCAAGTGTTGATCCCTTGCGTGCAATCCTCTCTTGCCTTCCGCACGTAAACCCTTTCCTCCTTGCACATGCATCCTCATGCACATTTCTTCTCCAATACCTCCATGCATGCTAACCTCTTCCTAGGTACTTAGTCATTTTTCTATGGTCAACATTATACACACCCAATTTTACATTGTACAACATTGTCAAAATAGTTAAATACCCAATTATGAAAAACTATATTTCTAATGATGTTCAAGTCCAAATATTTACTTAAAGCATGTTCTTGCTAGATAGTTTGCTTTAATTATCCATTTCCATGCTTTTATCACTTTCCTTTATCATTTTTCAATTTTATCCTTAGTTTTTCAACTTTAAGTTACAGAACAACCCCAATGGTTATGCAACTGTCAGGATGGTTGTGTAACCGCTGGTGTGCCTTGAGCGGCAGTTGCACAACCACTGGTCTGTGTAGACCAATGGTTCTATGAAAATTTTATCGAGCTGTCTCCAATGACTTTTTCACATGTGTCACCTTATTCAAACTTATTTTTAATGCACATTCCTTGACCAAAATGGGTGTTCTTGATCTTGTTAGATGCGTACAAAATTCTCCTTCCTAACTTATTGTTGTTAGTAATTTAACTACCCCTTCTTTGAGTGATATGAAATTTCTTGGTTGTCAAGTGAGCTGGACCACTTTCCTACCAAATTTCTATAAGAACCAAGCTTATTCCCGAAACATTGGTTGGAGTTTCTTGATTTGATTTTGTAAATTTATGCTTAGAATCCTGTCCAAGAAGTATGCAAGAAAAATCATTCTTTTACGTTGTTATTCTCTTTCTCACATTTTCATTAGTCTACTTTGGAAAATAGTTGTCTCCAACATTATCTCATCCTTTCTACACACTTTCCAACACATCTCTTTGGATACATTTGAAAATTCATTGGAAAATAATTTGAGGGGACATTAAAAGGCATTGCTAGCTCTAGATTTATCTAAGTACAAAATTTCCAGTTGGGAGAGTCATTAAATCCCTAGAGGTTTCTATTGTTTATTTGGATAAGATTTAAATTTACAATTCGTGGAATACATTTCTTTAGAAAGATTCAATTGCAATAGTTATTATAGTATATTTCCTTTACAAATCTTCCATTGAGGATTTCCTCTCATCTTATCCCTATGGATTTTCTTGAGAAGGATTTAGAGGAAGTTTCTGCTACATTGTTTTGTTACCATTTCTTCATTATTAAATTGTTTAGGAAAGTTCACTACATTCAAAATTCAGTATTAGTTGCACATGAACAAAGCTTTGAAAAAGCTACTTCTCTACCTATCCCTATGGATTTGCACAGGAAGTTAGCTTTAGAAGATTATGTGTTTGTGTTAGATTTTATTTCATGATTAGAAAGATTATTTTTACAACGGAAGAATTTCTTCTGAGAAGCTTTTCATTCTTCCCGTGATTTTGAGGTAGAGCTAGAAGAAGTTGCATCCACAATTACAAATAGGAAAATCATTTATTTTATTAGATTAATTAAATCCTCTACACATGGAAATAGCCACATCTCGACTATTTCATTGTTTAGTTTAATCTGCATTAGAATAGAAGTAATTTCATTTAATTAGAAGAAGTTAGTTTGTCTATGCACATTTCTTTTATTTCCAGTAAACATAAAAATCCAAAAATATTAGATTAAATTAATTAGTTTGATTTTATTTGTTTTATTCCCTTTTGTTAAAATCATTGAAAAAGCAAAAAAATAAATAGATTAGATTTATTTCCTTTGTTTAATTAATTAGCTTTCATTTTTTAATTAGTTGGAAACACGTAGATTTAATTAAATTCAAGGAAAGTAATTGAATTGATTTAATTTAAATTTGTTTATTTCTATTTGTTAATTTAGGAACATAGAGTTAATTAGAAAGGAATTAACACATCTCCTTATGTATCCTTAGTTGGCTTAGGTTCCCTAAACATTGACCTTTCCCTCTTGTGGATTTTTTTAGAGTTTTGTTTGTTTCTTTTCTTTAATAGTTTGCATATCCCACATGACCATCCAAAGCCCTAGAAAACACAGATATTTGGTGTGCCATTCATGTGTTCTTCAACCAAACCTAGCTCCATAATTAACATACATTGAATAAGGCCTTAGACACCTCATTTTCCAAACCACACTTCTACTTGTTATTATCTCATAGTTGACGGCTATAAACGTTGAAGCAAAAAAATCTTACATATTACGGCACAATAAACTCGGTCAAGATTAGTTTCCGCAATTTACCCATTCATCCTACCCACATGTTTCCTCCCACACCTCCATGACCTTGTCTAGAGAATTTTACAAGGAAAATGTAGAATAACTCCCACTCATTCCACAACCATTTCATAGGGTGTTTGGTGAAACTGATATTGATAGAATCCTTCATGTGTCCATTTTCCTTTCTCGTTCCATTTCACCTACCCAAGTGTGTAGTGCCCCGCCTCAGGACACCAAAACCGTGCCATTAAGTCGGCTTTTTTTTTCAAAGTGAACGAATGATCTTCTTAACCCCTTTTCATTAAAATTTAATTCATATTATTTATTAATTTACGAGGTTTCCTAAATGCTAATAGGGCAGGTGTGGGGGTGTAGGGTGGTGCGTGTGCATGAATAGGGGAGTAGGCTGTAGTAGTAGTAGTAAGGGCGGCCAAGGTAGAGGTGGTGGTGGATGGGCTGCATACGGGTGGGGGAGGGGTTCGACCCTCCCCAAACAAACTCTTTAAAAAAAAAAAAAACACGCTTTTATTATTTGTATATATTTTCCTTTTTTTTGTATAAGATTTTAGTTTTAAAAATTAGTTTGTGTAATATATATATATATATATATATATATATATATATATATATTATTTTACATACATACATACATACATACATACATACATACATACATACATACATATATATATATATATATATATATATATATATATATTTTTATTTTAATGTACAATAATAACATTAACTAAGAAATATGTATATAACTATGCTAACATGATATAGTTCAGTTAAAAAAAAACAAAGATCACTATATTATTATTATTTTTTAATATTTGAAGTATTTCAAATGTGAAACAATTTATTTCAAAATGATAAAAAAAAACCGATTTCTTGTTTGTTATTTTAAAGCCAAAAGGAACTAAAGCAAATGAGAAGAGGGGCTGATTTCAATAAAATTTGCAAGGAAGGATACTCTTTCAAATGAGGATACTAAGAACAAAACCATTAAATTTTGCATGGAAAATAATTTTCAAACTATTCACATTCCATCCAAAGATATTTCAAACTAAACAAGAGGAAGTTCTTTCTTTTCCATTGTAATGTCAAATGACCATTCAAATTTTTAAACAAGCAAAACTTTCAACAAGTAATATTATTTCTTTGATAAAAACACTTTTCCATTAAATAGTCTTTCTTGATCAAAAGGATATTCAAAACAATGCTTATTAAAGAAATGTAACTATTTTCTATTCAATGCATTTTGAAGAAGTATAAGTGTTTCACAAGACTTCTCTTGCACAATTTATCAATACATCATAATCCAACACATGCAATAACACACAAGATGACAATCCAACAAACTCCTTCCCAAGTTGAAAGAAGGTTTTCAAATACAAATAGAATACAATCTTACAAGTGGTGTTCAATACACAAGATGAAAAAATTTTCATGCCAAGGAATCTTCCCACATAGCCATACTTTAAAGGTTACAATGCAAGAAAGTTTCATAAGGGAAGAGAGAACAATGAGAGCCCAAGATGCCACCAACTCCAACTTTGAGATTCAACTTCCATGCCTTTAAGAAATCCAACCAAGGAGAAGAAGCTTGTTTACCACCCAACCATAGGCATCATTACATGCCTTTCCCAAGGTTGGGATGCATGCTAGCCTCCCCCAAGCCCATGGGAAAGAGGACAACAATCCAAAACTTTGCACAAGAATGAGGGTGAAAAAACAATGATACATCCACATGAAGCACAAGACAAGTATAAACAAGACTCCAAATTTTACAAGATGAAAAAGAGGAGAACCCAAGTTCTACCTCTAAAACAAATGGGGAAGAGAGGAGAGAAGTTCTCCAAAATTGTAACCAACAATAGTTGCATTAAAACAAGATCTCCATACCCTCCTTATTTCTCCTCCCTTTCACCAAATCCTTCTTGGAAGGATTTTCAAACCCCAAAAGGGTTTCCTTACCAAGAATGGGGAAGGAGGTTCAAGCTGAATGAACCAACTTCCCCACCTCAAACCATTTGAGGGGAGTCACTAAAATCCTACAAGGCTTTCTCATCAAGCCTATGAGGATTGAGAGGGAAAAATCCCTCTCTCTTCCCCCACAACTCTAAAACTCCATCATGGCATATGATGGCAGGAGCAAAAATAGGTAATAATAAATAAAAATCCACATGCAACAACCACATTTCCAAGAAAACAAATCTAACAAATAGCATGAATACAACACATACAATAAGGCTTAAGAGACCTACCTCAAAGAAAGCTCTCTAGAAAGCTTTCCAACTTCAATCTTTTCCACTTCTTGACCCAAGCAAACTCTAGACCCCAATCCACAAGCATCCAAGCAAAAGCTCTAAAAAAAAGTTATCTTCTTTTCCCATGAGGGGGAATTTGAAGAGGAGAAAGAAACAATCCTCACAAATGAGGGGGTGACATGTGTCACCCCTCTCTTCCTTCAAGGTCAAAGATGCCAAAACAAAAGAGAGAAAGGGTAAAATGCCTTTTAGCCCTCTTCTCCCAAATTACCTAAATTGATAACAAAACAAATCTTGTGCAACTTTTAACAAACACACTAATCCATACCCCTTACATGGATGTGACCAAACAAGAGGCAAAAAGGGAGGGAAAACTCCCTCTAGCCTTGGAAATAAGCCCCCTACCTATTAGGTAGGGTCCAAGGGCTCATTTTTATGTTAAGGGAACTCCCAAACTAAAAAGGGTCCCTAAAAATGCCCAAAATAACCCAATTTCGGGTTTGGAAAATTTGGCACAATGGTAGAGGGTGTGGGGACCACCCAAGGGTTCACATGTGACCCTAAACCCTTTTGATTAAGTGCATTAATAAACTAATTCAAACCATAATGTAAGTGGGGTCATTAATTCCCAAAAACAAGCTTACAACACAAACTAAACACCCTAAGCAAAATTAATAATTACAAGAAATATTACATTACAAATGAGGGTCACCCATGGTGCCCAAAACAATAATTTTAACGCTAAGGCCACAAGCAATAAACATGGCTCAGACTTAGCTCGTGGGATGTTTGTACAAAGTTGTGTAGCTGGCCCGAATCCCACGTTCTCCTATGACCTATCACCTACACACTCATTGCACACATTAAACACAATTGTCTCATAAATATAAATCAACTACTAAATAAGATATCAATGAATTCTAGAATAACATTTCATCTTTCTGGAATCAAAAGTGTGACAATGTGCACAACTATACATAATTCACCATAAGTTAGTCACAATGATAAAATGACATGTATCCATAGAATTTCAAAATGAAACAAACTGAGTAACCATCAATATAACTATGTTCCAAAACAACATCATATCAATTAGTATCCATGACATCATAAGACAATGCAAACAACATAGTAATAAAGCTAAATCGGTGTTATACGCCTAAATGTCTATACATGTCTAGTCGATCAAATCTCCTAACGTAATGTCCAAAATATAAAAATCTCTGTCAAAAATGTCTATGAGTAATGAGAAACAAGTAATCGAGCCATAAAAATGTGGGCACTACATCCCCTCTACTAAGATTAAACTTCCTCCTAGAAGCCACTAAAATAGGTAGGGATATCTAGCCCTCAAAGGTGTCGCATCCTCCCAGGTAGTTGTTGTCTCATCGTATTGGTCCCACTGTACTCTAACCTGGTCTAAGTCTCGACCCCGAAGGGCTAACCTCCGGTGCTCTAGTATGCGTACGGGCTCTAGTCTCCATTTTCCTTCATCCTCTACCTATAATGCCGACCAATCTAAAACATGAGAAACATCTGGTACATATCTACATAGTATAGAAACATGAAATACATCGTGGGCCCGTGCAAGGTGTGGTGGCAAAGCTAGGTGGTAGGAAACTAGACCGATGACCTCTAAAATATCAAAAGGACCCACAAAATGAGGTGAAATCTTAGAACCCTTTCCATAGCGGATTGGGCTCTTATGCAGGTGAACTCTCAAGAAGACCTTGTCACCCACTGAGAAGTGATGATCAATCCTCTTGGTGTCTACATACGCCTTCTGGCGTGCTCTAGCCTGCTCAAGACACTATCTAATCAGAACAACCTGCTGCTCTAAATCTTGTAGATAAGCTGGTCCCAGAATAATCCTGTCATCTAGTCTATCCCAACTCAAAGGTGTCCTACAAGGTCATCCATACAACGCTTGTAAGGAGCCATACCAATGGAACTATGATAGTTGTTGTTGTAGGAAAACTCAACTAAATGCAAATAATCTTCCCATTTCTTCGTTGGTCCATCACATACATCCTCAACATGTCCTCCAATACCTAATTAACTCTCTCTATCTGTCCATCTATCTCTGGATGATAAGCTGAGCTGAAATTAATCTGAGTACCCAGAGCGGTCTGAAAGGAAGTCCAGAAAACTGAAGTGTAGATGGTATCCCTATCATTGATGATGGTCTTCAGAATCCCATGTAACCTAACAATGTCCTCCATAAATACTTTGGCGATGGCCTGTGCATTATAGGTGACCTTGGTTGGCGAAAAGTGTGCAACCTTGGTCAACTTATCCATGGTGACCATAATGGCATCATGATGATAAGAGGACATAGGAAGTCCGACTATGAAATCCATGGAGATCACATCCCATTTCCACTCGGGAATATCATGAGGATGTAAGAGTCCTGTGGGATGGGAATGATCTCGCCTTGACCCTCTGACACTCAAGGTAATGTGCAACAAAATCTGCTATGTCCCGTCAAAGACCTAGCCAATAATATAACTCCCTCATATCAGCGTGCATTTTCCTCACTCCTGGGTGTGTTGTATATGGAGCTTGATGTGAATCTATAAGGATGAAGCTACACAGATCACCTGACTTAGGCACGTAGATGCACCTATGGAACCAAAGTAAACCATCTGTCTCTAAAACACACCCAAAATATCTACCCTCTAATGAACCTTGCGACTCCAACATCTATCTAGCTCCCTCATAAAACCTGTCCTCTGGAAGGTGCTCAAGAATCCTTCCTCTCAAATTTGACTGAAGTTTCAAAGAAAAAGGACATGTCATCATCTACTAAGTGCATCTACAACAACATTTTCCTTTCCTTTGATATACTGCACCTCCATGTCATACTCACATAGGAACTCCATCCAATGCCATTGATGAGCGTTGAGGTTTGACTGTGAGAAGATATGTTGCAAGCTATAATGATCTGTCCTCAAAATGAAAGGTCTACCCAAAAGGAAATGTCGCCAATGCACAAGTGCATGAATAACTACTACAAGCTCCAAGTCATGAGTAGGGTAATTAAGCTCATAATCCTTGAGCTTACGAGACTCAAAGGTAATAACCCAATGCTCCTGCATAAGAACTACTCCCAAACCCTCTAGCAATGCATCATCGACAAACCACAAAATCCTCTTTTCTAGAACTGCTAAGATGGGTGCCATGGTTAACCTTTCCTTAAGCAACTAAAAGGCCTGCTCACACTTTTTTGACCAATCAAACTTCTTCCCTTTTCTCTGAAGAGAAGTGATAGGGTGAGCAATCCTAGAAAAGTCTTATACAAACCTATAGTAATAACCTACTAAACCCATAAAACTCCTTACCTCAGTAATTGATGTGGGTGTTGGCTAGTCCATGATAGCCTGTATCTTAGAGGGATCTACTGAGATACCCTTGCCTGATATGATATGACCTAAGTACTGAATATCTATCTGAAAGAAGCTGCATTTTTCCAAGTTCCCATACAACTTCTACTCTCTCAAAACCTGAAGTACCTGCCTCAAATGCTCCTTGTGTTCCTCCTCGGCATGAGAATATATCAATATGTCATCAAGGAACACTAAGACAAAGAGATCCAGAAATGTCCTGAATACTCCATTCATGAGGCTCATGAAGACAACTGGGGCATTAGTCAAACCAAATGGAATAACTATGAACTCATAATGCCCATAACATGTGTGAAACACTGTCTTATGAATATCTGCATCTAATATGCACAACTGATGATACCCTGACTTGAGGTCAATTTTAGAGGATACTCTCACTCCCCGCATCTAATCAAACAAGTCATCAATCCTAGGGATTGGATAACGGTTCTTTATTGTGACTTTGTTAAGCTGTCTAAAGTCAACACAAAGCCTAAGAGAACCATCCTTCTTTTTCACAAATATGACCCAGGCACTCCTAAGGTGATACACTAGGGCGAATGAGACCCTTATCTAACAACTCCTCTAACTGAATCTTGAGCTCATGAAGCTCTAGAGTCATCATCCGATAGGGTGCCCTAGAAACTGGTGCAAATCTAGGTACTAGATCAATGGTAAAATCCACCTCTCTACAAGGTGGTAACCCTAGAAGCTCGCCTGGAAACACATCTGCATACTCCCTCAAAACTTTATGATCATCTAAGGGTGAGTGCTCTGGAGTGCTCTCTGATCAATCACTGATGATGATAGCAAATAACTGAAATCCCTTACACATGCTTCGCTTGAGTTTCTTAGCCAAGATCATACGCAAGAGATAGGTCTCTTCATCCCTGAAATCACAACTACACTCCCAAGATCATCCTGACACTTAATGACCTTATTTCTATAATCCACCTTAGCTCGATAAGCTTCGAGCCAATCCATACCCAATACTACCTGATATGATCCTAGAGGAATAACTCGAGGTCAAGTGTAGTGGAGAAGGCTCCTAAATCAAGTACGCAACTCTCCACATACGAGTCCATGACGAGTTTAGCCCCAGAGGCCAACTCAACCTACCAACTATCTGAGTTACCTAGCCACCACTATCCCACACTAGTCTACTATAGAAGGTGATATAAAAGAATCAAGCACCTAAATAAAAAAGAATTGAGACAAAAATACCCCTGATAGTACTATCATCTCAATGATCCGTGGCTGATGCTCGGCCCGGTGGTTGTCAACCACGCATGCATAGACATGATGGGTGCATCCCATGTCACCCACCATCTACTCAGATCTAGCGGCTCTCTGAGCATCCATGGTATTGGGTTTATGTAGGCACATACGCACATAGTGATTAGGAGATCCAAAAATGAAACATACTCCTGTGCCCCTCGAGATAGGGTCCCTCCTATACTCGGTGTATTGATCCTGCTGGTCCAACCCTAGTAGATTGCTACGTGTGCACCGACTGCACCTACCGAGTACCCTACCTCCTATCCTTGGCTCCACCAAAACCTCCACTAATTCCACCTCTCTAAAATCTCTGAGTCCCGCCTATCCCTCTGCTACTGGTGGCCATGGTCCTACGTCTACTACTACGGGTGCGGTGGAGCACTCGTGGCTACCGACAGAGGCTAGAATCTTCCTCTAGGGGGTGGTGTTATACCCCGTGACCTCGACTCACGAAAGGCATGTATCCTCTCCTAAAAATTTCTCTTGTTTCTATCCCGGTGCTTCGTTCCTTGGTCCTGTTCTCCTTAGCTAAGTAGGCCTTCTCAACGACCTTCGCAAGTGTGGGAGGAGATAACATCCTAACTACTCCTGCTATATCTACATTAAGGCCTCAAATAAACCTCGTTAGCCTACAATTTCTCATCTTACATGTAATCCACATACCGCGTAAAGATCTAGAAACCTACTCTCATCTTGCACTACTATGCCGATCCCTATCGTAAGTTGTGAAACTCATTGATCCTCTTACTTGCACGAAATGATCTAACATATAACGAGCCCTGAATCACTCCTCAAACAACTCCTAGGTCACTATCTCTCAAGTTAGATGGAGCTTCCACTCCTCATTCCTCCACCAAATGCCTGTTGCATCTCGGAGGAGGTGTATGGTGAACCTTTCCTTGACATTGCTCTCGTAAGAGTGCAAGCCAAAGAAACTATCCAATTTAAGGAGCCATGACTCAGCCCCAAAGCCATTTGTAGAGCCGGTGTAGGTGGGTGGCTGCAAGCGAAGGAGATCTCTAATCACACTGCCTATATCTCGATCCTAGCGATGCAGTCCAACAGGTGAAAGGGGTCACCTATCCCTAAATGGTCCCTCGAGACTGTGTGAATGGCTACGACAGTACGAGGCTACCCTCTTGTGATGAATGGAAGGGCTACATGACCTCTCCCGCCTTGGTGTATCGTGCTCTGGTGGCTCTGAATGCACATCCTCGCCTATCGGCTCCTCATCTCCCAATGGAATCTCCTCTCTCACCTCCTGTGGTGGTGGAAGACGCTATTGCACAATGCCTATCAGCTGTTGTAGGACCTCTAATATCTGAGGCCCAAATTCGGGTGCCGGTGGCTCCCACGTAGGTGCACTACACCCCAAGCCTCTAGCTAATCGTCCCCTCTTGGGTGCCATCCTATACACGAGGTGGCGAAGAGGTTATTAAATTATTACTGTTTAATTATTTTATTTATTTATTTACTTTTAATGTTATTACCAATGTTGTTAACTGGTTGATTGATTACCCAGAGTGTCTGCATGTGTGAACCTTTGCTCTGATACCAAATGTAGTGCCCCACCTCGGGACACCGAAAACTAGGCCATTAAGTCAGATTTTTTTATAGTGAACTAATGATCTTCTTAACCCCTTTTCATTAATATTTAATTCATATTATTTATTAATTTCTGAGGTTGCCTAAATGCTAGCCCAAAGCGAACTTGATTATTTTATTTACTAAGTATTAATTTAAAAACACAAAGTTTACTAAGTCTATACAACCTTTTTAATTCGATTAGTCTCCCTTTTTATTAATTACCCACATACCCTTTTAAATTTGTTTTCTCACTCCCATAAAATGCTCATGACTTAAAATGTGGAGGAGCAAACATAGGCCCTTGGATCTAATCTAATCCTAGCCCTTGATTTGGAGTTTGCCCTAATATTGCCCTAAACATCTTTATGTTCCTCTCTTTTCTTTCCATTTCTCTTCTCATTTTGTTTTGTTTTATCATTTCCATGTGTAGATTTGTGTTGGAGGAGCCATGGAGTTATACTAAACCAACATTGTATTAGTTTTAGAATTTCATACAAAACAATAATGTTTTCTTTTTTTTCCTTTTTGAAGGGCGTAGAGGGTGGTGGATTTGAAAGAGGAGGTGTGCTATGCATGGTGGAGGAAAGTTCGGGTGTGGGATAGGGGATAGGTGGCATGGAGGGAGGTTGGGGAAGCCGCAATCATAGGGGGCCACACATGGTGGGGAAAAGGGGACAACGGAGGGCAGCGTGCTAAAGGGGGAGCATGGCGGTGTGTGGGGTGTAGGGTGGTGTGTGCATGCGAGAGAGGGAGCGGTTGCGAGTGCGATAAGGGTGGCCAGCAGTAGGCGATGGTTGATGGGCTGCATATGGGTGGGGGAGGGGTTCGACCCTTCCCCAAACAAATTCTTTTTTTTTTTTTTAAATAACACAGTTTTTTTATTTTTATATATTTTCCTTTTTTGTGTATAAGATTTTAGTTTTAAAATTAGTTTATGTAATATATATTATAATAAATATTATATATATATTCATTATTGTATATATACGTAAACACACACACACACATATATACACATATATACATATATATACATATATATATATATATATATATATATATATATATATATATATATATATATATATATATTTATTTTAATGTATTTTAATGTAATAATAACATTAACTAAGAAATATGTATATAATCATATAACATGATAGAGTTCGATTAAAAATAAACAAAGTTCACTATATTACTTTTTTTTTTGTAATATTTGAAGTATTTCAAATGTGAAACAATCTATTTCAAAATGAAAATAAAATAAAATATTCCAACTTAATGGCCTGGTTTCCGTGTCCCGAGGCAGGCACTACAAAGTGAGGCAAAAATTTGTTTCCTTAGATGACTAGATTATCGGGACCGAGATATTAAATGAATATTACAAATAATGTTTACACATACATTATAAACAAATTTATAAACATAAAATAAATGCAATAAAGTAAATAACACCATAACACAGTGACAAAAAATTTAACATGGAAAACTCCTAAATGGGTAAAAACCATGAAAGAATAATCCACTATAGATAAATTTTTACAATTACCAGTCCAATAACTCCCTCCACACTTATACTCCATGTTTTCACCAAGATTAACCTTCATATTCCACACACTAGAATATTATTTGATTGATTTGATTTCAATTCAATATATCCTGAATATGACCTAAGGTCATATTTAAATAACCCAAAGGGTTATAACCTTATTAAGTGATGGGACACACCTCCCCAATTTAATTAGTTGATTAAATAATTTAACCAACCCCTAATCTAAAGTTTATATTCAAATAATATAAATATAGTTATTTTTATATTATTTAAATATAAACTATATATTATGATGCACTTAATATTATAGTTCTAACACTCCCCCTCAATATTAATTGGGATCCATATGCCAACATTACCTGTTTGTACAACAAGATTTACAAATCCATAAACCCTAAAGGTTTAGGCTAGCACATGTATTTGTGAGACTAAATCTCACCATTTCTCATGGAAATATTCTTATACCACATATATAGGAGCCTTTTATAACAAAAGGAATTCCTTTACAAATAGATGAAAATAGAATCGTATTTTTCCCATAAACTCTATCGAGTTTATATGTAAACACTATAATTTTACTTTAGATCATACAATATCTTTTACAATGCTTGTAAACCATAGAAGAATATAGAGGAGAAGGAGTCAATCAACCGGCCAAAGGCGTTAGGAGGTGGTATTTCCATACATAATCCATCTCAATGGAAACTTTGAAAGGCCAAACATTACATGGAACTTGTAGAACTTCGCAACACACAATGGCTTTGTGAACAAGTCTGCAACCTGATCTTCAGTTGGGTAGTATTGGAGATCTATATCACCGTTGAGAAACTTCTCATGAATAAAGTGCATATGTATCTTGATATGCTTTGTTCTTTGATGCTAAACTAGATTCTTAGCGAGAGTAATACAACTCTAGCTATCACATAGAAGAGGAGTACTTCCTTTAACTTCCATGTGTATCTCTTCCAACATCCTCTTCAACCACATGGATTCTTTTTCTACTTCCATTGCACTTCTATATTCTACCTCAATAGAATAAATGGAAATTGTCAGCTACTTTTTACTGCTCCAAGTAATGGCACCTACACCAAACTTAAATATATATCTAGTTGTAGATTTATGATCTATACCATCACCAACATGGTTAGAATCACAATATACATGTAAATATGCACTATTAGATGAAATATAATGTAAACCATAATTAATAGTGCACTTTACATAATGTAAAATTATTTTGGCTAACTTCTTGTCATCTTGATGAGGTTCCTACATAAACCTTGAGGCAATCCTTACTTTGCGCATAAGCAATATCAGTCTCATTAATATTTAGATAAATTAAACCATTTATAATTTGCTTGTACAAAGTAGGATTAGATTTTCCATATGCAGTTTTAGGATCAAGTTTGCATCCTACTTCTATAGGAATAGAAACTGGTTTACAATCAAGCATATTAAATCTTTTAAGAAAATTAGTTACATATTGTGATTAATATACTACAATATAATTTTTATCTTTAAATATAGCCATGCCTAAAAATGATGCACTAATCCTAAATCTGTCATCCCAAAATATTGCATTAACTTTCCTTTAATTTTCATAATCAAAGTCTTAAAATTACTAATGATAAGTAAATCATCAACGTACAATACAATGAAAATAATAGAATTTTCTTCAATTTTAACAAATAAATCATTGTCAGCTACATAGTTAGAAAAACCAATTTCATTGAAAAAACTATTAATTTTAGAATGCGAAGCTCTAAGAGCTTGTTTCAAACCATTTTTTTTTTCAATTTACAAACATATATTTATTTTCTTGGTTCTTCAAATCCTTTAGGTTGGGTCATATAAATCTCTTCTTGTAAATCACCATTCAAAAAGTATTTTTACATCCATTTGATGGATTTCCCAACCATACTGAGTAGCTAAGGAAATCAAGATCCTTACTATACTCATTTTTGAAACTGGTGCAAATGTTTCTACGCAATCGATACTAATTATTTAGTAAACCCTCAAGCTACTAGTTGGGCTTTGAACTTATTTATACTTGCATGTGCTTTATCTTTGATCTTGTATAGCCATCTAAATCGACTATACTTCATTTTTCAGAGGAGGTACTAATTCCCATGTTTTAGTTCTAATTAAAGTAGTGTACTTAAATTTCATAGCAGCTAACTATCTTTCGTCGAAGAGGATTCTTTGAAATATTGGGGTTCAAGTTCACACAAGGTAATCAAAGCATGATATGTATGATGACTCCTGGTCATTTTCTGAAGGTTTCTTGAATTAGAGTCTTGAATAATAGACTTAGCCCATCTAGGTCTTTTAGTTACATAAGTACTAGGAACAATCTCATTTCCAATTATAGGTTCAACACTAGTTTCTTCATTACTTACATTATTTTCACAATTTTTAAATTCAAATTCATTTCCATTTTCATTTTCATTAGAAACATCATAAATAATAAAAGATGAAGAAGCGAAGAAGAACAAAAAGGATTTTCCAAGATTTTAACATTCCTATTTTCTATAACTTCTCTTTTTGATGGATCAAATATCCTAAGACCTTTAGTTTTTATATTGTATCCTACAAAGATACAAGGAAAGGAGGTTTAATCAAGCTTCTTCTATTTTGATTTTGGAATAAAGAGAGAAGTTGGGCTACCAAAGATTTTCAAATGAGATATACTAGGTTTTTGGTTTGACCACTTTTCCAAAGGAGTTGAATTTACCAAGGATTTAGTGGGAACTCTGTTCAAGATAAGAACAACAATGTTCATAGCTTCTTCCTAGAGGAACTTAGGAACTTGAGTAGAATGCATCATGGTCGTAGCCATTTCCATAATAGTGTGAGTTTTACTTTTCGCAATCCCATTCTGTTGAGGGGAATATGGAGTAGTTTGTTCCCTTTAAATGCCACATTCAACATAAAATGAGTCAAAATCCTAGCTTACATATTCTCCCCCATTATCATTTCTAAGCTTCTTAATTTTATACTTAGAAGAGTTTTTGACTAAAGCTTTAAATTCTTTAAATTTTGACAAGACATTATTTTTTTAATGAAATACAACCAAATCATACAAGAGAAATCATTAATGAAAGTGACAACATACAAATAACCATTAAGATAAGCAACTTCTAGGTGTCCTCTTACATCACTATGGACAAGCTCTAAAGGTTTAGAAGATTTATCATCATGATGAATGTGAAAAGGATTAGCGAGATTTCTTACTATGTAAGCATCCTTCATAAGTTCCATGATTTTGGGAAAATAGATGGTAGACTAGTTACTAGGCTACGTCGAGGCATGTCATACATGCTCCTGAAGTTGACATGACCTAGCCTCTCATGCCACAATTTCATGTCACTTCTTTGATTTTTCAAACACGAAGCGTAAGGAAACTAGAAAATACATACAAAACATCTCTTTAAATTCCTTCAACTATAGTAACATCATGCTCATTTTTAATAAACCATTTATCCTTTTAAAAATATTACACTATAGTTATTTTGAGTTAATTGAGAACAAGAAAGAGAATTCATTTGAAGTTTAGGTACTAACAATACATTCTTAATAAAACTATTTGCAAATTTTGTTTTTCCCGACCACAACATCGAGAATGGAATGATCACCCAAGTAGATTTGATCATTACATTCACTAAGTTTAGATAGGATATCTAAAAAATTCATATTCCTAGAAGCAAAAGCGTCGAATATCCACTTATTTTATTTTTCAAAGTGAAAAAGTGGTATACAAAGAAATTACATTTGATTTTTGGTTATTTTTCTTAATCTTGTTTTGAATTTTTTTCTTGAACGGATTTGTTTCCCTTTTGAAAATTAGCATGTGTTTTTTTATTTTTAAATGTACAATCCTATTTCTTATCTCCAAATTTACCACAATAATGAAAATTTCCATCAAATATAACTCTTAGATTTACAGGTTTCTTATCCTTGGTAGGAGGTTTAACAGTTTGCTATGTTTTTGTTGAATCTAGAGGTTTTATTTTTTTATTTCTAAGCAAGAAGTTCCGGTGTGGAATTCTCCTTAGAATCAAAATTTGACATTAATTATTCTTCCTGTATGAGAAGAGAACTAAGGGTTTGCAAATATGTAATGTCTTGTTCTGTTTGATATTTATAATTCATAATTGAAATGAAATTTCTATATTTTTCATGAATATTTAATTGGATAATAAAATAGAGAAATTTATCATGAATCAAATTACTACCACATCCAATTAAGTATGATTTAATATTTTTTATTTTTGCTAAATAATTAATCAATTTTTCATCTCCCTTTATAGGAGGAGTGTTCATAAGCTCTAAAACCAATTTAATAATTTTTATAAGTGTGTACCTTCGTGCATCGAGTCCAATTGTGTCCAAGCTTCACTAGGAATCTCTTGATTTATGATATGAAGCAGAAAGTCATATTGTACACTCCAAAAAAATATAAATCACCTCTTGTACTTTCTGTTGATATGTGGTGACATTATCAATAGTTGCATGTCTTCCAAAGTAGGAGCTATCTCGAGTCCCATTAGAATGTCCACGGTTTGTGAGCCATGAACTTTGCTTTCAATCAAATATTCCAAATGTTGTAGTTGTTTCCATTCAACATCTGAGATTTATCAATTGAAAATTGATTAGACCCCATTTTTATGTAAAAATAGAGATAAAAGAAATGATTAACAAACAAGGATTAAAATAAGAGTTTTATAGAAATTCCCCTATCGTATTTTAATCATCGTAATCGATTACGATCAATTTTACGCCGCAAAAGGAGGTCCTATTAATTAAATAGTCTATCAAAAAAATTTTAGAATGATATCAAAAATTAATTTCAAATGTGAGTGATTTTTATTTATTTTTTAGTAAAAATTACAACGAAAAAAATTTCGTCGTATAGGAATATATCATTAAAAAAATGATAATTTTACTATTTTACAAAAAAAAATTATAATTGATCTATATTTTGAAAAAATAAATAAATTATTTTCCCATAATGTTTAGAAAAAAATTATATATCTACATATATAAAATAAATTGGGGGCTCTTTCCTTTTGATTAGATAATCAACTCGGTGAGTCATGTTATAAACTAACTCAACGAGCCATATAACTATGAACTCGGTGAGCCATTATATATTGCAAACCATATTGAACTGAATGCTAATGATAATGCCAAAAACACTATGCACAAGACCCGAGGCCATGCCACTTGATTAAACCAAGCATCATGCCCGCGAAGGGCTTAACAACAAGGGGGTGGTGTGATCTAAGTCACACCACCAAAACATTGTGGGAAGGACTTTAAAGCCTTACCCATTTCCACTTCATACCCATATGGAACTAAACTCACAATGTAAGTAGAGGGTGGGGGGGTCATTGTTGGTGTCGTAGGTGGTGGAGGGGCCCACTTAGAACCAAGATAGGAGGGGACCTGTATAGAGGGGGCCACCCCCATTAAGGTTTATACAATTTTTTTATATATTTATATATTTTTTAAATATAAGGCATTGGTTAGGTTTAGGTTTATAGGATTTAGGTTAGGTTTATATAAACCAATTGTGTGTGTGTGTATTAAAGCTATACATTATATATATATATATATATATATATATATATATATATATATATATATATATATATATATATATATATATATATATATTGTATTTTTAAAAACAAAAATATTTAATAAAAATTCTACTATTATAGTTGAATTAAACTATACGAAAAAAATCTCAAGGGCCTTATTCGGACATGAATAAGGGTTTCTAAAAACAAATGTCAAAAACAAATGTATTATAGGGGACCAAAATTTACTTGGCCAATGAAAAAAATAGAAAAGTTTATTTTCTTGAATCTTGTCTCCCCTTGTAAACTTGAATTTAACTTGGATTTTTACTTCACCCTTTTATTTCCTTGAATCCCGGAAAAACTATATACAATTTTTTCAAAGATTTACAACCCTTACCTTAATTTCAGGGCTTGGTAATTCTCGAAGTAGAATTCTAGCCACGTATTTGAAAATTCACAATGCCTATATTCATCCAAATGCCAAATATGCAAAACGAGAAGGGGGATTAAATAATATTTCAAATATTTCAACTATCTTCCTAACCATTATGATGTTAGGATACCTTGGGAATAAATTTAATAAATTAATCCCGCTCTGGTACCATGTCAAGACCGAGATATTAAATGAATATTACAAACAATGTTTACATATACATTATAAACAACTTTATAAACATGAAATAAATGCAATAAAGTAAAGAACACCATAATATAGTGACACAAAATTTAACGTGGAAAACCCCTAAATGGGTAAAAACCATGGAAGAATAATCCACTATAGAGAAAATTTTACAATTACAAGTCCAGTAACTCCCTCCTCACTTCTACTCCATGTTTTCACTAGGATTAACCTTCATATTCCACACAATGGAATATTATTTGATTGATTTTATTTCAATCCAATATATCTAGAATATGACGTCAGTCCTATTTAAATAACTTGAAGGGTTATAACCTTATTAAGTAACAGTAGCACACCTCCCTGATTTAATTAGTTGATTAAATAATTTAACCAACCCCTAATATAAATTTTATATTTAAATAATATGAATATATTTTATTCTATATTATTTAAATATAAACTATATATTATGATGCACTTCATATTATAGTTCTAACATAGGTTTCCATAGTGTCGGTAGAGGACATTTGATTGCCTTGAGTAATTATTAGCCACTTTCACCCATTTTCGCACATTTCACCTATCCTCCCTATTTATCCATTCCGTAGTCATATTCCATTTCATATCGGTTGTCCCGACATGACCTTGGGAGCTCTTTATTGATTTTGATTAGACTGCAAGTATTACACAATAATTACAAATGATATTCAATATGCTCCCATATAAGATCACATAATACAATAGCCTAATATATAGGTAGTAGTTTCCCTAGAATATAGGAAACTGACTATCTCGTGAACCATATTTGTAAGGTGAGTAGAAACTACCTCACAAACAATATAATGCTAATATTATATTATTGTTATTAAGTTGTTTATAACAACTCATAATAACAATAATAATAATTACACAAATATACTAACTTAATTAATGCTTACACACAAATAATGGAGCACTAATAAATATATTTCCCAACATTCCCCCCTTAGTGTGAACATGGGGAAAACATGCCTTTGTACTTACACCTACTCATGATTTGGTGATTTTCATAGGATGATCACAAACCTCAAGGATGGTTTTGCAAGCGGTGACCAAAACCGAGAATGGTGGTTTTGCAATTGGTTTACCACAAACCACAAAGTGATGGTTTTATGAATGGATTACCAACAACCAAGAATGGTGGTTTTGATATTGGTTTACCACAAACCACAAATGAAGTTTTTCAAGTGGTTTACCTACAACCACATCATGATATGCCAAGTACTAATCTCAACCCTCATCACATCTCACTGTAGTGAATAACATAGGAAATTATGTTGAAATATGATGTTCATACATACATAGAAAAATATGACATAATTGGAAATGGAACATTGGATCATGTTCCCCCCTCAATGTGAAATTTCCACTTATTTAAAATAGGAACACTACAAACTAAAGCAAACACACAATTGAAAAAAATGCCACCAAATCATCTGTGCGGCCCGTCAATCATTGGCAATCGACGAGAGGGCGTTGCATGTCCTCCAACCTCCTGTGTCTCCATCCTCCGCCATGCTGCTAGCTTAGTAAATTTTGATTTTGAGGATCATTAGTTTCCAGGACGTTGGGTAACACCGAAAATGCGTCCGTGAGGAATTTTTTTTTAATTTTTACTTTTGACAACTCACAAAACAACTATACTTTAAACAAAATGATACTTGATTTTGATGACACAATTATTTTTACAATGTTTGACTCTTTAACTTTTTGACTATGGACCCAAAAAGACTTGACATCGACTTTGATAATTGACTTGATGGATGTACTTTTGATGATAAAACAAACATTGACTCTTTTGATAAAAAATTTGACTTTGACAAAAATACTTATTATAAACAAAATTGACTCAATACCCTATATCCCACTCCTAATACATAACCTAGTCTCTTATCATATATGATTATAAAATCCAATTTTTGAGATAGAAATTTAATAAAGAATAGACTCATGAGGACCAAATAGATCCCACTATTACCACTACAAACAAGCTTAAAATTCCAAACTAAATAATACCAATGACATTCCTTTATGAACCATACGTGGATGATTAAACAATTTTACCAGATTACAAACTTTGGACTCCAACACGTTACTAAAGAAAAGAACATTTTTTAGACTGACCTAAATATGGCTTGATACGGGTATAAGAGCATGTAGACTTCTTCCACTCAAACGATGACTCCTTAATTTATACGCAGGTCTACCCAATGGATGATTGACTGTGCATACATATTGTACAATAGGATTTGATATGTTGGTACAACGTATCCAATGCTCGAGTTAATGCATATAATATGCGTTTGAAATGACAGATATGTATGGAAGAACTTGGAAAATGCTTGCGCATTTCTTGAAGGGAATTGAATGGTTTTCACCGAAAACGCCGATGGAAGTCACAATGTCCACTGTGCCAAGTACGTGGAGACTACAGCTATGAGTGGCTAACTATTGAAATATCATAGAGTGTTAAAGTGAGTATTTGTTGATGCAAGTTGATTGGATCTTACAAGTCACCCTTCTGACTTGCACGGTAGCAGAGATGGTCGGTAGTGAATGTAATAAAATAGAAAAAGTTGTTTCTCACGACTTGACCTTCCACACACACTCCCCTATGCCAATGTGAGTTTGATCTTGGTCCAAATATTGCCAAACTTCATTGAGATCCAACGCCTGCTAGATTTTATGGTATATTAATAGAATCAGACCGAATTTGTTTGCAGATCCTCACGTGAGGTAACAACTTGCTGAAGGTGCAAGATAGAACACGCCAACCTTGATTGCAAGCAAGATCTTATTAGAATAAAATGAATGCATGCGTCCCACAATAGTGATTTCCCAAGCTTATCGCATATTCCAAACATTTTTTCTCCCACAGTCTCAAATCTAGATGACAAGAATTTTATTTGCAGAGCCTCCCAATACATGGTTTGAAGAACCGGTCAACACAAAGAATAATCCAAATTTGGGGCGATACAGATGAAGCAACTATGACAAATCTAATCTATGATTTTATAGAGAATTAAAATCTCATAATGGGGCAAATAAGAAAACTATGACATGCCCCTATGAACTATTTACTCTTCCATGGTAGAGATTAACACTACTATGATACCAAATATTGATTTTGATCAGACTACAAGTATTACACAATAATTACAAATGATATTCAATATGCTCCCATATAATATCACACAATACAATAGCCTAATATATAGGTAGTAGTTTCCCTAGAATATAGGAAACTAGAATATGTCGTGAACCATATTTGTAAGGTGAGTAGAAACTACCTCACAAATATTATATTATTGTTATTAAGTTGTTTATAACAACTCATAATAACAATAATAATAATTACACAAATATACTAACTTAATTAATGCTTACACACAAATAATGGAGCACTAATAAATATATTTTCCAATATTCTTGAGCATTCTAGAGTCATGTGTTGATTCTTAGATGTACAAAATTGGTGAACCCAATGTGAAGGACTAGTTCCTTTTAATTTCCTTTGTTTCTTCCTTATTTCATCCATCCTTCTCCTCTCCCATTATTATGTGGGTGTTTATACACCCCCGAATATGTTAGGTCAGAAATACAACAAGCCCATTTTGGGTCTTGAAGCGTATTATTACTATATGGGTATGTAAAAGTTTCCCTCACTATCTGGGTGGACTCATAATTACTCATCTAATTTACCTTCCCCTCACACTCCTCCTCAAGGTGTCAATAATGGTTCATCAGTCAGGATCGAGGAGATTGATCAACCTATGTATAACATGTAACCCGAGTTATTCAACTCAAATAACATGACATTTACGGAGAGAAAGCATCATGTCCTCGGGTCTTGTCAAGACCTCAAATCATCATGCAAGCTGATTTTATCTCATCCTACCTACTATCAAATGATGAAATCATGACACTCTTTTCCCAAAGTGATGAGTGTCTTAACACAATAGACCATTCCTTGGACCGGATGCAAGAGTACACTAATGTTCTTCTTTAGAACAATGTTGTTACCCCTCCTCCTACAACAAGAAATACATCCAAAGAGGGGTGTTCTCTTAAGGATCAATCCATAGTAGGACATCACATGCCTTTGCTTCCCAACTAGACTTGGAACACACCTAAGCCAAATGCAACACCATCTTCGGGTGATGTAATTTCAACATTGGTGGATAGAGTTAGGGAACTAGAGCTTTCCTAGCCTCCTTGTGCTATACCTTTTCAGAAATGCCAAGATCCCCCTCCATATTCAGAACTTTGGTGATGACCTCCTTCGGTTTACATGGGTGTCCTTAGCCCTAGAGACCTTCTTACTAGATCGAGAACATTAGGTATTCCCTCTCACACTTCATACGGATATCCCCCACATGCACCAACTAGAAAGTACGTTATCATATGCCATCCTAACTAGCAATGTGACGCGTTCCCTAGTTTTATAATTACCACTTTGTACTAAAACAATGTTCCCCGTACCTCCACATGTATACTAAATCACCATGGGGGACACATTTTCCTTTCTTAGATCATATGCTTAGCATCATGAGATGCCTTATACCCTTGAAAATGTTTATGCTACAAAATATCAGCCTCATATTCCTCCCCCACCTCCCCATCAAGGGTCATCCATGGTAGAGTCTTATGCATTGGGAACATATGCTAAATATCTCAAGGATCCCCTTGATTTTACTATACGAAGTGTATTGATTCCACGACCACTTCCTGACCTACCAAATTTCAAAGGGGAGGGGACCCCGATGTGTATATCAAATCATATGCGATCGCCATCAGAGAGCTACTCCCATGGGATGCGGTTGTAGCTAAGATTTTACCTAAGACATTGGAGGATTTCTCTTGATTGGTACTACAGAATACTAGAAGCCTCGATTCATTCACTAAAGAAAATTGTTTCAGAGTTCATAAATAATTTTTACATGAGAAAGTTCTTGAGAATGGAATCAAATAATTCCTGCACATCAAATAAGAACATAATGAATAAGTTGACCATTTCATCTAGAGATGGAGACAAGTCCTCTACTCCTCTGCTAGTTCTCCTAACATGGATCAAACGGAGCTTTGTGACCTATTTATCCATTCTATCAACTAAGAAACCAAGGAGGAAGTCCAAAAGTTCCCTCTTAGGAGCTATGAGGAGGTCTTAGAGTGTACTCTCTGCATTGATAAATAATGATTAATAGAGGTTGGAAGACTTACAATTCGAATGGGAAACTAGTCACTTCTTCTCAAGGTAATTTAAATTACCCCAAAAATTCAAACAACAACAATCAATGACCTAAATTCCTCAATAAGAACGTGGTACTATGACCTATGACATAACCGACCAATCCAAGAATTCAAACATTTTTAACACCAATAATACAAATAAAAAAATAAAAAACAAATGCAAAACCCAAAGGAGTAATAATTTCACTCCTATCAATGCAGATTGATTCCAATCGCCCTTTTGTTCCTCCTCAATAGGTCTAGGATTAAGGCCCGAGTTTAATACTCTAATAAATATCCAAATCAATTTCCAAACCAATATCAAAACCAAGGTCGAGGCTTCCAAACTTAACTTAAAACAACCAACAATAGAATAATAACAAAAACTATGGGCCACAACAAAACTAGAATTAAAGACCTCATGACTACGACCCCAACTTATATTGTGATTTCCATAGGGTAATAGTACATGATGCTTAAACGTGCCATGATTGCAATAAATTCATATAATGGCTTCTAGAGGACCAAAATTAGCTCTACATTGAGATGTTGTTGGTTAATCCCATGAAACCTATGCAGAGCACTCATATGGGGCCAGTTTCCCCAAATAATTATACTCTTGGGGTTTATAGAGACCCCCTTCCAATGTGCCCTGAGAATGGAAAGCTTAATCCTCATGGTACTATTATCCATTTTTACCCCCAGGTAAAATGGACAACTTGAGAAGAATGGTCTTGGGTAGCTTATAGAGCTTCAATGAAGAATCTGAGAAAAACAGGTAAATTTCATGGTTTTTGGGCACTTGGAACCATTTGAAGGCATTTTACCTTTGTTGCTTGATACTTAGAAAAATTGCAAAAATGGTTAAAAATGGTAAAATTGGTTTGGGTGCACTTTACTGCATTTTTTCTAACTCCTAGATCAAAAAAATCCAAAAAATTGGTTAAAAGTAGGGAAAAAATGAAAAAGGGGTCCAAAATGAGGAAGAGTTGAAAAATAGCTCTGTGAGTTCATGAGTAAGTCGGATGACGAGTTGAAGTAATGCAACCCCATTGTTTTGCAAAACACAAAGAAACAGCTTAGTGTATTACAGGTTTTCTAAGCTACTTTACTTCTTAAAATAAATTAAGTGAAACACCTTCAAAATACCATAGAGGAGTGAAAAATAATATTTTTTCCAATATTCATTGTTGCATTTTTTCAAAGCAATGTGTTTTAAAAGTTTTAAAGTAAATCACTTGAAAAACCCATGAATAAAGAAAAACACAAAGTATTCTAGGTTTCAAAAGTTGTTTTACCGTTAAAAATGACCAAGTAAAGTTCCTTTCAAAATGTGAGCAAATAACTTTCAAAACCATGCAAAACAAAGGAAATGCAAAGGGGAGTTATGCGCATATCCGAGACTGATTTACTTCACAAAGCAATGAAGTAAAGCACCTCGCCAAACCTGCGCAAAGTTGGAGAGTAGCCCAAGGTTTCGATGGGTGATTACTTCAAGCAATAAGGCCTGGAAAATGTGAGCAAAGTAATTCAAAATCCTGCAATACAAGGTAGAAGTAATGCGTAAAAATGACCCCACACAACTTCAAGTAATGGAGTCCCAGAACCCATAAAGAAGGAAAATATGGGAAGTAAAGTACTTCCCAAAACCCACAAATAGGAGCAAGTAATACACCCCAAACCCCGTAAATAAGAAAAGGAAAATTTGGAGTATTGTAGGGATCAAGCGGTATTACTTCAAGTAATGCGCTTCCCAAAGCTTGAAGTAAAAAACTTTCCAAACCCCACAAAGGATAAATAAAGTAGGGAGTAATGTGCAAAATTGAAGTTTATTTACTTCATTAAGTAATGAAGTAATGCACCTCCAAAACCCACAACGAAGGATTAAGTAATTAGGGGTCATACTCCCACAAAGAAGGGAAGAAATGAAGTAATGCACCTCCAAAAAGTTGTAATGAAGGGAAGTAATGAAGTAATTAGGGGTTAAAAACCCGATTGGCCATAAATTTTGACCAAAAGCTCTGGTTTTCGAGTTCTTGGACTTTTTGGAAATCTCTTGACCTCCTCTACACCATGGAATCATGAAAATCAGATTTTGATGAGGGTAAGTTGGTGAAAAAATGGCAAGAATACTTCCCACGTGAAATGAACAGGTTCCATCTTGCCTAACTACCAAAATTTAATGTAGTATAATTATCCTTTCTTATTCCACAAGGCACATAAAATGTAGGGATATTTTTTTTAGGATTATCCATGCTTTTTGCATTTCATTCAAGTCCCATGGTTGGTGGTTGAGTGAAAATTTCTAGTTCCCTCTCTCTCATTCATTCTTCCATATATTTAAAAATAGCTCATTTTCTAAAGGGGTTAGACAATTTTTCAATGTTGCTCTCTTCTCTTCTTCTTTGCAGGGTATATGTAGAGCTCCAAGCCTTCTTCTAAGCATTTTAATGGCATCCATGCCTTCTTCCTCTATGATTATGTATTTTTAAAACTTTTGAGCAATAAAACTAATGTTTGTGGTTATTCCTTTATCATTGCATTAGTTTTTGTTGTTTTCTTTTGCCTCTCATCATTATTGTAGGTATTTTGTGCATTCTCTTGTTTCATTGCAAATTGTAGATGGTGTTGTGCTTTACGGGAATGTGGTATTGAATGCCATTATGGTATGTGATGCTAGTCCATCCTCTCTACACTCATTTTCCCTCATTTTCATGCATTGTAAATTATTCAATGCCCCCTTTTCTAGTGTTATCACTTATGTAGTGTAGGATTTCCCATATTTCATGAATTTTCCTATCTCTTTGGTCCCTTAGAACTGATAGGATAGGCTTAGAGAGTATATTTCCCTTCATTAGAGGTAATTTTTACATTAGTTTAGGAAGAGGAACCAACCTTCTCTAGAGAATTGTCTCAACTGCAAGGTCACACATCTTGAGACAATTCCATGTTACCCAGCTTACACTTTTTGCCTTAGTAAAATCACACACTAGCAATCAAAGGGTAATGTAATTTGGTGTTAATAGTTTTGGCATGCCCTGTGGGACAAGGAAGTGAAATCTCTACATTTCATATTTGTTCCATTGCAATATTTTAGCCACCGTCTCATGACACAAACAATTTTGGCACACTCGTGGGACAAACAGTCAAATCTCTATTTCATAGGTGTTACATTGCAATATCTTTTCAACTGTGCTACTAACACAAACAATTATGGCATGCCCAAAGTGGGACTGATTTAAAGCACCTTACCACTTCATTTCATCAAGTTTAATTTCCTCTTGATGAAATGTAGCCTTCGAGGCACATCCCAAACATAACTTGAAACTCCATTGATGTACACAACCCATTTCCATCCATTTTTCTTTCCATACCTTTCCTTTTCTTTCATCCATGAAGTTGTGCAATCATGGATTCATTCCCATCATGGAATTCACACTTGTAGCAATAATAGTGCTATTTAGAGCTATCTTGATGCACTTTATTAGCTCATTTATCTCGATGAGCATATTAAGTTCATGCCCATCCATAAAATCTATAGGACTTATTACATATTTTAGAATTAATTCTTTATGATGACTCATCAATACCATCAAACAATATTAGGTCTCTTTATGGTAATGATGTGTCATTCTTGAGGTCCTAAATAGGTCTTATATAGATCGAGAGAGTCAACTTTATATGCTATGTCTTTCATGCTTCAATATACTCTCATACACCACTTTCTCTTTAAAAACTAATGAATTTGTGGTCAAGATGGCTTACCTCCAGCTTACTAAGATGATAGTTCACACTTTTAAGATAGATCTTGCAACTCTTTTAGCCTTTCCTAAAGAAACATCCAACATGGTTATGCGGTCATCTATTATAGCTATGCAATCGATACTCTGTTCATAGTCATATGAATTATTTCCTAGATGAATCTAGGTGGAGATGTTTTAAATCAATTCACACATTTTTGATATAATAGACTATTATGATACTATTCTAACATACATACAACCTTAACCCATTAATAAAGACCATATAACTATCATTATCTTTCGTATTCGAGTATAGGTCGACTTGCTTCTAAATACCATAGCAAATAGTCCTTAGGCATGGATTTACTCGTATTTTTATTCTCGGATATCATCTTGATAAATTTGGGATCACCGAATCGGTTTCATAAGTATTCAAACCTTTTATCTACACATTCAAAGATTATTTCATACCCCACAATCCATTCATGTAATTATATTCCTTTGTTCCATGCATTGACCACAAATAAAGGATTATTATTATATGGGTTTTTTTGAGTCATTCATACCTAATTCAAAATGATAGAGGCATCATTTAGAAGACCTGGATTCACCTCACCTTATTCATGCATTAGTCTTTCTTCATGCTTCTTGACACCCTACCTTAGACTCCTTCATACCCCTGTCTCGATCACATATCCAAAGTGCTAAAATGGAAACAAATAACTTTTAAACACTAAAACCATGAATTTTAGATAATATTTATCTTATTTAAGGTGCTCACTAAATTTCATAACCTGGAACCTTACACATTTTTCCTAGTTCACCTTTGTGTAGTTGTCAATGACCTAATTAAGTTTCTGATATGCACAATCATCCTTGAAGTTTGGATTTTTTTGTTCTCTTAATGTACTCTTAAAATCTATTCAAGGACCTTAAATACACTCCAAATAACCTACATGAAAGATTTATAAGCATAATGAATGAGATCTTATAAATTTTTCTCTCTTTCCTTAGAATATGCATACTATATTTCTTCCTCTGCACAACTAAAACATGGTCATTGATATCTTTTCATACACATATCCATTTCAGATGAAATTTGGGGGTCTTCTTATTTGAGATAAGAAAAAAAATTCACAAAGTTTCAAGGATTTTTCTTATTGGAATAAAAATTTGTATGATTCCCTAGATTGGGCCTGAGAGAAAACAATTATCCATAAAACCCATATTGTGCATCATTAAAGGTTATAGTAAATATATTTGGATTCCTAAATACTTGAGTAACCTTTATATTATGATATTCAAGATATTTGGTGTGTGTAAAAATAAGGACGGTCTCTACCTCACTTCCTTGCCAAACCCTTGTTTACAAAGTCATATGAACATGCAAACCAAGCAATATTAGCTCACAAAAATAACATATTATGCAAATTGAACCCTGAATACATGTCAAGAAGGAGATTTAAGACACTTTTGTGTTCATAAAACTCAATCCAATTTTATTCATGATTCAAATATAGTCTTCCATAAAAATCTCTTCATAGCAATCTTCACAATTTTCTCCTTATACTGCTTTTCAATACCAAAAGTCCACCTCTTAGTCTTTTTCAAACTTGCATTTGACCTCCTATATCCTTAAATAGCCTGACTTAACTATGACACTCCTTATAAATATCTAGAAATATAAATTTGGGTAAGATTCTCAACTACAAATGCAAAATTTAAGTATTTTGTTGGTCAACTACGACCCTAGACATCTAAATATTGAGAGCACAATATATTAGACTCTTTCAATTCTCCTCCAACATAGCTAGTGGAGATAAGACAACTCATACTTACCTAAGACACCCAATATTAACCTTTTACTCTTACAAAAGAGTTCTTACATCACAATTTCAAATATTCAAGCATCAACCTTTTTGGAGGGAAAGTAGTAACATCCTAATACATGTTATGAATTCCTTTAGAAGGCTTATTCAGACCTATTGGATATTTACCAAGAATTATCAAGAATTCTCTGCATCGACTCCTTGTAAAGAAAATAATTGAACTCCAGTTCAACTATAATATCTTCATCATCTCTTCATTCTTCAGTGTATACCTGGGTCCCATGTTCTCTTTGACCATGCTAGTTTTTGTGTCTTCTTGTTGTGTTCTCTATGTCATATTTTCTTGTTGTTGTCTCTTCTTGTACCATCTCTTTCTTGTCTCTTTCTCATCTACTAAGCTCCATGTTGCTACTTCATCATCACAGAAGTCTAAATTATATTCTTGTTTTCTTGTTTTCAAGAGTCCTCTCATGTAATTATGGATCTCCTCTATCTTATCATCTTCTGTACCTACATACAAGGCACTAAAAGCAACATTAGATGCAAAATTATGAGGCCATGAAGCCTCTTTCTTGACTTCATGTTGCTGATTTTATTTTTCTTATTTTGTTTTTTCATTGACCAAGTCCAATTTGGTCTTCTCATCTCTATTTTTCTCTTGTATTTCTTCATTCCCAAGTTGATCCAACATGTTTTCATTCTCATTTAGGACCTCACACAATTCTTTTATCTTCTTCAACACTTTTCATATTTTTCAATTCTTGAGACTCACCTATCTCATTTCATTACTCTTCCCTTTATTATGAAATTTATTTACTTCTTCATTATGAACAACATGTTCTAATGCACTTATCTCAGCTTGTAATTGCTCCATGTCTTCATAAAAATTCATTAATCTTTTTTCAAAATGCAACATCTCTTGAATAAGGTTTGTATCATCAATGTTAGCACCAAAATCAATAAAACCAACATAACCTAATTTCAAACTTTCATGCTTTACCTTTTCATCATAAACAAGATTTACTTCATCATCTTGAGGCTTCCCTTCACCATTCTTCCATATCTCCATCACTTCTTCACCTTTGAGTTGGATTGTACCTATAAACAATGTTTCTATCATCCTCAACTCTTCCTGCAACAAGAAATCATCAATATCTTCATGACATGTATCAAATTTAGGACATAGATTGCATTTATCTTCATCAAAATTAGTGATTACTTGTTCATTTCCTCCTGTTTTTCCTACATAAGAATAATTACCATGATGTATATCAGTTTCCTCAATCAATTAAGCATGTGATTCATCACCACTTCCATTAGACTCATACAATACATCATCATTCAACACAATTTGTTTACCTTTTTCCTGGTTCATGGATTTTAGATTGTCTCTTACCTCTTTGTCCCCATCACTTTCTTCTTTGTTGTTATTTACTTAAACTCTTCTCCAATAACTTCTTGGGACAACTTCCATTCTCATGGTTTCATCACATGTACTTACTTCTTCACTATGCTTTGTACTCTTTTTTTCCCAAGCCTCGATTTATTATTGAGTTGTTTGGCATCCAAGCCACTTACATACTATATAGCCATGTTCATGAGCTAATTTCTTGATTTGTGCCTCATCCAATCCCTTTACAACCTGTGCATCTCCATTCACCTTTTTTCCATCTATACACTTTTTAGCTTCATCATGTACTTTGACTTTTACAAAGTCTTTATTTATCAAATCATGAAATAAAACATAATTATTTACCTTTACCTACTCCTTGAAGCTCTCATGTGTCTCCACTTTTTCCTCTTTTTTGACCTCTTTGTTGTCATCTTGGATTGTATCTTCTTTATTTTCACTGGAAGTGTTGAGAATTACTTCAACCAATTTGATTTCTGACTCCAACATGAGGTCATACTCTTCATCACCAACTCCATCATAGATAGGAATATATGTTTCTTGAACCTCGTATCATGAAATCTGATCTCATTTTTTATATCATCCTCATTAAGGAAATTTTCATCAGCTTCTCCTAAGAAGTTTTCATCAAATTTTGATTCATCATCTTCCAATTTTTCTTAAATGTGCTCTAACTACTCCACTGTTGCATGTGGATGGTTCCCATGGCTGATCTCAAATGCCATCAACTTAGCATCATCTATTTCTTCTTCTTTCACACTCCATTCTTCCTCATCTCCACTAGACCACTCATCATCACCTTCCATGTGACCTTCATAATCACCTTTTGTGTCTTCTTTGCAAGATTCTTCACATGCTTCACTCATGAAGCTCAACTCTTCCTACATATCTATCATATCATCTTGTTTGTAGTCATCTCCCTCATATCCTCCATCAACTAGCACTTCATCTTCTTCTATAGGGTCTTCATCATCCCTATACTCAATTCTTGTTACCAATATTTTCTCTTCAAGGAGTTCAATTTACCTCCTTATATCAGAAATCTCTCTTTCTCTCTTCATTTCTTTTCTCTTATTTTCTTTTGCCACTCTCATCCTCTTCATTGCTTGCATCATAGCTATCACCTCCTTCAAGTCCAAAATCTTTATATATCTCTTATCCAACTCTTATCCACCTTGGATTTGCAGCCTCCATCTTCCTCTTATCCATGCTTCTTATTGGATATCTTATACTATCTCTTCCTAGTTCTCTATCTTATTCACTTCCACAAGCTTAGTGGCATCTAAGCCAATTTATTTGCTTACTCTTCTTCTTTGCTAGTAGTATTTTACCGGGATTGTCTTCTTCTCTCTTGAATACTTATACTCTTTCTTCTCTTCTCATTCACTTGCAAATTTGTATCACACCTTATTCAACCACTAACATAACAAAATGAAAGAGAAAATGAATTAATCAATCTATAAATTCATAAACATATAACTGAGGTATAAATGCTATGATACCGCTAATATGATGCACTTTCTTATCTTAGTTATCTCTTATGAGCATATTAAGTTTATGCCCATCCTTAAACTCTACAAGCCTTCTTCCATATTTTAGACTTCATTCTTTATGATGACTCATAAATACCATCAAACAATATTAGATCTCTTTATGCTAATGATGTGTCATTCTTGAGGTCCTAAATAGGTCTTATACAGGATCAGAGAGTCAACCTTATATGCTCTTGTCCTTCATGCTTCAATATACTCTCATAAAAAAATTGATCTTTGAATCCCAATGACTATATGGTCAAGATGACTTACCTCTGGTTACTAAGGCGATAGTTCACACTTGTAAGAGAGATCTTGTGACTCTTTTAACATTTCCTAAAGAAACATCCAACATGGCTATGCAATCATCTATTATAGCTCTATAATCAATACTTTATCCAAATTCATATGAGTTGTTACCTAGAGAAATATAGGTGGATATATTTTAATTCAATTCACACATTTGTGAGCTAATATGATCTTATGATATTGTTCTAACATGCATACAACCTTAATCCATCAATAAGGACCATATAACTATCATTTTATATCCTATTCAAAGTGTAGGTCAGAATTTCTTCTTAAGACCATAAGATATAGTCCTTATGTATGGATTTTACTAGTATTATTGTTCATAGTTATCATCTTGCTAAATTTGGGATCATTGAATTAGTTTCATATAATTATTCAAACCTTCTATCTACACATTCAAAGATTATTTCACACCTTAAGATCCATTCATGAAATTCTAGTCCTTTATTTCATGCATTGACCAAAAGTAGAGGATTATTGTTATAGGGGGTTGTTGAGTCATTCATAACTACTTCATCATGAAAGAGGCATAATATAGAAGAATTGGATTCACCTTTTCTTATTCATGCATTAGTATTTCTTCATGCTTCTTGACGTCATGCCTTAGAATCCTTCATGCCCCGTCTTCGATCACATATCTAGTGCTAAAATGCAAACAAAGAACTTTAAAACACTAAAATCATGAGTTTTAGATAATATTTATCTTGTTTAAGGTTCTCACAAAATTTCATAACCTTTAACCTTGCACATTTTTCCCGGGTTCACCTTTGTGTAGTCATTGTCAATGACCTAATTAAGTTTCTTGATATGTAGCTTCATCCTTGAATTAAGAATTTTTGATTCTCTTAATGTAATCCTATTAAAATAATTCAAGGACCTTAAATACACTCCAAAAACCTATATGATAAGTATAGAAGCATAATTAACAAGATCTTATCAAATTTTCTCTCTTTCCCTTAAAATCTAAATTTTGTATTTCTTCCTCTCGCACAACCAAAACACGGTCATTGATATCTTTTTGTACACATGTCCAATTCGATGAAATTTGGGGTCTTCTTCTTCGAGATAAGACAAAAATTTAACAAATTTTCAAGGATTTTTTCTATTGGATTCAAAAGTTGTATGATGCCCTAGATCGGGCTCGAGAGAAAACAATTAGCCATAAAACCCATATCGTACATCATCAAAGGTTCTAATAAATATATTTAAATTCCTAATTACTTTAGGAGCTTTTATATTATGATATTAAAGATATTTTTGTGTGTAAAAATAAGGATGGTTTCCACCTCACCTTGCCTTATCAAACCCTTGTTTACACAATCATATAAACATGCAAACCAGACAATATTAGCTCACAAAAATCACATATTATCCGAATTGAACCCTGAATACATGTTAGGAAGACTATTTAAGACACTTTTGTGTTTGTAAAACTCAATCCAATTTTATTCATGATTCAAAAATAGTCTTCCATAAAAACACTTCATACCAATATTCACTTTTTTCTCCTTATATTTCTTCTCCATACCGAATTCCATATCTTAGTATTTTTCCAACTTGCATCTGATCTCCTATATCCTTAAATATCTTGAATTAACTATGAAGATCCTTATAAAGATCTAGAACTCTAATTTTGGGCAATATTCTTAACTACACATGTAAAATTTAAGGAGTTTGTTGGTCAACTATGACCTTGGACAACTAAATATTGATAACACAATATCTTAGACTCTTTCACTTCTCCTTCTACATAGCTGGTGGAGATAAGACAACTCATACTTACCTAAGACACCCAATATTAACCTTTTACTCTTTCACAAGAGTTCTTACATCACAATTTCAAATATTCAAACATCAACCTTTTGGAGGGAAAGTATGAATATCCTAATACATGCTATGAATGCCTTGAGAAGGATTATTTATACCTATTGGATCACTACCAAGAATCACTAAGGATTCTCCCGCATCACATCTCCATGTTATAATAACACACCTCTATAACATTTTCATGATGAAAATCAACAGTATGCATATCCATGTGAGCAAGATTCAAGTCGGTTTGTAATTTTCCAAACTATACATTGTTTTAGAGAAAATATATACAACTTTTGGAGGTAATATCATAGCTGAAGAGGTAGATGTGAAAAGGAAGGTTTAAAAAAGGAAGCAAGTATGGTGCATATCATGGCTACAAGCAAATTAAAATAATTCATAATTGGTTTCGGTCCCTTTTCCATGGGTTTTCCTATTCCAAGACACTACATCCCTTTGCAAAATCTTTATTTCATGGTTGAGATGCTACCATAATTTGCAAGGTTGATTAAGGAGATTGAGGCTTATGAGTCTAGTGCTAAGAAACCTTGTCAATGGGTAAGTCTTACACTAACACCTAAGAGATTTCTAATTTAGGTTCCCAACCTACATCATCTCAAACCGAGCTTCACTTTCTTAACCTTTCATATGCTTCCCCCATTGTGGAATCCATTTCTTCACCTTCTACCCTCCCATCACACATTCAATTTTCTTCCCTTTTCCCTTCTAAAACTCCTTCCCCTCCACAAGAACAAGAAATTGCACCTTCCCTTCCACCACAAGTATTGAAAAAATTAGTTAAAACCCAACCCATCCCTCCTCTTGCTGTCCCAAATCCATTTTGGGAGGAACTGATGAGTCATTTTATTTCCTTTTTAAACACCTCATCTACTGTATTTTGTTTAGCCAATTGTACCCCTGAACTTGTATTTCCTAGTGATACTGCTGAAAATTTTCATTTATAACTTGAACTCATGGAATAGATATTAGTTAATATAATTATTACTAAATTTTACTTTATTTTGTGGATTATGAGTATGTATTTATTATTTTAATTGTAATATGATGTTAAATGATGCTTTGTATAAATTTCATCCTTGTTTACAAAGAAGTTGTTATATGCAATAACTAACATGCAAAAAAGAATACATACACATTAACCGATATGCGATACAAGGAAATCATTCATAATGAAGAGGTCATACACAATAACTGACATGTAGCCAAAGGGACTCACCTATTAAAAATCATCTACAACCAAAGGAGGTCACACACATACATAAAGTTGTGATTATGAGGAGCTTGCACAATGTGGAAACTACACCTAAGCTCGCACGTGTTGATAGAAGAAGCAATTATGTGAACAATAAGAAGACTCAATGCCATCACCTAATTATGTGTTGTAACTCAAAAAAATAACTAATTGATTTAATTCATAACTTAATAATTAGTTGATTGACTGATTAGTTAGTTATGTGATTGTATGAGAACATCTATTGAATAGTTATGTTGCATACATGTAAGTTTCTGGGTTATTTGGTTAGGATATTTCACTTAATATAATTATAACTACTCATAGGAATTTATCTCTTCATGCCTCTATTGTAATGAAAAGATATAAAAAGGAAAGATTAATGCTATAAAAGGGAGAGTAATATAGTAAGAAAGATATAGATCCATAGATAGAGAGTTTATTGTGTTTTCTACTTGTAATCTTGATGTTGATGAAATAAGAACTTAATTTATATTAAATTGTTAAAGAAATGGGCCTTAGGAGGGATTAGCACCCAAGGTAGGTCCCACTTGTAGTTTTCTAACCCTCTCCTTTTGTTTTTTTTTTAATTCATTATATGGTTAGAATTACAGAAGTTTATTCCTTTATGTATATTATGGTTTTACATGATTTATCATAGCCATAGTATTTACTTTCAATCATAATCTAGTTCATTTCTAGTATTTTTATTTCCTAATTGTAGTGAAAAAAATTTACCTTTACACCTCTCAAACATCTATAATTGTGCATATAACACTAGCAATATTGAAAGTTTATGTCCCTAGGTCTAATAATTAAATGATTTTAGATTAATGAACAACATATTAATTTTTGCAAGTTAATATGTATCACCATTTTGGAACCATTTCCAGGATACTATCAAGTTATAAAGTTTTTAAAGAGCTTTTTATTTCTTAGAGCAGTTTAGGTTTTAGGAAATTTGCTTCCAACCGACCCCAACTAATTTATTGTTGATATAGTTGATTGGTTGATGTATTCACCATCAAAGGTATGCCCATGGCATATTTTTCCTAATCCACAGTATCATGGATCTCTTCATATACCTCTGAGGATTTAGAATAAGATACCTCCATACTAGGTTTGTTGTTCAAAGACAATCCTCTAAGTGAAAGATATGAAACTACTCCATAGTAGCCATAGATAGAAGAAGAGGTAAAATAGATGTTTAAAATGGGGCAACCAAATTTGAGTTCCCCATCATTGAAAACAATGCAACTGCTAGTATGAAGAATATTTCTCCCTCATCCTTGCCTAACTTTCATGGATCCATGTCAGAAGACCCAGACACATTTCTATTTGAGTTTGATGTTTTGTGCAGGAGTTATGATTATACTACTGATGCACATAAATTAAAGCTATTTCCTCTACACTCAAGGATGTAACCTTGAGATGGTTCATGGGATTGGGAAGAAATGTTGTAACCATGTGGGCATAAATGAAGGATAAATTCCTCGATAAGTACCAGGATTATTGCAGACCAAAAAATAGAGGAGGTGATGAAATCTACAAGAATGACACAAAAAGAGGATGAACCATTGGAAGACTATTTGGAAAGGTTCATGTTCTACATTCATAAGTCAAGGCACACCGAAATACCACCTAAATCTCTCAAATTACTCTTTTTGAAGGGACTCAGTGAGGAGGACATGGATTCTCTGGATCTAATAGGAGTAGGATAAATTTCAAAAGCTACTTTTGTAGAAATATTTGAAGCCTGCAAAAATTACTCAAGAGCTACTATGAAGAGGGTAAGAAGTGTAAGATCAAGAGGTGGATCAGCTACCAAAACAATTGGGGACATATCCAAGTAAAATATTGTCAATATGTTTAAAAACATGAAGCAAAAGATTATTAATGACACGGCTAATCAATTAGATGATCTACATGCCAAGAAGAAAAAGGAAGACGCAAAAGTAATACTCAAAGAGTATTTCCATGCATGCAGAAGGAAGAAATATGACTGTAGATGTATATATTTGACCAACATTTCTCAAGAAAGGGAGGCTTCACCTAAGTTCAAGATGTTGGAGATAAAGGATGGGAAATTTTTCTATTTTTCTAAAAAAACCATGGCCATCGAGGCAAGGAGGTATGACACAAGACCCTATGCATTCATTTCAAAATTGGTCTAATAATTCATATATATAGCACCCACCTTGAGCTAACCCTTAAGGGTGGGCCCCATATCCCAACCAATATCAAAATAAGTGGTAATCTCAATTCTAAGTCCAACCATAACAATAATGACAACAACCTCCTCAATTATGGCAGCAGTCTTGGAGGAGGACAACATTGGAATAACCCACCTCCAAAGTACTAAAAATATTATCAGAAACCTCCTTATCCACAACAACAATATTTGATTCCAAACCCCAAAACAAGATCTCAACCAAAAGCTACCCAACTACCAACTTAGCCAATGCCTAACCCAAATAATAAAGTCAAGCTGGATAGCCTATTTCATCGAACCACCTCAATACCCTATTGATATCAAAAATATCTATCTTCACTCGGAAGAACACTTCCTCCACCAGCTGTACCCACCATTATTAAGATTTCTAAGGAACTAGAGATGCTACAAGATGACAAAAGTAATAAAACACTACGGACATATTTACAAAGAATAACAAGACAAGACATTGCATGCTTTGACCCATGACAACTTGATAAAAATTCCAACAAGGGTAAAACATAGGGTAATGAGCCACCATTTCTTGAAAGATTACAAGAAAAGAATACTGACCTCAAATTAGAATATGATTATGATTTTTTCAACCAACCGAAAGAAACTTGTGTCAAAATTATATTTATTCAAGATATTAGTGATGTGGTCATTTATAACAAATTGGTTAAATATCTATGCATAAAGAAACCAGGAAGAAAAAGGAAAGATCCAACTATTGTGTAGGTCATTGGAAAACTAGCTGATATTATGCTTAGGAACTCAATTCTTCCCAAATACATAGATCTAGGTAGTCCTTTGGTAAATGTCACAATCAATGACATAGTGATCAAGAACACACTGATTGACTTGGGGGAAAAAATTAATGTAATGAAAAAATAGATCATGGATGATTTGAAGTTAGAGGGACTAAGACCAAAAACCACAGTCTTGTAGCTTACAGATAGATCAACAGTTAATCCTGAAGGAGTTCTGGAGGACATAGTAGTAGTGGTAGAATCTTGGGAGTACCCTATTGATTTTATTGTTCTTCAACCAAAAGAAATCTTGGGAGGATATCCTATCATCTTGGGAAGACCATGGTTGGAAACTACTGACGCATTCATAGGATACAGATATGGTAATATGATTATCTCTAATGGAAGTGGTACCAAAAATATCATGTTTTACCACTCTACACAAATGTTCAATGAAAAAGACCAAGTCATTTGGGTTAAAGAGATAAAAGAAGACCAAATATCAATTCAAAAGCTCATGATGCTTTGGAAAAGTCATGTATAATTAAAGGGAAAGAAGAAGATGTTGTTATTTCTAACGTCTTGTAAAATAATTATGGGAAGAATGAAAAATTAGATGGAAAATTAGGGTGTATAAGATGTCCTAAAGTGAAATCCTGCCACAAAACAACACCATGAACGTTTCGGTAAGAATTGCATCCTCCACCAACTTCTTCCACATGATTGTATATTGAATTCTGTAAGTAACAATATATGCTCCATGACTAATCTCTCTAAGCAAGTGCAAATTACTCCAGGCAATCCACTTAATGTAAACAAAATACCGAACATGTAACAATAGCACTGTTAATTGCTCTTCTACGAAAAATAAAATATCATTTGTATGGTACTATGGATACATGTATGGGATACACCCTAATATTTATACACATAAGATATACATCAAAGATAGCTGCAAGCCAATAAGACAACCACAAAGAAGAATGAATCCAACAGTGAGGGATATAATGAAAGAAGAATTAAAAAAATTATTGGATGTTGGATTCATATATCTAATTTCAAATAATCAATGGGTTTCACCTCTTGTTATTGTACCTAATAAGAATGGAAAATGGAGTATCTATGTGGGCTATAAGGATATGAATGCAACAATAAAGAAGGGTCATTTTTCATTTCCTTTCATTGATTAGGTGTAAATATTTTTCTTTTCTGGATGGCTATAGTGGCTACAACCAAATTCAGCTTGCACTAGAGGACCAGGGCAAGACCAAATTCATGTGCCCATGGGGAATATCTTTATATTTTGTTCTTCCTTTTGGTTTGTGCAATGCACCCGCTAAGTTTTAGGAACAATTTTGATCATTTTTTCATATCTAACCAATTACTGCATGGAGGTATATATGGATGATTTTACAGTATATGGAAGTACTTTTGATGAAGCAATGAATAATCTAGAAAAAGTTCTCAAGAGGTGCAAGGAGCATAACATGTCCTTAAGAAATGAAAAATTTTATATGATGATGTCTAAAGGAATAGTGTTGGGGCATTATCTATCAACTATTGGAATTCAAGTAGACCCAACAAAAATATCTGTGATTATAAATATGCCAACACCAAAGAAGCAGAAGGATGTGAGGAGCTTCTTAGGACATGTTGGGTATTATAGAAGATTTATACATGATTTTAGTAAGATTGCAACACCATTATTTGTCCTGCTGGGAAAAGATGCTTCCTTTGAGTGGATTGAGAAATGTGAGGTTGCATTATATACTTTGAAAAAAATGTTGACTTCAACACCTGTGTTAAGAGGACCAGATTGGAATTTTCCATTTCAAATTCATACTAATGCCTCAATCGCACCATTGGAGTTTTTCTAAAATAGAAAGATAGAATTCTAGACTACATAATCTCACCGTGTCGGTAATAACTCGCAACATGTTGAACTCAACTATACAAACACACAGAAATAATTCTTAGCATTGGTTTATGCTATCAATAAGTTTAGGAACTACATCACATATTATCTAGTATTCATTCATACTGATCATGCAGAAATTAAGTATTTGATCAAAAACCACTATAAGTAGCATAATAATTAGATGGTTACTACTCTTGCAAGAGTTTGATGTCACCATTATGGATAATCCTAGTAAGGAAAATGTTGTAGATGAATTTATTTCAAGAATGGATAATAATAATGAAGAACAAGTAGTGGATGACTCTTTCCCAAATGAGCACCTATTTTATATTTCTTCTAGAACACCTGGTATGTTGATATAGCTAATTTTTAGTCTCGGGTAAGACACCTCCAAAAAAATTATATTCTAAAAATAAATACATAGTTGAGAAAAGTGTAAATTTTTCTTGGATATCTAGTTTTCTATTTCACACGGAGTAGAATAATGTTATGAGAAGATGTATAGATGATGAGGAAATATATTATGTCCTCAAATCCTGCCATAGTGAACCATGTGGAGGACACTTTTCTGCAAAAATAACAACACAAAAAGTGTTGACAACATGGTATTACTGGCCTACACTACATAAGGATGCAACATTGTATACAATAAGGTGTGATAAATGCCAAAGAATGGGTAAGCCTACCAAGTTAGATGAAATTCCATTGCAGCCTCAGTTAGTATATATAACTTATTGAATACTCCAAGGGTAAATAAAAGTGATGTGATCAACCTTCTTGGTGATCAACACCACTCAACTAATATGTTTTATTTTATTAGAATTTCTATTTTGCAAGATTTGGTGTATTTGTTGCAAGAAGTGCATGGTCTCGATAAAAGGAGATGGTGCAAAGAATAAATGTCCACTTACAGTAGCATGTAACAAATATATATATTTTTTCTTGTTAGTGGAACTTATGATTGCATGGATAAAATAAAGGAAAAAATCATGTGTAATAGTGATGAAGATGACTAGCACCAGAAAAAGTCAATCTTCCCTCTCCAAGAATTAATTGATTTCATTAAGGAGCCTTCAACATAACACTGCATATGCTTGCAATAATGAAAACAAAATATGCAACATCATAACACATCAACATGCAACATCATGATAAATTTTCACGTCAAGGCACAAATTACAACAAGGCACATGTCGTCATCATCTAGTGCATATCTCGAGATAAGTGCACTCATTTCACTTTAATAAAGTAGCGATAAAATGATTATGTTTAATTAATATTTATGCCATATCATGAATGAATTTAAATAGCAATTATCATTGTTGCCTTTAAACCCTATGAGTTGTCACTCCACGTCACCCCACTCCATCACACCATGTCACCTCACATGTTTGCAACATTCAAACGAATTTAATTCATTTCCTTTTTGCACTGTGTGTGAGCTAGTCATAGAATTCAAAAATACAAGTACTCCAAAAATTTAACACTCACTCAAGTTATTGTGTAATTTATACACACTTTGTGAGAAATTTTCCCTCATAGTTAAAGGATTTTTCAAAATTTAGGATGGGAGGAGATATGATTCACCATGAACCTATAAACCATTCATAACTCCACAGTCAGCCATAGATATTGTAGTATTTTCAAGATAGTGGATGGATGGGATATATCAAGTAATTTTCGGGGTTTTTATGTTACAATCAAGGATGGATAGGCTACTATTAAGGGTTTAATAGTAAAAGCGGATAACGATATTCTAGTTTGCAGATAACAATTCTTCCTGTAGAAGGTGAGATTTTCCTTGAAGAGAAAACCCTGGATATAACTAGACAAGAATTTGATGATGCCGATGACAACTTCATGGTGACGATAGACATGATATATTTCACACTTCTCTGAAACCATTTTGGGCTGATGTTTCCAATTACATTATCAAATACTTTACCTATGAGGGTAGATACTCTAGATTAAATATTATCCATTTTAAGTTGTTGAATCATTTGAAGAATGGTGTACATGTTAATGTTCCCAATTTCTTAAATGAAATCCTGAAAATAATGAGTAGAGATTCCCAGAGGGGAAGATCAACTTTATCTCACCATTGTCTTATTACTCTCATTATAAAACATACATTGGAAAGAGAACACCCTGCATTGAATTGGGGATATTTTTCAAGGGTTAAGAATATTAATGAGTTATTGGGGAAAAAGAAGAAGAGAAAGAGAATCATAGGTAGTTCTTCAACTCATAGAGTTGAATCCATACCTTCCACTTATAAATTTGAACCTATAGCTTCCACTTCTTAGGCCTTAGAAACCCTTATTTTTGAGAAACCACCATCTCTAGAGAAAAACCCTCGACCTATTTCTCCTGACAGAATTCTAATTTCTAAAACCCTACTTGGATTTTCAACCCCTGAATCATCCACCTCAAGAAGTAAGAGGAAGTGTTCTAGACCTACTTCTAAATCATCTAAGTCCACTCCTTCATCTTCCAAATCCACTCCTACACCACCTAGGCATTCTCATCACCTAAAAACTAAAAAGCCACAAAAATCAAGAGCCACAAAGACTGAAACCATAACACTTGATAGTGATAAAGAAGTGACAGAGGATAATATTGAGACCACTTTAGTGAACATAGATAAATAAAGTGTTAATGTGGATATTTAGGAGCCCATGGAGGGTATGGAAGATAAGAAAGGAGAAAGAAGTAGTGAGAAAACTATTCAGGAAGGTCCTGCATAATAGTTTGAAGTTCAAGAAGAGGCAGTTCATGCCAGGAAACCCATGAGAAGCATGAAGGAGAAGGAGTTGTATAGGAAATAGAATATATAATAATTATTGATTCACATACTGAGATGGAAGTTGGGGATGATATTCCCCATGTTCTTGAGGAAATTATTGACAATATTATTCACAGTGTTGAAATAGAACAACCACCTGAGAAGATTGTAAAGGTACAGGAGAATCTTAACATAGTTACTGAGGATATAAATAATACCATCTTAGATTTTGATTCCCCATTGTTTCCACAAGTAAGCATGTAGCCACATGTTATCATCAAAAACTTTTGAAGACCCTCCAAAACCAGCTTATAGAAACATGGCCACTCAGACAACCTTGTTAGATTATTGGGTGCAACAATTTGAAAACTATGTTAATAGGTTGTAGGGTAAATGGGAAAGGGATAAGAGTTAATATTTGAACATTGGAAGGAATTTGAAGAAAAGAAAAAAGAGATTAGGGCTAAAGATAAGGAAATTAAAAGGCTCAAGAAGAAGAAGGAAGATATAATTTAGGTGACCAATGAGATAGTTAAATGCAGGCCACCTTCCAATATTTATGCCATTTTATTGAAGGAACAAATGTTGCAATTGAAGCTCACTTGTATAAACTCAGATATCCCATTTGATATTAGTGGATCCAAGACTTTCTTCAGGATATACATGAAAATGCCTCATGAAATTCAGCTTCTTTTATGTGAATTATATCAATACAACTATGCCCTTGAATATGACCGGGACTAGATCCCAATACTTTATATTGGAGATGTTCCAATAAGGGCATTGTGTTCTTATTTCAACAATGAATTATACATAGAGAATAAGATGGAAGAGTTCAAGAAATGTTTCAAAGGAGAAGCCATTGATGATCAAAGGTGAAGCTTCAAATACAAGAGAAATTATTGAGGAGTATGGAAAATACATGCAACACAAAGACATTAGACAATGAGTACACTAGATGAGATAGGAAGCTCATGATGAAGCCAAAAACCACATTAAATTCAATGGCCAAGAGATAGTACAGCCTGCAGGATGCACTAACAAGAAATGTCCCCTGAAATGCAAAGAAAAGAAATGCATTCTTATCATAATATCATTCCAACTTTCAGAGGATAAATGCATACATTGAAGTTTCTAAAGGATGTGGAAAAACTTGGTTTCCTATTGGTTATTATCCACCAATTTTCCACTATCCTATACCACATTGGTATGGAAACAAGGAACTAGATGAGGACATACATGACATGATCATGGAAAGATACAGAAGGAATGTAGGGTACTTCTTCACCGATCCAGAAGGAACATCTACACCAACTGAATTTAGGCACTTATGCAACATCATTCAGGAAATCCTAAGCCAATAGAGGAACCTAAAGAATATTGAATGAGGACATTCAAGAAGTTAAGTCTGGGGGTGTGATGAGTCATTTTATTTCCTTTTTAAACACCTCATCTATTGTATTTTTTATCCAATTGTACCCCTGAACTTGTATTTCCTGGTGATATTGCTAAACATTTCCATTATAACTTGAACTCATGGCATAGATATTAGTTAATATAATTATTACTAAGGTTTACTTTATTTTGTAGATTATGAGTATGCATTTATTCTTTTGGTTGCAATATGATGTTAAATGATGTTTTGTATAAATGTCAGCCTTGTTTGCAAAGAAGTTATATTCGAAACTAACATGTAACAAAGAATCCATACACAACAACCGACATGCAACAAAAATAACTCATTCATAGTGAAGAGGTCATCTACAGAAAATGAGATGCAACCAAAGGGACCCGTCTATAGCAAAGCATCTGCAGCCAAAATAAGTCACACACATAAATAAAGTTATGATTCTAAGGAGCTTGCACAACATGGAGACTACACCTAAGCTCGCATGTGTTGATAAAAAAGTTATGTGAATAATACAAAGAATCAAAACCATCACTTAATTATGTGTTGAAACTCAAACAAAGAACTAATTGATTTAACTCATAACTTAATAGTTAGTTAATCAATCGATCGATTAGTTAAGTTATGTGATTGTATGAGAACATATTTTGAATAGTTTTTTTGCATGCATGTAACTTTATGGATTATTTGGCTATGATATTTCACTTAATCCAACTAGAACTACTAGTAAGAATTTATCTCTTCACACCTTTGTTGTAATGAAAAGATATAAAAAGGAAAGATTAAAGTTGTAAAGAGAGAGTAATATAGTAAGACAGATATAGATCCATAGATAGAGAGTTTGTTGTGTTTTCCACTTGTAATCTTCATGCTGATGAAATAAGAATCAGAGTTCTATTAAATTTTTACAGACATAGGCCTTAGGAGGGATTATAACCTAAGGTAGGGCCCACTTGCAGTTTGTTAACCCTCTCCTTTTGTTTGTTGTTTTAATTCATTTCATGGTTAGAATTACAATAATTTATTCCTTTATCTGTATTTTGTTTTTACATGCTTTTCCATAGCCATAGTATTTACTTTCAATCATAATCTAGTTCATTTCCAATATTGTTATTTCCTAGTTATGGTGATAACAATTTCCCTTTACACCTCTTAAACATCTCAGAACTATGCATACAACACTGGCAATATTGAAATTTTACATCCCTAGGTTTGATAATTAAATGACTGTAGATTGAGGAACAACATTTTAATTGTTGTAAGTTACTTTATGCCACCAAGAACATAAATATAAAATAAGTCAAGAAGAGAGGGAAACTAAGGAGCTTAGAAGAGAAGAAATAAGAAAAATTTAAGGAATTGAATTGCTAGATTCAATATCAAGAAAATTCCATTGATGAATAAGCCTTCAATTGGGATTGAGGTTTAAGAACAAGTGGTGAAGGATGATTTTTTGAATGAAAAATTTCAAGAAGAAAAATATGGTGATAACCAATCCTTTTGTTTCGATTACGGTGTTCACGTTGGCACCATATTTTCAGAGGTTATTGATCCATCACTACTTGCAAATTCAGTTTCGAGGAAGAAAATTCATCTCCAAATTCACAAGAGGAGGAGCATGTACAAGAAAAGAAAGAGAAGATCCCAAGTTTTCAAGGTATCTTAATTAAATGTAGTGATCCTTATGGTCCTGCATGTCTTGAGCTTGTTTCTTTGTTGGGAGGTTGCATTAATCCACAAAAACCATCATCATCGGTTGTAACCAACCATGAGGAGATTTATGTTATAGAGAAATACATTTCAATTTTAGAGGTATCGAGTAGCAAGTAGGCTATTGAATAAATTGCAGTCCCTTCTTCCCCTTCATCCTTCCAAAAATATGATTTTTTGGATGCTTTTGAGCTATCAAATTTCATGTTTGAGGATGAGGATACCCATAGTGGACAAGTTGCAAATCTAGAATCCACCATAGAAGAAGAAGACTCCTTAGCATATTTGGACATCGATGAGGTTGATTATTTGTCAAATTTGAAGCATAACATTGGTGAGGAAGGACCCTTTGAACTCATTGATTATGTTTTCCCATCACCTATCCTTTAACATAAAGATCCTCATGCCATGGAAGTAAATATTCAAGAGGAGCATGCTGCTCAAAATAGTCCTCTTGAATCCAAAAGAAATGAGACAAAATCAGATTTAGAAGCTCTTGATGAAGATGGAATCATTGAAGGTTTTTTTCTTTCATTTTACAAGTCTAATCTTGGTGATGAATCTCCATAAAAAATAAGAGGAGAAGGGTGATGACACCGATCCAATAATATTCATTAAGGAAGAGGATCAATTGTTTGTAGAAGCACAACAAGAGAAAAATGAACTTGAAAACAACCACCTATTCAAGGAAAGTCTACAAGGAGGCTTCATTGTCGAATTTGGGCTTTAGAGTGATGGGAAAAATTCATAGATCATACCCTACCCAATTAAGTATCTAGCCGGTTTAGAGCCATGATCGAGTTGCAACCATACGTGCTTACTTCCGAGTGTGAGGATGAGTTTTAGAGTTCCAAGAATCAGCTGCAATTCCTCTCAAAACCAAATGCAGAGGTACTAAAAGAGGTATTTGTCTTGTTTCTAGTTGATACCTTAATGAGTTGGGTGAAAAATCAGCTTGTAGTCATTTTTTCAATCTTGCACAAGACCATGTTCATTGTAAAATAAGTTACATGGTCCAAATTTGTGAGAAAGGGAAGCTACTTCTCCTTTCTAGTTATGGGATTCATTTGAGCTTTCCATTCCTCCGATTAGAGTAGAGTTGATTTTTTTATCAGCCAGAAGAAGTTCTTGTGCAAACTCTACATGCTTCACTTGGGCATGTATGATATTCCTCTTTTGTACATAGTTTTTTGGTGTTTTTTCTCTCTGTAAAATCCATTAGTATAAATCAAGTATTCATCCGTAAATCAGATCTTAATAGAAATTTCAAGTGCATTTATCTAAATAAGCATATGATCCATACTCTGCAATCTTCATCTCACCAAGAAATCATTAGTTCAATTCTTCATACTTAACAGAATTCAAATTTTGAGACAATTTTCAAATGCATTCGTTCATTCTTAATAGATGAGATTGTAGAGAAAAGAGTAATTTCATGTTCAAAAAAAATTTCCACTCGATTTAAATTTCAATATTTTCTTATAAAAGATGGAAAATCGAGTAATAGAAGATCAACTTCAGGTTTAACAGTGTTTTAATTGATTCATGGATAGGATTTGAGTTTCATATTAAATTTATGTTCACGAGGATGACTCCATTCCTAATGGACACTTAAATTTCATTGATCAACTCATCTAGTAGGCATATGCCCTCATGAGTCTCCAATTGTTATCCATTTTTACCCCGTGGTAAAAATGGACAAGTTAAGAAGAATGGACTTGGGCAACTAATATAGCTTCAAGGCAAAATCTGGAGAAAAATAGGTAAATTTCATGGTTTTTGGGCACTTGGAGCGATTTGAAGGCATTTCCCTTTGCCTTGGTTCAAGATTTTGGAAAATTACAAAAATGGTTTTAAAAGGTAAAATTGTCTTGCGGGCACTTTACTACATTTTTCTAACTCCTAGATCAAAAAATCCAAACAATTGATTAAAAGTTGGGAAAAAATGAAAAAGGCGTCTAAAATGAGGCAGAGTTGAAAAAACTCTTGGTGAGCTCATGGGTGAGTCAAATGGCAAGTTGACGTAATGCACCCCTAAATATGTGCAAAACAAAGTGAACAATTAGAGTATTTTTGGTTTTCTAAGTTTTTTTACTTCTTACAAGAAGTTAAGCAAAGCACATCCAAAATCTTGTAGAGGAGTGAAAAAAAGAGTTTTATGGAAATTTAGTCTTACATTACTTCAAAGTAATGTGTTTCAAAAGCTACAAAGTAAAGCAATTGAAAAACCCATGAATAAGAACAAGACCGAAGTAATCCGGGTTTTCAAAGTTTCTTTATTGCTAGAAATGACCAAGTAAAGCACCTTCCAAAATGAGAGCAAAGCACTTACAAAAATGCACAAAACAAAGGAAATGTAAAGGAGAGTGATGAATAGATCTGGGAATGCTTTACTTCATAAATGAAGTAAAGTGCCTCACCAAACCCGCAAAGCTGGATAGTAGCCCAAGGTTTTGATGGGTCATTACTTTAAGCAATGAAGCTCATTAAACGTGAGCAAAGTAATTCAAAATCCCACAATACAAGGCAAAGAGTAATGCATAAAAAATGACCCCGCACAACTTCAAGTAATGGAGTCCCAGAACCCACAAATAAGGAAAAGATGGGAAGTAAAGTACTTCCTAAAACCTACGAAGTAAAGGGGAGAGGGAAATAGTTAAGTGGGTTTGCGAAGTTTCTTTACTTTGTAAGATATATAAAAAAAGTAACTTCCAAAACCCACAACAAAGGATAAATTAATACACCCCAAAAACAAGAAAAGGAAAATTTGGAGTATTATAGGGATCTTGAGTGGTATTACTTCAAGTAATACACTTCCTAAAGCCTGAAGTAAAGAACTTTCCAAACCCCGCAAAGAATGAAGAAAGCGGGGAGTAATGCACAAAAGAGAAGTTGCTTTACTTCAATAAGTAATGAAGTAATGCACCTCCAAAACCCACAATGAAGGATGAATTAATTGTGGGTTAGATTCCCAAAAATAAGGGAATTAATGAAGTAATACACCTCCAAAACCCGCAATGAAGGGAAGTAATAAAGTAATTGGGGGTCAAAACCGATTGGCCATAACTTTTAACTAGAAGCTCCATTTTCAAGTTCTTGGATTTTTGGAAAGCTCTCAACATCCTATACACCATGGAATCATGAAAATAATATTTTGGTGAGGGGTAATTTGGTGAGAAAACTGAAATAATACTTCCTACATGAAAGGAACAGGTTCTAGACTTCCCAACTACCAAAATTTAATGCGGATGGTTTTCTTTTCTTCTTCCACAAGGCACATGACATGTAGAGATGGGTTTTATAGGATTATCCATGATTTTTGTGGGTCATTAAATTCCCATGGTTGGTGGTTGAGTGCAAATTTTGAGTTCCCTCTCTCTCTCACACACATTTATTCTTCCATGTATTATAAAGAGAGCTTATTTTGTAAAGGGGTTGGACAATTTTTTAATGTTGCTCTCTTTTCTTCTTACTTGTAGGGTATATGTAGAGCTCCAAGTCTTATCTTATGATAATAGTAATGGATTTCATGCCTTATTCCTCTATAATTATGTATTGTGCAACAATTTGGAGCAATAAAATTGATGTTTGTGGTTATTCCTTTATCCTTGCATTAGTTTTTGTTGTTTTCTCTTGCCTCTAATCATGCTTGCAAGTATTTTTGCATTCTATTGTTTCATTACAAATTTTAGACAATGTTTTGTTTTATGGGAATGTGGTGTTGAATTCAATTGTGTTCTATGATGGTATTCCATATTCTCCACACTTATTTTCCCTCTTTTTCATGTATTGTAAACTGCTCAACACCCCCTTTTCTAGTGTTATCAACTTTGTAGTGTAGGATTTCCCATCTTTCATGCATTTTCGTCTCTCTCGGTCCCTCGAACTAATAGGATAGGCTTAGATAGTATATTTCCCTTTATTATATGTAGTTGTTGTATTAGTTTGGGAAGAGGAACCAACCTTCTTTGGAGAATTATCTCAACTACAAGGTCCCACACCTTGAGACAATTCCATGTTACCTAGTTACATTGCTTTCCTTAGTAAACTCTCATCTTAGAAATCAGGGGTGTTGTAATTTGGTGATAAAAATTACTAACAAGGAGACATTTATTGGAAACAATGACCATTAGGCTTCTACATCTATAAACCCTCTAGTAGCTCCCCCTTTAAATGGCCGAAATTAGACTAAGATTGTAGGCTTAGTAGAGGTAGAAACCGAACCTAAAGTTAATGTAGTGACCCACACCTGAAATTATTCTTCACAACCTCTTCCCATTTATCCTTCCATGTTAGACGATACACCAAGAACTCTCAATCTAGTAGGTTCTTATGATTTTATTACGAATTTGACTAATACCTCCTAATTTTCCTACGCATAGATCGACTTTATTAGAAGCACTAGGTCTTGGCCATCTTATCCACATCACTCCTCCTCTAGAGGCCCAAATAAATCATATATAATTTGATGTTTATCCCCTGGGGTATCCTGAGAGAGATGTTGGGTTTGTATTCAACATTAGCAAGATGGGTACGATCTTTGAGTTGGCACAAAGAGGTGATCCTGTGTATTTCTCCAAGTTTAAATGTATAACTACATTAAGGGTGCAATGATAGACAATGGGGTTGTTGTTAATATAGTCCCTTTTTCATTTCTTTAGAAGTTAGGCTATGGAGAGACAAAATTTTCTTCAATGTGAAACATGTTGAGAGGCTATGATAGCCTCAAAGCAACTTCTATTGGAACTATAGTGCTTCTCGGTCACTCTTGGACACAAGACCTTTTTAAATGAGTTTTATATTATAGATTGCAAAACTAACTATAATATGATTCTTGGTTAACCCTGGATTCATAAGATGAAGTAAATTCCTTCTACTTTTCTTCAAGAAAGATTCTTGCATCTCTGGGAATGTATTCATAGTTTAGGGTGACCCAAAGTCATTCAACATCCATATGGCCAACCCAGAGAAGAAATTGGGGGTTCATACTGAATTCAAGCTCCTAGCCAATTAGTTAAACAAGCCTCGGGGTTCAAGTCCTAAGTCCCAACTTGTTCTTATGACTAAGTTGGAAGCCCCTAAGGAAATCAAAGGGGTTTGTGTTAATGCGAAAAAATCCGCTATGGTAGAAACCATATCAACTAAAACCATGGTGGAAATTGTCAAACTTCTAGAGAATGATCTTCCTATTATTCTCCCTTTTGATTCCTTGGGCATAGGTCATACTCTTGGAATCACCTCTCTTATAGGTGAGGTATTAAAAGATATTTTTATGGTTGAGGTTTTGGAATTCAAGGAAGAAGACTCAAAGAAGGATCAAGATTACATCTTCCTCGATGATTGTTAGACTCTTAACTACAATGATGCAAAATGTTGCTTTGGTGTTTGGGATGGGGTGATACATACTTCCCCTGAGGGGAGGGTCATGAATTTTTCTTTCAAGCTAAAATTTGAGTGGATGAATAATGAAGCTGAATATGATGCTCTACTTCTTGGTATTATTGTGGCCAAGAGGATGGGTGTGAATAGCCTCGAGTCTTGGGTGAATCTAATATTATTGCTAATCAAGTCTCGGAAGTTCATGAGGCCGAGTAGAGCACTTATAACTCTATAATTCAGTCATCGTAGAACTTTCCAAGGGTTTTGATATTATTTCCATTGAAGTTATTCCATAAGAAAAAAAATTTGGCTAATTCTATGGCTACTTCCTCCTCTCGCTTTTGTCTAAGAAAAGACCTGAAAGAAATTGAATTCACTATTTCGGTCTGATCTAAACCTCTAGTTCGAAGGATGCTAACCAATGTAATTCTAGCATATGTCAAGACTAAGAATGAGCCTACCACTTTGGACTATGTAGAGAATGATGAGGAAATCCTAGGATACCTCAATGCATACATTGATCTCCATCCCACACACCATAAGAGGGGTTTTTATCTTATACCTCACCCTTCCTCCTACTTTGGAGATCACATGATGGATCCTTCTTCATTAGAAGGTCTTGAGATCTATGAGGTAGAGGAAGAAGAATTGGAACTACCTCCATCCCCACCTAATTTTGAAGAGGGTAATGCCTCTTTGATTGAAGGAACCATAGATATAAACATTGGGATGGAGGAGGATCCTAAAATCCTAAAACTCAATTATTCTTTGACTCCGAGGAGATAGAAGTGCATACAAAGGTGCTTAAAGATCACTCAAAATCCTTCACTTTCAGTTATAAGGAAATGATGGGAATTTCTCCTTATGTTGTAGTGCACAATCTAGTTATGAAGTCTAACACCAAACCTATGAAGAAAAAATTGAGGCCCATGAAGCCAAAAGTGGATTTAATGGTTAAAGAAGAGGTAATGAAACTCTTGCAAGTGGGGTTCATTAAACTGGTTGATTATTCAATGTGGGTTTCAAAAATAGTCCCCATTATTAAGATGAATGGGAAGATATACATTTGCATTGATTTCAGGGACATTAACAAGGCTTTTCTCAAAGATGATTTCCTACTACCTTTGATCGATGTCATTATTGACGTAATAGTTGGATATGAGTTATTGTCTCTCATGGATGGTTTTTTTGGTTACAACCAGATACAAATTTCTGAGGAGGACCGAATGAAAACCACTTTCACAACTCCTTGAGGAACCTTCTGCTACGTAGTCATGCCTTTCAGCTTGAAGAATGTTGAAGCCACTTACCCGTGGGAAAATGATGTACATATTTCATAACCTTATTCATAAGATCGTTGAGTCATATGCTTTGATGAATTTTTGTGAAATAATAGAAACTTGTTAACCACATGAGGTGCTTTGCATAATTATCTCATGTCTAATAAAATATGGAGTAACACTAAATACCGAGAAGTGCATGTTTTACATGATGGGAGGTAAATTGTTGGAATATATCATTTCATTCCAAGGCATTGATTTTGATCTAGCAAAGATTCAAGCAATTTTGAAGATGTATCCTCCCACAGAGATGAATAAAGCATCATGTCTTTCTTGTGTAAACTTGGGGCAATTCATAGGTTTATCCCTAACTTAACATATGCCATTCATCCTATCAATGGCTTATTAAAGAAAGAATGTTGCAAAACTTGGAAAAATGAGTGTCGAAAGTGTTAGAGTAAGTGAAACACTTCCTCATTTCACTTTACGCTATGCTCATGCCACCAAAGGTTGACTATCCTATAATGCTATATTCTTAATCCACTAATGTCTCAATTATGTACATGCTGACATAAGAGGATGATGATTTCTATGAGTGGGCCATTTACTTCATAATTCATACTCTTATTGATTATGAAACACGTTACATGCAAGCGGAAAAAGAGTGCTTGGAAATATTTTTTACAACAAAGAGATTAAGACATTACATTCTTAATCAAGATACACCGTGATAGTTAAATCGACTAGTTGTAAACATTCCTAACCCAGTTGTTTTATCAAATAAGATTGGTTGTATCTTTACGTTGATGGGTGAGTTTGAACTCACCTTTATTAACCAAAATTTTGTCAAGGGACAAATTATTGCTGATTGGTTAGCTGATAACCCTATAGACTATGGGGATCTGGTAGATTTAGATTTCCCAGATGAATGCGTATTCTATGTAGAGATGAAGCCTCCCGTCACTTCATCTCTATGGTACACTAAAATTATTAACAATATTGTGGACCAGACATATCCCGAGGAGATAATTCATAAGAAATACGATGGCTATGTGTCATAGCTTCCAAGTATGTGATTGTAGAAGAATTTCTCTATCACAGAGCCTTTGATGGTATTCTATTAATATTCCTCATCAAGAAGAGTAAAAAAATATCTTCTTAAAATCCTACAATGGGGTATTTTTGGTCATTTTAGAGTGCATGCAACCACCAAAATGATTAATTGTATGGGCTATTTTTTGGCCTACTTTAGAGCTAGATGGCATAGAATATGTATGTGGGTGTTAGAAATGTCAGGGAATTCTCACATGACATACACATTCTGCCGCACAATCTCTACAACTAATAGTAACGCTTTGTCCCTTCTCTACATGGGGGCTCAATTTGATAGGGAAGTTTTATCCCTCATCCTCAGATGGCCATAATTTCATTATCACAGCCACCGAGCATTTTACCAAGTGTGTTGAGGCTATGCATCTTACTACTATACCTAGATATGTGATTGTTAAGTTTATTATAAACCAGATTATCTACAAATATGGATTCCCATAAGTCATTATATCAGATAATTACATGCCATTCAAAAATGAATAGGTGTGAGAATTGTGTGCGAGATTTAAGATATCACACCACACATCCTCTTTATACTACCCTTAGGCTAATGGACAAGATGAGGCAAAAATAAAACCCTAAATTCTATTCTCCTTAAGATGGTTAAGGAGGACAAAAGGGATTGACATCTCAAGTTATTTCCAGCCTTATGGGCCTATAGGACATTGGTTAGAACTCCCATGATGGAAACCCCTTTTCTTTAGTCTTTGGATGTGAAGTTTTTTTACTGTTGGAAATCGAGTTACCTAGCCTTATCATATAATTACAAGGCATTTTGGATGAAGACAAGTACCGTGAAGTGTAATTGGTATAGTTAGAAACCCTTGATGAAGCTCTACTTTGAGTTGAGTAGCTCCATAGTGTTTATACTTTGAAAGAATGTGTTTTTAGTATAATAAGAATGTATACGAGTGTGAAATACACACTAGATATCTAGTCTTAAGAATCGATAGCCAAATTGACAAGAAAATTGGTAAAGGGAGAAAATTCAAACCCAAGTGGTTAGGCCCGTACTAGGTAATAGAAGACTTTAAAAATGGTGTGTATCACCTATGTACTTTGGAAGGTGAGGAATTCAACAAATCGGTTAATTCACTTCACCTTAAATGTTTCTATGCATAATTCATTTACATATCCACTTGTACATTATTGCATTCATACTGCATCCATACTACATTATCATATTGTGAAATTATAAACTGGAACTTACTTTTCAAGAAACTTCTAAAAACTTCTAAAATGTTGGCAAAAATGCTTAATCATACCTCTTCAAGCATCCACCATATTATCATCAAAAATTCTAATCTCTTCATCACTTTAGCAATTAAGGAAAAATTTTGACATTGATCCTACCAAGGCTACATACTTAGTTCTAGTTATAGTTTCTTCTAGCTCAAGTTTATTTTCCCATAAGTATGTTCTATAAGCTTCTTGATGTCACATCTTTCCCTAAAATATCTCTCATAACAAAAGCAATCTAAACATTTCACCTAGATCTCTTATCTGCCTATCTCAACCTTCGGTGATGAGCCCTCGTATCCTACTAGTTGCGTGGGGTTGAGGCTAGGGGAAAGTTTTCCCTCCCAAAATAACAATTCAAATTTATATATATATATATATATATGTATGTATTTATGTATGTATGTATGTATGTATGTATGTCTAATATAAATACAAAAACTCTTTCTTAAAAATAACACCACACTTCCTTTCCCTACCAGTCTTTGGTGATGATCCCACGCTTCCTACTAGTAGTGTGAGACTGGGAAAGGAGGGAAGTGCCCTTACTCACCTATATTTTTCCTCATGCAATGATACCATTCTTTTACTTGGTAGCATGGGGCAAGATGTAGGGGGTCTTGTCAAATAAGTCAATAAACTATAAATAAGTTAGTAAATAAAAAGTGCTTTAAAACCTTAAAATTCCCAAGAAAATGAATTAGATGTGTATGTTGTAAGAGATTCAAATCCTTAAAACTAGATTTTTTCAATCAAAATGCCATCTACAGATCTAAGTCTAGATAAAATTGTGAGAAGATCACATTCGGACTAGGTAGTCAATTGTGGTTAGGGTTGAGTTGTAGGTTCCTTTACGCACCCAAAATTACATGTGCTACATAGTCAAAAAATGGTTACAAAAGTCCCCAATGATGATTCATGTGTTTGAGTTCCTAAACCAATTCACAGTGTATATTTGTATCCTAGTCATCCTTACTTAGCATTTCCACACTTTCTTCTAGCTTATTACTTCATTCTGTGCATGTTTTGGCCTTTAGTGCTAGGACCGCCACCCTACCCAGGTGGCAATCTTGCATGTTTTTTTTCTAGAATTATCTATGTATGATTTTAACACGCGTGATTTCACTTAACTTGAATTCTAGGATGCGTTTGTGAACCAAATTTCCTAAAAATATTCTTGATTGCATGATATTCCTTCCCTCTTCTATTTTTAAATAGATTTAATTATTTTTACCTACCTCTTCACCCAATGATTTGACACTCCAAGGATGCCTTGTGCATGAAGGTACATCCCAGCTAATTCATATATATTCAATTCTTGTATTCAAGGAAATGGCCTAAGAATTTTGTGTGTCTTGCATAGTATTGCTGCACTAATCTTGTTGGAAATTACATAGCCAAGCTCTATTCACTTGTGATATCCCTCTTCCACTTGCATTGCAACTAGACTTCCTTCAAGTTGTCATTGCTCAAGCACCTTCTCCTACTGCTGCCTTTGCATTCCCAATTCCTTGGACTCATATGGACACATAGAGAAAGAAAGGATAAAATGAGGGGACAAGTCATCACATAGTTGGATTTACCTTTGTTATGTGAATTATAGGTTGGATTTTTTATTTATTTCCTTAATTACTGCAATTTATCATTGTTACATCATATCAAATAGAGTAGAAATCAATTTCCTTTCATTTGCAAGTAATTAGTTAATTTCTAAGAGGATTTAAATCATTAATAGCAGTTCTCAGGTGATGGATCCTCTTCTTCCTATCCATGTGGATCTAAAGGAGAGAATATCTGTAGGAGGTTTTCTACATATCCTAGATCATTTGGAAAAGTTATTGTTTTAAGTTAGTTTGGTTTCCATACACTCAACACAGGTGAATAACCACAACGGGTTATTTTTCTTGTTTAGTTTTAGTGTAGAAATATTTTAATTATTTAGAATAGAAGAAAATTATTGTTTTTTATTGTAATATTTTAGTTTTGTGATTTGTTTAGATTAGTTTCCTTTCAGCAGTAGCATAGATTGTTAGTTTCATCTTAGTTAATTTGGACACTACAAACTAGTTCAACATTTAGATTCAGTTAGAAAAATCATAAGGAATTTATGCTACCCATTCCGAGTCTCTAAATATTCCCTTTGCCAATTCAGCTACTAGGAGATCACACTACCAAATCTTAGTCACTGATCCTCCTATAGTTAACCACACACACATTAAACATCGGATGATTTGGAATGACCTTAGGGGTTGAGTGTGGTTGAAGGTTTCCTCTCAATTTTAATTCATACAAAATGGTGAACCCAACGTGAAGGATTAATTCCTTCTTGTTTTCTTTTCTTTCATTGCTAGTACCTCATATTTCCATTTCTTCCCCTATTTTGGTAGGTATTTTATACTTTCTAAAATATGTCTAGAAGAGATTTTGGTGGGCCATTTGGCTCTGATAGATATTACACTAATGTGCAACCACAATAGTCCCCTTCTCTTTCAAGGTGGGGTAAAAATTACACAAGAAACATCTAAACCTCCCATAGTTACACTTCAAACCCCATAGCTACGTAAGGATGGAGGAGGTTGAACAACCATTAAACATGTAATATGGTCAACCAAATGCAAATCATGTTTTTATCACAAACGGAATAGGTTATTACCATAGAGTATTATTAAGACCTTACATTTCCATCAATCAACAAAAGATGATACATTTACATGAATAAAAATCCTCTTCATCAGATAGATGAGTCTTTGTATAGAATGAAGGCTATAACCTCTGAGATTTTGAATGCCTATCTTAAGATTCTTACTTATGAGGAAGACAAGAAGTAAAACACTCGAACAATTCATGACAAGGTATCATGAGCCTACTCAATCAAATCCTACGCCACAAGTACCCAAATAAGGGACTCAATCCTCTCCCAATGGTCTCATTTCTAGTTTAGTAGGGAGGATTACAGAACTAGAAAGTGCCTAGACTTCACAAAATACACATGTAGTAGGGTAGAACATGGGGTATCTAGTTGTTGATAGCAAAGGATACATCCCTTCTAATTAGAAACCAATGCAATATCTTGTATGACAAGGTTATCTAATTCATTCAAATCCAGGTGATCTTCTCATAGGATTAGAAACACTAAGGGTGGGTCCTCATCCTTCTCAAGATTATCCTACGTAAGGGCTAGCCGGAAGTGTATTCTCAAATGCCGCTACAATAGGTAATACGACATTCCCTAGTTTTACACCCGCTAGTCTATATCTTGGTATTATCCCACCTTACATGAACATGTATTGAAAAACCCCCTACATGGACCCATATGACATTCCCACTCCCTACATGCCATATCAAGGGACCCCATACATTCTTGTCAACACTTATAATGTAGCTTATCTAACTCCTCCTCCTCCACCTCCTCATCAAGGATCTTTAAATGTGGAATATTATGCAATCAGTACATACGATGAGTACTTAAAAGAGCCTCTTGACTTCACCATATGTGGTTTCATGCTTCCATGCCCATTTTTGGATCTTCCAAAATTTAAGGGAGAAAGAGATTTCAATGCTCATATCAAGGCCTACGCTACACCTATCAAGGAGTTGCTTCTTTGGGATGTTATAGTGGCTAAGATCTTTCCAAAGAATCTCAAAGGAATCACATTGGATTGGTATTACCATATTCCGTAAGGTTCTATACATTCCTTTAAACAACTTGTTTCCGAGTTCATCAAAGCATTTGACATGAACAAGTTGTTGCGTACAAGGATTAGGGAGTTCCTACATATTAGACAAGAGCAAAATGAATCTACCACCCATTTCATCTAGAGATGATGCAAATTTCTCTATTCCTCTACAAGTGTGCCCATCATGGACCAAATGGAACTTTTTGATCTTTTCCTTCACTTTATCAATCAAGAGACTAGGGAGGAAGTCCAAAATTTTCCTTTCCACAATTACAAGGAAGTATTGGAGGGTGTGCTTTGGATTGACCAAGCTGCTATAGACAATGGGTGTAAGATCTATGGTCCCAATGGGAAATTGGTATCCCCAAATCAAAATAATGCAAGTTATAAAAACAATGATGCCAACAACCAAGGACCTAAGGGTGTGAATCACAATCATGGTGCTACCATGAGTAGTGCTACTGATCAATATAAAAACACTAGTTTTATGAACAAAAGTAACACCAACAACAATAAAAATAATAACTCGGGATATCAAAGAGGCCCTAACACTATGTCTTCTATCAACATGGTTGATGCAAATCATTCACCAAAAAAGTAAAATCAAACCCAAGGCCCAAACTAGTATCAAAAATTTGCTAAGGGGAAACAAATCATGGCTATAATGACCAATTTCAAAACTACAACCAAAGTTATAACTAAAAACAACAAGATGATTATCAAAGGCCAAGATATTACAACCGTAACCTATATTGTGGTGTCCATAAGTTTCAAGGTCATGATGATAGGAATTGTCATGATTGGTACAAGTTTCTGCAAAGACTTCCCAAAAACCAAAGGCAGCTCTTTATAGACATGTTCCTAACAAATCCTGAAACAAACCTGTAATGTAGTCATACTACACCATGTCGCACCTCAAAATGTAAAATCTAAATGTCCTAGGGATTCCCAAGTGAATCCTCAAAATATAAAAAGAGTATTTATATAGGAAACAATGACCATGAAGCCTCAACTTCTAACAACTCTTGGGTTGCTCCTAACCTTGGTTCAAATGATAATACAAAAATATTGGGGTTAGTCAAGATAGAAGTCGATCTATAAATTAATGCAACAAATCAGATGAAAGAGTACATTTCACAACCCCTACCCATTATTTCCTTTCCATAGGAGGACGTTCCTATAATCTCAAAACCATTAGGAGCCCATGATTTAATATCAGATTTGAACAAGACCTTTTCTCGATTTCATTTCTAGATTTGTCAAGAATTCACCTACGCATAATTTTTCATTGCTCAATGCACTAGGTTTTGGTCATCTAATCCATGTTATGCCACCTCCTAGCACTCAAATAAATCATATTGAATTTGACATACATCCTTCGCAATATAGAGCGATAGGGATACTGGTCTGCTTTTATATAGACAAGATGCCATCCGATGTTGAAATTACTCAAGAGGTGATCTTTCCTTATTTTTACAAGTTTGGGTTTATAACAATTGCATTAAGAGAGCCATCATTGATTATGGGGATTCTGTAAATGTGGTTCCCTTATCTTTCTTGCAAAAGATGGGATATAGAGAAACAAATTATTCCTCTACAAGAAACATGTTATAGGGGTATGAAAGTCTTAAAGTGACCTCAATTGGAACCATAGTTCTTCTAGTCAAGCTTGGTCCAAAACCATTTTGATGGAGTTTTACATTATCGACGGGAAACAAGTTATAACATGATCCTTGGGAGACCGTGGATTCATCAAATGAAGGTTATCCCCTCTACCATGTTTTAGGAGATTAGATTCCTTTATTTGGGGAAGGTCTTCATCACTCAAGGGGATCCTAAGCCCTTCAATATACACTTAGAAAACCTCAAGAATAAGAAATGAGTCCATACGGAGTATGAACTTCAGTGTGCCAAAGGTTGAAGTCGTTGACCCAAAAACATTTGAGGTAGCAAAAATAGATAAGGGTAAATCAATATCTATTGAAAAAGTGTCCACTAAAACCATAATAGAAATAAGAAAACTCTTAGAGTGATGATCTGATATTCCTCATGTTTTAACCATAGGGGATGGGTAGTCTTCTTGGTTTAGTATCTCTTCCCTTTGACGACCTAGGTCTAGGTGTAAACATGATAGAATTAACAAACGAAAAAGGGAAATTTGAGATTGAAATGATGCCTATCAAAACCATCTATGAGGGTTGTTCTATTCTAAATCCTGGTTTCAACCAATGTGCGTCTCAAACTAAGCTTGTTATGGGGCAAGGCCTCATCATTCATTAAGGGTCACAAATATACACAACGCTATACATAGGAAACAAGGATGAACTACATAATCACGCTCACCCACACACCATGTCTCAAGAGCATGAAAAAAGGTTCACGAACACCTATTTCGGATAAATGATATTAATTATTGGACATATACACTTCTAGGCAAGGGTTGTAAATTTAAACCCAGAATGGTAGGCCCTTGTCAAGAGAATAGAAATTTTGAGGATCATGGTTCTCCAATGCGTATTTATAGGGGTGAAGAATTAGATATTCATCAAATTTATTCACCTTAGCCATCATGACATGTAGTTTCACCTACATTTCCATATGTACATTACTGCATCCACATTGCATTTTCATCTACCAGTTCATTTCATAAAATTTGTGATCAAGGGACTTATTCTTATAGCAATTCCTAAAAAATTTGAACAATTGGCAAAACATTCATATCATATCTCTTCAAATTATCATGGTATCATCAATATTTTCTGAATCATTTCATCAATCCAAGAAAGATAAGACAAATCTTTGACAGTAACCATACCAAGGCCTACATACTTGGTTCTACTTATAGTTTCTTCTAGATTAGGTGTCTTTTCCTATAGTCTGTTTTAAAAGATTCATGGTGTTGCATCTATCCCATATACATCTCTTTGGAAATAAGAACATTCTAGACATTTTTCCTAGATAAATAAGTCAAATGCAAATCCACAAAAAAAAATTGCACATATCTTCACCTTACCAACCTTCGGTGTTGATCTTGTGTTTCTTACTAGTGATGTAGGGATGGGAAATGAGATAAGTACCCTTACTCACTTATGCCTTGTCCATGGTGATGAGCCCATACTTCCTACTGGTAGCATGGGGCAAGGTGTAGGGGGTCTCTTTGACAAATTTGAAAGTTAGAAATAGTTCATTTGAATGCTGTGGAATCATAAATAAATAAAAAGTGATTTAGATGTCAAAAATTCCAAAAAGAGTTTAAAACCTCAAAACAAGATTTTGTCAATCAAGTGGCCATCTATAGATATAAATCTAGATAAACTTGAAATTCATTCACATTTTAAACTATGAAGTAAATTTGAGTAGAATGAGGTTGTAGGGTCTCAATTTGGTTTTGCCAAATGCTTGTCTTTCTCTCATCATTACCATTCAAAAAAATTATATAACTTGTTCCCCTTATGGATCTTGGTGTTGAGCCCTCACATATTACTAGTTGTGTGGAGTTAGGAGTCGGAATTTTCATTCACTTATAATATCACTCTTTCATCACATTTTTCCAAGACAATACGGAGTACCAAAAGTTGCTTAGAGAAACTAAAGTTCAAAATTACAATGTGATTTCATTATCATATATCAAAATTACAACAAAAAAAAAATAAATCATTTTGTTAGCATTCATATCCACTAAATACATTCTAAAAGCATACAAAAACATAAGTTCTAAAAATATAGAGTAAACATGTGAAGTGATCCAAGAGGAAGTTAACTCAAATAAAATGAATTACAAAACCAAAAAGAAGAGTCTGTATATATCATAATAAATCAAGTTTTTATACAATGCCAACATGTGCTAGGCATGGTCAAAACACTCGCAATAAGCCCAAAATATACAAAAAAGTTCATATAGTTCCTTACAAAATTGCAATGAAACAATAAAAGGCCCACAACCTATCAATCCCTATGGGATCCTTGAGATGGCACACGACTATGTTCAGGAATCCCTCTGTGGCTATTTGCCAAAGAGAATGTACTAAATGGTGGGAGTTCTCATTGTGGTGTCCACTGGCTATGGTTTCACTACAAGAGTGACTCGACCTTATCAAACACTCAGTTGTCTCATATACGGTCACCTAAGTACAAAGAGAATTCATAACCTCCACTTCCTTCCAAAAGGGTACAAACACATCAGTGTGTCTACCGACTGCAAGTGGTTGTCCTATATCCTCAGTCATCTCATCTCAGGTTTTCCCCAAAGGGATCAAAAAGGTGTCCATGCACACCATTTGAATAAGCTCTTGCCACTCTTATGCAGTCCCTGTAAGTAGAAACAAAGAAGAAACAATGATTTAGAAATTTACAAAAATAAAACGAGAAAGAAATACCAACTAACAAGGTAAATAGTATATGATCAACATACGCATATCTATAGGTACCCATGTAGGATCATTGGTTGATGTGTTACTACTGATAACTATGGGGAATCCCTAAAACCAAAGGTAAGATGCTTTTCCATCATGGAATTGTCATCCCTCTCTTCTTCATGAGGAAGTGGTCCCTTTGGGACAAGTGTTTCCACCACGGTGGCCACCTTCTCCCGCTCCTCTCTCAAAACATCCTGAGTATAATGCTACTCAGTATCACTCTCTTCTTCCATGTGAGCTGCCCCGCTAGCCTCACCACCAAGTAGAAACAAAGAAGAAACAATGATTTAGAAATTTACAAAAATAAAACAGAAAGAAATACCAACTAACAAGGTAAATAGTATATGATCAACATACGCATATCTATAGGTACCCATGTAGGATCATTGGTTGATGTGTTACTATTGATAACTATGGGGCATCCCTAAAACCAAAGGTAAGATGCTTTTCCATCATGGAATTGTCATCCCTCTCTTCTTCATGAGGAAGTGGTCCCTTTGGGACAAGTGTTTCCACCACGCTGGCCACCTCCTCCCGCTCCACTCTCAGAACATCCCGAGTATCATGCCACTCAAGATCACTCTCCTCCTCCATGTGAGCTACCCCGCTAGCCTCACCACCCAACCCCTCATCATTAGTCTCCTCTCCATTGGTATCCTCTCCAACTGAATCCTCTCTAGTCTCATCCCTTGTATACTCCTCAGAGTTGGATTCTACATCTATGGGCTCATCCTCCTCTCCACTATGAGAAGGTGTAGCCTCAATCCGAGTAAGGGTGTAGGAGTGGTACTAGCTTCCCATCGGGAATGAAAAAATATCCTAACTATGATAGGAACTCTTGACACCACCGTTGTCTAGCGTGGATCTCCACGAGGCCCCTTTCGGGCCTCCTTCATGGTCCTATACACAGTGCCACTAGGGGAAGCATATCAATGTAAGGAAGGCCAAACTATTAAGGAACTCAGCCAAACGAGTGAGTCTCAAGCTTCCCCATCCTATCAACTAACTGAATAGTAGTGGAACAAGCCACCACTATGGTCCCATCCTATCCCCACAACCCTACCATGTCCTAGTATGGGGTGGCCACCATGTCTGTTGTGGTCAAATAAGCCACTAGTTGATGTGGCACTCTAATAACTATCATTGTTGTACATTTGGAATCCTTGACAACCCCTAGGTTCTATACAGGAACTCCCCTCCCATAGGGGATGATCCAGTTATACACCCATCTCATAACCAATGTGGGGTGGCTCAAAGACTGCCCCTGTAATCTGACAATCCGATACAAGTCATGATAAGTACAAATCCAAGTATATCTACTCCCAAGCATAGATATGACCGTAGTCAGTCATTTATTTTCCCTTAATAGTATTTTCTAACCCTAAGCGCATCATCTTATCACCTAGTGGGTACTAGGGTGCTCACCCAAGGCATGCGCGAGTGCCAAGCCCCTCCTTTATGTGATCTTTATGAGAAGGTTCCTCCATTAATAGATGATGATTTGTAGAAGTATAAGTACATTCACTTATTTAAAAGTTAGAGGGAAAATGTAACTTATCCACACATTAATGTATTACAAAATCTATTAAACATTTGTAAGAAGCATAATAAACTAGATCTAATCCATGACAAGTCATATAACATGAGGTTTTACACCCATAAACAAGTTATATAGAACGAACCCACATATTGATATGAAATAGTTCCGTAGCCACATTTTAGTCAAAAGGGTCATCTTAGACCATACATATTAAATGATAGAGACTTAACTCCTATAAGCTTCTCTGATATGAGACCCTAACTATAATTTTCCCATTTTAACCCTTGTTATAGATCCTAGTGCCATACCGAGGCTTATGTATTCCCTTACAAACCTTAGCATCAAGTTCTCTAAACCCTAGCATTTATACAAAACTTCGGGACAAGTGTTTCCACCATGGTGGCCACCTTCTCCGCTCCTCTCTCGTAACATCCTAAGTATAATGCTACTCGGTATCACTCTCTTCTTCCATGTGAGCTGCCCCATTAACCTCACCACCAAACTCCTTGTCATCAGTCTCCTCTCCATTTTTTTCCTCTCTAACCGAATCCTCTCTGGTCTCATCCCCTATATACTCCTCATAGTTGGAGTCTACATCTATGGGCTCATCCTCCTCTCCACTATGAGAAGGTGCAGCCTTAATCCGGAGTAAGGGTGTAGGAGTGGTACTAGCTTCCCATTAGGAATGAAAAAATCTCCTAACTATGATAGGCACTCTTGAAACCACCGTTATCTAGCGTGGATCTCCACGAGGCCCCTTTCGGGCCTCCTTCACGATCCTATACACAGGTGCCACTAGGGGAATCATATCAATGTAATAAAGGCCGAACTACTGAGGAACTCGCCAAATGAGTGAGTCTCAAGCTTCCCCATCCTATCAACTAACTGAATATTAGTAGAACAAGCCACCACTATGGTTCCATCCTATCCCCACAACCATACCATGTCCTGGTATGGGGTGACCACCATGTCTGTTGTGATCAAATAAGCCACTGGTTTATGTGGCACTCTAATAACTATCATTGTCATATGTTTGGAAGCCTTGCACAACCCCAGGGTTTTGTATTGGAACTCCCTCCCATAGGGGATGATCCAGCTCATACACCCATCTCATAACCAATGTGGGGTGGCTCAAAGATTGCCCCTGTAATCTAACAATTCGATACAGGTCATGATAAGTACTGCCAAGTATATCTACTCCCCAAGCGTAGATACGCTGTAGTCATTTATTTTCCCTTAATAGTATTCTCTAACCCCAAGCGCATCGTCCTATCACCTAGTGGGTATTGGGTGCTCACCCGAGGCATGCGCGAGTGCCAAGCCCCTCCTTTATGTGATCTTTATGAGAAGGTTTCTCCATTAATAGAGGATGATTTGCAGAAGTATAAGTGCATTCACTTATTTAAAAAGGTAGAGGGAAAATTTAATGAGATCCACACATTAATGTATTACAAAATCTATTAAACATTTGTAAGAAGCATAATAAACTAGATCTAAGCCATGAAAAGTCATATAACATGAGGTTTTACACCCATAAACAAGTTATATAGAAACGAACCCACATATTGATTTAAAATAGTTCTGGTAGCCACATTATAGTCAAAAGGGTCATCTTAGACCATACATATTAAATGACAGAGACTTAACTCCTATAAGCTTCTCTGATATGAGACCCTAACTATAATTTTCCCATTTTAACCCTTGTTATAGATCCTAGTGCCATACAAAGGCTTATGGCATCCCTTACAACCCTTAGCACTAAGTTCTCTAAACCCTAGCATTACTACAACACTTTGTACTCTCCTTATTTTTCTTTGCATTCTCTATGCATTCTCTCTGTCTCTCATCATCTCTTGTATATTTGTCTCTAGCCCGAGCATCTCTTTTATAGGATCAACACCCACTACCATGCCTTCGTCCAACAAATTTCGTGCCAATTGTCAATGTGGTCCTCCATTGGTGAATGTTTATCCCTTTGCAAACCCTCCACTCTCTATAATGATGTCTTCTGGGAATATTCCCTGTAGGGAATATCCTTTTCTTGACCTCCAAGGTTCCAGGATGGAACCTTATCCACTCATCATGCCTAGTCGGGTCCTCACACTTTTCCTCAAGTTCCTCTAGAATTCCAATATGGCTAAGTCCTTTGAATTCATGTTCTACCTTCCACACATGCCCTGGTTTCACTTAAACCCTTCTTAAACCCTTTTTCCTATGTTTTTCCCCGAGTGCCCTTCTTCTCACTGGTCCTCGCACACGCATGCCCTTTGGTACTTAGCCAATATTTCAGGGCCCAACATCACCCACACTAAGCATGTTCTCCATCCTCGAAACATCTTGCTTCTTTAAAGAATAAATAATAGTGGAACAGGGAAAATATGAATAAAGAATGAAAGAATAGAAGAATTTGCTACTATTGTAGGAGTGGGAATTCCTTCTTCACTATTGCCTCAATATTTTCCCAAGCATCTACCTCACCCTGCACCTACTAAAGTAGGTCACCTACTAGAGCATTCTCCTCATCAAAACTGAATTAATCACTCTTAGCATTCAGTGTATCTATAATGCCTTCTAGTTGCTTGCTAATATCATCCAGTGTGTCCATTCTACAAGTGACCTGGGGATATAGCTCCTTAAGCCAATTCTTAATCAAACCCTATAATTTTTGATTGCTTCTAACTTTTTCTCAACCTCGGCTAGGATCTTATTGTGCTTCATCATGTTACCGTTGTTCTTTTCTTGAAATTCCTTTAGATCCACCTCATGTGTAACAACCAATATGATTGCTACCATGTCTCTATCAGTGCAATCATCATAAAAAACCTCAGCCATTTACGAGGTGATCTTTATAGTGGAAAGGAGCTCGTAATACTGAGTAAATTTCTCCCCAATCTTCAATTTTTCTTCCTCCTTTTGGTGTGCCATTTCCTCTTCTACCGATTCTAATGCGAGTGGCTGCCTCTCCATGGTGAGGATGCGGGTCAAGTATTCCAAGCATTACATGGTTGACTCATATTTTTTCTCAGGCAGGGCCAAGTCTGGGTGCTTCAAGATTATGATGTCTAAAATAGTCTCTATCTTCTTATGGATCTCATGCACCTTTGCCTTTTCCTCCCTTAATTTGTGCCTTAATTTTGCACTGATCAGCTCCTCTTGCTTTAACTCCTTATCTTTTTCAATGATCTCTTCATTTTTCTTTTCAAGCTCTTCCTCCAAGACCCTTATTCTGTCATTTCTCCTGAAGAGCCTCACCTCAACTTCTACTGATACTTTGTTGAGCACATTGTAAACTTGCTCATCGGATAGTTGTTGGGCATTCACTAGAGGGTTTACTCCCTTGGTATCTGGTATCTTCATCAATGCCTCATGGTTGACCTCGAATTTGGGCTCATCAACAGACAATATCTTCCTCGTGCACGGCTATGCACCATTTTCATCCAAAGAGGACCATGCAAGGAGTTTGTTTGAAGGTACGATACTATGGAAATGTATGCACAATACCTTATTTGGATCATTTATGTAAGTCATTCCTTGTTCCTATGCCACTACCATACCATTTCCACTTGTATGCGCTACCTTTGGGAAGCTTACTACCCAAAGCAGGATCTCCACCCATGCTTCCATACTCCTTTCCCACACTTTCACTTTCCTTCATCTCCTTTAGTACTTCTTCGGCGTTGCGCTCCACCTCTTGATCCACCAAGTCCTTTATTATGAAACATTCTCTATCTATTCCTTAGTTAGCCTTGGGGTCTTTTGATCCTTCATGTTGACTTCTTCACTTCCCCCCTTGCCGTGAGCACCTCCTTTGTCCTCATCCTTCTCTTCATTTCCCTCCTCCTCTGACTCATGTACATCATACACAGGATGGTTCTATGCCTCACCGTACTCTTCATTTTTATCATCACCCTTGTTTTCCTCCATGATCTTTGTTTCTTCTAAGTCCACCTTTTCTATTACTCTTTGTTTCTTCCTAACTGGTGATTCCAATATAGGAGACTCTTCTTTTCTTCTTCCCTAGGTGACTCCTTTCTCGTCGGAAACTTTTCTTTTGTAGGGGGCTTCTCTCACTCTGGCACCTCTTCCTCAAGTGTCTTTTCTCTCTCTTCTACAAGGGAATTTTTCCTCTGTGTATAGGTACTTGGTTTTGTGCCTGAATTTTGTGTGCCTACAAATTGTGTTATCTGTGTACTTGGTTCCTTTTTCTCAAGGGCCTCCTCTCTCTCCCTTTTCCTTGGTGTGGCCTTCTTCCTTATGGTGGGGTCTTATGGGATAGAGACATCATTTTCAACATAAGTTCCCTTCTCATACTTACCTTGTATGTATAGGTATACCCTTATTGCGGTCCTCCCAATGAATAGGGAATGTCACTGGCTTCAACATATCTACATCATGGGAGACATACTTCTCCACATATGTTTGCTTATTTGGATATATCAATGTTCTACGCAAATCGCGGTAATCCTGGTCTACTATGTTGAGGTAAAACCTTAGATTTTTTTGCCTCTTTAAATCGATTGACCCTAGCTTGAAGTATTATGTTGTGAAGGAGAATAAAAATTTGCACTAGGGACCCTTGGCGCCATCTGCCAGAGTAAACCTACTAATACAAAAATATTGGTACATGGTGAATTTAGCCTCACCTTGTAGTAAAATAGGAAACTATTCATGCATTATCCACTCAATGTCAAATGCATCATGTATTCTCTTATACCATTTTCTAGACGTGTCTTGTGGATGGCTATCATGGTGTTACAAATGTATTTCTCAAATATTTTTGTGGGGAAGGGTTCTCATCTAGGTACTCCCACATAGATTTATCTGGTCCATCGAGAACTCCAATCTCTAAAAAGACAATGGTAAGGAAGATATTACCAAACATGATCTTTTCTCCATCACGCGCGACATTGATGATTTCTTCTACTATGAAATCCAAGAGGTTATAGATGGTCCCCTTTAAGATCTTACGAAAAATGTTCAACCAATCCTTGTTGATCTGTGTCCATCTCTCCTACCCATTTAGCTTTGTGACCAAGTGTGTGGCCATCCTCTTTATCGTATGGAAATTGTAGAAAAGTTGACATATCATGAACCCTTCTTGTAGTTATAGGCTTCAAAATTCTTCTTGATGGCCTCTTTGTTGTCCAAGTCATCATAAAGAGATTCTCCTCTACAGACATAAGACCAAGAAACTTAGAAATTACTTGGGTGTTTATTTGCATCCTCTTTCTTGTGAAGTAGAAATGGTCTTTATGTATGCGTGACATTAACCACTAGTATAGTCACTCAGGTTTTCCAAAATAGGGAAACTCATAGAGTTGCAATAATCCGGCCTTCTAAATATTCATCTTTACCTCATCATTGTAGATAGGCATTCCATATGGTGTCCATTTTTATATAGGGTGAACTAGTTCTAATGCCATCTCATTCTCAGTGGTGCTCGTTTGATGGTTGTAGTCACTTAGGGCCATCTTTCTAACGTGAGACACCCAATATTTTCAAAGCAACACATCATCTAGATATTACATATTTTTGTACCATTCCTCATTGAAACTAGTGGAAATGACTTGTTTCCCCTTGCCCTTTCCCTTCTTTGGTGAAATGTTTGCTACTTTCCTTGGTTTAATTTCTCCGTTGATTCACTAAAAGTTATTCCTTTCCCCTGATCCTAGCTCTATTCAACTCGTGTCTCTACTCCTTTGTGAAATTTCCTTCAAACCCCATGCCCTAGCTTACGCAACCCTAACTTGGAAAACCCTTTTCCCACAAGATGACGTAATCACCCATGGGATTCTTCCACATAACCTTCTCCACTTACACTGTGTACTTATTTTTCCACTCTAGTTCGCTGATCAAACTGGCTATGTATGAAAATCTTCACAACCTTTTTTCACACAACTTTTCTTTAAGGATGCCCTAGTTCATGAGGATCTTTGATAAAAACTGCAAGGTAAATAATAATACACCTTGACCTCCTACTTATAGCTTTTAATTGTTCCCTGTACGAAATGCCATGCCACCTACCAATGTACTCTTACAATAAAGGTGGATTTTTCCTACTACCAACCTTCAACACTTTTACCCCCACACCCAATCCTGTGTGAAAAATTATACAACCTTTTGGCATGCAAAACCCTTACTGACCGAAGATCCTTACGCATGCACTTTCAGTGCCAAAGGCACTTCTTCTATCTTTATCCTAATTTTTGACATCACCTACCTCATGTTGTTCCTGCACTTCTCACCCTTGTACATGGTTTTTGTAAATCCTTCTTGACACCAAACTCCTCATGTTCACCTTTTCCATGCACACTCTTCCAAACTACATGCTTTTGATCCTTTGATCCGGGCCATCGAAACACAGCTTCCAATACTAGCTTCCAATGCTTTGTCGCATCACTTCACCCCACACAAAAATAGATGCGTGGTCCTCTATGCATAGAATTTTTTGAAATTATAAGTGGCTACCGGTGCACAATGTGCACACAACAACAAAAGGAAAGGAAAAACAACAAGAAAGGGATACATAAAGAAAAAAAAAATTAAGGTAAATCCTAGGCTAATTGGCAATGCTACCTTATTTACAAACACAAGGAAGACTTATTTATAAAAGGGATTTATCCTACTCCCATTGAAATGTCCCGTAATCGTGTTCCATCCAAAACATGTAACTGAAAAAGCACTTGAATCAAGTATTTAGGATATAATGAATGTGCCCATCTAATGGACTTTAAATTTCCCAGATGGTGCAAAACTTGGAATCATACAATAGAACCATCTCGCCCAACCTTAAACTATTTGTTCTTTATGTGTTTATCATGCCATGCCTTTTACCTATATTTTTCTATTTTCTAACTCTAGCGAGTAATAGCCCACCTCTCATCTAATTTCATTAACTTATCAATCCTCTCCTTAAGCACTTGTTCATCAGCTAATTCTCCTATGTGTGTTATACATAGTGATGGTAATATGAATTAATATGAATAGATAACCCTCTTTCACACCAAAACCAATTGAATAGTTTTGGCCTTATTCATTCTTTATATAAGTAGTCTAGTATGACCACAACATAGAAAAACTTTATCATCCCAATCTCTTCTTCCTACATCACAAATTTTGGTCACTATGTGACTCAATATCTTGTTAAATGCCTCAATGGTTTGATTAGATTGGGGGTGATAAGGGTTAGTCTTATGGTGGGATACCATGAATTCTTCCAACAAAATCCTAACTATCTCATTCAAGAAATGAGTACCCCTATCACTTGTTTAACTAAATGGGAATCTATATCTACCGATTCTCTTTTACCATAGAAGCTGGCTATTGTTGTTGCTGTGTAATCCATTTTAGGTGTTTCCTCCACCCACCTTATTAAGTAATTAGTATAAGTAATGATATAGCATGAACCAGTCCTTCATGTAGACGATGAAATCGTTCCTCCAAAATCAATCACCCACTTCTCAAATGGTTTTGTGCTAGCTATTGGTCTCAAGGGCATCTCATCTCTTCTTCTTGGTTTGCCAAGGTGTTGGCAATAGTCACAGGCCTTAAAAACTCAATACAATCTTGGTAGATTCTTTCCCACCAAATCCATGCTAGTATAATCTTATCCGTGGTTACATTCCCTGCATAGTTTCCTCCTACAATTCCACCATGTGCTTCCTCCATGATTACAACATGTTCATGCTCTAACATGAACCAGTGAAAAACCTCATCATGATATAGCTTATATAAGTCTCCACCTATTAACATGTAGGTCACAACACGTATGGATAACTAATTCCTTTCCAAAGTCTTCATTCCCTCGGTGCCACACCTGTCTTGAGAAAAAAACAATATCTTCCAAGTCGAGTACACGTGCCACAATCTAAATAGTTGTGCATTTGGAATTTTATCCTCAATACTCTATGTGTCCTCCCCTAAATGAATCCTTGATAAATGGTTAGATCCCAAATTAATCAAATTCTTGAAACAAGAGGACCCACCAATATATGTGCCGCTAAAAAAGAGCTTGTTTACCAAGTACTTCAATGACATGTGGTCTGTGTAGAATATAAAGGGTGCTACCAATAGTTACTACCTAAATTTTTACAACGCGTAGATCATTGACAATGTTTTATGATCGAGTAGTATAGTTCATTTCTAATGAGGTTAAATTTCTAATAGCAAAACACAAGGGGTAGTCAACAATTCCTTCTCTAGGTTGTGCTAAGATTGACCCAATCGTCATCCCTGAAACATCAACATGTACATGGAATGGCTTATCCCAAGAAGGAAAACGTAATATGGGAACAAAGTGATAATATTATTCTTCAATGTATCAAATTCCATATGATGTTTCTCTCCCGAAGTGAAATGCACTTTTGTGTTTCAACTAATCTTCTAATGACATGAAAATATTCACATACCCTTGATAAATTTTTGGCAATATCCTGTATGCCCAAGGAATCACAAGACTACACTCTAAATTTGGTAGGCTCCTCAATCCCATAATAATGGAAAATTTGGCAGATCCACCGTAAAGCCTTCCTTACATATGATATTCCCCAAAAGGATTCCAAATGGAGTAGTGAAGAGACATTTCTTGATGTTGAGGGATATGTGCAACTATTTTCATCTCTTGAACATCAACCAAAAATTGTCACAATGATCCCTCACTAATCCATATACCGTCAAATCATCAAGGTAGACCTGAAGGAAATTATGGATAAAATCTTGAAATTCTTGCACCATAATGCGTGAAAACACAACAAGTGCATTACTCACCCAAAATGCATGATCAAGTTTAGGAAAATCTTCCCCATTTAGTGGTAGAAGTTGTCTTTTCTTAGTATTCCTATCTCACCTTTTTCTTAGATTGTTTCTTTGAAGTCTTGACAAAATAGATAGGGTAATGGGCATAGGAGGAATACCTGTTCAAATGTTGGTTGATGGGTTGTTGCACGTGTATGACTTCCGAATTGACATCTGATCATGAGAGCTTCCTTTTGGCTAGGAGGAACTACCTATAATGAAAACAAGACCACCAAAAGGAATCAAACAATATGGGTAGTGAACCGCTTTAGCGAATGCCGTATCTCGGGAAGTATGGTACTTCCTAGATGGCTGTCAGTCCACTATTTTAAAAAAATTAATGTTGTAAACAAAGTAAATCCTATTGTTATTTTAAAATGATTTAGGTATCTCACTTAAAACACAATAAGAAAATAGATCTAATCTAACAAGCTAAGCTATAATAGAATCCAAAGGTCAAATGATTGGTTTGGGTCTCTACAGGTCTGATAAAGGTCTCAGGTAGGTCACAAGTGAATGAGGGTGAGGTAAAATTAGGTGGGTAGGTCTCTATTTAAGGCTATGTGGGCAAACATAGAGACCGGTGTCGGTCAGGGGTGACCGACGGCGGTTAGGTATAACCGGTGCTAGTTACTATGAGATCTGGAAATGTCACAGAATAGGGTTTTGGTCTCCTTTGTGATTGTACAAAGGATTTTGGTTGGTCGGGATGAGGTATTGCATGACTGGAGTAGGCTTTTGTGAGGTTTTAATGGGTCTATGGAGGTGAAAATGTTGCGAGAAGGTCAATAAGGAACAAGATAAACAATAGATGATAAAATGATGATGACATGAAATAACCAGGAAAGTATGATGTTATACTTAATTGGATTTTGTTCCTAAAGGCATGTGTGTGAAGGACGGAGGTGCTGATGATGGGTTTGAAGGCTACAAGTGATCATGAACTGAAGAAAAGCTTCTACATGGGCTGCATGCACACTCCTCTTTGCTTGGATAGATCAGGGACGGCTTGGATGGCTATGTAAGGAAGATACTCAATCTCCTTCCTTGATGTGAATTTTTGTTGGAATTTTATCTCTCAAGATGCATTATCTCTCTAAGATTTGTTCTTTCTTGTGAACTTTCTTCCACTATTTTGCTAACTTCCAAGTTCCAACCTTGAAAATAAGGTTGTTTTGAGGTTAAAATGGTAACTCGACGGCGGTCCTGACTTAACCGGTAATGGCTAGGGGTAACCGACATTAGTAAACATGGGATTTTATAGGTTTACTAAACCTAGGGAGATCCTCCCGATTTTCTTGGATCTCATGTCCCCGTGGATTAGACTGGGAGCTTCTTGTGAGCATACGGAAAGTGGTTAGAGGGAATGTAGGCATTGATTTTTAGGGTTTGGGTAAGTCTTAGTTAGTTATGGTAACTTGCTAAGAATAGGTCTTAGGTTGAGTTAGCCTAGCGAGGTATCTAAGTGAATCAGTATGTGTAGATATTATTTAAATAAAATATTTAAATAATAAATATAGTGAGGATAATGCATTAATTTAATTTAATTAATATTAGTGGGGTGAAGGGGGTCATGGCTAGGTAAATGTAATAAAGGATGTGTATATGTTGAGGGAACAAAGGGGAGTGTGACCTAATGTTAGTGTCTACATTTTTCCCCTTTTTGTTGTGTAGCTTGTATTGGTAAGTGATGCTAACAAAAATAAGATGTGGTTGCCCCATGTGAGGGTGAAGGTGATCCCCCTCAAAGTAGGAACTGACAAGGTAACAGTTGAAGCAATGAGTGGTTTGATAAAAGGTAAATGTGAAGAAAAAGGCAAGTGGGTACAGGGAAAAGGGGTGAAAGGTCTACTCAGGAAATCTAGGTAATGGGTCAGGGTCACAGGTAGCAATAGTCAAACACACGCACACGTATAAACTGCAAAGATGCTACCATGTTTAAGAGCGAGACAAACTCTACATTGTCTAAGGTCGATAGGTTTATCCAAACAATGTTGAAGTGAATCTAGTATCCAAGGTATAAGATAAGGTTAGGAAACATAATGTAGGTTAGGTGCAGGAACGTTTAGGTATGTTCTGATACACCAAAGGTAGGGTCAGGATAAACAATCACGATAATAGGCTAGGTAAGGTCATTAGGTTAATCAACACAAGTAATAGTGCCATAAGGTATAGCGAACACATGAGGTCAAAGGTCACTAGTGATGGTCCAGGTCTAAATATCTAGGTCACGACACGTAAGGCCGAGGTAAGGGTATAATAATGAGTCCCCAAAGGAGGAAAAATGGAGGTAGGAAGTGATGAGGTTAGGAAAGGTAAGATAATGGGTTGGGTAAAGGTATGGGGTAAAGAGCAAGGTAAAGGGTGGGGTAAAATGGAAAAGTAGGGGCAATGTGTAGGTAAGGGTGACCGATGGTGGTCATGTATAACCGACATCGGTATAGGAAAACCAACAATAGTGAGGTAGGACACGAGACCGATGTCGGTCAAGGGGAACCAACGTCGGTTAGGTCAGGTTTGGTATAAAAATAAAAATTTGTGTTTTGATTATTCATTTGTGATTTGTGAAGTGAAGAAAAGACAAAAAAAGAGAGAAAAGTGAGAAAAGTGTCTGGAGGAAATGGGACAGTGAGCTGGCAGTGGGATTTGACGGTGATTGGGTTGGTGAGTAGCGGGTCCACGAGATCATGGTGAGAGAGTTGATTGGTTGGAGGTTGCGGGTAGATAGTTGGTGATGACAGAGGAAGGAGAGGGATCAGGTGGACCACTGAACAATGGCTAGACATGCCATCAAGACAAAGGCAGCTGGCACGAGAGGTAAGCACCTAACTCTATAATGTTAAGTAGACAGAGTAGAGGGTGTAAGATTTGGTATTTGGAGGGTTTTGTGGGTTTTTGGTATTTTGTGAATGGGAAAAAAGTTAAATCGGTATGGGGGAAAATTGGGCAAAAAACAAGAGGAGAGGTAGGAAATTGGATAAGTGGGGTGGGTAGGGGTTTTGGGGTAGTGTAGGTCATTGTAGGTGGGGTAAAAGGGATAAGTGGGAGGGTTTTAGAAAAAGGGGGGTTTGGGAAGTCACAGATTTTTCTACGATAGTGACCGGCGTTGGTCAAGCTTGGCCAGCGTCGGTTGGGTAGAATCGGAATCGGTAACCTAACAGGTGACCGATGCCGATTACGTGGTAACCATTGTCAATCAAGTTGAATCGTATCGGTCACCAAATAGGTGACCGATGCCGGTTTAAGGGTGACTGAGTCGGTTAGGATGAACCGACACCGGTCGGGATTTTAGGCACAAGGGTCCAAAAAATGATGTAGGTGAGGTGGTTGAGATGGGTAGGGTAAAAATAGGGTGGTGGGTAATGATAAGTGATGAATATGGTCATGGTAAAGGTAGATTAATGTTGTGCTTTAGATTGGATGTAGGGAGGTCCTAGCTACATATGCGCGACAGGGTTCTCGCCAAAACTAGTGAAATTGCGTGGCCTAATGAGCCCTTTAGAGCTGTAGCATGTGGAGGTAGTGGGCTTGAGTGGTATTCGACGCTACCGACATGCTGTTCGAAGCCTAGTTTGATGGTCGCACTCATCGATAGATGGGACTCTGCGACCAACATGTTCCACCTTTCGACAGTGAGATGACTATCACCCTGGAGGACATGTTCTAGATTCTGAGGTTACCCATATTGGGGGCCCAGGTGTACTCTATCTCCTCCGAGGCCTTAGAGGATCTAATCAGACCGTGTATTTAGTAAGGGGCGGTAAAGTGAGCTTCCATAGTGCCAGTTTGAGCTATGACGAGATGTATCTAGCCCGTCCGGATGAGACAAGGCTAGTAGTTTTGTTGATGGAGGAAGTGTGCTGCTATGCACTTTGCCCAATGTAGAGGGTGGATGATTTCCTCGATCAATAATGGGGGTGCTCCACGATATGATGGTGCATGAGACATGGTTTTCCTGGCACCAACATTCTTGGTGCAACTATATAAAGAGTTGTGGTCATATGGGCAGTTGCATAAGTTTAGCCTATGTTGTACATTTATACTGCACTACTGGGCCTATGAGTACATAGTCTGTGTTCAACCTATAGGGATGCCCTAAGTAGATGCATTCCCAGTGAGATGTGTGTAGTTGGGATATAGGAGATGGGTGTTGGTTGCAGGAGAGTAGAGGTCAGATAGGTGACATATGATGTGGCCCATTTTTGGTAGTTGTTGGAGGGGTTGTCTAGAGTGGACATTATCTAGAGACCATATGTGGGATTCCCCTCATATAGGCACATGCATGAGGAGCTAGCTAAGCTCCAGCTAGAGAGGTGGATATAGGGTCACCGCACTAGGGAGGATGAGATGATCCCAGTTGACAAGGTCTAACAAAGAGTTCGGGCTTGTACAGGATATCCCTTTATCCTTCCCACAGTATCGGAGAGATGACATGGAGAGGCCTCTCCCTCTACCATAGCCTACAGTGCCTACAAGAGAGGAGGAGCAGCCAGTGGATCAGCAGATTGATGATGCCAGATGCACAGATAGGTATAGGTAGTGGTGGGTGGCTTAGTTACGAGCCATACCACCTAGGCAAGAAGCCGACTTAGCTACCATGATAAGACAGAGAGATGCCCTATAGGAGCAGTAGCGATGCGATCACACTCGATAGGTATACTGTAGACACAGCTAGAGGGGTCAGAGGTAGAGGTAGCAGAGCTATGAGTATAGGTGGCTAATCTGGCCCAAGGATGGAGGGGGTGGAGGAGATGGAGATAGGATGGTCATATGGCAGCCCTTCGTGCTCGTGTGCAATTTTACAGTCCAGATTGGTCATAGCCTGCATACGTATTGGGACAGGGGCACTACCACGCATAGGGGTAGGGGCACCACCATAGGCACAGGGAGATGGTCCCAGTTCATAGGCTAGCGTAGGGCAGATACAGGGGTCCAAGACCTATGGGACCACCATAAACCATGCCTATATCTAGGTTACGAGATGCCCTAGGTGAGGTGAGGTACTATTAGGACCAGCTCATGGCAGCCAAGATAGACTTCCTCTCTTACGGAGAGTACATGGCACAACAGGTGTCTAGTGAGAGGACGAGATCCCGCACACATAGTGTGGAGAGCATATGAGGTCAGTGAGCTCTGAGGCCCGATCAAGGCGAGGCCACCAATGCACGACGACTAGAGATAGGTGATGTGCCAGCAGGGACATAGTAGGCTGAGGGTGCAAGTGACAGAGATGGAGGACATCCGCAAGATGTCCGATATGCGACCACCCATGTTTTGTCTTGTATACCGGTGATTATTTGATATATATGCCGGCCTGCATGCCAAAGATAGTTGTATTTTTTATCACATACCGCCTACGTGCAAAGATAGTGAGGATGTACGAGTGATTTTTGTATATTGTGAGCATATACCGGCTTCTCGTACAAATATTTTTGTATTGATTCATTATTTTGTTGTATATATGAGACCGGCCTACGTGCCGATGACATTTTGTATTGTATATCAGCCTGCGTGCCGATGATTTTGAGATGATGGACATGATGAGATAGCCATGTATATTTGAGATACACATTGATTTATTTATATGATGAGATACATGGTATTTTTTTGATTTGTTGATGTGTTTATGAGATATGAATTTGTTGTGTTGATATGGATGGAAATTAGGTGAGTTAGGCATGATGGAGTTAGGTTATAGACATGGTTGAGTCGAGGTTGTGGCTAGGCATGGGTAAAGTCAAAAGTAGGTGAAGTGGTGATTCATTATTTTATGCAATGAATGATAATATGGGTCATATGTGAGATGTGTTATAATTTATGCATAGTGATGATAGAGAAAAGGTAGGCGTAATAAATGTATAAAATGGGAAGCAACTTGTTATGTATGTGGCTTAATTTCCAATTTAGAAAAGAGGAACTAAGTGAAATGTGGGGTAAATGGTGAGTTAGGCATGGTTGATGAATTGTTGAGGGTAGAGGATATGGCCGAGCTAACCTCCAAGGGCCCCATGCCCTCGGAGTGCTACCTACATAGTCCCAGTGAAAAGGGACCTTAGGCCGATGTAGTTCTCCCATGAGCTAGGGAAGAATATAAAATGAGTTGGTAGGTTTGTGGGCATGTTATGGGTTTAGGTTTAATAGGTGTGGGTAGATTATAGGTAAAATGATGTAGGTGAAGGTGATTATGGTGAAAGGGGAGGGCTACCCCAAAGGTAAGCGTCGAGGACCAAGTCCTGTATAAGGTAATCAAAATGTCAACAAAGATGGTTAAAAGATAAGAGGGGGTAATAAAGCCACTTGATTGGGTAGGATCATACCGAGTAGATCATACCTTGGAGGGGTTGATGAACACAAGACCTGAAAGGTATTGCACGATTAATGGTTCTATGGTGAAAGTAGTCACAGGATCACCAAATGTCGAAATTCCAAGATGTCCCTTGAGGTAATTTAGGAAATGAGAGTGGAAATGGTAAGGTGGGTGAAAGGTAGTTAATTGTATATGTTTTGAGTGATGTCTTTTATGAAAGAGGTTCGAGGTCACAATGGGAAAGTCCATGACTAAAAGGTTTTTGTTTTGATAGACTGATCGATGCGGGAAGTCTATATGGGATAAATAATATGGTACTCCTTGAGGTCTTTGTGAAGCTGATCGATGTGGGAAGCTTCGGTTTCTCTCGTTTTTTTTTTTGAAAGCTTCACATAGTTGTCCTTTGAGGGAGCAGTCTATTTATAGCAGCAATTTTATTGAGAGGAAGATGTCCTTTTGAGGGAGTCATCTTTTTATTAGAAGTTTGACTCAAGGAGTTTGGTCCCATTGGAGGTATTTGAAATCATGGACAAGACCAAGGTGAAGGATAGGACTCTTGTTCAAAAGGCAAGGTGGAATGACCATGGGATCTCATCTAAAGATAGATGAAAAGTATCCATGAGAATCATGCTATGTGCAGTGCCGTGGTACACATATTCAAGAGAAGATAACAAGTGACGGGTACTCACATGATTCTTGTTTAATCGTTAGGGAGGTGTATGAAGTGGATAGCACTCAAGGGATGAGCCTATAAAGAGACAAAGGGTGAGGTAGGACAATGAGTCAATAATAGAATGGTTGAAGATGTAATGCATTAAGGGGCTTAGGTTCAGGTTTACCCTCAAGTGAGGACAAACGATAGGCACCCGATCTATAGGTATGAGTTACAATGTATGGTCCAAGCCAATTAGGAGTGAATTTTCCCCATTTACTTTTTTCTGCTTTGGTTATGTGTTGATTTTCTTTCAAGACAAGGTCACCGACTTGGAAGGTTCATTCATGAACACATTTTTCATAAGCACGTTTGATACGTTGTTGGTAAACTTGAAGGTGATCTAGAGCATTAAGATGACATTCGTCTAATAACTCTAGTTGTGTTAAGTGTTCTGATGAAATTCATCATCAGTAAGCATGTCATGGAGAGAAATGCAGAGTGAGGGGATCTAGACTTCAAGAGGCAGAATAGCCTCTATACCGTAGACCAATGAAAAGGGTGTGGCCACAGTGGAAGTGTGAATACTAGTGCGGTATGCCCATAGAGCAAAAGGAATGTGTGTATGCCAATCCTTCCTAGTATCATCAACCACTTTCATAAGAATTTTGTTGAGGGTTTTGTTGGTGGATTCGGATTGGGTTGTTGGTTTGTGGGTAATAAGGTGATGAGAAACTAAGTGAATGTCAAGGCATCGCAAAAGTTTTTACTGTTGTTTTGGTTTTGAATTGTTTTCCATTGTCGGTGATGAGGCGATGAGGGACACCAAAGCGACAAATGATGTTGTGTGCATGTATACTTTGCTTAATGCTAAATCAAATGAAGCAAGAACTACCACTTAAAATAGTTCTATAATTTAGCTAAAACAAAGCATAAACACCATCAAAGATGAGAGCTAAACAAGATTAATACCTAGCATAATGCATTAACTTTGAATTAAACAATGCTAAAGTATTTAAATCTCTACTTCTCTAGATTACCAACAAACAAGTAAATGGACCTAAATAAGCTCCATGGCAATCAATATTTGGTTGTCCTTGATATCTCCAAGAACCTAGGAATGGGGGCTTATCAAAGTTGGGCTACAAGACCCTTTTGACACCTCCCATATGACCTAAGCACTTTAGGCTAGAATAGGAAGCTTAGCTCCTCAAGATGATGAACTCTCAAGAAAACAAGGTGCAAGCTCTTAGTCTCTTTGCTATATGCTTTGCATTTGCTCTCTTAAGGAGTTTAGGTGTAGGTATAAAGGTAGAAGGAGGGCTCCTTATATAGCCCAATGGATAAAGGAAACACTTCATCCCTTTGCATGTGGGATAAAGGTAAAACATGATTAGGAATGGATAAGGTTGCTTTATTAAAGGTAACCTTACTTTAGAAGGGTTTAATACATGTTTAACAAGTCATGGGAGTTGGGTATTTTAATTAATCAAAGGTGATGAATTAATAGGTAGGTGTAAGCTTATAGAAGATAATTAGAGGAATATTAGTACGATTTAGGATATTATAAGGGGATTAAATCAATTAAATATTGATTTATTGGTTAAATGGAAGGGAAAGCTAATTAATTAATAATAATTAATTAGTCTAGCTAGAAGGGGTGATTTATTAACGGAAGGTTGTTAATTAGAGTATTTGTTGGATATGAAACTTAATTAATTAGCTTAGTGTAATTAATTAATGATGATATGAGGGAAATGAGTGCTTTTGACGATATGTCATCGATTTGCGATAAAGGGGATAATTAGCGCAATTTAAGTATTTAAATTACTTGGGCGTAATTATAGGTGTCTACAAATGTGATGGTTAATGAAATTGCATATTTTCTCAGCTTTCATGGAGATGAGTGGTATGGCTTCCACCCATTTTGTGTAGTATTCGGTAGTACTTATGATCCATTGATGGCATTGGGAAGAATGAGGATTGATTTCTCTGATAAGATCCAAACCCCATTGAGAGAAGGGCCAAAGGTTACGAGTGACCTGTAAGGCGTGACTAGGTGCATGATGAAGATTGGAATGTTGTTGGCATTTCACACAACATTTGACATAGTCATAACAATCATGGTTAAGGGTTGGCCAGTAGTAGCCTAGGCGAAGAATATGCTTAGAAATAGCAAGGCCACTAAAGTGACCTCCACATATGCCATCATGAACCTCCTTAATGGTATAAGGAATTTCAGAAATTTTGAGGCATCGTAAGAGAATACCATCAAATCCACGCTTATAGAGGAGTCCCCCAAGATAAAGAAATGGGAGACCTTTTAAGGAAGGCACGTTGTCTGTTACGGGTGAGATCAAGAGGTAAGATGGAGAGGGAAAGGTAGTCGGAGTATTGTTTATACCAAAGGTCACTTGGGTCAGGGGTGTCATTTCCAATTGAGTAAACATCATGAGGTAAATAAGAAGGTGAATGGAGGCATTGTACAGGTGACAAATATTTTGGAATCGGTAGGGAAGCGAGTATTTGGGAAGCTAAGTAGGCCATGGTATCTGCAAGTTTATTGGTTGAACGTGGGATGGTTTGAAGGGTGTAACGATCAAAGGTGGTCAAAAGTATGTCTACATGATGTTTATACTTTTGAATTATCTCATTACGACATTGGTACATACCATTGACTTGGTTTACGACCAATTGTGAATCACCAAAGATGTGGATTGATTTGACATCTAGGGCATAAGCGGCCTGGAGACCTAGTATGAGCGCTTCGTACTAAGTGCAATATTGTTGCTGCATTCAAAGTCTACTTTTAAAGACAAAGGAATGGGTTATCCATCCAAAGGAATGAGGATAACACCATCCCCACCCCCACACTGACACTTGGAACCATTGAAGAACAGTGTCATTTGGTAAGGGGTTCTTCTAGGAAAAAGTAGTAATTGACTCATCGGGAAAGTCAAAATTAAAAAGTTGGTCCTCGGAAATAGGTAAGTCCAACCATTTGGTCGGTGACCGCTTGGACCTTAATGGAATTTTGATGAATGAATTCAAGGTAAAGATCAGATAAAAACATAAGCCATCACGTAGCATGCTGATTTTGATAAGGTTTGGCATACATAAAGTGTAAAGGATTGGTGTTGGTCACGAAATAGGTTTTGTGGTTGAGTAGGTAATGGCGGAGCTTGGTGGCAATGAAAATTAAGGCTAAGCAAATATTTTCGGGATGGTTGTATCGGGTTTCATATTCCAAAAGATTACGGATTATGTAACAAATTGCTACTACTCCCGTGTTGTTCATCACGATGAGCGAGCATGGCTCCTAAGGAATGATAGGTATCTGATATGTATAGGTAAAAAGGTTGATCATATTTAGGTGGAATGAGTACGGGTGGTTGGAGAAGGTACTGTTTTAGGGCCTCAAAAGATTTTTGACAATCATCATCCCATTTAAAGGAGACATCCTGTCGACACTAAAATTTTCCTCATTAATTTCTATGTCATTAATGTATGTATTAGGAATAGGATGTTGTTAAGTGTAATTAGTAGTAGCGTCGATAGAAGATAACGGCGCCACAAGATGCGGTGCCACCAATAATGTGGAGTATGGTAACAATCAAAGTAAAATAGGAATGTTGTAAAAAATAAATATTTGTCGTAAGTGGTCCGTAATGTTAAAATGTCAAAGTTTGGGTAATTAGAGAAGTAGGGTCTACATGATTAGGAATTAGAAATATTATATTGGTAATAATGACAAGGAGTGAGGTCATAAATATTTTGTGTATTTTATTTGTAAAAATTCTAAAAATGTGGAACCCATGTAAAATGATGAGGTTTATCTTATCTTAAAAGATAAGCTTACCTATACGTACACATATAAGAGTTAAGGTATGGAATATGATTCGTCAGAGTGGATTTCTTATCCTATCTTAGAGATAAGATGGATAAGCCTGGAATTTCTATAAATAGAGAGGCCACCCCCCTCATTTAGCATAGAAGGAAGTAGTGAGAAATATTGTAGGAAGTGTGCAAAGGAAGCCATCAGTTTAAAGGTGTGTTGAAGAAGCCATTAAGAGGTGTAATTGTAAAGTTTCTCCCATAGTCTTGGTGAAAGGAAAGTGAAGTCAATAACACTTGAAGTACCTCATGGGTGAGATTGTAACAATTTCATGTTAATATTATAATTTACTTTGATATTTCAGATTTTTCATCATTCCGTCTTATCATAGTCGATGGTATTCTTGTGTTATGTTGTTGTTTTGTTTCCAGATTACATCCACCAAACTAAAGGTTGTGCATTAGTAAATAATCATAGCACAAGGAGTTCCCAGTGAAGAATTATCATAGTGCCGGATTGGTGATGACATTTTGGTTCTCATTGCCGGACCATTCCTCGTTGGTGGATTTTCTGGAGAGATATTCCCACTTAGTCAAAAATCAATTGGAGGGTAACCTTGTTTTTACTGTGCATAGTAGTTACCATGGTAAAGTCATTTTTGCTGGGAATAGTATTTACCGCAGTAAAGTCACTTTTTACCGTGAATAGTATTTACCGCAGTAACTTCACTTTTACTATGAATAGTGTTTACCACAAGAAAGTCGCCATTTTACGCATGAGTAAGTCAAGTTTTACCATAGTTACCGTGGTCATTTCTATTTTACTGTAGAAAGGTGTAAAGTCACTTTCTAGTATAGTGATTCCAATTATTTGTGCACATAAGTCTTGTTGATTGTACTTGTGGGTTGGTATTTCATGGTGGTTACTTTTGAAAATGGGAAAGATTCCTATTTTTTCAGCTCAATCTAATGAAGATGCTTCTTCTTTCATTCAAGAGTTTAAACAATCTTGTATTTGTAATGGCCTTATAAGAAGGGAACAATGGACTGAATTTTTTCCTACCTTTTTGGATGGTTCAGCACTTAGGTGGTTTGAAACACTAGGTGATAATGTGAAAAATTCATGGGATTTATTAACTAAAAGTTTTCTTGAAGAATTTGGTGAACAACATAAATATGCAAATCTCATGATCGATATCACAAATCTATCCCAAGGAGAGAAGGAGAAGATAAGGGATTATCATGCTCGTGTTCTAGAGCTAAGGAGGAAGCTCGATGCCCAGATCCGGAAGGAAGGATTAGCGAATGGGTTAATGAATGGTGTGGATAATCTCCTCTGTAAGCACTTAATTCTTGGGATGAAGCCAGAGATCAGACAACAAGTGAAGTATGACCACCCAGCTACCATTGAACAAGCAAAGGAGATTGCAAGAAGGCAAGAAGAAAGCATGGAAGAGGAGCCCAAAGAAATTGTTGCTAAAGTAGAGCCTACACCAAAGATCTTTGGTCCGAATCCACAACCACTCCCGGTGAGCACAAATATTTCTCCTAGTACATCTACTGAGTATGAAGATCTACTAAAAAATATGGGTCAGTTAACTATTAATCTTCTTCAAGGAAAGGAATTTAGTTCTCAGGGAGGAGATAGAGGTCCAAAAAGAAATATTTCTGAAGTTGTTTGTTATGGTTGTTATAAAAAGGGTCATTATAAGTATAATTGTCCAGATAGAGCTTCTACATTTGGTAAATGAGATAATGATAAAGGAAAATCATCTATGAATTCTTTTGATGTAATAGATAAGAGCAGAAATAATGAAGTAGATGTGTTTGTAACAAAAAGAAAGAAAGAAAAATATAATCAAGATGGAAATGATCCTAAGAAGATTAAAGGAGAAACTAGTAAGAAACATAGGAGAAGAAATTTGAGTGTGCAGGATTTTCTGATTTCACAGGGGCAAGGACCATACTCTATCTTGGAAGATCTGTCCAAAAGGCCTCCAAATATTACATATGGTCAACTCTTGGCTATGTCTTCTGAGAAGAGACGAGAGCTATGAAGTGGACTCAATGCTCGATGAAGAAAGGAGGTTGAGATCCCTGTTTTGGAGGTAGAGGCGGATCCCTATGCTCCACAAGCTGAGGTATTATGTAATGTTATTTCAATTCATGATGTCTTAGTTGATGGAGGTGCTGAAATTAATGTAATGACCGAGTCCAGTAATGAATATGTTGGGTTTAAAATTGATCGCCTTCAACACTTATGTTAAGGTCATTAAATAAAGGAAAAACTAAACCAGAAGGTGTAGTTTCAAATGTGGCAATATCTGATTATGGGTGTTGTATGTGTGGTAGACTTTCAAGTGATGAAAAATGGTATTGTTGTGTACCCAATGTTGCTTTAGGAAGACCATGGCTAAGGAGAGTTCATGCAAGAAACTACTTGGAATGAAGGATTTATGACACTTGGACGTAAGAGAGAGAGTGAAAATAAATGTGATCCCTCGGCATCATAAGGCGTAACTGTCACTTCAAGTGATGAAACCGATGATTGGACATCCTCTCGATTACTCTAGTACCAAGTGAAGTGGACACGAAGATGAAGAAAGTGAGGTTGATGTTTCATCATGTATATCCTTCCAGTCCACACCAACTCATGACCCCATAAGATTATCTCAAGAAGAAGTCGATGATCGTCTCCAACAAATAAAGATTGGTGATACTGTGATGGAGAGTGAGAAGGAATCCTACCTCTAGCTCTTTCGAAGGTACATACACATATTCACTTTTGATTACAAGGAACTCCGTCAAGTAAGTTGGGTAGAACATTCTATTGAGCTGGTAGATGGTGCTAAGCCCATAAAGCAAATTCCATATAGAATGAATCCTAATTTTTCCAAGACTGTAAAAGAAGAAATAGATAAGTTGCTTGATGCAGGATTCATATTTGCTGTGGAGAATTCAGAATGGGTTTCTCCCATTATGATCTCAATAAAAATAATGGGAAGCTATGCATTTGTGTTGATTACAAGAAGCTCAATAAGGCAACAAAGAAGGATCATTACCCTCTTCCATTTTCAGATCAGATCTTGGACGAAGTAGCTGGCCAAGAGTGCTATAGTTTTGCTGATGGATATAGCGGCTACAACCAAGTTCGTATAACAGAGAAAGATCAGCTGAAGACCACGTTCACCACTCCTTGGGGAACGTTTTCTTATAGAGTTATGCCTTTTGGGTTGTGTAATGCTCCAAAAACATTCCAATGTTTGATGAATAGGGTGTTCAAACCCTACATTGGGACCTTCATCAGAGTATTTCTGGATGATTTTTGCATCTATGGGAGCAAGTTGGACCACCTGCACTAGATGGAGACAACATTTCAAAGGTTAGATGAAGCACAAGCCTCACTAAACCCTAAAAAGTGTGTCTTTGAATGTTCTAAAGGTGTTTTGTTAGGGCATGTTGTATCCAGAGATGGTATTGGTACTGATCCTGATAAAGTTTCAAAAATCAAAGATTTACCATTTCCTATGAATAGAAGTAAGTTGAGATCATTTTTAGGCCATGTGGGTTACTATAGAAGGTTCATCAAGAATTTCTCAAAGATTACACAGCCACTAACCCAGTTCTTGAAGAAGGATGTTACTTATGAACCAGGAAATAAGGCACATGAAGCTTTTGGAAAACTGAAGGAAGCCCTGGTGTCTTCACCTATTTTGAAGAATCCAGATTGGAGCAAGCCATTCATTGTGTACACTGATGCCTTAGATGTAGCACTAGGAAGTACTTTGAGCCAAAAAGATGAAAATGGGAATGAACATCCAATTTACTTTGGGAGCAGACAAATGAGCAGTGCTGAGGTAAATTATACTGTAACTGAAAAAGAGGCTCTGGCTATCATTTTTGCTATAAAGAAGTTTAGGAATTACTTGCTAGGGAAAAAATTTCTAGTTGTAACAGATCATCAGGCTCTAAAATATATTGTAAATAAGCCTAACCCATCAGGGAGGATAGCAAGATGGATAATTTTGCTACAAGAATTTGAATTTGATATTATAGATAGGCTATGAAAGAAGCATGTCAATGCAGATGCACTCTCTCGAGCCTATGATGGTTTAGGATCATCTTGTGATGATGATGATTTCCCGATACAAAGATTGTTATCCTTGACACAATCCCTAGTGAATACATAGATATTTGGAATTATCTGAATGAATTCAAGTTTCCTGATGGTGCCAATGCAAAGACTAAGAGGAAGATTACTCAAACGCCAGTTGTCCATATTCTATTCTGCATGGAGTATTATTTCGAATAGGACCTGATGGACAGTATAAGAGGGTAGTTGGATGTGATCAAGGGAAGGAACTACTAGAAGAATTCCACAATGGTACATGTGGAGGGCACTTATCTGGACAACTTACAACAAGAATGATCTTAGATGCAGTTATCATTGGCCCACTCTTTTTAAAGATTTTATAATTATTGTAAGACATGTGATATTTTTCAAACACATGGTAACAGTAAGACTTCATCAGCTCCATTATGTCCTATTCTTCCACTTGGTCCCTTTGAAAAGTGGGGAATAGACATTGTAGGTCCACTTCCAACTACCTCACGCCAAAATAAGTATATTGTAGTTGCCACAAATTATTTAACCAAGTGGGTTGAAGCTAGGCCATTGAAAACAGCTTCCATGGATGAGGTGGCAAGGTTCATATATGAACGCATTGTCACCAGATTTGGTTGTCCATTAGAAATTGTAATAGATCAAGGAAGCCACTTCATTAATGAGGTAGTAGAAGCCCTAGTCAATAAATTTTCTATTAAGCACAGGAAGGCAACAACATACAAGCCAAGTACAAATGGACAGGTGGAATGAACAAATTTTGTGTTGTGTCAAATTCTAGCAAAAGATGCAGCCTTGCAGGTACATAAGTGGGATAAAAGGATTCATGCAGCATTGTGGGCATATAGGGCAACATCAAAGTCAGCAACATGATACTCTCCATTTCAGTTGGCTTATGGCATTGATCCAGTTCTTCCTATTGAGTTTGATATTCCCACAGTCAGAGTAATGGAAAATGAAAGAATGGATGAAAGTGATTCAGTAAAAGAAAGGTTGGTACATCTTCATTTGCTAGAGGAAATGAGGGAAATAGCAAAGGATACAAGCCATAAGAAGAAAATGAAGCAGAAGGAATACTTTGATCAAAAGATCCGTTGGTCTCCATTTCATGTGAATGACTTGGTTCTAGTATATGATTCCAGATACAAAAAAAGAAGATAGAAAATTTCTTCCAAAATGGATGGGGCCCTACAAAATAGCAGTTGTGCATGAAAATGGTATGTACCGACTGGAGGAATTGGATGGCACTCCCATTATGAAATGGGTCAACCATGACAAGTTGAATATTTTCCAAGCACCAAAATAGTCTACTCCGAGGATGGAGTAGAAGCTAGGAAGGGGGAAGATGTCGACACTAAAATTTTCCTCCGTAATTTCTATTTCATTAATGTATGTATTAGGAATAGGATGTTGTTAAGTGTAATTAGTAGTAGCGTCTGATAGAAGATAACGGTGCCATCAGTACGGTGCCACCAATAATGTGGAGTACGACGTTCTGATCAAAGTACAATAGGAATGTTGTAAAAAGTAAATATTTGTCATAAGTGGTCCGGTAATGTTAAAATGTTAAAGTTTGGGTAATTAGAGAAGTAGGGTCTACATGATTAGGAATTAGAAATATTATATTGGTAATAAGGACAAGGAGTGAGGTCATAAATATTTTGTGTATTTTATTTGTAAAAAGTCTAAAAATGTGGAACCCATGTAAAATGATAAGGTTTATCTTATCTTAAAAGATAAGCTTACATGTACATATAAGAGTTAAGGTATGGAATATGATTCGTCAGAGTGGATTTCTTATCCTATCTTAGAGATAAGATGGATAAGCCTGGAAGTTCTATAAATAGAGAGGCCACCCCTCTCATTTAGCATAGAAGGAAGTAGTGAGAAATATTGTAGGAAGTGTGCAAAGGAAGCCATCAGTTTAAAGGTGTGTTGAAGAATCCATTAAGAGGTGTAATTGTAAAGTTTCTCCCATAGTCTTGGTGAAAGGAAAGTGAAGTCAATAACACTTGAAGTACCTCATGGGTGAGATTGTAACAATTTCATGTTAATATTATAATTTACTTTGATATTTCAGATTTGTCATCATTCCGTCTTATCATAGTCGATGGTATTCTTGTGTTATGTTGTTGTTTTGTTTCCAGATTACATCCACCAAACTAAAGGCTGTGCATTAGTAAATAATCATAGCACGAGGAGTTCCCGGTGAAGAATTATCATAGTGCCGGATTGGTGATGACAATCCTTCCTAAGAAGATGATGATATGGTTGACACCGATTAGATAATTGTGAAATGAAATGGCGAATGGACTGCAATTTACCTTACAAGCTACGGAGTTGTTTAAGGTTAGTGGGTGGAGGCATTTCCAAAATGGCCTTGACTTTAACAGGGTCAAATTCTATACCATGGATGGAAACAATAAATCCCAGAGTTTTCCCGAGAGAACTGCAAAGACGCACATTTTAGGTCAAGGTGAACGCAATATTTAATGAGGCGGTCAAAGATGGTTTCAAGGACAGTGAGGTGCTCGGTGCGACATTTAGATTTAGCCAAGAGATCATCCATGTAATCTTCCAATATGCAATGCATGATATCATGGAAGATGTAAGTCATAACACGCTAATATGTAGCACCAACATTTTTAAGGCCAAAAGTCATGACTCGATAGTAAAAGGTTCCCCAAGGGGTAATGAATGTAGTTTTGTGCTGATCTTTGGGGCAAGAAAAATTTGGTTATACCCTGAGAATCCATCCATGAGTGAGAGCATCTCTTGACCAGCAGTGAGGTCAACCAGTTGATCAATATCGAGCAAGGGAAAGTCATCTTTTGGGTAGGCGAGGTTGAGGTCATGGAAGTCTATGAAAATGCGGAGTCCCCTGTTTATTTAGTAACAGGACAATGTTAGAAATCCAACAAGGATAATCAATGGGTAAGATGAAGGAAATGGAAAGAAGGTACTGAAGTTCTTATTTGACAAAAAGAGCAATGCGAGGGTGCATTTTCCTCAGCTTTTTTTTTATAGGTTTGGCATCGAGAACAGTTGCGATATTATGGACCACTATGGTGGGGTCAATATTGGGCATGTCTACGTAAGACCAAGCAAAAGTGTGGTTATGATCTTGGAGAAAAGAAGTGATGGCTTCCTATTCAAAGAAAGATCTAAATATTGTCTAATCTTTAGGATGTCTTGGTTGTCTCGAGTATGAATGTTGATCTCGATAGTCGATTCATTCAACATGGTTTGTGTCTCAAAGGGTATGACTGATGAATATATGAGTCTTCTACACCAATGTAGGTGAGTATGGATTCATCATATTGACATTGAACAACGTTAATGGTAGGTGTGTCATCATCGATCATCTCAGGATACAGGAATGGAAGAGTGGAAGGGGCCTCACCTTTGCATTGATAAGTCAAAGGCCCCAATGGCACATGATGGTATGTGAAAAATTTAGTATCATCAAACCCTTTTGGCTTGGGTTTGAGGGGGTTGAAATGTCGGAGTGGCGCTAATGTGATAACAGAAGTCTCAAGGAGGTTGGTTAAAATTTTGGCATAGGACCCTGCTAGTGGATCACAATGGGAAGTGAACGTAGGTTTGGGTGTAGGTGTGGTTGATTATCGAGGGATTATTTTTGGAAGTGTAGGAATGGGTCGAGCTATGGGTTTAGGTGTTAGTGTGGTTTGAGGTATCGGTTAGGTTCGTTTGGGTAGGGGTACAGTAGATGGATGGGTAGGAGGGTGTGGGGTTGTTTTGACTACCTTGTTGTGGGGTAGTGGGGTTTTGTTTTTGGGTTACACCTTCTTGGGTAAAGGTGATGTGGGTGTATGAGGTCTAGAAGGAAAAGCATATGGAGGAAGAGGGTGAGTTACCCATGGGGAAACGGGGTTGTTGTGAAGGTATATGATGTGGGTCATACTTGGGTGTGAGGGACAATGATTGAAGTGTCGTGGGTAGTGAAGCAATAGCTGAAGGTATTGGAGCTATTGGTGGTAAAGAGACTGCAGGGGTGGTTATAAGTCATGTTGTGTGCCCTGGTAGGTTAGAGGTTTATGAAGAAGGAATGGGTTGTTGTGTTATTGGTTTATGTATGGGTGAAGAGTGCTTGACCATGCTTTGGGAAGCTGAGGTATGAAGGTAGATGGGACAAGTGCGGTGTGTGATTGGTGTGGTCGGGGTTAAGGTCGATGAGTTTGATTCTTTGTTTTAGGTATCGGAGTAGGTATGGTAATGACATTAGAGGATGTAGCTAAATCTAGTTTAATAGGTGGATGAGTGAGGCTTGTGATCGGGTGACCCCTAAAGTAGTAATAGGTTTAGTGGAGGTAGATGTTGTGGGTATGGGTTTGGGTTTAGATATAGGTTGGGTTATGGGTAAGGGTGTGGTGTGAGTGTTAATGGGTATCATGGAAGGGGTTACGACAATATTTTTTGTATTTGGTTTGATGGGTGGAAATGTGTTTGGGTAGATAGTGGAGGTGTCATCGAGGGATCTCTGCATCTGTGTTGAGACAGGGAGCAAGAGGCACACCCATAGTAAAGCCCTATCCACATAATCTAAGTGATCGGCCAAACGTGAGAATGACATGTCTATGGGTGGAGTTGGTGAGGACCTAATGGGAATTCTTGTAAAATGCATCTTATAGATGGAGAATTATCCTACTTCAACTTCCATGGGTAAGAGAGTTGAAAGTAGGTCTATTGGATGTTGGGTAGCCAATGGAGAATGCTTGCCAAGAGGCAAAGGTATCTCCACTAGGTCTATGATGGGTGGAAGAGATGATGGGAGCTCCTCTATAATTGGAGGAATGGATAGGTGCTCTCTACGGGTGGAGGAGGTAGTGGGTGATGCTCTATGGGTGGAGGAGGTAATGGGAGCTCCTCTACGGGTGGAGGAGGTATAGTAGGTAAAGGTTTTCTAAGTGGTGAAGCTAGGGGTGAGAGGGGCTTGATGTTAGTGGAAGACTCCTCTGTTGGTGATGAAGGAGATGAAAGGTGTTCCTCTATTGGTGAAGGAATAGTGGAGGTTGGTTCCAATGTGGAAGGAGGATTTTAGGCTAGGATTTCCTCTATGGAAGGGATGTGAGGTAATTGAGAGGTGACAGTACCTTGTTAAAGAATGTGTGAACCTCACGGGTGGTGGGTATTGTGAGTGGATGTCTCACCAGCTTGACCGGATGAAGGGGCATGGTTGGGAAATGGTTTTTTGAAGATTTGTAGATTTTGGTTAGGGGTGGCATTGGTATTATCCACGCTTAACTCACCTTTCTCCAACATTTCTTAGACAATATTGTTGAAAGTGATGCATTGCCATCACTATGACCCTTTACTTGATGATAGTTAAATAAATCATTCTCTTTATACCATGCGAGCATGGGGTGAGCAGGGGCCAAAACAAGTGTGTGGTTTTATGGGTTGAAGGGTGATGGCTTCACCTTTGATAAGATTTTATAAGATAGAAGAGTAAGGTTCCCTAATTGGGTTATATTTTCACTGCTCTTGTTTGAATCGAAAAGCCTAGACAGGTGATAGATTAGATGAGGGTGTAGCTTGATTAGACGGATGAGCTGGGCCGGCCTTAAGTACCACTGCGTTAGCAGTACCCTTAGCCTTTGAATAATTAGTTGGTGGTTTGGAAGAAGAAGAGGTTTCATTCGACTTGAATGCCAAATTCTTATTTTATAATTGGATTTTCTTCTCTTCAATGGCCCAAATCTCTAATTTTCATGCCATAGTGAATGCCTCATCGAATGTTCAAAAATTTTGGACCTGCAAAGTCGGGAGATATGTCTAGTGCAAGCTCATGTGAAGAGCTCGATGAGTTTAGTTTGTGGTAGTTGGAAGGTAAGTTGATTGATTAGGCTACACCAGTGAGTGAAAAAATCTGCAATAGATTCATCCTTATACTGACGTGTGGAATATAGATTGGTCATGGTAGCCTTCTTGGTGATATTGATAGAGAAATGATCCAAGAAAGATTGGGCTACCTAATTGAATGAGAATATAGAGTGTTTGGGTAACCCACTATACCAATCTAATACAGGTCTATTGAGGGACATGGGAAAGGTTCTCAAAAGTAGGGCATCATCATGAGTGATTAGATAACACCCGTGTTTGAACAATCAAAAATGTTGTTGTGGGTCTTCTTTGCTATTGAAGCAGTTGAATTTAGTCATTTCCCAATGCACAGGGTATGAACAGATGGGAATGGATGGGTGAATAGACTCGTTGCAAATATTTTCATAGGTGAGAGTGTTACGGAGTTGGAAAATAATACCTCCAAGTGTCCGTGATCTTGTCCCACATCAGTTTAATTAGGTCATTGGTGGGTTGTGATGATTGGATGCCTCCTACATCATGAAGAGGTTGGTTTTGGGTATATAATGGGGGTGGCATTCCAGTGTATGGGGCTGCCATGTAAGGTGGTGAAGAAGAAGGTAGTGAAATAGGGGGTACGTACCTAGAATGAATAATAGATGAAACAGGTGGTTGTTGGTAGTATGTGTATGGGGGTGGAAGGGTTGTGGTAACCCTAGTGGCAATAGGGGCTAATGATTGTGGAATGGAAAGAACCACGTTCTAAAATGGGGTAGGAGTCACCAACATTGGAGGTGGGAATGTAGCTACAGGTATGTGTGAGACATGAGGGGTAGATGAGGTTGTGTTTGGGGTAGTCGTCGAGGGTATGGTGGATGTGATAGGTGCCATAGAGGTAATAGACGTGGCAGTCATAGCGGGTATAGAACCTAATTGCGAAATGACTGGGGTAACATGGATGTGGGCAGCACGGAGCCAGATGGGGCCGATGCGGAAGTGGGTACGAGAGTCAAGGGGATAGATACGGGCATGTCATATATCAACTAGACCCAAGGTGTCTCAAGTGGACGAGTGGGAGAGGTAAAACTGCAAGGCGACAAGGTTCTAGTCAAGGAGTCATGTGAACTCCTCATCTCCGGTAGCGATAGTAGTAGGATGGATGGGATCCATGGCTGGTGATAAAATAGAAGGTGGTGAAGGACTAGGTGGGAGTGGTTGGCAACTGGTGTGGAACACAAGGGCACTTTCTTGTCTTTAGGTCAGCACCATGTGAACTAGTATTGATCAGGTAGGGCTGCTTCTCTATAAATGATATAGAGAACAACAGAATAGGTGAATCTGGTGATGAAAAGTGGATGAAGTAACAAATGGTGGCTGAATGTGAACAAGGATAACCAATGCTAGTTAGGGAAAACTAACTTCAGTTAGGGATAACCATTGCTGGTCAATGTAGAAATGTCAATGGGAATAATGACAGTGATAGAGACTGTGAAAAGTGGAAGAAAGTGAAGTAAAATGTCCTTTTGAGTAGGTTAGCAAAAGGACCTGGAACCGACGTCGGTTGGGTATAACCAATGGCATTCAGAGGTAACCAATGACGGTTACTATGAAATTGAAATAGTGATGAAAGAAAGTGGTTGTGAATTAAAATTTGATGTGGAATTAGACCCAGAATTTTGGGAATGATGATGATATGGCCCAGGCACACTTAGGTGAAGCTAGAATACACCAGCTATAATGAGGAGTGTGCAAGGATGAAAAAAAGTGATGAACATGATCTTTCACCTCAAAATGCAAGCCAAGTAGAAACACTAAGAAAATATGATCCTATTTCACCTCAAAATGCAAGCCAAGAAGAAACACTAAGAAAATATGATCCTAGGAGTTCCTTTTCTATTATGTTTGTGTAGCTTATGCTATTTAGGGACTGACACATGAATTGTGAAATAGATTTTTTGGTGAGGATGGCTTCCTACAAAGGAGATCTAAAAGGTGAGGTTTCAGGTATGTTATGGTGGGGGTGGGCTTCACTCTAAAGTATGACTTGACAAAGCAGTGAGCTGGGTGCCCACTGTGTTGTGATCGTGTGATCACCTACAACTTCTTCCAGGTAGGATGTTGTTTAAGAATGTATGTATTTTGAATTTTTGTGTGGTTTGGTAAGACTCAGAGAAAGAGAGAAGGATAGAAGTTCTTTTCTATGATTCGTTTATCAACCATCAGCTGGTCAAGACTTCCAGCTGTATAGGTTTCCCTCAATTAATGTGAGCTAATATAATAAATCGAATGGAATGCAGTTTTTTTAAACTCAAATCAAAAATGTGAAATTGGATGACACAATAAGATGAAGAGGAAGAGGGATGCTCTTTCACTACAATGCAGAAAACATGAAGAAATGATTCTTTTAATTACACCAAAAGACAAGTGTCCTGTAGAGAAAAATAGAAAGAAGAAGTGGATTACTAGGGAAGAAAATTAGTGTGTACACTTTTTAGATGGAAAAAAAACAAACAATTTTTTCCTAGGAATGAATGAAATGCAAGGAACCTTGGATGGGTCCCACCGGGTGCCAAAATGTTTCACCTTTTTCTTAGTTGTTTCTTGAAGTGTCGAGGGAAAAGATAGGGTAATGGGCATAATAGGAATGCATGTTTAAATGTCGAGTTGATGGGTTGTTGCGCGCATATGACTTCTGAATCCATAGCTGATCGTGAGAGCTTCCTTTTGGCTAGGAGTAACTACCTGTAATGAAAAAAAGACCACCAAAAGGAATAAAACAATATGGGTAGTGAACTGCCTAGCGTATGTTAGATCCAGGAAGTATGGTACTTCCTAGATGGCTTCCATTGTTTTAAAGAAATTAATGATGTAAACAAAGTAAATCCTATTGTTATTTTAAAATGATTTAGGTATCTCACTTAAAACACAATAAGAAAATAGATCTAATCTAACAGGATAAGCTAGAATAGAATCCAAAGGTCAAATGATTGGTTCTAGGTCTCTGTAGGTCTGATAAAGGTCTCGGTAGGTCACAGGTGAATGAGGGTGAGGTAAAATTAGGTGGGTAGGTCTCTATTTAAGGTTGTGTGGGCAAACACAGAGACCGATGTCGGTCAGCGATGACCGACGAGCGTTAGGTATAATCGGTGTCGGTTACTGTGAGATCTAGAAATGTCACAAAACAAGGTTTTGGTCTCCTTTGTGATTACACAAAGGATTTTGGTTGGTTAGGACGAGGTATTGGGTGACTGGAGTAGGCTTTTGTGAGGTTTTAATGGGTCTATGGAGGTTAAAATGTTGGAGAAGGTCAATAGGGAGCAAGATAAACAATGGATTATAAAATGATAATGAAATGAAATAACCAGGAAAGTAGGATGTTGTACTTACTTATATTTTATTCCTCGAAGGCCTGTGCATGAAGGACAGAGGTTCTGATGATGGGTTTAAAGGCTGCAAGTGATCACCAACTAAATAAAATCTTCTATATGGGCTGCATACACACTCCTCTTTGCTTGGATAGATCAGATCATGGTTAGGATGGCTGTGCAGGAGAAGATACTCAATCTCCTTACTTGGATTTGAGTTTTCACTAGAATTTTCTCTCTGAAGATGCATTATCTGCATTCGAGATTTGTTCTTTCTCATCAACTTTCTCCCAATGTTTTTCTAACTTAAAAGTTCCAACATTGAAAATAAGGTTGTTTTGAGGTTAAAATGGTAACCGCAGTCCACTTAACCGACGATGGTTAGGGTAACCGATGTCGGTTAAGGTGGGATTGTTTAGGTTTACTAAACTTAGGAGATCCTCCCGATTTTATTGATCTCATGTCATTATCCTGCGGATTATATTGGGAGCTTCTTTTGAGCATGCGGGAATGTGGTTAGAGGGAATTTAGGCATTGATTTTTAGGATTTGGGTAAGTCTTAGTTAGTTATGGTAACTTGCTAAGAGTAGGTCTTAGGTTGAGTTAGCCTAGTGAGGTGTCTAAGTGAATCAGATATGTGTATATATTATTTAAATAAGCTATTTAAATAATAAATATAGTGAGGATAATGCATTAATGTAATTAAATTAATTAAATTAATATTAGTGGGGTGAAGGGGGTCATGGCTAGGTAAATGTAATAAAGGGTGTTTATATGTCAAGGGACGAAAGGGGAGTGTGACCTAATTTTAGTGTCTACAAATGCTTTGCAATTCTAACTTTGATGATATCTTGAGAATTCAGCTGTGAAAGAATAGATCTTACGCAATAACACATACCACATTAAAATCCATGTAATCAACACAAATTCTTATCCTCCCATCCTTATTAATGTTGATGACCATCAAAATTATCCATTATGATTCCTCAATGGCCTCAATGATTCCTGATGTGATCATCTTTTCAATCTCCTCCTTGAATTTGACATGAAGATTGAGATTCATTTGATAATGTATCTTTTGAATTGGGCACACACCTTCTTTTAACTTGATTTCATTTCCCCCAAGGAGTGGTGAACTCCCTTAAGCTCATGGTATCTGCACGGAAATAAATCCTGAAACTCACGCAATAGATCAATGATCTTTGAAACCTCATTTTTTTCTAGTAATATCCAATAGTAGAATCCTTAGGTTCTGCCTCCAAACCAATGTTAACCTTCTTGGTTTTCAGGGGTTCATGGTTGGCGCCTGCTTGCTCATCAGCACTATCCCTAGCTTTGCACATATCTATAGTATGGTTAACATCTAAATTTTTCATTTCTTCACCATCAATCATGTAGACCAATTTTCCTTTCTTTTTCCATACATGTGCACTCAAGTTGTATCTCCTCTGATTCTTCCTCATCAAAGTGTGCTTCTAAGCTAGGTTCACCTAATAATTCTAGTATTCTATCCTCCACCATGACACTATCTCCCATAGTTATGCACTTAACAACCTACAACACCTCATCCATCGATGGCTTGGTACTTTGATATTTGAAAGCTTGAAGGAGGTCATTTATTAACTCCTTCCAGTTTTTTGTCTAATGACGCATCTTTGAGTGAATGTACCATGTGCGTGCACAACCTTGTAAGGTGGAGTACAACTTATGCACCCATAAAGAAGGTGGCAAGGCTTATGAGCCTTCCATCCAGACCTTCTCATATGCTTAGACATGAAATGAGGTGGGTTCATTCCCATGATAATCTTGTATGATAGTAGGTACATTACTATGGGAAAACCTAACAGAGAACATGATTGTCACTTTGCGCCACTCTAAAAGGCTATCACAATGGGTCTCCTACCAACATGTTGCTGTCCTGAGTAAGATATAGCTGAGTATCCTTCTCCTTTCGATCTCACTTCTCCACTAGGTTCTCCATTTCTCATAGGAAAATGTCAGGGCTTACTCCTCCATAATAACTTGGCAACTTATTTCATTTTTGGAAATTGACTAAGAGTGCCTTTTCTATTCTCGTCACAGATCCTTTTAAATTCCTTCCAACCAACTCATATGTCTTTTGCACCCAATTTTCACATGCCACACTAGTTGTTAGATTGAGCGTATTCCCAACAAATAACACCCTCCTTTATTGTTTGGACAACTTCAAGCTCTCGAGATAGTGCACACATAAATTATGTCTAGGTATTCCTCTCCTAAAGGCTCAATATAGGCGCTGACTTCCCATCTATCAAAGGAATGATAACATGTTCGTCTTTGTTCTCAAAACTTATATACCCCTTATTGAAATGTAATTCATCATTGTTCTTATAGCATTAGAGGCACCCAAGTAAAACTAGAAATTTTTCCACCTCAACCAAAGCTAAGACTTCAAGTCTCCAATGAATTTGTCCCTTGGATAGTGATAGTAGTATCCTGTAAAACACCAATGGGCATTTATTTTGTCTTATTATCCATATACAACATATTTGAATATGACTATAATGAGGGCCTTCCCATTTTATTCTAGGTGTCCAAGGTGAGAACATTGACTTCCAACTCATTCCAATCGAATATATTCTTAGGATCCATCCATTAACAACTACATTTAAGGTAATCTCCTTATTGTAGTTAATGGTGTGAGGGGGAAGGTTAGCGTGCAAGACCTATCACTTGTGATCCCTTTTGGAACACGGTAATTTTTCTTGTAACCATTCCCCTAGAAAAGGGATGATATTATCTTGCCTCAAACTTTTGCATACTTCCTTGACTTCATCCAGATCCTTCTGTTGAGCCTCAACACTATTCCTTTACTCCAATTTCCATGACTTCTCCTTTAGGCACTAGATCTCTCCTTGAAGACTCCTGATTACATCCATGGTATCTTGATAGACTTCCTTTTGATGGGTAGGGTCTAGATACTTCCCATACACCACCTCTTCTCTTGTAATCAATGGTCTCTTCTTTGGTATCTCTTTGGAGCATGCAGCCTCAGCTCACGTCGTCACTAGTACAGGTTCTAATTATAACTCAATCGCAACCCTTGGAATCCATTGCAAGTCAGCCTTTTAATGCTTACCATCCCAACACCCTTTTCTTTCCATTTTTGTTGGCTCATATGTTCAAATAGCTCTGGTAACTCCTCATAGTTGTACTTCTTCCTACACCAAGAGCACTGTAGTAGGTCAGGAAATTTACACTTGTAATGATCTGTGGACCCAAAATTATAATAATTTCCACAAGGTAATTCACCTCTGCGATTACCATAGCCTCTAAATCCTCCGTGAAAGCCTCTTCTACGAGTTCCTCCATCAGTGTGTCCTTCATAGTGACAACCATCATCCTTGGAAGTTTTTGCAATGCTGGTATGAAGCACACCAATATCAATTACATCATGTATCTAATTAATCAATCTACAATCCTTAGTTTCATGAGTAGTAGAGGTGAAAATCTTGTAATAGAAAGACACATTCTTATGGATCATGCGTTGCAGTAGTGGACACCTACTTGCATCATGATCTCCATGGAAAATATCATAGTCTACCGTCATGGTACATACCGATTTCTCGAGGACAACTAACTTTCGTATTCACCTCTACCTCACAATCCATGTACCATAAGCCACTACGAGTCTCATGGGCCGAGTTCACAGATAGCTTCTCCAGCTACTTTTCCATTGCAGTAATATAAGCTTCAAGAAAAGGACTAACACTAGTATCAACACTTCCTATGGCCTAAGTGTGCGGGGTAACCTCCAAGGCCTCGTGTGGGTCTATGAAAGTCTTATGCAAAAGTGCTCTCCTAAAAGGTGTTATTAATCCTCCAAAACCATTGAGCATGTTGAGAAGGATGAATATCATAAGATAGTTTTAAAATGTGCATCATACTCCTGTACACTCTCTACCATACCTTATTGAATTTCCTTTAGCATGTTAATTCTCTTCTGTTCAAACTCAGGAAAATGGAATTCAGCTAAGAAGGCATTACACAACATGGTATAATATACTACTGTCTCGTGGGGTCATAATTTTGATACTAACTATGCACGTGCCCCTACAAAATTGTTACAAAATGACTTACCTTTCATTCTGGTGTAGTGATCCCCTTTGTGTGACATAATAGCTCAAATTTATCTACATGCTCTGCAACATCCTCAACACCTTTATAATCTGGTATATGCAAAGACATTTCAAAAATACTTGCTGAGGTGGTTGAGGCCCTTGTCCACCTGATCCAGAACTTGGATTCCCTCCGGTGTTTCCTCCACCACCAAATCCACTAGATCCACCAACGCCTATCCCTCTTGACCCACCAAATCCTCTAGATCCACCAGTTTACCAAATCCACTAGTTCCTATTCCACCTAACCCACCAGATCCACCTCCCATAGCTGGTAAAGGTCCTGAAGTGGTCACGCCTTGTGTCCCCACTATTGTGCTAAACTATGCACTTATAATCTATAATAGTACACTACTACCATATGTGTGTCCTATGTCACCTCTAGATGTGATACCCAAGCTTTGTGTACCCAAAAGTTTCCCAAATATCACTCCAAAAATATACCTTCAAACACAGGAAATGATTGTACAACCATAAATGTGCCAAATGAAAATTTATACCTCTTAGGTGTTGATCGATTACTTCCACTAATACCAAGTGGGTTAGTAATACTTATCTCTAGATTTGGAAACATAATTTCTAGGGGTTAGTCACCGTGGATTTAGATGCACTCTGATGGCTCTCCTTTCTCGAAGTGATGAGATCTAATCAAAAGCTTAAGGGGTCTCACTCCCATGCTTGCCAAGATGGGGTAGCACACACTGCTCAAGCTCCACGTCCTCTACGTAAACCTCAATTCCTCCCACAATGTCTACCTCCATAAATCCATCACTCCTACAAATTCACATTTTCTATCTAACTCCCTCTCATGAGCTTAATTATGCTTGAGTCCTCTCTCTTCCCTCTCTTTCTAATCCGCAAGGTCTACCATCTTCCTTCACCCTAGCTTTATAGCCCAATGCTTAGAATAAGCTTAACCGGCCCTAGGAAATGGTTCAAAACTTAGTGTAATGACCAGGATCTTTATAGCTAAAGGGATAACATGTAATAATGATCCTCTTGACTCCCTCAAGAACTCAAACTCAATAATCTCTGGAAAAGAATACATATAAATCGCATACTCCAAGGTGTAACTCACCAACACTCTACTCCACTAATGATCAACAACACGTGTACAAGTCATATCAATATCATGTAGCCTCTGATACTCCTCTTGGGTCCATATGCAAGGTCTATAATACCATCTTGATCTAGATGTAAACACCAAAATCCATTAATACAACTCTACTAGAAAACAACAAAAGAAGCTCTCATACAACTCATGATATAAATGTTCTTCTACCCATTTACGTGCATCAAACTCAAGTCCATTGCTAAATCTCTAAGAAAAATCATCCTCTATACTTTTAGACCATGCTTTAACACTGTCCAAGTTCAAGCTCTCTGTCATCATGCACCATTCTCACAACAACTTTGAAAAGAGGTCCTGGTAATGAAAAAAAGATGTAGTCATTTATTTACCCTTAATACTATTTTCTAACCCCAAGCATGCTTACCTATCACCTAGTGGGTGTTGGGTGCTCACCGAGGCATGTGAAAGTGTTGAGCCCCTCCTTTATGTGAGCTTTGTGAGAAGGTTCCGCCATTAATGGAGGATGATTTTTAGAATTAGAATTACATTCACTTATTTAAAAGGTAGAAGGAGAAACTAATAGATCCACACATTAATGCATTACAAAAGCTAAATAACATTTTTAAGAAGCATAATAAACTAGATCTGAGCCATGACAAGTCATATAACATGAGGGTTTACACCCATAAACAAGTTATACAGAATGAACCCATATATTGATTTAAAATAGTTCTAGTAGCCACATTACAGTCAAAAGGGTCATCTCAGACCATACATATTAAATGAAAGAGACTTAACTCTTATAAGATTCTATGATATGAGACCCTAACTATATTTTTCCATTTTAACCCTTGTTACAAATCCTAGTGCCATACATAGGCTTATGGCATCCCTTACAACCCTTAACACCAAGTGCTTTAAACCCTAGCATTACAGTAGCACCTCATACTCTACTTATTTTTCTCTACATTCTCTATGCATCCTTTATGTCTCCCATCATATCTATCATATATGTCTCTAGCTTTGAGCATTTATTTTTATAGGATCAACACCCACTACCATACCTTCTCTCTTGAATAGATCATGTGCCAAGTGTTGATGTGGTCCTCTATTGGTGAATGCTTATGCCTTTATAAACCCTCCACTATATGTAATACTTTCTTCTAGGAATATTCCTTAGGGGTAATATCCTTTCTTGACCTCCAAGGTTCCAGGCTGACACCTTATCCACTCATCATTCCTAGTTGGGTCCTCACACTTTTCCTCAAGTGCCCTTAGAATGAAAAATATGGCCAAGTCTTTTGAATCTATGTTCTATCATCCACACATGCCTTGGTTTCACTTAAACCCCTTTTTCCTACGCACTTTCTCCCGAGTTCCCTTCTTCTCACTGGTCCTGTGTATGTTCCCTTTAGTACTTAGCCAATATTTCAGGGCCCAAAAATGACCATGTGCCTCAATCTAAGTAATTATGGGAGCCTATCAATAGAGTAGTGTATCACATCCCTTGTCTTTGATCAACCGAGAGGCCAACATACCTATGATGGGATGAGAGCAAAAGAGGGATGGGAGTAGTAGGAATGGATCATACCTTAATCCCCTTCTTCAAACCAAAGGAAACCATGACATCCCCCATATAAGTGGCCCATAGATTCATCATGGCTCTGGATCCTGTTGTCTCCAAATTCAACCATCTTCCTAGTATCAGAACCCCAAGAATACAATACACATCCTCTAGGGTGATCATCCACTCACCCCTAGCACTCAAAAACCGGAAGGTATTCTAGTTTGCATCCTAATAAGATAACATGTCACATAGTATGTGGCTAGAAGGAGTAACATGGGGCACCCGTGTAATCCTCCATATGTTTTCTCTCTGAAGAGTATTAATCCCATCCTGAGTCAATTGATCCAATATCATTGGGAGCCATTCGCACTCCCTCTCGTGACTCTAATAGATATACTCTTCCTTCTTCTGCATCCACTAAAACGTTAAAAAATAGCAAATTAGTGACATATATCAAGAAACAATCTCATCAAAAAAATAACAAAACATTAAAAAACCAAAAAAAATTAAGTTATCGTGGAATTTTGGTCATTACAGTTTGAACCGCCGCCAAGATAGGGCAGCGGTTCCATAACCACCGCCCTAGTAGGGAGGTGGTTTTGTGACCATTGTATTTCTCGGGTAAGTGGTTTTGAACCGATTCTCCATATGGCTATGTTACCTAAAATGCTCAAAATGTTAAAAATACCATTTAAAACAAAATAAAAGACTACCTTGAGGCGCCTAGCTAGAGACTCATTTAAAACAAGAAATTTCAACAATAATTCACCTAGGAAAATATTTTGACATTTTGAAATTTTAGGTTTAAAACACGCAAGAGAGGAAAACTAACCTAAGAACACAGGTCGACCTCCCACTCGTGGAGGCATGATCATGATATTGCAATGAAAATGGTCAACATGGGCCCAAAGATGAAAAATCACCAAATCAATACATGTAAATGAATTGGAAAATGAGTTTGTTTTGATATATCTATATGTTGCTATCACTTCATTTTTGAGTGTATATGTTCATAGGGTTGAAGCAACCGATGAAGGGAAATTTCTATATCCCCGCACAAATGGTAAGTCCTCTTGTCATTTTAATTTAGTATTTATTTTTTGATATTTTATCTATCTGTACTTGAGTCTTCTCTTCATTTTGTAGGTAGTGGGAGTTTGGAAGGAGACATTTCAACACACAGGCATGTCAGGTATAGCTTATAACTCCCCATTTTGGGAACATCTTACTCAGACTCTACGTTTTATGTCTTTTCATGACTAAGATGCTTCTCTAAAGGGGCAATATGTACGCACCCAAAATTGCATGTGCTACATTGTCAAAAAATGGTTACAAATTTCCCCAATGATGATATATTTCCTTTTAGAAGGTGTTCGAGTTCCTAAACCTATTTTTCAAAGTGTATATTTGTAGCCTAGACATCCTTACGTAGCTGTTCCATGATTTCTTCCAGCTTCCCACTTCATTCTATGCATTTTTGTCCTTTAGTGCAAGGATCGCCACCCTACTGGGTAATGGTTTTGAAACTTCTACCTTGCACAGATGGTGATCCCGTGTGATTTTTCTAGAATTCTCCATGTGTGATTTTAACACGCATGATTTCAATTAACTTGACTTCTAGGGTGCGTTTGTGAACCAAATTTCTTAAAAATAGTCTTGATTACATGGTATTTGTTCCATATTCTATTTTTAAATAGATGTAATTAGTTTAAATTGCCTCTTCACCCAATGATTTGGCACTCCAAGGCTGCCTTGTGAATGAAGGAACATCCCAGCTAATTCCTATATATTCAATGCTTGTATTCAAGAAAATGGCCTGAGAATTTTGTGTATCTTGCATAGTATTGCTGCAACAATCTTGCTGGAAATTACATAGCCAAGCTCTATTCACTTGTGTTATCACTCTTCCACTTGCATTGCAACTAGAATGCCTTTAATTTTCCATTTCTCAAGCGTCTTCTCCTACTGCTACCTTTGTATTCCTAATTCCTTAGACTCATATGGAAACACAGAAAAAGAAAGGATAAAATAAGGGGACAAGTCATCACACAACTAGATTTACCTCTGTTCTATGAATTCCAAGTTGGATTTTTTGTTTGATTTCCTTCATTGTTGTAATTTATCATTGTTACATCATATCAAATAGAGTAGAAATCAATTTCCTTTCATTTACAAGTAATTAGTTAATTTCTAAGAGGGTTTAAATCATTAATAACAACTCGCATGACGGATCCTCTTTTTCCCATCCCCGTGGATCTAAAGGAGAAAATATTTGTAGGAGGTTTTCTATATATCCTAGATCATTTGGAAAAGTTATTTTTTAAGTTAGTTTGTTTTCCATACACTCAAAGCATAGGTGAATAACCACACCGAGTTATTTTGCTTGTTTATTTTTAGTGTAGAAATATTTTTATTATTATGAATAGAAGCAAATTTTTGTTTGTGATTGTAATATTTTATTTTTGTTATTTTTTAAAGATTTGTTTCTTTCCAGCAATATCATATATTTTTAGGTTCATCTTAGTTAATTTGGACACTTCAAACTAGTTCAACATTGAGATTCAGTTAGACAAACCATAGGGAATTTACGCTACCCATTCATAGCCTCTAAATCTCCCTTTTCCAACTCATCTACTAGGAGATCACACTACTAGATCTTAGTCACTGATCCTCCTATAGTTATCCAAACATGCATTCAACATCGCTTGCTCTCTGCATGCCTTAGGGGGTTGAGTGTAGTTGAAGGTTGCATGTCAATTTTCATCCATACAGTTCCTAAATGGATATTTGTCAAAATATTTTCTTCTTGTCACCATCTTTACTCTTCAAAACCATATAACTTGCATCCTTTTCAGATCTCAGTGTTGAGCCCTCACATATTAATATTTTCATGGAGTTAGGAGTGGAGAGAGTTCATTTTCTTATGATAACATATTCATCACATTGTTTCAACAAAACAAAAGTTCTAAATATTGTTTGAAAACCAAAGTATCTGATTAAATTTTTTTCTCATTAACATCATAAAAATAAAAAATAAGAAAAAAAACCATTTTTACTAACATTTGCATCATCATCATCTGTGGCATACATTCATAAGAAGCATATTAAAAATGTCATAGATTATAAGCATATAAGAGTATATAAGCAAAGAAAACCATCACTGAGTCAACTCTTACATGGAATAGCCAAACCAAAAAGAGATGTATATATATATAATAAATTCCATGTTTCGTGTAAAATTCCATCATACTTTAAGTGTCATCAAAATGCTCATCCTGGGAGCCAAAAATTACAAAACTCAATATACAATAAAAATGACCCAAAGCAATAAAGGCCTATGGCCTATCCCTCTCTAGGATCCCTAGGAAGGTGCATGGCTAGGACTCCTGCTATGGCTCCTATGATGGGAGTGAGAGCCTCCACGATGAGACCTATCATATTGACCATGAGACAATGAACCAATTGATATGACAATGGTAGTGGCCTCACAGTGGGAATGGTATCATCACTCTCTTCTCTCGGCTAACTAGTATCTAGTGAGATCGACTCTCATCTTGGTCATGGATCTTGCTACATTCCATGCTGATGTGAACATGTTAGTGTGTCACCCCATTATGGATGGGTATCTTGAGTCCAAAAGTATCTCATCTCATATCATGCCCATGGGATGTGTGAAATTATCCACTAGAAATCCTATGAATAATTTCTCACCAACCATCTACAAGAGAGCTGAAAAAAACACAAGTAAACAAGAATGAGTTAGAAAAAATTTTGAAAACAAATACACACACACATACAGTAGTATGTTCCATAGTTTGATAACAATCTAGTCTAAGAAGAAGATATGAAAAATATTATTCTACTTACTGGGTCACCCGACACCTAAGTTGGGTCAACTGGTGTTGGTGGTGGTGCGGGGAGATGCAACATGTATATCCTCTACTCCGACCTCTTATACTACTATCTCTTTTCTACCCCTCTCTCATCCATATAATGACTCCTCTCCTCCTACAAGTGTAAGAATGTCCTCTTTGTACAAAGTCTTAGCCTCGACCTCACCTCGGTGCTAATTACTCGGAAGCCTCCCGGTGGTGACCCACTCTATGTCACTCTCCTCCTCTCCTCCCTCCTCTGTCTCTCTGCTTTCCACCTCCACCTCTATCTTAGCCTCCTCTTCCCCACCGTGTTTGGATGTGGCCTTGATCTTAAAGATAATCCATGGTCTAATTGGATCTAGGGAATCCTACGAAGTGTTAATCAAGGCCATAGGTATGATAATTATGCACTTGAGCTTGCCCTTTGGGCCGCCTAGCCTCTTGGATCCCCCTATATATAATCGGGACTACTAAGAGAGTGTTAATGTAAGGTAACACAAAATACTTGGGTACCCTCTGAAATGGATGGACCTCCACTCTATTGGTTCGATCCACCAACTATGTAGTAGAACTGTATGAATCCATAATAACAACATCCTCACCCCATAAACCATCCATGTCCAAATAATGTCATGAAATCATGTCACCATTAGTAAGTGTTGAGACTAATCTGTGTGGCCCCTTGAGAGGTTCCATACTAACCCACCTCATTGCTCTAATATCCCCGAGATCTGATTTACCAACACCCTCTCGATAGGGGATGATGTGCTCATAAACCCATCTCATCACTAATGTCAGATGACTAAGGTCCTTTCCTTTCAATTGGACAACACTATATAGATTTTGATGATTGGCACCAAGGATTTTGATGCACTATGCAGAGGTGTGGTTTTACTTCTCTATTCTTTGAATAATCAGAGCCCAACAGTAAAGTAAATTGTCTCCACCCTTCTCCCCTACCAAGCACAAAAGCCAAGATGCCAATAATGGCCTTACACAAGGTGGGGATAGGTTGAGAGGAAACTGCAGTAGCAATCTCATCCCATGATTGACACTTGTTTCAGGTGCTTGTACCTCTCCCAAATATGTGGTCCACTATCGTGACTGTGCTAGAACTGCACTAGAAATAGCTAATTTCTTGCTAGTGACAAGAATAACCAAAATCCTATAGACATCCTCTAGAGTGATCATCCACTCTACTTTGACTTTGGGAAGCTAGAAAGTGTTCCAAAGTGTGCATCCGAGTAACTTAGTACATCACATAAAAATGGCCAGCCAACACTACTAACTATTTATGGGATATCCTCCATATCCCAAATACTGTAGTAATCCTCTCACCTTGAGTCAATAAATCCAAGATGGGAGGAAAATAGTCACACTCCCTAGCTCGGATCCATCTAACATATGGGCCCTGCATTCATAAACATAAACAAGAGCAAGTTAAAACCATAATAATGCATAATAAGCTCACAAATTACACAATTGTCACTCAGTGCAGAGGGGCGCTTCTATAACCACCCTTCTATGTAAAGAGGTGGTTTCATAACTACAATAGAAATCTCACTCTTGTCCTTAACCCTCTGATAGTTACATAACTGACGTGGTAGTTGCATAACCACCACTTTGCACAAAGTGAAATATTTGCAATCACCATGGTGGTTCCATCCGCTGAAATTAGGTCGTACTCCTAAGGCCTCGTAAATTCAAAAAAGACAAAAATAGACCTTTTCTAGTAAAATAAATTATAGATCCTACTAGGCACCCCCTTTATGAACATTTTGACTATAAAATTATTAAAAATAACCCCCTAAGTTGAATTTTTCACATTTTATATGTTTTAGGTAAAATGAACAAATGCAAATAACTCACCTATCTATGAACCGCTACTCCTCGCACTAGCTTAAGGCTAGCATCACGTCGAAGAACTCTTTGTTTTGATTGTATTCTTTCTCGAAACCATCACAAGTAATCTAGAGCTCAAAAATCTCGAGATGGTAAGTGCAAATGATTTCTAAAATAGTAATTTTGATATATATATAGCATGTTTTAACTCTATTTTGAGTGTGTGTGTATTTTACGGTAATGGAGCATTGCACAGTATATTTCTTTCCCTACATATATGCTAGGTTATCTTATAATTTTATTTTAGTATTTCTTGTCAATTATGTATTTATCTCGCACTTGGTTCATGTTCTCTTCTTACATGTAGCGTGAAGCTTGGATTGGCCTACTTTAAACACGTGATCACACCAGTCCTTCACATTTGGGATCACCATACTCATAATCTATGTTTTATGCCTCTTCATGGCTAAAATTCTTCTCCAAGGGGGTAATATGTACGCACATGATTTTTCACAGTGCAACATTGTCAGAATATTTAAATCCCCAATGATGAAAAACTATCTTTCCAATGATGTTCAAGTCCAAATATTTACTCATAGTGTGTTCTTATAGGATAGTTTTCTTTTCTTGTCCATTTCCAAGATTTTCTCGCTTTCTTTTATCATTTTGTGAGATTTTCCTTAGCTTTCGACTTTAAGTTATCTAACCACATCGATGGTTGTGTAACAACCAGCCTTCCCTAAGTGGTGGTTACTCAACTTCCGCAATTTACACAAATGTCGATGCCGCACCGAGCGGTTGTTACGTGCACATTCTATCAAGCCTTTTCCAACTTCTTTTACATGTGTGTCACCTTCTTCAAACTCATTTTTAGTGCACGTTCCTTGACCAAATTCATTATTATTGATCTCGTTAGATACGTACAAACTTCTCCTTCCTAACTTACTATTGTTAATAAGTTAATTTCCCCTTCTTTGAGTGATGTGGCATCTCTTGCTACAATGTGGGATGGACCACTTCCCAAAATTCTATAAGAACCAAGCTTCTTCCCAATGCATTGGTTGTAGTTTCTCGATTTTATTTTGCACTTTTATGCTGCTAGAATCCTGCTAAGAAGTATGAAAGAAAACTCGTTCTTTTTTCTTATTGCTCTCTTGCTCACCTTATCATAAGTCTACTTTCAAACCAACTGACTCTAGCATTATCCCATACTTTCTACACACTTTCCAACACATATCTTTGGGTATGTTCTAAAACTCATTGGAAAGAAGCTGAGGGGACATTAAAAATCATTTTTAGCGTTGGATTTGTCTTAGTACAACATTTCCGAGGTTAGAGTGTCATTAAAATCCTATAGGATTATATTTTTTATTTAGATAAGATTTAAATTTATAATCTATGGAATATATTTCTTTAGAAGGATTCAATTACATTTGTTATTCCAATATATTTCCTTTGAAAATATTCCACTAAGAATTTCATTTTAGCTTATCCCTGTGGATTTTCTTGAGAAGGATTCAGAGGAAGTTTTTCCTACATTGTTTTGTTACCATTTCTTCATTATTAAATTGTTTAGAAAATTTGATTGCATTCATATCTTAGTATTAGTTGCACATGAATAAAGATTCTATGAAAATATTCTTCTCTCGCCTATCCTTGTTGATTTATGTGGAATTTAGCTTTAGAAGCTTTTGTGTCTGTGTTAGATTTATATTTCTTCATTATAAAGCTTATGTTTTATTAGGGAAGCTTCAAGGGAAGAATTTCTTCTAAGAATCTTTTCGTTCTTCCCCTGATTCTGAGGTAGAGCCAAAAGAAGTTGATTCCAGAATTACAAATAGGAAAATCATTTATTTTATTAGATTAATTAAATCCTCTACACAGGGAAATAGCCACATCTGGCTATTTCACTGTTTAGTTTAATCGCATTATAATAGAAGTAATTTCATTTAATTATAAGAAGTTATTTTTCTTCACACATTTCTTTTGTTTCCAATAAACATAAAACTCCAAAAATATTAGATTAAATTAATTAGTTTTATTTTATTTTATTTATTCCATTTTTAAAATCATTGTAAAATCACAAAAACAAATAGATTAGATTTATTTCATTTGTTTAATTAATTAGCTTTCATTTGTTAATTAGCTAGAACATGTAGATTTAATTAAATTCAAGGAAAGTAATTGAATTGATTTAATTTAAATATTTTTGTTTCCATTTGTTAATTTAGGAACATAGAGTTAATTAGAAAGGAATTAACACATCTCCTTACATATCCTTAGTTGGCTTAGGTTCCCTAAACATTGACCTTGCCCTCTTGCAGATTATTTGTGAGTTTTGTTTGTTTATTTGTTTTAGTAGTTTTCATATCCCACATGACCATCTAAGGCCCTAGGAAACACAGAGATTTAGTGTGTACCTCAACTAAACCTAGCTCCAAAATTGATAGACATTGACCAAGGCCTTAGACACCTCATTTTCCAAACCACCCCACTTCCACCCATTATTATCTCATAGTTGACAACTTTGAATGTTGAAGTAGAAAACAACTATGTGTTATGGCACATTCAACCCAATGGAGATTATTTTTGTTTTTCACCCATTCGTCCTACCCAAATTTTTCCTCCCACACCTCCATGACCTTTTCTAGAGACTTCTACGAGGAAAACACAGGACAATTCCCACACATTCCACAACCAATTCAGAGGGTGTTTGGTGACACTAATATTGATAGACTCCTTCATGTGTCCATTCTCCTCGATTGTTCCATTTCACCCACCCAAGTGAGGTAAGAATTCATTTCCTTAGATGAGAAAATTCCCATAGTTCTCATAGAGGAAATTCGATTACCTTGATTACTTGTTATCCACTTTCACCCATTTTCATACATTTCTCCTATGTGCACTATTTATCCATTATGTAGTCATATTCCCTTACATATTGGCTTTCCTGGAATAACCTCAAGAGGTTGAGTGCATCCTAGAGTCACATGTTGATTTTTAGATGTACAATCACCCACTAAATTAGTCATTGGATGTGCACAAAACTATGATGCCGACTCCAAAAAAAATCAGGAAAATGAAAACTCCCTCCTAGAAGTTCTAACACAAAAGGGAATCTCTTAGTGCCTATAGATTCCCACAAGTAATAACATGGTCATCATATCTAAGGAATTTACTTTTAAGGAGTGTGCAAAGATTTATTATATATACAAGGACAAACATGGAAGAAAGCCTTCTCGTATTCCCAAGAACATGTCAAGGAGTGAATTTCATGAGGCCTATTCTAATGCCATTATTCTACTAAGAAAAGTGATGGGGAAGAAATGGTGAAAGACTTTTAGGATTGGATGTATTAGTTCATCCTAGTGATAATGGAAGGAAACTAGATGGTGGACTGCGGGAAGATCATTACGACAACATCCATCAAAGAATCGATAAAATTTCCCTCCACTAAGAAGTTCACCATGAATTATTACCTAGTGTATGCCCTTTCCTTCACAATACCCTTCAAAGGATTGTATACTACTCCCCATATGACTCAAAACTCCCCTTCACATGAGAAGTATTTGCATAAGACTCATAAGGAGTGTATGTCCCACTATATTAGGGTGAATGATACATTCACCATGTTCATCATCAGGATCTTTGAAGGTAATCCATAATGAAGAATATCTTCCAAATCAGTTTCACCGACCAAAAATTATGCGGGTTACTTCATCCACCCCCGCCTTCACTTACATCAGATTCACAAGCTAACCAAGTACCCAAGTGACAAAATCATAATGTTCAAGTCATGCAGAGAGTTGGCTCATGTTTATGTCAAGTGTAATAATGTAAAAAGTGAAAGGTGTGGTTTAATCACCGCAATACTATCAATCATATTCTCAAGATGTGGATCAAATTGTTGAGCTACGTTCATGTTCTAGATGTATAAAAGGTGGCACTGTGGTAGCCCATTTCAAAGATAAGGAATTCAAATGGGAGGAGCTCATTCTAGAATATTTTCCTCAAGGTTTACCAAGGTCTAGTTCTTCATCGAAAAGGCTTCATCTTCATCGAGTGATCAACCCTCCACCTTTATCTCCTCTTTTTCTCTCTCCATATTCTAATTCTTCATTAAGAATGTAATTTTTACTATTTCATCTTATTCACTTAAGTGACCTTCAACTTAACATTGTAAGATTTATTTTTCATTAATAAGAAAAAGGATCACTTTTTTCCCTAGGAATATAAAAGTTTAAAAGTGATGAGGAAAGGTGAAAAGTCATATGGGGGTATGAAAAAATATTTTGTAATGTTATAAATTGGAATGTCTTATTCACTCCAAAGGGTTGGTAATTCTTGATTGTTGTAAGTTGTTAGATTTGTGTCACTACTACTACAAGCAATAAAGCTACATTTCTTGTTTTCCTTTCTTATATTCTTCTACTATCTTTCTCTCTACTTTCCAAATTTTAAAGAAATGTAATCTTGTATAACCAAGGAAGAAATTTGTGTCTTTGATTATTGAATTCATAGAAATTTATGTCTCTAATTTCTTAGTCTTACTTTTGAATGTATTTTTTTTCTCTTCTACTTAAATGTGGACCTACTCTGGTTAATGCATGTCAATCATATAATTATATTAATAGAATTAAAACCCTCTCTCCATTTCTCCTACTCCCCTTTACCTCTCTCCCAATTAAATTCCTTCCTTGTACATTGACCAATAAATTTACCATAGGTTTAGTGGATTATTCTGTGTGATCCCCGCCTAATCGTAACATCCTCATTTTAATACTTCAATAACAAGGGAATTTTTTTATCATAATGTTCACTATTCTAAATTCACATAATTTAGAACAAACATTCATTTAGCTAATCCATCACACAACAGTAAACCATATGCAATTGTCATGACTCAGTATTAAACCAATCTCTCATGTTTCTTTATATCAATGTGTATACTAAGTATACTTGTGGTTCCCTTATTCCATTAAGGGTCAATCAAGTGTAAATATCTAAAGAGCCTATCTAGGTATTTGTTATGGATACCCATCTGATATCATGCATATTTAGTCTAGGTGAAATCAAGACAACGTAATCAGCAGCTTGTGATACTTTGGCCAAATTTATAAGACATGTATGCCATGATTTTATTCCTAGATGACATACTCGTCAAAAGGAATATGTCTTTCACCACACTCAAAATTGTTATCTAGATTAGAACTATCTTGACTTACGTCAATCACTTCCATGTTTGTGTTAGATACTAAGTAGGGCTAGCTTGCATAGACTAGTGTTGATAATCTACTTAAGGAGACTAAGGGAAATCAAGCGCATCTGAATTGACTTGTGTTGCTTTGGATCCACTTCATTACCCGTAGTCATCATAAGATGACATCGGCACTAGGCCATACTACTATCACTAATTAGTGTATAACAAAGACTTGGATCCACATTTTATGATAGCAACTCTTAAGGGAGCTAGGTGGATAATCATGTCATAGTGGCTACTCCACAATAACCAATTAATGACTCACATCATTAAATGGGTATTGTGCAACAACGACTATGCTTTGCATAGTCCGTCGAAGTTTCAGGTAAGCAAAACATCATATCTTAACAAGTTCATTAATTTATTTAATTCACAACTTGTTAATCCCACCCTTTATTATTCTCATCGTTAGGTGTCGTGCCTAAGGATCAACTAGGGTTCGAAATGAATATTCCTTTATGTAAGGATCGTAAACATTTTATTCACTTAAGTGCAAGATTACATATTTAAGTCTGCATTATGCTTAATCATTTAAGCATACATTTTCCATTAAATCAGATAAGTGTTATGTTCCTATTTCAATTGTATTTAATGTAGGACAACATTCATACATTATCATTTACACACAAAATCCCTTAGGAATAGTTTGACTATTCATAACTATTGTGTTTAGGTATGTTTTCATACTTTTACAAAGTAACATAACCTATCAAATACAACCAAAACACACCAATCATAAGCATAACATCTTTATACCATTAATTTTCCCTTTCCTTATAATTTAGTTATATCCAATAAGCATCCCCTTATTCATAACTTCATTATAATCACTAAGTTATCACAACTATTTTATTAATTAAATAGTCATATAGATAAAGAGTTCAACCATCACAAGTCACTCTACATTAAACAAGTACAACTTGCTTTCATTCAAGCTAAAAAGACTAATCTAACAACCATATAACTTGTCATATTACATAAGTTACTTAGGTATTCAACCACTCTTCACTTATTTCATAATTGATATTTAATCATATAAGGCATATAGTACTTCAATAGTTGATACATTATGCTTAATATAACAATAGTAATAAATGCAAACTACCTTTCTTTTATAAATGAAATCACAACTAAGTTCAACACTTTTCAATCATTCACTTTCATTCAAACAAAATAATAAAGTGAATCAATTTTATTTCAATAACCTTTCACACTTGGTTTTTACAGTTTACCATCATGAATTCAATATCAACATTCATGTTTCTAATAATTGAATCAAAATATTTTGAGAGTAATTGCAAAAAATGGGCCGTCAGGCCTTCCTTATTTTTTCTGAATCAGAAGTACGACTACCGCACACAACAAACTGCAATTCGATCAAGAGATGAATACAATAATCATTTATTCAAATCATATTTCTTCAATCAATGGAACAAATACAAACTTCTAGATTTCTTTCTTCTTTCATCTTTGCACCCCCTTTTTTTTTTTTTTTTGAAATCCATCTAAAAAATTAAAAAATTAAATTTGTCACAATAACACTTAAATTGACATACAAAATTTCATGATAATAAATAAATATTCAGAACAACATGCTCTATTTAATAATTTCATGAAAGGAATGTTGTTTTTAAATTAAATTATTCTAACATTAAAAAATAACACAATCTATTTTGAACATCCAATGAAGACATCATAAAATAAACCATCAAAAGAAGATAAGATAACATGGTACATCATTCAAGTAATTCCAGAAAATTATTTACATAAGATAACATAAGTATACCGATCAAGTAAAATTGATCAAAATAAATCTAAGTAGTACCAACACTAGAATAATATCACTACAACCATGTAAGCTTGTACTTATATCATTGTAACATTATATTCAGTCCACAAAAGTCTATAAAATATAACTTCATCAAACAATATATTTTATATTAATCCCTTAATATCCTCTTGAGGTAGAAGCCTTATTCATCATATCTCTAAGTTATATACAGTAATAGGTTATAAGAATTTAAGGAAAAATATACTTCCTAACTCAGCATACAATCTTGTATAATCTTTAATACAACACAGTATAATGAGTTACTTCCTATTACAATTAGTCGTAATAAGACCAACATTCAAGTAAGGCCAAACAAACCAAAACTTGATTATAATAACATATATAAGTCTATACTTCATTAGTTTTCATAACAGACAACAAGAATTAAATAAACACCCATATTGACATAAGTTTACTTAGCTATATCGTCAGTTCAGAAATACACACTAAAGCCAAACAATCACCTCATAATGAAAGTTATGAGTTCCTTAATAAAATTGAATGACAGTAGTATAAGTGACTGAGTGTCTAATCCATAGTCACACATTTAAAATAGATCAACTGAAATTCAATAAATTTTTCAAAATGTGTCAACCATCAGAAGATAAATACTCCTTAGTTTAAGATAAATACTTCATAGTCTCTAATACAAGCAAGATACAATCAATCATTTTTTCTAGTCCATCATCAATCAAGATCTAATCTCTAATGAAGCTTTTCATAAGTTTAAAATAGGTAACAAATATCTATGGATAAAACAATGTCAAGATAAATATCTTAATGAAAATAACATCCGTAGAAAGTGGAAGAAAGATCTACCATACACGGGCATAAAGATAAGCTAGACTCATACTTACCAAAACTTAAATCTTGAAATCATCCATTAAACAAATGGTATTAATCCAAACAAGATTAAATAACAAATTATTTTTATAAGGAAGATGATGATATCCTTTTCAACTTGAGTGACCCTAAGGCTCAATATAAATCATTATCTACTTAAATCGATAAACCAAAAGAACCCTTACATTATTCTGAAATCAAGAGAATGATCAGTGTAGTGCATATGGTTTTACAAGAATCTGAACCATAGGAAAAAAGAGATACATAATATGGTTTTAATAAGAACTAACTAGGAAAAAGATCATTACACAAATTCAAAAGTAACATAGTGTATACTTCACCGTCCAACCTCTACGAAACCATCAATAACCCTAAGCCATTACTCTAAAGATTCCATAAGAGTTATAGAGACAAACATATCAACAAAAGATAACACAAAGGGTCACTTGATCACAATTCACCGTATGAACTAATTAAATCGAAGAAGATGATACATAGATTTAGCTATCGAAGAGTGAATATAAGAAAATATTATCTCAAGAACCCATTAAGGGATTCTATTTGACAGAGTAGATCTATTCAAATCTAATTCATAGCGAAAAATCATGTTATCTTTGCAAGATAAAATGACATGATAATCATAGTCAAACAGAAGACCATTTATTCAAAATAATAATGAAATGCCCAACACTTATAGGGGGTTGAGTTGATGAATACACAAGAGTAGAAACTAACCGATTCATATTCCAAATGAAATCCACTTTCAATTTTAATATTTCTCAAGAATATAAACATTAAAACCCTTCAAGGATGAGTAACCACCAAACAAGGATACAATGCTTCAAAATAGCACATGGGTACAACTATAAAGTTTTTGTTCATACACACACAACCCAATTGTTACATATCTTTTATTATCATTTATAGAGGCTACACACACAAACTAGAAGTAGAAATGAAGGAATACAATGATATCCATGAACAAGATTTCATGTCATAACCATATAATCAATTTTTTGAACAAATACTAGAAACCCGAGCCATAAAATCTCATTTCAAGAAAGATCAGAGTTCCTTTCATGAAGCCATTAAAAATATAACATAATATTTTAAAGAGTTAGAGCCTATCATTCTTTGTAGAGCTCTTGCAACTTCCTTTCCAAGCTCTAAGAATTCCTTTCAAATATTTCATGAAAAACCCCACAAAATAATCAAAACGGCTTCCACAGAAACCCTTCCTTCTCCATATTTCTAGTTTAATATCCATTGCATTAATTTTTCCAATATTTCCTCCACCATGAAACTGAATATTCCATGTTTATATAAAATAAAAAATGAGTTCGAAAAACAGAAAATCAACATGCAGAGCCCAAGAGCTCAAATGACCAAATGAATAATGAAACCCAATTCCTTGGTTTTCTCCGAAACCATCGTCGTTTCCCCAAGGTGGTTTTGTGTTTATCCAAAGGCCATTAATGCCATCGAAAGTATTAACAATTACCTACATGAATCCTTCCAACCTCCATCTTACTAATTCAAATTATTAATCATACTAATATTTCATCAACCATTCATTATACCATTAGCCACAAATTTAGCATGCATGGCCAAGTTTGACTTGGTCTCTTGCCAAAGGGTGGTGGTGGCCATCAATAAAACCATTTAATTTACCAAGTATGTGTAGGGGTGGTTCCAAACTTACTCAACCTTTCCACTAACCCTTCCTTCATTAATGCTAACCTTAGTTAGGTCATAGGGTTAGGACTTAGGATCCCCTTTAGGTTAGGATCCAATTTAATCAACATGCATGCTTCAACCTTAGATTAGGTTATTTATAATTAAATAAAAATTTCCATAGGGTTAGGTTAAACCCTCCATAAAACTTTATACATTACCATAGCATAGGTTAGATTAGGTTTTCATAATATAATGAAAATAACAAGACCTTACCGCAGATCATACCCACTTAAGCCTTCAAGAAAACTTATAGATGAACCAGACTTCTTAAACAAAAGTAATCCTTTAATCATAGTAGTATAATCAAGCAGTAGATTAGATTTACTGTCACAAGATCTGCCATTAAAATTACAATTCTAGAATCAATAAGAAGCCAAGTATTCATTAAATTTAAATTCATAATCGCATATCGATTTAGGAGAATACCTTGGATCACTGAAATTGATCCAAGGTGTTATCCTAATCCACTATCGATACCAAAGTAGCAATTATATCAAGACATTAAAAATATTACCATATTACCTGATTAATTAATTGTTCCAAGAACCTGATTTACACTTTCCACAAGCTAAAATCACTAAGTTCATTTCAAAACAAGTTAAGTAAGTACTTCATGATCAACAACATAAGTACAAATATTTCCATAAGAATGATTAACAAACCGATCTTATAAGCACTTGATATCATTCCAGAAAACATGATTAAACAGTTCAACAGAGCACAACAACTCAAAACACAATCACATGCCAACATTTTCCAACCACTCACAAAGAAGCAAGTACAAATATCAACACAATAAAGGTATTACACTAATGGCCACCCCACAATATTATTTATTTCAGAATCAATAATGGGAGCCTCCCCATACCCAATAAGGAGGGGCTTATCCCCATGAACTTTGGTGAAAACCAATAATATGCATCGCAAAAAATTATTTCACCAACAGTTCCATTTTGATTCCTTATTTTGAAATATAATGTCCCAATACTATACCTTACTTTAGCATAATTAGAAACTTTTCATGATTGATATAATTTTTTTGTTATTCCCACCGGTCAAAACGTTTTCTAGATTAATCAATGATTCTTCAAAAGAACCTCTGTAGATTGTAAATTCATCCATGTATATCTCAACGCATTCATTTCTTAAATCTACAAATATGGTTAGAATTAATTTTTGAAAGGTTGCAAGTACATTATATATTACAAATGGAAGGAATCTATATGTAAATGTTCTCCAAGGACAAGTAAAGGTACTATTTTTTTATCCTACAAAGTTCCCCTTGTATCTGTTTATATCCACTAAACCCATTTAGAAAGGAAAATTATTCCTTGCCAAATTATCCAAAAATTTATCAATGAAGGGTAGACGGAAGTAATATTTCATTGTGGATTTATTCAATTCTTTGTAGTCTATACTGAGACTCTCTATTTTCCTTTCTTATTAGGCACAATAACCATAGGAGAAACCCATTGGTTGTTTGAGATAGGATATATAAAACCTGCTTGGAATAGCTTCTCTATCTCACTTTTAACAATATCAATTAGTGTTGATTTTATTCTTCTTTGGGGTTGTCTCACTAGTTTTAAATTATCCATGTAAATATGGTGAGTGCATATATCATCGTAAATCAATCTCTTGTCAATGTATTCCCAAGCATAAGATTTCAAATGGGAGCTCAAGACTATGAATAGTATCTCCTCATCTATATTTACTAACTAGATACTAATGTTTTTTTATTAATGATAAAGGTTTACTTTATGGGACCCTACCCGATTCTGATATGAGGCAAAAATCCTAGAAATTTAGTACATAACAAGAGTAAAAAACAAGACTAGAGAAAAACCCAATTAATAAATAACACAATAACAACAGGATGTCAAAGATCTTCTCACAAAAATAACAAAAAATACCTAGCAAAGAAAAGGAAGAGGAGAGGCCAAGTCATTTCATGAGATTTTGAAATCTCTTCTTAACATTCTTCTAGACCCTTCTTGATATATCTGAAAGTGGTACCCTTGTTGGTTTTGTCCTTGCTATTATGAACCTCAAACTAGGAAATGAAGATGGAGAGGAATTCAAGAGTGCTCTTTTACATGTTAAGAATGTCACATTTCTTAGACTTAACAAATTCCACCTCTTTCTCCATTTTTATGACTCTGTTGTGCAGCTCCATAATAGTCTTTTTATCCTCCATTTCATCAGTATTGATAGAACTACAAGCCTCATTTTTTACTCTAAGATATTTTATCTTTACCAGGTTGATCATCCAGATCATCAATTTTCATAGTATTAACATTGGGTGGTCTTTCGGTTCCCTTTCCATCGATGGAAAGAAATCCCAAATATCTTCCCCTTCCCCATGATGAGAGGAGGTGGGAGATTAGGATCCTTATAATAAACGTTTTCCCTTTTGTTTCTCAAAGGTCCATTAGGATAGGTGCCAACCACGTGTTTTCTAGAAGAAGGAAAATTAGTGAGGGAAATGACAAGAGGGGGAGAGGTGGGAGGTGAAGTAGGAATAGAAAGAGATCAAGGGAAATGAAGAAGTGGGGAAAGAACAGGATGAAGAGGAAAGGAGAGGAGAGTTTGTGGGAGGGGACAGGGGAGGGGAAGAAGAAGGGGGCACAAAATTTGGAGTGGATGAGGTGGGGTGGGTGAGAAACAGGGGAAGAAAGGCCCAAGGGGAGGGGGAGGAGAATTTGATAGTCAATATATTTATGCAGTATATATAAATACGTGGTGTAAAGGATGAATTCTCTTTCCCCACTTCACCAAATTCACCAATTATTCTAATGAGTGGAAGATGAAGAATGGTAAATTGACAATGCAATTCCTACATAAGTGATTTAGGAAGACAAGATGATATGATGTAATTACTAAGAATATTCCCTCTAATGTGATGAACTTCATGATGAGGAGTCCCACAATATTGAAAGGTCAGGATAGAGTCATGATTAAAACCTCCATTTTTGTATACCAATGAGTCACCTTCATAAGGAAACCTATTTTTCTCCAAATAAAATTCATTATTGTTCTTACAAAATTTTAAACCCGTTTTATTGAGGCATGTAACCCTAGCAATGTTTTCTTAATTGATGTCAAAACCTTTATAGCTAACATTCCTATTCATTCTAGTTTCGACATATTTGTGAGATAGGTGAAGGTTTTTCCCCATGGTCCTTTCACCGAACCAATAAAATGCCCTATTCAGATATCCCATAGCTCCTCACTTTGTTCTTCCATTCATCAATTTGAACCAGATCCATCCTGCAAACATTCCCAACCCATTTTGAGAGAAAATATCCGAGATGGGAGAACACAAATAAAAATGACTTTTGTGAAAGCAACGCTGTGTAATAAGGGATATAAATAAAGTGGCTTGATCCTCTACATGTGCTTAATCCATATCTCCAGTGATTTCTGACATCTCGTTATTAATGATATTAATAAAACTAGTTGGAGGCGTCTCTTCCACATTCCAAACTTGAGATTTATTAAGATTGAAACCCACACTATCCATGACATCAGCTAGTTTATTTACCTCATGATAGGTGTGTTGGATCAAAAATTGTGAAAAGTGCTAATGATATGTATAACTTCATCCATAATACTTTTGATTGTCCAACTACTATGATTGTTTCCTTTTAAGCACTTGGCAATGTTTAATGAATCCCCTTCTATAATAATATTTCTAGCATTAATATATCTCACAATTCTAAGACCCCAAATATCGGAAAGATATTTTTCATAATGATTTGAGTTCATACACATGGTACGTGCATACAATATGATAACTTTCCCTTTCTTATTTCTAATTAATCCCCCACCCACAATTTTTCTCGGTTTCCCTTAGAGGAATCATCATAATTTAATTTAAACCAACCTAAAATTGGTGAATTGCACTTGATGTGTTCTCTAGAGATCTTATAATATTTCTCCCTAATGTTAGAGAACATATTTAGACTCCATTTCTTGATAATTATTCTATCTCCTCTGCTATGTTGAGTCTCCATTAATAATTATCTGAAAAGAAGGTTTCTTGTCCTCAAAGATAGTAGCAGACCGCATGTTTCCCATATTTTCCAAATGATATGGGGAAAGAGATACTCCATATCTTTCTAATAGTTAAATTTTTAGGGAAGCACCATTGTTCCCAAACAACAATAATAGAGTCCGAAAGATCCAGTTAATGGTCCAAAAGTTCAAATAGTAATTCCAAAGTGATCTAGAAACTCACAATGTAAGAGTAAGTAATTAATTGTTTCCTCAAAATTTTCGCATAGTATACACCTATTTGGGAAATGTTGACATCTCTTTACCCAATTGTTTATATTCATAATCTTTTTGTGAAACACCATCCAAAATAAGTTATTTTCCTTTTGCATGACCTCTTTAATCAAGACTTTGTTCTAGTCAAAGTGAAGAGGATACATATCGAAAAAAATAAAATATCCATATTTAACTAAGTATAGACCATCAAAATATTTCTCCCGCTTAAATTCATCTTACCTCTCTATTCTAGAAATATTTTGATTGCTAATAATTTTATTAATCTCTGTAATCTTCTTATTATTAGGAATACCATCCACCTGAAGCTAAACCCAAGAATTTTTACCGATAATTATTTCTCCTATCCATTCCTTGAAGTATACATAGAGTTGGTAACCTTCATCAATGTTGTTAAGAGGATGATTAGAGACCGATTTTTCTTTCCAAAATTGAATATATTTACCATTTCCAAGCTTCCACCGACTACCTCTAATAATCAGATTTCTATAGTTGACCATAGCATTCCAAAAAGAGGAACCGAAGGGGATCTCTTCTTTATATAACCAATAAATATTATTCTTGGAGCCAAGATGCTTATTTCGACAATAGAGGTCCAAGGAAGGTCCTCTTTAATCAGCCTCCATCCCATTTTTGTAATCATGGCCTTATTCATCCAACTGATATTCTTTATTCCCAACCCTCTGCATTTCTTAAGAAGGCATCACATCCTATATAATCAACTAGTCCATTAATGGTTCTCTAAAAATAAGGTTTCCTATCCTCAAAGATAGCGATGATTGCATGTTTTCGATATTTTCCAAATGATATGGGGAAGGAGATACTCCATATATTTTTAACAATTGATTTTTTAGGGAAGCACCATTATTCCCAAGCAACAACAATAGAGTTTGGAAATATCCACTTAATGGTCCAAAAGTTCAAATAGTAATTCCAAAATGATCTAGCAAACTCACAATGCAAGAATAAGTGATTAGCTATTTCCATATAAATTTTTCATAGTATACACTTTTTGGGAAATGTTGACCTCTCTTCACCCAATTGTCTATAGTTAGAATCTTGTTGTGAAACATCATCCAAAAGAAGTGATTTATCTCTCGGCATGAGATCTTTAATCAAAACTATTTTCTAGTCAAACCAAGAGGTCAGTGCATATCAAAAAAACACAAATATACATTTTTAACTAAGTATAGACCATCAAAATATTTCTCCTAGATAAATTCATCTTGCCTCTCTATTCTATAAATATGTTGATTGCTAATAATTTTCTAAATATCTGTAATCTTTTGATTATTATGAATACCATCCACCTAAAGTTGAACCCAAGAATTGTTACTTGATATAATCACTAACTTTTTCTCCTATCCGATCCTTGAAGTAAACATAGAGATGGTAATCTTCATCAATGTTGTTAAGAGGAAGATTAGAAACCCATTTGTCTTTCCAAAATTGAATATCTTTACCATTTCCAAGATTCCACTTGGTTTCCTCTAATAATAATATTTCTATAGTTGACCATAGCATTCCAAAAAGATGAACTGAATGGGATCTCTTATTTATAGATCCAATAAATATTATTAGTTGAGCTAAGATACTTATTTCTAACAATAGATGTCTAAGGAAGGTCACCTTTAATCGGCCTTGATCCCATTTTTATAATCATGGCCTTATTCATCTAGCTGATATTATTTATTCCCATCCCTTCGCATTTCTTAAGAAGGAATCACGTCTTATATCATCAACTAGCCCATTAATGGTTCTCTAAAAATAAGGTTTATTATCCTCAAAGATATCAACATTTTGTGTTTTCCAGATTTCCCAAATGATATGGGGAAAGGAGATACTCCATATATTTTTAAAAATTAATTTTTTTTAGGGGAATCACCATTGTTATCGATCAACAACAATAGAGTTTGGAAAGATCCACTTAATGTTCCAAAAGTTCAAATAGTAATTCCAAACTGATCTAGAAAAGTCATAATGCAAGAGTAAGTGATTAAGCTGTTTCCTCGTAAATTTTTATAGTATACACCTATTTGGGAAATATCGACCTCTCTTCACCCAATTTTCTATAGTCGAGAATATTGTTGTGAAACACCATCCAAAAGAAGTGATTTGTCTTTGGTGTGAGCTCTTTAATCAAGACCTTGTTCCATTCAAATCAAGAGGTTGCATATAAGACAAAAGAAAATATCCATATTTAAATGAGTATAGACCATCAAAATATTTCTCCAAGATAAATTTATCTTGCCTCTATATTCTAGAAATATATTGATTGCTAATAATTTTATGAATTTTTGTAATCTTTTGATTACTAGGAATACCATCCACCTCGAAGCTTGAACCCAAGAATTGTTACTAATATAATCAATAATTGTTTCTCCTATCTAGTCCTTGAAGTATACATGAGAGTGGTAACCTTCATCGCTTTTGTTCAAAGGAAGATTAGAAATTCATTTTTCTTTCCAAAATTGAATATCTTTACCATTTCCAAGCTTCCATCAACTTCCTCTAATAATCATATTTCTAAAGTTGACCATAGCATTCCAAAAAGAGGAACCAAAGGGGAACTTATCTTTATAGATCCAATAAATATTATTCTTGTATCCAAGATACTTGTTTATGACAATAGAGGTCCAAAGAAGATCATATTTAACTAGCCTCCATCCCATTTTTGTAATCATCGCCTTATTTATCTAGTTTATATTCTTTATTCTCATCCCTCCACATTTCTTAGGAAGGAAAACCTTCTCCCAAGAGACCAAAGGATTCTATTATTTTCCTCCACACCCGAATGAAGATTTTTTTAGATTCTTTCCATTTTATCAATTATCATTCTAGGAATCCTGAAAAGAGAAATTAAGTATATAATAAGATTCGGAGGATGCATTTAATAATTAAACACTTACCAACTTGTGAAATAACGACCCCATTCTATCCTACAAGTTTCCTCCGAAAGCGCTTCAATTAATGCATTCCAAAGCTCAATGGGGATCTTACCGATGCGTAAGTGCATACCAATATAATATGAAGGAACCTTCTTGGTGGTGCATCCAAGGATTTTAGCAATTTTTATTTTTCTATGTTATGGATTTTAAAGGAAAATAACATAGTTCTTGTCAAAATTTATAAATTGTCCCGATGCTTCCTCATACTCAATGCGTAGGAATTTGAGTCTCCTAGATTAAACCACTGAATCCATCATGATAAATATTGTGTCATACAAAAAAATGTTGATTAATGAATTTGATCTTATCGAAGAAGGGTTGAATCCTTTAATAATTCCAGAGTGGATAAAGAACATCAATATTTCTACTTAGAATTTCCACCATGAGGATGAACAAAAGAGGGGAGATTGGATCTCCCTTCTTGATGCCTCTGTTGCTGCTGAAAAAAACCGTAGGATATCTATTGATTATAATGGAAAACATAAGATTAGAAATGCATGTCCTCAAGAGTTTCTCGAAAGTGATCATCAAAACCAAACCTCATGAGAATCTTGTCTAAGAAACTCCATGAAACCTTGTCAAATGCTTTATTCATGTCCAATTTAACGATCATACCCTCCTTTTTTATTTTATCCATGGAATGAATGGCTTCATGCACCAAGATGATTCCATCTTGAATGATCCTTCCTTTCACAAACCCACCTTGCTGATTGGAGATGAGGGTTGGAAGAAGAGGCTGAATTCTAGATGTAATAATCTTAGTGAAGATTTTGTAAAGAACATTCAAAAGACTAATGGGCCTGAAATCCTTAAAGTCCTTAGCTCCTTTATTATTGGGGATGAGCACTATAAACGTGTTGTTGATATCCTTGAGTAATTTACCCATTCTCAAAAATTCATTGATGTCATGGAGGAGGTCATCCTTACAAATCTCCCATTATTTTTGAAAAAGCTAGTCGAAAAACCATTTGGACCCAAAGTGATTTATCCCTTTCCATAGAAAATATTGTCTTATGGAGCTCCTCTATATTAAATATTTAAGTAATCTTCTTTAAATAGAAATTACAAATCAAATTAGATGGGAAGTCAGTAATACAAATGTCCATAATATCTTCATTAACTAGATACTAATGTTTTATGGGTTTCTTGGTTAAATGTTAACTTGTTTTGACTCGGGATAGCTTGAAATTAATGAGGGGTAGTCACTTAATAATGAATTTAATGGACATACATGTGGCTATAATTTTTGCAACATTATTATGTCTTCACTAGAATTTTCTTCCATATATGCATGATAAGGGTAGAGAGAGGATGACACAGTCCCAATATTTTGTATCATCTTCTTCCTTGTGACATTTATTTTACTCATTTACATGTCTTTAGAATGTGATGACTTACAAGGAAGAAATTCTTCCCCAAATATCCCTTTCATTAGGATCATCCACCCACATAGATTTTTCTAGAAAGAAACCTTTGACATGTGGGTACAAAGAAATATCTTCTACATTTAATCCATTTGAAATAGGCATACCCCCATACCTACAATCTATGAGGGAAGTAATTATGGCATGTCAATGTCTACCTAAAGTTAAATGATAACCTTTGTTTTAATTTCAGGGTTTGAATATCAAAAATTTTACAATGTATTTATATCCTTCTATTGTCGGTGAAACATCTTCTAAATTCCTTTTGGCTTTGTGATCTTCTCGATAAAAAATTTACAATACTATGGAACTAGGTTAAATATTAGTTGATGACAAGGTTGAGAGTATATTAACATTCATGACATTGATAATAATAGCTCCTAGGTCTACAAAAACATTGGGTTTACTAATATTACCCATAGAAATAATAACAACATGAATTTTTGGATCTCCATACTTGGGAGGAAGAACCCTCTCCACTAATATTTCAACCAACTTTCGATCTATTTGGATGGTCTTACGATACTATTTTTTCTTCATGGATTTTTGATGCATAGTTCTCTAATAGTCTATTAATCTCAATAACACCTATGATTTCTTGTTATATAGAGATTCCAATACTAATATGATTTACTTCTTGTATGAGCTCAAATTCATAAATCTTATGATGATGTTGATTTTCTTCAATTTTTCTCAATATTTTTGGAAATGGTATAGCTCGTAAATCTTAGGTTTTAGAATGTTCTTCATCTTGCAAAGTTGTTTCATGAATTGTATCTTCCTATTAATGTTTTTCTTTAGATTTTTTTCAATGACTAGTGAAGGAGGATGTGGAAGATTATTTCCTTAATGGAGCTAGACATTGGCACAACTAATGGACTTTATTTTGGTAAAAAAATGATTCCAGGGTATATAAGGATTATTTTTTTCATATTTATTGGAATGGAAATATGCTGAGTAGGAAATTATGGTTTTTCTCCATTGAGGTGGTTAAGGTCCAGGTAATCGGGCTTGATGTAAGTTTTTCATGTTTTGGGGGTTCCTGCGTTGTTGATATTTTTGAGGCATACGCTATTGTTAATATTGGTTTTACCATGGTTATTTATTCCTTCATGAGGAATGTATTGAACCCAAGGTTGTGGGATACAATAAGGTGTATTACCCTAATTTACAAGCCATTGATTCCTAGGAATGAAATGTTAGTTTCAAAGGAAACTACCTCCTTGTCTTTGACCTACATAATTAAGTTTTGATTATTAGTGGTTTCCTATCTTTACATTATCTTTAATAGTTAGGAGAAGTTTACATTAACTAGTGGAGTGATTTGGATCATAGATAGAATAGATATCCACCTTATCCAAAGGGAAATATTTAAGTGCATTCATATCTCTACATCAAGGGAAGTATATAGATAAAGGATCTAAAGCCTTGTATTTTTATTGAATATTATCCAAATAAATGTTTAAATGCACTAGGATGTTTGTTTTGAGGTTATAAAATTCCTTCATCAACTAGATCACATCATTATATGTTTCCATTTATTTATTCTTTCGAAATCCTAGTGTAGTCATTGATTATTTTCTACACATCGAAATATCTCCAAGTCCTATTTTTTTCACATTCCCTCTACCCATTAAGTTTAGATAATTCTTGGCTCATTATCTAGTCATCTTTGAAATATAGTGTTTTTCAAATCTAGGTCTAGTACATTGCCACACCGTTTATGGATAAAGAGGTATCTATCAAGATAATCCTCAAGGCTCTCATCTTCCTTTTGGGTCATCCTGAAGGGTTCTTCATTCCAATCTAAAACCCTATAATAATATTTATATTTATCTTGGAAAAAGTATTCCATTTCAACCTAATTATGAATGGAATTATTGGGAAATCCCATAAACTAAAGTATGGTTGATTCTTTGAGGGTTGAAGGGAGAAATTTTATCTCTTGGTTATTTATAGTGTAATCATAAGCTTTTCAAAGGATTTTAAACTCAAATAGGAATTTATCGTGGTCCTCTCGAATCTATCCCCCTAAAAGTATACAATATTGATGGGGGATATTTTTCATGGGAGCGTTCTCTTCATCATTTATCACAATGGGGTAGGTGAATGTTCTTTCTTATTGGGGATTCATTTTCTACCCCTTTTATTTGTTCTTATGTCTTAGCCTTAACTAGTGAACCTATGTTTTGATTCTAGGGGATTTTTTTAATGAATATTCCTTTTAAATATATATTCCTACGATGAACTAGTTTTTTTAATATCATAAATTTATCTAAAGAGATGCTAAAGGAATTTTTAAGTTGGTGTTTCCCAAAACTAAAAGATTATGGAAATATCCTAGTTCCACTAACTTAAAAGAGCTCACAAGATCTACCTACTATCACATAAAATGCTTGAATCATTTAATGGAAGTAATGATTGAACATTCTTCATAGAAATTTATAGAAGAATTCTCATAACATCCTAGCTAAATGAATACCTATCGATACCTTATCCTAGAAATAGTGGGAAAAAGTTGTAATGGTCATTGTATCCTACAATTTAGTTTATTATATCAAATCTATGGTGACATACAAGGTTTTTGGCTACAGGTAATAGGATGAAATATATTACTAACAACCCGACTAATCTAAGTTAAAATAGTAAACATTTGAATACTTTCATAAATGTGGAACACTTAAATACATTAACTACAATAAGTCATTAACTTAAATGCATAACAGAGATGAATGTAATTCAAACCAAATTATCTATTTAAACCATTTTATAAATTATTTAAATAAAAATGCATCAAGTGAAACTAACTAATGAAAATACTATAAAATTGTTCCTCCTCCTTGGGTGAGTGTGAACATTTCTCTCCCCCTTAGATTTATTGTGGGACTAATCAAGAATTCTCAACACATGTATTCAACAACTCCACTTCTATTAACTTGATGTGTCTTATAAATAGAGTATATGATATCTATTGATAAATTGGATAGATTCTTCTAAGTTTACAATGAATCATTTATAAGGTACTTGAAGTTTGAAGCATTCAACCTCTCATGAATGTAAAACTAACTTCTACATTCACAGTGGCTTATTTAATACAAGTCCTATTGAAACTTAGATATGGATCCAACTCTGTGGATTAACAAATGGATTCCATTATAGCTATTCTCTTATAAACAACTATGAATTCTTCAATTATAAAGTTATATTAGGACTTCTCTGTCAAAATACACGAGTGTTTCCTTCTTTTCTTCTTTACTAAATACAAATTATTTGAGTTGGACCATCATGTGTTACAATGAATAACTATTCTCCATGATCTATAAAATAATTTTATTATCCAAATATCTAGGTATCTTTGACATCTGGGAAACAAAGTAGTAAATCTATTGATTATGGGTCAAAGTCTTGAGTTAGAACGAAGAATTATTGTGCTTTCTTTTAAAGTCATGTAATTTTCTCGAGAGTCTTGAAAGTATCTTTAGAATGCATGTGATTTTATCACGAGTCTTTTTATTTCTTCAGAAGTATGGTGTTTTCCTTATTTTAGTCCAAATCTCATTATAGGATTGTTTTGAGTCCCAAGTGGCAAAAATACCAAAACAATACACCTACCCCATGAATATGTATATGGGGAGGTCTTGGGAGTGTGGTAAAATTTTTACTCATCCCACACCTCACTAAAAAGTGGCTCATAAGACCAAGTCAAAAAATCATAAATGGAAAATTCCCAATAACTAAATCAAATCAAAACCAATCAATATAAGTAAATTAAATTAACTATTAAATCATACTTAAATTATCTCAAGAAAAATATCAATGTGAAAAGTAAATAAATCAAACACTCCATGTAAATGGGGAACCCACAAAAATATAAAAGGATAAAATTAAAATTATATATGGTCTCTTAACATATCCTAAGACCTAGTTCCAAGCTCGGGTGACACATGTTGGTTGGGAGCCTCATGGGAGTTAGCCTTCATTCATCCTCTTGAAGTATGTTTATGTTTATTATATATACATATATATATTTACACACACACATATCATGTATCTGTAATCCACTTACAAACTAAAAACATGCATCATACCAACTCGAAGTAGTATGAAAAAATCAAAACTATATATCCATACAAAAATAAAGATCATATATTTATGAACAACATATACAATTATTCTAGGAAATGTTTCCGAGTTAATAATAATCATTCTAATCATGATAATAATGCTCATCATACATATTTTCATCTAATTCATCGCATTGTACCGATACCAAATAATAAGTTAGTGACATCACTAGTATTATAGTATCATAATATTGCTAAGTCAAAATACAAGTCTAGTGCACCTGTCAATAGCCGGTAATCAAGTATATATGAGTAAAGTAAAAAAAGTATCAGTAGTCTAATATAATCTCAATATCTCTCAAAGGAGTCGGAACTATAGCTTATGATTGGTTTCTAAATTTGGTATATGACTTTAATACTAGTTCGATTAATTTTGAGGAAATATTTTTAACATTGTTTGGAAAATTCATTGATCCTAGTGGTCTGTATCATTAACTTTCTAGTGTTAAAATAGAAGGAAAAAAACCCATTAAATATTTAAATTATAAGTTTCAATGCATGCTAGGAGAGTTACACCATTTTAATAACTTTTTGACAATATTTATTTTAAAATGTACAAGAGTTCTTTAGATCCTTTAACTTCGTGTTTGTTATGAGAAACAATGTAACTACCATTACACAATATTATGTAGAGTTTATAATTGTAGAAATACAAGTACACACTCAAGGAAAAAATTATAATATCATTCTCATGGCTCTCTAAAACATTCTAGGTTTGAATAATTTTCCTTTCTTGTAATCATTTACCATTACATATTGAAGTCCTGAACCAACCGCATATATTTGGTTCCTATAATGACCCCTACATAAACACTTCCTAAAGTTATAACAACTTAAATTTGGAAAGAGTAAAAATATGATGCAAAGTTATGAATATTATCTATTGATGTTAGTACTCACATGGTTGATAATGTGGGTTAATATATAAGTTATAATTTTGGGATAGTATTGTTGTGAGAGATTTGTACATGAGTTTTTGGTTGTTCAACCAACTCGAAATATAGGATATTTTTAGTTCATTGATTTTAGGGATGACTTGGAATAGGAGATAAAGATATATTTATGGTGTTTAGAACCAGTATTAAAATGAACTTAGAATTATATATATATAATATCAATGAATGCTAATTTTATGAAGAAATTATTGTGTTGATATTGTGAAAATATATAAAAATTAACATTTGATATCAAATCATTCTTATCTATATTTGTGATGGAATAATAATTGTGAAGGGGAATCCCTCTCTTGCCCGATCCTCATCCAATGGAAATTGGTTATGAGTAATTTTATAAAATTTAGGGTGTTTTAATTAGTTATAGGCATGTGTATATCACCATGTTATATTATTTATTTTATATTATTGCAACCATTAATGCATATAACTCTATTGGTAAGTCATCCATATACTATTCCATAGTTCATCAACAAATTCTAGAGCACATGGATGATTTTTTTATGCCATGTTAGTTTCGATCCCCAAGTGTTTATATGTAGTTATAAAACTCTTCACCTCATGATGTAATAATATTTTAGTAGTTATGTAAATTTATAAACATTGGCCTTATTTTGAGAAAAACATAGTTGAAAAGATCAAGGTGATGTAATAAATAACCTTATTAGTTATCTTGTTATTTATATGTGTTTTCATTTTGATAATCTTCCTACAAATCTATATGCTTATACTTTATTTCATGTAGAAATTGAAAATAAGATCTAATATGAGTTCTTAGTAATTTTACAACTTCTTATATAGTTTTAATGAACATTTATCCATTACCAACGACATAAAATTTAAAAATTGCATGTGTGGCACCTAAACTTTATCCATTGTATTTTACCATAGAGTCGGATGCCTACAATTTCACGATACCTTCTTCATTCAAGTTTTCATCCTGCATGTTTTTTTAAGACAAATTTGTGTTAGTGTAGGTTATTATTTATCCATTTATTTGTTTATTATGATAATTTTTGCACTTGGGTTATCCATACACTTGTTGGTTTAACTTGTTTTGGTGTACTAGTTTTGTGGAGTTAGCTTATTGGTTGTGTTAAGTTAGCTTACTTGTTGTGTGGAGTTAGTTTGCTAGTCTTGTGGAGTTAGATTAACTACCAATATCAGTTAGTGGGATTTCTTCACCACTATTTTAGGTAGTATTTGCACTTCCATCCTCCTATATGTACATCTTGATTATTGATGTAATGAGATAACGACATTATGATGGATTTCCATATATGATATTTTAGCTCTTTGTTTTTAAATCCTTTTAAAAGGTTATTATGAAAAATTCATTTTAGCTTATTAAATGTCATGTGTTATTATCATATGATATCTTTGTGCCTTGGAATAATATTCTTTTCATTCCTTTCATGGTATCGTGAGAAGTAAATGATGTAGACATCCATCTGTAAGTGTTTTTATACAAAAAAGGGTTTTATATTTTATATATATGTGGAATTAGTTAGTATGTTTTGAAGCATGTATTACTATGTGAAACGGAGGGCACTATAGGATCCGAAAGATGCGAAAACCCCTAGAGTGACTATAAACTTGACCACCGGTGATGGCAGAAATTTTTAAGTTGTCTATTTTTTAGCATAGGCGGTGAAGGGTATTAATTATCGTATGGATCCGTATGAGAAGATACATATGTTTCCTCGTGGAGTCCATGAAAACCCCTTTTTTAGTTTTTTAAAATATATTTTGGGTAGTTGAAAATTTCTTAAAGATCTATTTGGATGCATAGTAAGAGGTTAGATCCCCTCAACTAGAGACATCAATATTGTTAAGAAACAAGGGATGTGAATTATAAAGTGTTTCCATTTTTATTACAAAGACAGAAGGAGGAAAATAAAATGTGTAATACTAACAACAATAACAACAACAACAATCAAATGTGACTTTCTTTGGAACAAGTGAAAGCTCTAGCATTGTTCACATGGTGTGGTCATACGGGGCTAAAATACATGGATTTGTACTAGTGGGTGCTTAAGTGTAGCCCATTTCACATTTTTGAATTCGTGGTAAAAGGCCAAAAACATTTTTTTCTACTTAAAGATCTATTTGGATGCATAGTAAGAGGTCGATCCCCTCAACTAGAGACATCAATATTGTTCGAGACAAGGGATGTGAATTATAAAGTGTTTCCATTTTTATTACAAAGATAGAAAGGAGGAAAATCACATGCATAATACTAATAACAATAACAACAAAAACAATCGATGTGACTTTTTTGGAATAATCAAAAGCTCTAGCGGTTGTTCACATGGTGTGGTCATATGGGGCTAAAAATCATGGATTCCTACTAGTGTGTGCTTAAGTGTAGCCCATTTTACATTTTTGGATTTGTGGTAAAAGGCCAACAACAATTTTTTTATGATAGAAAAATATGTTTTTAAAATTTAATTAAAAAACAATGCATTTTTTATTTTAATAGACCATCGCTAACGAATTCGTTTCCATCATAACGTTAGGACCGGTAACTCAGAATTGAGTGTCATTTTTTTGTAAAAGAGTATGATTTTTATTCTCTTCACATTGCTACCATTTATTTTGTAAAACACACTATTTCATAAAGTGCCAAAATTTGGGGGGTTGTAATCGCATGTGGATGTATTTTTCAATGAGCCCGACATCCTAATTTTTTATATCTCTTTTCTATCATTGATTCTTACCCATTGTAGAATGATATGTTTTTATTTGAAGTTTGTGAACTTTAGGGGGACATAGTAATGTTTATAGAAGAAAATAGATCACTTAATAAGAAAAACCCACTTCTGCATATCCTCATTCACAAAAAAGATATGACTTTATACACTCCCTAAAACAAACACTTGCTCACTTATAGCCTCATCCTCACCTTGTGGAATTTAATACCCCTTCTCCTATTTTTAGTCCACTTCCGTATATTGCTCCTACACCCACCGACCTTGATTTTTCAGTTTCTAAGCCTACTTGACTTTTGATGCTCCTGTTCTTATTGACCTTATTCTTGTATGTTATTCTTGCACACATATACCTATTGCAGTAACACATTTTGTGTATCCCACTTCTACTTAGATACATGGCTCTTTTGAGAAGCATACCATTGTATTCGGTTCTTACATGCTTCATTCTATGGGTTTTACTAGTAGAGGTATTGATAGAAATTCACAGGGTATTGCTTCCCCTATTCATCTCGTTAAGTGGCATTCCAACCACAACATTGGTTTTGAGAAGGTAATTCACTTTGGGATCAGACATTGAAAGAGATCATATTTTTGTTTACTCAATTTTTCTAAGGATCGTGATATACACATGATTTCTGCACCTTCACTTAGGCTTAAGAAAGTTGATATTTCAACTTCCAAACATGATCAACCTGACACACATTTTGATGTTCCTTTGCATGAACCCATTATACATTTTTACCAAATCATATGCAGGCATCTTCTTCATCCATCCATGTTGATTTGGGGTGGATTTATGATCACTCATGGTGGTGACATAGAATTCCTTAAGAGGAATCTACAAGAATGGATCCTCCACCATTTTTATTTTTCTCCACTTTCTATATCATCTACAATATATTGCTCCCTATTTTGAAATTTTTTCTTTAGCAGGTGTAGTGTATCTCTCTTGTTTGTTGAGAGATTTTGTATCTATATTTTTGACTTTTTTTGGCATGTTGACAATCTCTCTTGTGGGGAGCTATTCTGGTAATCCAAATGTTGGTGTGATAGTGTTCGAGTAGTTATTTTGAAAAATCATACATATTTAGAGCGTTACTCCACCCATTCAATAGTATGGGAGGGTATTTTGTTGATATTTATTCTTTGGGTCATGCATCCTTGTCTTGTTACCTTTGTTGTTCTTGGATCGTGACACTCCTATTTCTTTAGATCTTGATTCCTTTCCTTGTTGCCTTGGTTATTGTTCTTGGATTATGGAAAAACTATTTTTAGCGGTTTCTCGAATTATGTTTTGTGATTTTTTACACTTTTGAAATTACTCCATTAAATTTTTTCTTATATGGAGCTATTATGTTGTATTACAATGTCATTTATTTTTGAGTTTTATGATCAAGCAGTCGATTCTGACCACAATGCATGCCATAATTATTCACCATTGTATGAGTTTTTTTAGCCAAGTTTCTTAGGATGCGTTGTAGTGTGTTATCTCTCTCTCTCTCTACTTTTTTATTACTAGTTAAGGTACCTTTTGGTGTTCCTTTTTCCATGTTATTATATATGGGTACCTCATAAGGCCTTGTTTATGGGACCCACCTTATTTTCTACCCACTTAATTTATGCTTACAGGGTGTGTTAGTGTAGGTTATTATTTATCTTTTTATTTTTTTATTAGGATAATTTGTGCACTTAGGTTATCCTTACACTTGTTGGGTTAACTTGTTTAGGTGTACTAGTTATGTGGAGTTAGTTTACCATTGTGTCAAGTTAGATTTTTAGTCTTGTGGAGTTATCTTAACTACCATTATCAATTAGTAGGAGTTCTTCACCACTAATTTAGGTAGTAGTTACACTTCCCTCCTTCTATATGTACATAACAACTATTGATGTAATGAGATAATGAAATTATGATGGATTTACATATATGATATTTTAGTTCTTTAATTGCAATTTTTTATAAGGTTATTCTGGAAAATACCTTTCATATTAATGAATGTGATATGCTATTATCATCTGACATGTTTACGGCTTAGAATAATATTCTTTACATTCCTTTTAATGTGATCCACATTACATCTACACCTAAGTTCTTTCATGCATTTGTAGCTAATGGTTTGTTAGTAATTTATACTCATATTCTAGGTTATTAGTCAATAGTCATATGAATTTTGTAGCTATAACTATTTATGTAAAAAATATAGATTAATATAATTACGTTAAATGGTCATAAATGTTTTTATGTAAATAAAATTAAAAAATGTAGTTGTTTTATTATTGGTATTGGTTGTGTAATAACAAGTGGTTATTTTACTAGTGGTTAGGATTAACAAAATTAGACTTTATTTCATTTATTTAAATCCAATACTTAATAAGATTTTATTAAGAATTTTTGTCTAATTTGTAATGAACCAATAAAATTATGTGTTTTCAAAATAGAGTCATTGTGTGTCATACTTATAAATTCCAACAAAAAAACCTCATGGGTGAATTTTTGATGGAATAGGACATCTAATATTATGGGGGGGATTATTTCCTTTGAATTGTAAATTAGTGTCAACTTCACATTCTCGTTGAGTTTACAACATAATTTTAAAGGATGGAGGAGAAAGAGGATGGAGGTCGAGCGGTGACCACTTGTCAACCGCTAGTGATGGGGCCATTTTAGATTTAGCTGATTTTGGTTTTTAGTGTGTTCATGCTTTATGTTATGTTTTGTTTCATATTCATATTTTATATTTTATATATTGTGTCATTGGCGCTAAATAAACCTTTACTATAACTATTTTCAACCTTTTTAGGTTTGAATATATTTACACCTATGACCAAAATGGAATGAAATAAGAGTTACATGGGGATATTGTGATTAATTAATTTCAAGATTAACAACTAAATATTATATTAAAACATTAATACTTGTAAAAATATACATGATATAATTCAAGCTCACAAACACAAGGGATTGAGTGCACTTAGTTGATTACATATGATTTTGGGAAAATTTGGGTGATTTGAATGATGAAACAGGGATATCTAGTCTTGAGATTGGTTCAAAACTAGAACTATAACCTAAAAAATCTCCTATGTAAGACCATGCAATAGGCATAGGAATGTCTATACAATATTTACCTATTTTACGATCTTGACCCTGCTAAGAATTATGACCTGTAACTTTCTAGGTTTGTCACTTAGATAAATATATTAATTTTCTCTATCACCAATGTTGGTCATACTATGGGGGCCTCTCAATGCTTTGTTAAATATTTAAAACACTAACTATGGATTAAAATTCCTTCAAGAAATCATTTCTTGTGTGTTTTGAACACTGTTTGCAATGCCAATGTTGGCACTACTCTAAAGAGGCCTCAAATTGCACGTCATTCTCCACCTAGCATGTGATATGTAGTTGTAGTGCAATCATATTTGACATCCTTCCTTTGAAAAATATTGAATTGAGTTTTCTCTCTTGCAAATCTACTTGAGTGAGTGAATTTGAGTGCTTTCAAATGTGGGAAGTAGTCCCCTAGGCCTAGTGGGAAGCTTCGAATTCTAGATGGTGCTTCCTAATGAATTTACAAAGGTACTTTTGGAATGTAAGGAGCCTTGTGTGCCTTTTGTTCTTTATTTTGCAATAGGGATCCATGAAAATGTTAGTTTATAAATGAGGTGAGTTTATATTGCTTATATATGCTTCCAAAGGTTATTTAAGCTACTAATGCAAATCGCTAAAGCAAAGAAATGACCGAAAGTAAAATGTGAAACTAAAATTTTGGGATGAAAGAAAGTAAGGTTAAAATCATATAATAGGTTCTAGAATGTATGGCACCAACTGACCCTATTGCACTTTTTGACCCTAGAGGAGAAATCTAAATTGTGAATTTTGGAAGTTGATAAGTGGAGTTTATAAATGGATTTAATGTATTCATTTCTTAGAAAATTTAGGTATATGAGCGTGTTTGAAAAAATAAGAAAACAAGAGACGTAGATATGTACTAGATGAGAGTGGGTAAAGTGTAGCTGTTTGAGCAAGAGAGTAATGTTAATACTAGAAATGTCAAAGAGTATAATTACCAAATTCTTGTATTTATAGTAACATTAGAGAAAGAAGAATATTCAAGGAATTTAGATCTTAGGGGAAAGAGAATATTTTTAGGTAAACTTAATATGGATTGATTCTCAAAATAGTTCTAAGCTCTATGAATTTGTAGGATTCAGAATTTTGGAACCCATGAAAGGGAAATGGACTAATGGAATTGGGATCACAACTAGTCCTTTCCTAGCTTAAAGAGATAACTTGATGAATTTGTACCTTGTATAAGTAGTGTTTTGGGGAGCAACAATTGTAGGATTTGTTTCTCCTCGCATGTTTACACTAAGCGGAAATTGTATGAATGCTATCTATTGATGTTATTACATACATGGTTATTGATGTTTGTTAGTATATTTGTATAAATGATTTTTTTAACAACTAATATAATTTAGGAGTTTGGGATAATATTGTTGTGAGATATTTTTATGTGATTGTTGGGTTGTTTAACCAACTCACATATATAATATTTTGTAGTTTAGTAATTATAGGGATGACTTAGAATATGGTATGGAGAGATATTTTTGGGTTTGGTAACCCTTATAAAAGGAACTTAGACTCTTGTATATATGAAATAAGTATGAATGTTAATATTATGAAGAAATTATTGTGTTGATATTGTGTAACTCTACCAAAATTGACATGAAAAATATTAGCAATGGATTTTTTCAATTTGTAGATACAAATAGGTATCAATGACAAATAGGATAAGATTTTTTTATTATTAGAGATATAATAAACCTAAAATAAATAGTCAAGAAGCTCATGCTACTAACACTAGTCCTACTTTGGCATGAATATTTATGAGTTTTCTCTTCCCCATTGGTGTAGAGTACATGGTACTGTTGAACATGTTGAGTTGGATTATGTTGATTTTGTAATGATTTTGAAGCTATTCATAAATAATTTGACTTGGTTGTGAACCAAATGTAAAAGATCCAATCTGTAGCTATTTCTTCCAAACCTATCACAATTATTGTATTTTACACAATGAGTTTACCTTCTCGAGAGGACAATGAACCATAGGAAAACACTAAATAAATTCATAGTTTCCAAGACTTTTAGAGTATTTATTCCTTAATAATTAATACCAAATATACCCTCACTACTTCTACACTTGTACCAAAGGGAGACATGTCACTTGATTGTAAGTCTGAAAAAAATACACCTCCACCCAAGGGAGGAGTGAAGAAAACCACAACTTAAACTTTTTCAATCTCTAGGAATATATGATACAACATTGTAGAATATATAAAGAAGATCAAATCCAACATCACATTTCATCAGCTATCTCATATTACTATATATATGTATATGTATATGTGTGTGTGTGTGTGTGTGTGTGTGTGTGTGTGTGTGTGTGTGTGTGTGTGTAATATTTGATAGATAAACACACTACTAGCAAACAAAAAGGACCTACTCATACCAAAGTAGTTATTTACAAAGATAAAGTTAAGCCTCTCCATTTCTTACTTACAGTCAAAATCTATGGTAAGAAAGTGCATAATTGTTTACTAAATTCACGATATTCATCTAATTTCATGCTTGTGGGGATTTTTAGAAAACTAGTATTGAAACCAATCAAATTTGATAGAATAATGGTTTATTTAGACAAATGGAAGGTAGGAGTTGTAGGAGAATTTATCAATGTACAAATTTCTTTATCTTCTAAGCCAAGGATTCTACACTTCATAAACATACAAGTTATGGATATACCAAAATCTTATGAAATTTTTTTGAAGTAGAGATTGGTCTAAATTATTAAATGGATATATGTCTATGACTTTTCTCATGTATTTTCTTAACTTGGAGAGGTTTGGCCAATTAGATTAGGGTGGATAGAGAACCTAAGATGAAACATATGATCACAAAGAATAATTCTAAGAATGAGAACATCAACTTGGATGCTTCAACACATGTTTTTATACTTTGGCAATCAAATTCTCTAAGACACAAAATTTTCACTCAAAAAATAATTCTAATGACATTTGGATATTAAACTTTGATAGTGTAAGATAAAGACAAGGGTTTGGAGCTGAAACTTCACTCACATACCCAAAAGGTAAAAATTATCATGTTTCAAACCACTTTTAGTTTCCTTATACTAACAACATGGATGAGTATGAATCTCCAATTTTAGTATTGTTATTTACATTAAATCATGACATTAAAAATATGATTGCTTTTGGAGATTTTGAGCTAGTAGTAAATTACATAAAGAGAAAATTTTAGTTATAAGTTTTCTTACCTCATAAAGTATAACCATAGAGTATTGGATTTTATTCAATAAATTTATATTTTTAATATTTCTTTCATTCTAAGAGAAAAACAAAACTTCGTATTTTTTAGCTACCACAACCGCAACATAGTAACCTTTTGAATAGTCTTAATGGGAAATGATTTTAGTAGATATTGTCCCATGTCCATAAATACCTGATGATATTGATGATTAATTTTTTTCCCTTATTATCAACAAATTATGCATTTTCTAATCGGATGTGTTTGAGTCTCGATTATTAATGAAAAAATTAAAAAATGATGAAATTGGATAAGTTATATAAGATCACCCTACATGAGATGTTGATGCAATATTGAATTTGAAAGAATAAAATTCCAAAAGGGATGGTTTCATTGGAAATATTTTCTAACTTGGATATTATCCTTCATAAGCACAAAATGCGAGAGTTTTGAGTCCCACAAAATTATCACCCTTAACATAGGAACAATGAAAATCTACAAAATGTTATCATTTTAGAATTTTTCACTCATTGAATCGAAAGAGAAGATTAAGTATCTACTAACTAATTATAAATATGGAATATCATGGTCCTATGAGGAATTCAAAAACTTTGATCCAAAATTTATGAATCACGAAATTCCTCTTAAGTAAAATTACAAACCATTGATTAGAGACAAAGATCACCAACCCCGTCCTTAATCCTATAATCCATAATAAGTTTATAATTTTTTTAACTCACATTATATTTTTATTAGACATTCTACTTGGGTTGCAAACCTTATTCTAATTAGGAAAAAGAATGGAAAAATTAGGTTGTGTGTAAACTTACGGAATTTGAATATAGCTTCATAAAAGTATAAATATCACCTCCTTCACTAGATGAAGTTATTTATATAGTTAGCGGTTCTAAAATGATGTCCTTTTTATATGGATTTCCAAGATACAAACAAGTCCTATTCAATGAAGGGGATATATTGAAAACTACCTTCACCATAAAATGGGATGTTTTTTCTTATAGGAGGATACCCTTTGGTTTAATCAATGCTTGACTCTACCTTTCAAATATATGTGGATGATTATTTTAAAGGTATAATAGGTAAAGTAATTATTAATTATATGGATGATCTAACCATGTTTTCTAATAATGGATATTATCATCTATGAAACTTGGAGAATTTTGTGCATAGATGTGTAGACAATTTGGTATTTCTTTTCATCTAAGGAATAGTACATTTTTTTATTGAATGTAATTTGGTGGGGCACATCATCACCGAGGAAGGTATAATAGTTGATCCCAATATATCTAAATAAATTTCTAACATTCCTTTTTCCAAATAGTTAGAGAGTTAAATTCATTCTTTGGAAAGATCAATTTTGTTAGAAATTTCATCTTTGGTTTTGTTGAGATTGTTAAACCTATAAATGTTATGTTAAAATAGTATTCCAAATTTGAATGGACACCTAAAAATTTATTTTCCATAAATTAAGAGTGATAACATGCAAGATATGGTTCGGTAAGTCCCGATTTCAAGCAATACTTTTACCTATACTCTTTTGCATCGAGACCACACCATTGCGAGTAATCTTGACACAAAGAAGAGATTCATGAGAACATAACATTGATTTCATAAGAATCAATAAAAAGTTTTTTGAATTAAACTATTCAATACTTGATAAATAAGATTACACTCTTCATAAGTAAATTAATAAATTTAAACACTATGTAGACACCAAATTTGTGTCTTACGACACCCAATGCCCCGCATATTATTTCGCAACCTAACCTCACCACCTAAACCTTGCACAATTATTTATTAATTACCTTATAATTAATAAATCCACATCTCCAAACCTCGCCACCTCATTCGCCACCTCATCATGACCTAGCCCTAACCATAAACTAACCTAATTAAGACCTATAACTTGGTCTACATCCACACCCATGAATAATTACTCCTCACCCGCACCAAAACCAACCTAATAATGACTTGACCAAGCCCACAACAAATCCCTCGGGAGAAAAGGAGGGAAAGTTGGCTATTTTACTAAAAATAGTCCACTTTGACTTAACCGACATCGGTTCTACTCGACCGTCATCGGTTATGTAACTACCATCGATTCCCTGTAAATGACCTCCCCAACCAAAAACAAAGGATCATAAATTCATTTGAAGGATCCGAAATTCACTTGCCAGAGCAGAGACAAGTGAAGAAAAGAGAAGAGTCTGCAGAGAAGGAGATCGAGCCGAGGACTGCAAATGAGTAACCAGAGCCCAGTGACACTCATCCAAGCATTGGGAGAGAAGATAGCTCACTTTTGATTGTCGGATCATCCCACCTAAGCCCTGCCTTCGTCATCACAGTCCTTGGACCTGTATCTTCATCAGGAACTAGTAGTTCTTCCTAGACAAAAAGGAGTTCTTCACATTGATCGACCTCTCTCTACGGTATGCGCACACCCTCTCAACATTCAACAAGTATTCCTCCTAGCCCTAACCCTTATCTACTTCTCAAGAGAATGAAAGGATAGAAGCAACTCTATTCTAATAATCTTGAAACATTATGTGCGAAACATTTTGGCACGGTTAGGGACCCTTTTTGGGTTTCTTTCTTTATTGCTTGCTTTCATATAGGGAGCATACTTGTCGCTTTTGTTTCTTCTAAAATATTCACAAGATATTTTGTTATTTTGTAAAATAATTTGTCTTGCTTTCACATCTTTGCATTAGTGAAAGTCATCTTCTTTGCTTCATCGAATATCATCTTCGATTTGGGTTTAAAACACGTGCATCACATTCTTGCTTGTTGTTTTCAATTCTAGTGAACGTAGATTAAGTAACAGGTCGTACACGTGGGGGTGATATCCATGGTATTGACAAGAAATTAATCTTACTTTCACTGCACAACACATACCAAATCACATCATAATCAACACAACAGCTCAAACATTCCCCCTTTTTCCGTGGTATTCCTCTCGCCCGATTGAGGTAACCTTATAAGCCAAAACAAACTTGACATCTCCCTTAGGTCTTTTGTTTAGGATTGACATCATCTTGCGTCTAAGGCATAAGCCCACAATAATTAAAACTAATCCTAGGGTTAGTCTCTTGATTTGCCTGTGCATCTTGCTTGTTTTTAGTTCTATTTCTCTGTCATACATTGTTTCAGTGATCACTTCAGAACAGTTTGGCAGGTATACTAAGCATCGTTAATCAACAACTTCTTACAACTTCTTACACCGGTCATATTCTACTGACATCGGTTAACTGACTGACATTGGCTACTATTTGACCGACATCGGTTACCTGACTGATATCGGTTACTGTCTTTCACAGTTCCCGACAAACCAGCAACCTACCAATTCCAACATTTTGTGGCTATTTCTGTCCCTGATAGATTGAATCCCTACTGTGTACTCTTGTCCATGGTTGTTATCACTCGAAAACAAGCTGCAGCTATGGTTTCACATGCCTGTTCCATGCCTTTGCCTGAATCACCCCCTTCACATCCTATGGGGAATCCTACGGACACCAGTGAGGTTCCCAAAATCCTTGTAGGAGATAAGGAATTTGTGAAATTTTTGGATGCTAATCCTAGCGTTGTACAGTACTATTTGTCTCATACCCCTGACCGTACACCCGATGGTCAACTCCTTGTTGGTATGCCTATTAGTATAGCTGCTCACTTAGCTCCTTCCCCACCTGATAACTTCACCTCGCCTTCTTCATCCCTAGCCCCATCTCCCAACTCAGCGGCTTCAGGGGTTCATACAACACAGATTGGCTTTCCTTTGGTTAACCTAGGGCCCCATATATCATTACCACCAACTGCTCCTACCTCGTCTCTCTCGCAGACTGCTCCTTTCATAACTTGCTCTCTACCACCTATCCACACAAGCTTTCCTTCTCAAGCTCCGCCCACCTTTTCATTTCCACACACGTATCTGGTGACTTCAACATCTTATATAGGACATCCCTATTCGGTTGCCTCAACATATTCATCCTCAATACCTTATCAACATTTAACCCCACCATTGTCTAGTGGTGGCCCTTGGCCCAATCCTCCTCCGTTTATGACAACCGCACCATCATCTCATCCAACCACTGATTTAATCAAACAAATGATGGACAAGATGCAAAATCTGGAGGCTTCTGTTTCAGGAAGCCGTAGCACCCTGACATACGAGAAATTTTGTTGGGATCCTATTCATCCTTCTATCCCCCTTCATTCATATCCTCCTCAATGGGAATTACCAAAATTTACTCGTTTTAATAGTAAGGAGGATCCTCAACAACACTTGCGATCATTTAGACATGCCTACTATCTGATTGCTCATGACGATGCCTTACTACTCCACACCTTTCCCATGTCCTTATCAGGACCCACCTTGGAGTGGTACAGTGCTTTAACCCAACACTCAATCTTCTCTTTTAACCAATTAGCCCAATCTTTCTTGGATCATTTCTCCATTAACATTGCCAAGAAAGTATCTATCACCGACCTCTATGCCATCCGACAATTTGAAGATGAATCTATCACATATTTCATTAGACGATGGCGGGGCCTTATCAACCAACTTACTTATGCCTTGCCTCAGGCCGAACTTATCGAACTCTTTACACGGGCCTATGCTAAGAACATTTCTCCTACCCTCCAAATTCAAACTTTCTGCACCTTTGATGAGGCCTTTACTATGGCTCAAAAACTAGAGATTCGAGCCTTAGAGGAAGAGAAATTGCAGTTGAGCAACAAAACCCTAATTTCCAAACCCAAGACTCCACCAACAAACCCAACACCACCAATTCTCACACATTGATCGCTTCCGAAATCAAAAGGATTTTCCATGCGGTGATGGTCAAAACCCAAGCACCATCTAATACCCCGCCAAAACCACCTATAAGTATAAAGCCGAGCCCATCAATTACACTCCCTTGGGAGAAACTTATATTTGGAAAAATTGCTCAAAGCGGGAGCTATCACCTTACCTCATGTTAAAGCTCACTCCGGGTTTGATTCCACCCACGCTATACCTTCTTGGTACAAAGAAAACAACTTCTCAGTAACTTCTCCACCGCGTAAAGGGACACGATCCACGAAAACTGCAAGATGTTGAAAAACATAGTGCAGGAAATGGTTGATTCAGGGGATATAACCCTCGATAATCCTAATGCCCCTGCTAACCAAAATTTGAAAATCTTCAACAAACCATTCCCAAACCACTCATCTAACAGTAACATAAACCAAGATATCTTAGCCGAGGAGAGTGTTCATGAAATCCATGCGGTCTTTGACTCCCAACCAAAAGCTTCTATCGAGGAAATTCTGAATCAAACCTCTTTACTAACGTAGGGATCCGAACCCTCTTCACCCCCATCAAGACAAAATGATAACCTTACCATTCCTTTACCCATAAAGGAATTAACCACCCAGAGTTCTCTTCTCATAGATGAGCCTTCTTACACCACATCCCTGCAAGACTGTGAGCGGATGTTATCTAACTTATCTATTTCCCAAACATCTCCTTCTGTCACTCTTGCTATAAAAGAAGAAGGCTCGCCACTGTTTCTGTCATCCTTAGACGAGAAACCCCTCGAACCAACATCACCAAATTCTTTAATCATGACGGATCCTCTCAAACATGCCCTCCTACCTATTAGTTCTTCATCGCCTAAATCTTTTCAAAGACCGGTTGACCTCTTAATGCCCATTGATACAGTGCCTCATTTACCCCCTGTATCACACCCACAGTGGACCAGAATCACAACCCACCTCTCTTCCATACAAAAGTTCCTATTCACACGTGAGGATTGTCACCCCTCAGAAGATAGACAAGTCCTATGGGAGCGTTTGAGTACACCATGCTCTACTCAAATGCAGATGACTGATCCGGACATCTCTACCATATACCCGAGGTGTTTACAAAAGCTCAAAATGCCTATGTCCTCATCTTCACCCCCCTCATCTCTACCAAATACCTCATCCACCTCTATTAACCTAACCAAACCTTCCCCTACACTTGGGACGTCACCAATACCCAGCTTGACACACCCACCTAAATGGTTAGATTTATCCAAAAATAAAGTTGTCAATCCACCTAGGAGACAGACCCAATCTCCTCAAGTCCAATCTATGCCTCTGTCACAACTAAAACCCTCACCGTCACACCTACCTTCTATATTGGGACCTCACCCCTCCACCTTGCCTCAATACATCATACCTCCTGCGTTTTCTTTAAAACGACTTGCGCCTTCTACACCCATACAGAGATCCATGGGTGTATCAACACCGTCACCCCAAGTATCCTGTCCACCTATCAACCCTAAACAAACTCCATCATCAAAGGATTTGTTTGTTGTCACTCCTCTTTCTCCGTGGTTGTTTTCTGCTACCACGTCATCTGACCAGCTAAACATAACTTCTGCGTCGAAAAAGCCAAGTTTAGTTAAATCCAATTATAAAAACCCCTTGTCTAAACCACCACCCATACGAATCAACCATACCCAATCATTACCAAAACCCACCTAGTCAATAGCCTCATCTTCCTCTGACTTTGACCCGCTCAAAGGATCTTATGCCAAAATCCTTGATATGTTGGTGGAGAATGCGACCATTTCCCTACCCCACTTAGACCCTATGATCCATCTAAGCCTTGACCTATAGGTTATGATGGGTCTAAAATCTGCGCTTACCACTTTGCACCCCGGACATGATATAGAGGGATGCAAAGCTTTGAAATCCATCCTTCGTCGAGTCACCTCTCTCGGATAGACGAGGTTAAGAAAGACAACTTACGAAGGGAGAAAACTTTAGCTACAATTCCCTCTCTTATACCACCTGTCCCCACCTCACCAAGAAATATCATTATTACAACCCCACCTCTTGAAGAAAATGACTTATCCCTACCATCTTCCTCCTCTCGTGTTCACGAGATCAACATGATTAGTATTGCTACTCGAGGGCAGAAAAACAATGGGAAGGCTAAAGAAAGCACACCTGCGGCCTCTCTTTCTCTGTCCGCCATCCCGATCACACCACCACCTAAAGTGGTTATTCGTGGACCTACCTACCCTGTCTCTGATGGAGTGGCCCACCGTACCATGATCAAATAGCTTCACCAATCACCTGTAAAAATGACATTGTATGATCTCATTCAAACCTCTGAATCTCATCGACAAGCTCTCGTTGAAATCCTTCAAGGGATAGAGGTCCTACCTAATGAAACCTTTCCCGTTGCCTCCATTTTAACACCCAACCACATTGCTTCTCTCACCAAACAAACTACCACTTCCGTCCCTGTTGCAAGCATGCTGCTTTGCCGGTTTCTCAAGATGAAATTGTCGAATTTGGTGTAGAAGATCCTGACCCGCTCTTTTCATCTCGACTTATGTCCGGGACATCCGAGTATGTCGTGTTATGATTGACGAGGGTGGTAGCTTAAACATCATCTCTTCCAAATCCTTCCAACAAATGAATATCCCTTCTAGCTGCATGTGTGCCAACCCCACCATGTTGCGTTCATTCAATGATGTTATTATTTCTACCTTAGGCACCGTGATCCTTAACATTCGTGTAGGGCCACGTACTTTACCTAAAATCTTCTATGTTCTTGAGGGAGAATTCCAATACAACATGTTGTTAGGCCACCCTTAGATCTGGGCTATGGGATGCATTCCCTCCACCTTATATAGATGTATAAAATTTGAGTATGAGGGGAGTTCCTACACCGTAAAAGCTGACCCTCCCCCTTCAAAACCTGCAATATGTTATATCTCCCTAATGATGTGCTTGTACCAGTCAAGACACCCATTCATCCAACCCAACCATCTATTTTGAACACACCTCAAACATCCACCTCAACTTGCACCTACACCTTTAACCAATGAAACCACCACCGAAAATACCGCTTCCTTCCCCGCGGACAACATCCCGACCTCGATCCCTTAGTAGATGTTTTTCAATGCCTTACGTTGGGAAGTATCGCCTATATAATGTTAGCTCTTTCCATACCCCACGTAGTATGCACGGACGCTTACATGCGCATCCTACCTACGACCGTCGTGGGGGAGGTAATCTCTATAGAACACCTAATTGCTGCACCAACCTAACATATGGGGGTGTCGATACATCCTCTGTCACCCCCGAACCTCCCCTTAGTGTGGTTCCCTTCCAATATTATTTTCAATATCTAACTAATTGTCACTTCACCCTCACCTTCTTGACGCGCTGTGCTTGGAAGGGCTTCGGTTTCGGTCTTTATGAACAAGGCCGACATACGATCATTCCCGTAACTACACACAAACACAAAGATCATCGTGGTCTTGGATTCTCTGAACCACCTACACCAAAGACACCACATATCCATTGTATCCAGGAAGATGACAAAGTCACTCCTTCCGAACCATCATCACCCATTCTTCCATCGTCACCCATAGAATCGATAGACCCTGAATCCATCCCTTCTAACTTTTTTTTTTTTTTTTCATAAACGCTATCTTCCTGGGTCCTCTCACTTATCAACACGATAATGAAGACCCATCTTCTCTTCCCCTCCTGTATCCAGATAGGATCAAAGAGGACTCACCTTCAATTAATGTTGTTGAGTGCCAGGATGACGACTCCATCCTCACTTACCTTGGTGCGGATGACTTTTATGTTCAACGCGCCTTACCATCTGAAACTCAAACCATGTTGAATGAGTCGACTATAGAAATCAACATTCACATAGAGGACGATCCTCACATTGTGAAGATCGACAATCTATTAACGTATCGAACAAACTACCTTTACTACCTTTCTCCGTGCCCACAACCAAGTTTTCTCTTGGTCTACACCGACATGCCAGGAATTGATCCTGACATTGCTGTCCATAACATTACCCTAAAACCCGATTCCAAACCAGTTAAATCTCATAGCCATGAGATGTTTTCTCTCACTATGGGCCATGAGATGCTTTCTCTCATGGATGGCTTCTCGAGATACAATCAAATTTTGGTAGCCCCGGCCAATCAACATAAAACCACCTTTATAACTCCTTGGGGAACCTTCTGCTATCGTGTCATGCCATTCAGCCTTAAGAATGCTGGTGCAACCTATCAGCGGGCTATGACTTACATTTTTCATGACATTATGCACACTATCCTTGAGGATTATGTCGATGATCTTCTTGGAAAATCTAAACATCGCAGTGAACATCTCGATGTTTTAACCATTATTTTTGATCACCTGTTACAATACTGTGTTCCTCTTCAACCAAAGAAATGTTTCTTTGGTGTCCTTTCGAAAACTCCTTGGTTTTATTGTCTCTTTGCATGGCATCGAGGTCAATCCAGCTAAAGTCAAAGCTATCCTAGAAATACCCCCACCCACTAACCTCAAACAATTACATAGTTTGCAAGGAAAACTCCAATCTATCCGGCGTTTCATCTCACTCTCGAGATCAATGTCAACCTTTCCATCATCTCCTTAAAAGGACATTGTATTTCAATGGAGTGAAGAATGCCACCACACCTTTGAGGCTCTTAAAACCTATCTCTTGCGCAGCCACCCGTGCTTATCCCACCTCCGAACAATCTCCCTTTCTACCTTTACCTTTTTGCCACCGACCATGTTGTAGGAGCTATGCTTGCACATCGTAACTCCGAGCATCGAGAACAAGCCATTTATTACATAAGTTGTACTCACGGTGGATTATGAGACTAGGTATACACATGTAGAAAAGTTGTGCCTAGCCCTATCATTCGTGGCCACCAAACTCCGACACTACCTCTGAATCACAAAACTTTTGTCATCACCAACGCAGACCCATCCATTATATGTATGCCAAACCTCATCTAAACCAATGCATCGCCCGATGGCTTATGCTCCTCGTTGACCTCGACCTTGAGTTTGTACACCAGAAATCAATCAAAGGAAAAACTATCGCAGACCAACTCGTGGAAGCCCCTTTACCTGGGGAAAAATTTACCAATTTTACTTTCCCTGACGAAATCATTGCCACTCTTTCACTCAGTGATGATTCATATCCAATGAACCTCTTCTTCGATGGATCCAAATGCCAGCGTGGGCGGAGGGGTCGGCGTTGTTCTCATTCCTCTGACACTAAACCTATGCCTCTTTCATTCTGGCCTGATTTCCCTTATACTAATAATATAGCGGAATACGAGGCCCTTGTTTTGGGTCTCTAGGTTACGTTACGCTTAGGTGTAAAATCTATTAACATTTTTAGTGACTCTCAACTGGTCGTCAATCAAGTTACGGGCATCTACCAATGTAAAAATGAGGAACTTCAAAAGTACAAACATTACGTGGATTCACTTTTGACCTTATTTACTCATTATTCTATCCAAACCATTCCCGCTCAACTAATAAATTTGTGGATACTATGGCTTGCTTAGCCTCGCAAATTCCTACCTCACCAACTGACTCTGACATATTTGTCTTGGTCCAACAACTCTTTGCCCCATCTTACTCAGCCCCGGATGTTGGTATGATAAATAATGTCTCCGTTGACTCGCAGGATACTTGGTATCACCAATTTCACAATTACCTTACAACCTCTGTTCTCCCATCTGACCTTATGAGTAATGGAAAACGTGATTTTCTTTAAAGTGTTTCTCATTACGTCGTCATGGGGGGACTCCTCTATAAATGTGGCTTTGATGGCATCGTCCTTCGATGTCTAACCAGCGCGGAGGTTACCTATACCATCCAACAAGTCCATGACGGTATTTGTGGTGGACATTTTAGTGGCCTTGCCGTGGCCAAACGGATCCTTCACCTAGGCTATTATTGGCCTACTCTTAATAACGACTGCTACGAATATGTTCAGCATTGTGTTATGTGTCAACAACATGCCAACCTTCAACATACTCCTAGCCATCCGCTACGAGTCATTTGAGATCTTTGGCCTTTCTCACAATGGGGTTTAGACCTTATTGGTGAGATTCACCCGCCCTCTTCGCAACGTCACCATTGGATGATCACAACAACTAAATATTACACTAAATGGGTGGAGACCATTCCACTCATTTCAACCAAAAAATAAAAAATTGTAGAATTCATTAACCATCACATTATCTGTCGTTTTGGTGTTCCTCATCGCCTGATAACAGATAATGGAAAATCTTTCAAAAACAAGTTATTACAAGACCTTTGTGACAACTTTGGTATCAAACTTAGCTTCTCATCACCTTACTATCCACAAGAAAATGGTCAAGCTGAATCTTCTAACAAAACCACGACCAAAATTCTCATGAAAGTCGTTAACGATTACGGAAAAAGCGGCATGATCACATCCTCTTTGCCCTTTGGGCTTATCGGACTAGCATTCGTACCTCCACTAATGCCACCCCATTTTCTTTGGTATATGGTACCGAGGTTGTCTTGCCTCTCGAAATACAAATACCCTCCCTAAGAATATCTCTTCAGGATATTCTCACAAATGATTATTTCCGCCAAGAGCGGTTAGCCCAATTGGAGCTTCTTGACGAGCATCGTCTTATAGCTCTTGACCACCTTCAAATCTATCAAAAGCGCATCAAGTGTGCTTATGATAAGTGGATTCATGAGTGTACCTTTAAGGTTGGTGATCTTGTCCTCAAAGAGAATCAACATGTAACCAAACTAGAAAAGAGCAAATGTGGAAAATTTGCTCCTAATTGGATTGGGCCTTATATTATCACTCACACTTACGGATCAAGCACTTACCGTTTAGCTTCGCTTAATGGTAAACCTGAGCCTGAACCCCTTAATGTCTTGCATCTTCGGCCATTCTACTGTTGAATTTAGTGTTATATCGGTTCTTATCTACCTTGCACTCATCCGTTGAGCTCATTTACCACCTCATACACTTTGTTTCATGCATCTCAAAATCGAATCAAGCTCACGTGGTTTGGTCATCACCTCCTCTTAAAGATGCCTTCCCCTTTTAGTTTGGTCCATGACTTAAAAGTATCAAAATAACATGTTCTCAATTATACACTTATGGGATATTCTTGAGTCAAACTTCCTACAAAACTAGATGTTTCATGCCAAACGGACATCTAAGACCCGTAACATCCTCATTTTTATACATTAGAACAAGTAATTTTTTTTTTTTTTTGACAAATGCTTCCTAGTTCTAAATACATAATTTAGAACTCACAAATCAAAACAACCATTCTCATAACAGATAACCATATGTAGCTATAATGACTCGGAGTACCTCCGATCTATTCATTCCATGACTCGGTAATCTACCGATCTATTCATGAGTATTAAGAGTTGGCGTTTTATTTAACACATCACTCTTGCGGTTCTCCTCCCTAATCTGGGATTCAGAATGCTCTGTCCAAGGAACCTATCTGAATAATTGTTACCATTATTCATCGGCATCTCATCCCTTAGACTAGGTGACTTAGGACAACGCAATCAGTAGCTTGCGATACTTTGGCCAAAGATTTGAAACATACTGCTTATGTCTCGTATTCCTTGACGACATACTCATCAATCTAGAATACGTCCTTCACCCCATTCCTATGTTATGTAGAATGTCTTATACTGACTTCTGTCAGACTCTCCTATCCCAAGTTATTCACTCAGGAATGGATTAGTAAGATGACAACGTTATAGGGATGCTCCCGAGGACTAGGGATACGCTGACATATTGGGTCAACCCTAGTTAATCCAGTGTGTCAAGATACCCCGAGTCTCCTAGGGAATCCTTATAATGTGACCACATTCCTAATCAGTCCTAGAGTAACTTGTTCGAGTTTAAGGTGTAAATCTTAATGATCAATGCAAAGGGTGTCGTCATAAGTCACCTGCATTGTTGTATCTTCGAGAAGATCCTAATCTTCTCGAAGGTACAACCCTGTAGTTGACTTGTTCCATCAACCTTTAAATCCACCTCGAAAAGATCTAATTATTAATAAGTGTTACATACGTTGAGTTAAAATTATACTATAAGACACTCCCTTAAGGTTAGTCTTTCCCAATCCCTGAGTTCCTCACCTTAGAATTACCTTTCATAGTAAAACCCTTTACACAAGAGAAGTTATTAAGACTAGAGGTCCCTTCAAGGAGTTCATAGAATATACATAATTCTAAATCAACGAAATTGGACAATAACCCTCAACCTTCACATGAGATTGCTAACCAAACCCTTTTTAGGTTTATATCAGTTCTCATAACTGAATTTATATCTTACTTATTAGTATCGAGATATAGTGATTAAGAATCCAATTAAACGTTGTCTTGACTTAGATCAAGACTAGGAAGTAATAATTTATTCAGCTTGTTTAGCTTCCTACTCAGGTTTATTTTAACCCTAGCTTCTAGAAAGACAGTGATCTAAATTCCAATTTAGCTTTAGATAGAACATACTAGAACTACTAAACAATCATAAGTATTCAGTCACATAATCTTGCAAGCTTACTTAGATAATCACAAAAGTCTCCACTTTATACAATAATAATAATGCTCTCAAGATCATTCAAATCGAAGAAGGTCAAACCATCAAGATACGAATACAAACACATAACTAAAAAATATCTCTTTTCATTCCTTTCAAGCTAATCAAATACATTTTATGCATTCAGCATACTTGATACAATACTCAACAACAAAAGAACATCTTTCTTCAAGTAGTACATTCAGAGAATCAAACTGTAATTCATCATAAAACTAAATTAAACAATCTAAACATCCTATCAGATCTGTGCTTTTACCACTTACGGCAACCATCTGCAAAAATTGTCAACACGGGTCAGTTCGATGAACTGAGCATGATAAGCACTAACTCTTAAAACAAATGCAATCCACCAATTTCTCTCATTGAACAACCTGTTTAAATGAAATCATTTCACCAAACATGAAAACATACTTCAGACTATGCCCTTTTGTAATTCAAACATGACTATAATGCGTAACTCGTATTATAGTCACTAAATAGTCCTAGATACTTTTCATGTATTTCTTCATAAATGTTAGTGACCAAGAAGAACAAATGCATCTAAAACAACTATCCATCTGAATCCCAAGGACAGCAACATCCAACAGGCCATTATATTCAACAAAATGAATATCCTAACAATTCATGAATCCATCAGTATGTTTTACAAATCCAACAATTAAATATAAATTTATCAACATATACTTTACAACAGAAGAGAAAGAAACCGAGACATTCAGATGTCCCTTCCAAACATGCTCATGACTGTACCATCCACTTAAGAGTAATGCAATCACATTATACACCTACGACTAAGCCAGTCGAGACCACAGGAAGAACTACAGTTCGTCAAAATACACATATAAAAATTGCCTGTAACTTACTGAACAACACAGTAGCTCTCGTGACAAGGCAGTGATGAATAATCCATCAAATAGACTCCACATAACCTTCCATATTATTCAACAAACGAGAAAATATCCAACGCCATCACTTGTCAAGGTACAGTTAATAGCTCTTTACTTCAGTCAAGCACACGACTAGATATTCACGCTAACAGAAGACGTAATCATGCTCAAACACAAGAACAATCCCACTGAGTCGAAACACTCATCAACATACAGTTCAATCTAATCCCTACTAAAACACAGCAAGGACAAAAATCGAGAATCGAGCCAACACACAACATATCATGGGCTCCAACAGTGCCAAATTCAACCACTACTTATATTAAAGGTTTAAATTGAAGTTGAATTCATATGACAACAAATCAAGGATCCTAAAAGTACTCACGGAAAAAACTTCTACAGAAGTTACAACATAAATTACTTTTCAGTGACTCCATCGAAGTCGATATCATTTAGTATTCATAATAAAACAACAACATTCATAACCAAGCTTGACAGAAGTTTAAAATACTAGATACCTTTCAAGGACTCTCACTGAGTCAATATCGACCGTAATCACAACTGGGCTTACACAAAAGTAGAAACACCAGTTACATATCAAGGATTCCAACTGATTCCATAACAACAGTATTCACAACTGAGATTATTCAGAAGAGAAAACATAATATACGCCTCCAGGATTAAAAAGGAGTCTTACCCATGTGGTATTCTTCAAATAAACTTCTACAGAAGTAGAAAGATACAAGATATATATATATATATATATATATATTAAGGATTCCAACAGAGCCAATAACAATAAGTATTCACAACCAGGCTTATACGAAGGCGAGAAACACTTTGGTTTTATATCAAGGACTTCAACCAATCCATAACAACAAAGATTCGCTCTAAGCTTAAGCGAGAAGATGAAACATAAAAAGAACTCCAACCGAGTCTCAGTACCACGAAATTCATTGCTAAGTGAAAGTATTCATAACAAGGCAAAGTTGTATTACCAGCTACCCCTCAAAGACTCCAACTGAATCAAACTAATAGTATTCACATTTATGACTTCTACTGAGAAGTCCAAAATATACTGAAACATTCCAAGAACTCCACAGAGTCATTTTGTGTATAAACAAATATATTGCAAACTATCAATGAGTTAAATCCCATAATTGCAACACAAGGGGGGAAATAACTTCTACAAAGTCGCATTCGAATACAATAACACAACGAGTTATCCAAACAGAAGTAACTTAAGTATTATAGCAAGATCCAACAAGATTCAGCAACCATAACACATATTACTCACGAAAAAACTTTTAGAGAAGTCGTATATACTGTACATTCAAGAAATCCAACAGTATTATTTTCAACAAGTGGAAACAACAAGGTATCGGATGAAGTCTGAATCAAACAAGACAACAATTCATGGAATCCTACAGAGCCGAATTCGTATATTTTCCTTGCAACATTTCTACAAAATCTAACCGGAATGCAAAACACAGCAAGATAATACATCCGTTCAAAACAAAATGCACACCCATCAAGGGTTCACTTGAAAAATTGAGCCAATAAGAAGATACAACAACTAATTCACACAAAGCTACCATAAAAACCAACTGATCCCAAAAATCATCTGAACAGAGTTGTTCTAATGAAATCATTTGAAAGAAAGCAAGATTTTTAAAAGTTAGGGCCTAACATGCCTGGTAATGTTGCTTAAAAATCCGAAGAAGACCACTGAAAGAGCTCGAGCCTTCTCCTCTTTTTCCACGTTAGATTCAACAACAATAATTTGTTATTTCCATGCCTTATAAACTTTCCTTGATAGAGAAAAGAGCTAGTTACTCTCATATTTTCCATGCAACACCAAGTAGACTGGTGCGAAGAACCAGTGATCAAACAGAGAGAAAACCGGAGCGCATGAAAAACCAAACAAACTACCAGTTTTCCATTTTGCATGTCTTCCCGAGAAATCCGAGCTCGAAGACCGAGTTCATTAATTGTATTAACTCCAAAATTCCCGCTCAATCTCCATTGCCACCGACCGCCATAGTTGGCGATGGACAAATGCAAGTCGAAGACCATTTCTAACTTTGGCGACTCTGCCACGTCGGCTTTCACTAGCCGTTTAAAACTTCCGCTAATTCCTTGTCCTTCATGCTTATCTCCTTCATTTAATGCCATAGAAACTACCGCCCATGGCTCGCACCCCTTCATAGGTCCTGTCGACACTAAAATTTTCCTCCATAATTTCTATTTCATTAATGTATGTATTAGGAATAGGATGTTGTTAAGTATAATTAGTAGTAGCGTCGATAGAAGATAACGGCGCCGTCCAGTATGGTACCGCCAATAATGTGGATTACGGTAATAGTCAAAGTACAATAGGAATGTTGTAAAAAGTAAATATTTGTCGTAAGTGGTCCGGTAATGTTAAAATGTCAAAGTTTGGGTAATTAGAGAAGTAGGGTCTACATGATTAGGAATTAGAAATATTATATTGGTAATAAAGACAAGGAGTGAGGTCATAAATATTTTGTGTATTTTATTTGTAAAAAGTCTAAAAATGTGGAACCCATGTAAAATGATAATGTTTATCTTATCTTAACGAGATAAGCTTACATGTATACGAGATAAGAGTTAAGGTATGGAATATGATTCATCAGAGTGGATTCCTTATCCCTGTCTTAGAGATAAGATGGATAAGCCTGGAAGTTCTATAAATAGAGAGCCACCCCCTCATTTAGCATAGAAGGAAGTAGTGAGAAATATTGTAGGAAGTGTGCGAAGGAAGCCATCGCTTTAAAGGTGTGTTGAAGAAGCCATTAAGAGGTGTAATTGTAAAGTTTCTCCCATAGCTTGGTGAAAGGCAAGTGAATTAAATAACACTTGAAGTACCTCATGGGTGAGATTGTAACAGCTTTCATGTTAATATTATAATTTATTTTGATATTTCAGATTTGTCATCATTCTGTCTTATCATAGTCGATGGTATTCTTGTGTTATGTTGTTGTTTTGTTTCTAGATTACATCCACCAAACTAAAGGCTGTGCATTAGTAAATAATCATAGCATGAGGAGTTCCCGTGAAGAATTATCATAGTCTTTGGATTGGTGTTGACATTTTGGTTCCGTTGCTTAAGGGACCATTCCTCGTTAATGGATTTTTTGGAGAGATATTCCCACTTAGTCAAAAATCAATTAGAGGGTAACCTTGTTTTTCTTTGTGCATAGTAGTTACCATGGTAAAGTCATTTTTGCCATGAATAGTAGTTACCATGGTAAAGTCATTTTTTCTGGAATAGTATTTACCGCAGTAAAGTCACTTTTTACCGTGAATAGTATTTACCGCAGTAACTTCACTTTTTACCGTGAATAGTATTTACCACAGTAACTTCACTTTTTACCGTGAATAGTGTTTACCACAGTAAAGTCGGCTTACCTGCGTAAGTCAAGTTTTACCATAGTTTACCGTGGTCATTTCTATTTTACTATAGAAAGGTGTAAAGTCACTTTCTAGTATAGTGATTCCAATTATTTGTACACATAAGTCTTGTTGATTGTACTTGTGAGTTGGTATTTCACGGTGGTTACTTTTGAAAATGGGAAAGATTCCTGTTTTTTCAGCTCAATCTAATGAAGATGCTTCTTCTTTCATTCAAGAGTTTAAGCGATCTTGTATTTGTAATGGCCTTATAAGAAGGGAACAATGGACTGAATTTTTTCCTACCTTTTTGGATGGTTCAGCACTTAGGTGGTTTGAAACACTAGGTGATAATGTGAAAAATTCATGGGATTTATTAACTGAAAGTTTTCTTGAAGAATTTGGTGAACAACAGAAATATGCAGATCTCATGATCGAGATCACAAAGCTATCCCAAGGAGAGAAGGAGAAGATAAGGGATTATCATGCTCGTGTTCTAGAGCTAAGGAGGAAGCTCGATGCCCAGATCCGGAAGGAAGGACTAGCGGATGGGTTGATGAATGGCGTGGATAATCTCCTCTATAAGCACTTCGCAACGAGTGAAGTATGACCGCCCAACTACCATTGAACAAGCAAAGGAGATTACAAGAAGGCAAGAAGAAAGCATGGAAGAGGAGCCCAAAGAAATTGTTGCTAAAGTAGAGCCTACACCAACACCTTTGGTCTAGAATCCACAACCACTCTCGGTGAGCACAAATATTTCTCCTAGTACATCTACTGAGTATGAAGATCTGCTCAAAAATATGGGTCAGTTAACTATTAATCTTCTTCAAGGAAAGGAATTTAGTTCTCAGGGAGGAGATAGAAGTCCAAAAAGAAATATTTCTGAAGTTGTTTGTTATGGTTGTTATAAAAAGGGTCATTATAAGTATAATTGTCCAGATAGAGCTTCTACATCTGGTAAAGGAGATAATGATAAAAGAAAAGTACCAGAATTATTTTGATGTAGTAGATAAGAGCAGAAATAATGAAGTAGATGTGTTTGTAACAAAAAGAAAGAAAGAAAAAGATAATCAAGATGGAAATGATCCTAAGAAGATGAAAGAAGAAACTATTAAGAAACATAGAAGAAGAAAGTTGGGTGTGTAGGATTTTCTGATTTCACAGGGGCAAGGACCATACTCCATCTTGGAAGATCTGTCCAAAAGGCCTGTAAATATTACATATGGTCAACTCTTGGCTATGTCTTCTGAGAAGAGGTGGGAGTTGCGAGGTGGACTCAATGCTCAAAGAAGGAAGGAGGTTGAGGTCCCTGTTTTGGAGGCAGAGGCAGATCCCTATGCTCCACAAGTTGAGGTATTATGTAATGGCATTTCAATTCATGATGTCTTAGTTGATGGAGGTGCTGTAGTTAATGTAATGACCGAGTCTGTAATGAATATGTTGGGTTTAAAAATTGATCGCCCTTCAACACTTATGTTAAGGTCATTAAATAAAGGAAAAACTAAACCAGAAGGTGTAGTTTCAAATGTGGCAATATCTGTTATGGGTGTTGTATGTGTGGTAGACTTTCAGGTGATGAAAAATGGTACTGTTGCGTACCCAATGCTGCTGGGAAGACCATGGCTAAGGAGAGTTCATGCAAGAAACTACTGGAATGAAGGTTTCATGACACTTGGATGTGGTAGAGAGAGGGTGAAGATAAACGTGATCCCTCGACATCATAAAGCAGAACCTGTGGATTCAAGTGATGAAACTGATGATTGGACATCCTCTGATTACTCTAGTACTAGTGAAGTGGACACTAAAGATGAAGAAAGTGAGGTTGATGTTTCAGTCATGGATATCCTTCTAGTCACACCAACTCATGACCCCATAAAATTATCTGAAGAAGAATTTGATGATTGTCTCCAACAAATAAAGATTGGTGATGTTGTGATGGAGAGTGAGAAGGAATCCTTCCTCCAGCTCTTTCAAGGCACATACACCTATTCACTTTTGATTACAAGGAACTCCGTCAAGTAAGTTGGGTAGAACATTCTATTGAGCTGGTAGATGGTGCTAAGCCCATAAAGCAAATGCCATATAGAATGAATCCTAATTTTTCCAAGACTGTAAAAGAAGAAATAGATAAGTTGCTTGATGCAAGATTCATATTTCTTGTGGAGAATTCGAATGGGTTTCTTCCATTGTGATCTCAATAAAAAGAATGGGAAGCTACGCATTTGTGTTGATTACAGAAGCTCAATAAGGCAACAAAGAAGGATCATTACCCTCTTCCCTTTTCGATCAGATCTTGGGCGAAGTAGGCTGGACAGAGTGCTATAGTTTTGCTTTGATGGATATAAGCAGCTACAACCAAGTTCGTATAGCGAGAAATATCACCAAGACCACGTTCACCACTCTTTGGGGAACGTTTGCTTATAGAGTTATGCCTTTTGGGTTGTGTAATGCTCCAGCAACATTCCAGCGTTTGATGAATAGGGTGTTCGAACCCTACATTGGGACCTTCATCAGAGTATTTCTAGATGATTTTTACATCTATGGGAGCAAGTTGGACCACCTTGCACCAAATGGAGACAACATTTCAAAGGTTAGATGAAGCACAAACCTCACTAAACCCTACAAAGTGTGTCTTTGGATGTTCTAAAGGTGTTTTGTTAGGGCGTGTTGTATCCAAAGATGGTATTGGTACTGATCCTGATAAAGTTTCAAAAATCAAAGATTTACCATTTTCTCTTAATAGAAGTAAGTTGAGATCATTTTTAGGCCATGTGGTTACTATAGAAGGTTCATTAAGAATTTCTCAAATATTACATTACCACTAACCCAGTTCTTGAAGAAGGATGTTACTTATGAACCAGGAAATAAGGCGCATGAAGATTTTGGACAATTGAAGGAAGCCTTGGTGTCTTCACCTATTTTGAAGAATCCAGATTGGAGCAAGCCATTCATTATGTACACTAATGCCTCAGATGCAGCACTAGGAAGTACTTTGAGCCAAAAGGATGAAAATGGGAATGAACATCCGATTTACTTTGGGAGCGCATACAAATGAGCAAAGTCTTGAGGTAAATTATACAGTAACTAAAAAGAGGCTCGCTATCATTTTTGCTGTAAAGAAGTTTAGAAATTACTTGCTAGGGCAAAAATTTCTAGTTGTAACAAATCATCAGGCTCTAAAATATATTGTAAATAATCCTAACCCATCAGGGAGGATAGCAAGATGGATAATTTTGCTACAAGAGTTTGAATTTGATATTATAGATAGGATAGGAAAGAAGCATGTCAATGCAGATGCACTCTCTCGAGCCTATGATGGTTTAGGATCATCTTGTGATGATGATGATTTCCCCGATGCAACATTGTTATCCCTTGACACAATCCCTAGTGAATACATAGATATTTGGAATTATCTGAATGAATTCAAGTTTCCTAATGGTGCCAATGCAAAGACTAAGAGAAAGATTACTCAAGCCAGTCGTCCATATTCTATTCTGCATGGAGTATTATTTCGAATAGGACTCGATGGACAAGATAAGAGGCGCAAATGGACGTGATCAAGGGAAGGAACTGCTAGAAGAATTCCACAATGGTACATGTGGAGGGCACTTCTCTGGACAACTTATAGCAAGAAGGATCTTGGATGCAGGTTATCACTGGCCCACTCTTTTTAAAGATTGTTATAATTATTGTAAGACATGTGATATTTTTCAAACACATGGTAACCATAAGACTTTATCACTCCATTATGTCCTATTCTTCCACTTGGTCCCTTTGAAAAGTGGGGAATAGACATTGTAGGTCCACTTCCAACTACATCATGCCAAAATAAGTATATTGTAGTTGCCACATATTATTTAACCAAGTGGGTTGAAGCTAGGCCATTGAAAATAGCTTCCACGGATGAAGTGGCAAGGTTCATGTATGAACGCATTGTCACCAGATTTGGTTGCCCATTAGAAATTGTAACAGATCAAGGAAGCCACTTCATTAATGAGGTGGTAGAAGCCCTAGTCAATAAGTTTTCTATTAAGCACAGGAAGGCAACAACATACAAGCCAAACACAAATGGACAGGTGGAATGAACAAATTTTGTGTTGTGTCAAATTCTAGCAAAAGATGCAGCCTTGCAGGTACATAAATGGGATAAAAGGATTCATGCAGCATTATGGGCATATAGGGCAACATCAAAGTTAGCAACAGGATACTCCCCATTTCAGTTGGCTTATGGCATTGATCCAATTCTTCCTATTGAGTTTGATATTCCCACTGTGAGAGTTATGAAAAATGAAAGGATGGATGAAAGTGATTCAGTAAAAGAAAGGTTGGTACATCTTCATTTGCTGGAGGAAATGAGAGAAATAGCAAAGGATACAAGCCATAAGAAGAAAATGAAGTAGAAGGAATACTTTGATCAAAAGATCCGGTGGTCTCCATTTCATGTGAATGACTTGGTTCTAGTATATGATTCCAAATACAAAAAAAGAAGACAGAGAAAATTTCTTCCAAAATGGATGGGACCCTACAAAATAGCAGTTGTGCATGAAAATGGTACATACCGACTGGAGGAATTGGATGACACTCCCATTACGAAATGGGTCAACCACGACAAGTTGAAGATTTTCCAAGCACCAGAAGAGTCTACTCCGAGGACGGAGTAGAAGCTAGGAAGGGGGAAGATGTCAAAACTAAAATTTTCCTCCATAATTTCTATTTTATTAATGTATGTATTAGGAATAGTATATTGTTAAGTGTAATTAGTAGTAGCATCGATAGAAGATAACGGCGCCACAAGATGCAGGCGCGCCAATAATGTGGAGTACAAGAATGATCAAAGTACAATAGGAATGTTGTAAAAAGTAAATATTTGTCATAAGTGGTCCGATCTTGTTAAAATGTCAAAGTTTGGGTAATTAGAGAAGTAGTGTCTACATGATTAGGAATTAGAAATATTATATTGGTAATAAAGACAAGGAGTGAGGTCATAAATATTTTGTGTATTTTATTTGTAAAAAGTCTAAAAATGTGGAACCCATGTAAAATGATAAGGTTTATCTTATCTTAACGAGATAAGCTTACATGTACGGATAAGAGTTAAGGTATGGAATATGATTCGTCATAGTAGATTTCTTATCCTATCTTAGAGATAAGATGGATAAGCTGGAAGTTCTATAAATAGAGAGGCCACCCCCTCATTTAGCATAGAAGGAAGTAGTGAGAAATATTGTAGGAAGTGTGCGAAGGAAGCCATCGGTTTAAAGGTGTGTTGAAGAAGCCATTAAGATGTGTAATTGTAAAGTTTCTCCCATAGTCTTGGTGAAAGGAAAGTGAAGTCAATAACACTTGAAGTACCTCATGGGTGAGATTGTGATTTTCATGTTAATATTATAATTTATTTTTATATTTCAGATTTATCATCATTCTCGTCTTATCATAGTCGATGGTATTCTTGTGTTATGTTGTTGTTTTGTTTACGATCACATCCACCAAACTAAAGGATGTGCATTAGTAAATAATCATAGCACGAGGAGTTCCCAGTGAAGAATTATCATAGTGCTGGATTGGTGTTGACAGTCCCCTTCCTCCACTAACATTTGTTAGGTTAGAAACATAGGTTAGATCATAAGATGATACTTAGTCTAACTTCCTTAGTGCTAGGTCACTAACCTTAGAACATTTAGTTTATAGTTTAGGCCTAGGTTATATTAACACTAATCTAACCCATAGGTTATAGTTTAGGTTTAGGTTATTAACCTTAATAAATCTAGCTTAGGTCTTAACAATTCAGAATGTTCAGAATAAGAACCAACAGATATACATTCCCGTAATGGATTCTATCCAGCACTAATAATAAGCTAGTAGTATAAATGTATCTGAATTTATTACCTGGCCCACGATCAAGACCTTCCTGATATTACGATATCGGGAACCAATTCATTTAACATGATCAGCCTGAGTTAGACTCTGAATAGCTTATTCAATGCATTCAGACCTTGCAACCTACGTAAGGTCTATAATTTTTGTTCATCCCGAATAAACTTAAAGCATCTCTTGGATCAATGCCACTGATCCAAGGCTCAGCCTTATAGATGGATAAATCCACAATTCATTCCAAGATCAGATTAAACTCAGGTGTAAAATGAAAGAAATAAAAGAGTCCAATCATATTCTGACTCAGTCAAAGATCTTCAATTGCAAAGAAGATACAGTCCATATCAAGCATGACTTCACAATCAAAGGAACACATCCTTTTACAGAGGAAATCATATATCAACACTTGAATGATCAGGAGGAAGTAACAACAGTTCAGAGTGTTACATGCTTCCCTCCTAAAAGATTCATCATCCCGATGATTACATATTTGATTAACCTTCAGGTCAACCAATTTATTAGTTCACAAAACAATGCGACTATTTCCAACTTGAATAGTTCCAGAAATCAATGTCACAACACATTTTATTCAGCCTGAATAATGTTTGCCTCAATCTGGCTTTTATATAAACTTGAAAAAGATAAGTTCATGTAAAAAAAAATGTTTTGTCAACAGATTTCATCCTGTTGAAAAAGAAAAGGAAAAGCAATTTTCATCTCTTCCAGATTTTCCCAAGTTGCACTTTCTTCGTTAAACTAGTCCCACTGGACCTTACATTGCTGTATTTCATGATTTCTCAAATGCAATTGGCGAGTTTCCAGCACTCGTGTGGGTTTAACCACGATTATTCTTGGGTCTTGGACCTGCAAGGAATTCCAATTTAAAACATGTGACAGATCTGAAACGTATTTCTTAAGCAAAGAAATATGGAAAACATCATGCATGCGAGATAAAGCAGGTGGTAATGCTAATCGATAAGCTACAGGATTGATTATTTTGACAATTTTGAAAGGTCCCACGTAACGAGGTGACAACTTGGCAGCCTTGCCAAAAGTTATAGAACTCTTTCTGGGTTTAACACGAAGAAAAACCTTCTCACCAAGCTCAAACCTTCGATCAACCCACTTAAGGTCAGCATAGCTCTTCTGCCTATCCGCTGCTTCCTTTAATCGTTCATGAATCAACTTAACTTGTTCCATTTCAATGAGGATCTCTGGTCCAATTACCACTCTATCCTCAACACTATCCCAACTAATAGGGGTTCTGCACTTTCTTCCATAAAGTGCTTCAAATGGTGCCATTTTAAGAGATGAGTGATAAGTGTTGTTGTATGTGAATTCAACTAATGGAAGATACTCTTCCCATTTATACTGTTGATCCATGCAATACATTCACAACATGTCTTCCAAAACTTGATTTAGCCTCTCAGTTTGTCCATCCGTTTCCGGATGATATGCAGAACTGAAGTTTAGTTTCATTCCAAGAGCTGTATTAAGTGTTTTCCAAAACCTTGATGTCATTCTAGGATCCCTGTCAGATATAATCAATTCTGGTACACCATGCAATCTGAAAATTTCATGTACGAATCTTTTGGCCAGCACTGGTGAATCATCCTTTAGATTTCTAGTGATGAAATGAGCTACCTTAGTTAGTTTATCTACAACTACCAGGATAACATCATGTTTATTCCTAGACATAGGTAACCCTTGTACAAAGTCCATGCTTATTACTTGCCATTTGTACTGCGGTATGCTATGAGGATATAACAGTCCAGCAGGGTGCATGTGTTCTGCCTTAACCCGCTGACATTCTAGACAATGAGTTACAAATTCACTGACATCCTTTTTCATACCTTTCCAAAAGTATTGTTGTTTCAGATCAGCAAGCATTTTTGTGATACCCGGGTGTCCAGAGAAAGGTGAATTATGAAATTCAACTAACAACTTCTTCCTCAAATCATTCAGCATAGGTACGTATACCCTATTTTCATAACGTAAGATTCCTTCATTATCAAAATGAAAGCCCTTATACCTTCCATCATTAGGTTCTGCAGCAAGTGCTACTTTTACTTGCTGAAAGTATGTATCTGATTCTGAGGCACTTTTTACCTCATCCTTAAACTGAGTTCTTAATGTTATAAGAGCATAAATGTTCCTCATACGAATTAGAGCATCTCGCTACTCTATTCTCCTTCCCTTTAATGTAGCTAATATCAAAATCATATTGTGATAAAAATTCTAACCACCTTCTCTCGTCTGGCATTTAGATTAGGCTGAGTGAAAATATATTTCAGTCCTAAGTGATCAGTTTTCAACTCAAAAGGTTTCCCAAGTAAATAGTGTCTCAAGACTTGAAGCGCATGAACAATGGCAGCAAGCTCCAAATCATGAGGAGCATAATTTAGCTCATGTAACATAAGTTTTCTACTTTCTTATGTTATGACTTGATCATTTTGTAACAAAACACCTCCAAGGCCTTCCCGAAGCATCCGTTACAATAGTAAAGCTCCCATTAGGTCTGGTATAGCTAATAAGTTATAAATAGACTACTCCCCGAAGGACAAAGCTATACACAAAAGCTGCATCTACTACTATAAATAGACTGCTCCCTTAAAGGACAGCTATACAAATTCAGCCTTTATCATAAGCTTCTCACATTGATCAGCTTCGTGAAGACCTCAAGAACAATAAAATACATATCCCATGTAGACTTCCCGCATCGATCGCCTATATCCAAAAATAAAAAAGCGATTCAAAAGTACTTTTGAGTCATGGACTTGTCTATTTAGGTTTGGTTCTCTTTTGTCAGCATAATCACCTTATAACAAATTCTCTACGCCCCAGCTCTACTAGCCACCTCACCTCACCATTCGTCAAAGCAACAAAACTCAAGGGACGTGACGTATATCCGATATATTGTGATTATACAACTCTTTTCACCTATCAACTTCTCGCATATGCAAGGTACCTAGGGATTCAAGCTCATCCTACGTTAATATGTGGTTTGTTTAGCTCTTCTCAACTACGGGACACTTTTGCCTCTTTTTACTCGAATCTAGGATTATGTGTTGACCTTAATCAGGACACGGTTCCCTACTACTTGGGTAAGTAAACTTTCACTTCACCTATACCTACACCAACAATGTCAATCCCTTACCAACACCAACAACATTACCCTACCAATATCAATATTTTTACCAACCGAAAAATTACCTAACCACAACCACATTGCCTGAATTCACCTCTCCCTGGTCCTAAGGGAGAACTACATCGGTCTGAGGCCCCTCCTTGCTTTGTGCAATGGGCTATATAGGTAGCACTTAGGAGACATGGGGTCTCCCAAGGTTAGCTCGACCATCCCCTACCATAACCTATCATGTGTTGTAAATATAAATATTTTTGTGTATTTCTATTTGATAACATTCATCTTTATCCTTTTTTCCAAACAAACATTCAAAACACAACCATTCTCATTATTATCATAACTCAAATCAACATACATATTCAGTTTTATTTAGATGTTAAACAAATACATCTTCTCTATCATCGACGATGCACAGTCGACATCCTTATTTATTCTTATACCTCTATGAAATTCATTTAAACCCTTGCGCCTCATCCCGAATCAGGTGGTGATCGTGATCGTCGATGCCACTCACCTGGCCTCTCCATCCTCAAAGGTGCCACTGCTATTGGTTCCTCCCACTGATCCGCCAACATCTCTTGTAACATATGAATACACCTTCTCGCGTGGAGGAATCTTGCCTCTAGTCTCTCCATTCGTAACTGCGAAACCTCTAACAATCTTGTTGTCTCATTCACCTATGTTTGAAGCTGGTGAACCAAATCCTGCAGGCGGTCTCTCTCCGCTGTAATCACAGCTATGTCAGGATGATCAGCCCTCTCACGTATACCTCATAGCTTTGTTACCCACCATAATCTATAAGCCTCTGTCACTCCCGCATCCATTACCCTGTGATCGACTGCTATCTCTTCTGGCCCTTCGGAGGTGTCGGTGGGGAGGTGAGAATGATGCCTCGGCATCGATCCTCATGTATGGTCTATAAGCCATGGGTATATCCTGAACAAATCCAAATTGTCACCGCACGCGATCTAGAGGAATCCTCTCATACTCACCTGGCCTGTGCCCCGTGATCCACCTCAATCGCTCTACACCCCTCAAATCCTCAGCTATGTTCTCTGTCACCATATAGTTCCCGTAAGGCCTCCAACGAATATCCGCAATCATCACCATCTCCCACATCTACCTATAATACTCGATGTCATCTGTCACGGCCTGAGATCTTGCCTCTTGTTCTGTTTGGACCCATCATCTGAATCCCAACCTCTGCACTCTTATCTCTCTTTCCTGGATTGGTCGGCCTATTGGTTGCACACACACAATGTGCTCATAGGCCCAACAATGTAATAAGTATGCACAATCCAATGTCATCCTGTGATTTCACCTGCAGGCCCATAAACCCCTGTATAGCTCCGCCAGATATGCGGGTGCCCATGCGAAAGTCACGCTTCTTTCTATCATTTCCCAAATAATACACATCAATGATTTTGGAAATCTTCCCCCATCTGCCCTCGGTAATGCATAATACCCCACCGCTATCATTAATACCACTACCAACCTTGTTGCCTCAGGGTGTGCTACATACATTATACCATAAGTGAATGTCAAACCTCACTGTGTCAAATCTCATGCAGCTGAACCAAATACTACTGTTATCGCTCCCCGCGCCACGCTAGGCCCCGCCTGATACACTGGTCTTCCTATAATTGGGAGCCTCAAAATTCTAAACACATCTTCCAATGTCACTGTCATCTCCCCTGTTGGCAGATAGAAGGTATTCTTTTCTGGATTCCATCTCTCAATCAATGCCTGCAACATAGCATGATTGCGTGCAATTCGTGAATAATAGCGGATTCCACTTAACCCCACATGGTTTATCAATGCCCACTCAACTGGTGTTACATCCGCTCGGACTCGTGACAACAAAGCTGGCACACTATCATTCATCCTCAACCCTACCTCTGCCTGCATACATCAAATCAACAAACAAACCATTCAATAAATCAAATCCCCAAGTGTTTTTTCTCACATTCTGGAATTTCATACAGTAACCAATATTAGTTATAGATAACCGATACCGGTTACCTAACCAATACCGGTTATCTCTAAACGATATCGGTCACTGTCAATCCTATACAGCCTGCTTGCAAACACAACCTATGGTAATTATTTGCTCGTTTACCCCTCTCTCGTACCTCTGAAACATACCCGAAACCCCTTACCTACCCATAACACTCACCCAATCCAAAATCATTGCCTATCACCTTTTCTTTTTCATCTCTACCCACTTACCTTCTCTCATCCTATTCATAAAACATGCAAGAATTGAATTACAACCAAAAATTTTACCTCTTGGGAGGCAGTAGCTTGCGGTGGAACCTGTCTTCCCTCTCGTCTCTACCTGTTGGATGCTTCTCCTTGTTCAGCCATGTTCACCACCCTCTTCAATATAACTTTCCTTTCTGCCTTCTTAATCTCAGCCCACAATCACTTTACCTGTCTCTTTCCTCCTTATCACTCAATTCTCCCATGCAATTACCTATATCAGTCATCAAACAACGTCACATTCTCATATTTAACTTGTTGCATGACTCTAAAAATAAGAACTTAAGTTGCCTCCCAAGATTTTTTTATTTTTAGAAAAGCTCGTTTTAGCATAACTGATATCGGTTACCTAACCGGTATCGGTCATATTTCTACCGACATCGGTTAGCTAACCGATATCGGTCATATGTCTCCTTTTTCTTAAACCTAGGATTTTCTTTATTTTTTGTAAATTTTTGGTGGCGCCCGCCTCTTTTCCTTGCATAACGACATCATCATCAATATTTGTCATCAGAATCCCATCAACGCATATACATATCATCAAAATTTCAACAACATCATCTATATACATTAAATTCCAAAACACATGAGACATTTGAATATATACATCAAACCAATTATTATACACACCATGTGGATCCAACTCATCATCTATATACATTAAATTTCAAAAAACCATTAAATTCCAAAACACATGAGACATTTGAATATATACATCAACCCAATCATTATATACACCATGTGGATCAAAATCATCATCTATATATATCAATGTCAAAATATACAACTTGCCCTGCATGGGGCCTCTGTGATCTAAAAAATACAAAACTGGCACGTAGGCCGCTGTCTCTATCAAAATCTTGACTCGGCTCGCAGGCCGGTATCAACTATACAAAATGTACTCGGCTCGCAGGCCAGTATATACAACAAAAATGAATAAATAAATCATATGTGGGCACGCAGGCCTCTATATACATACTCGGTCAGTAGACCGGTGTCTATATCCAATAAACAAAAGCCCATCTCAGCTCCCAGGCTGTATCAGCTCTCTCCACCACCCTCGGCCCCTCCCCCTGCTGGTCTCTGTGCTGGCTCTCACCTCCTCCCTGTCACCGACCCACCGGCTGTGGCTGCGGCCCCCTGGGATCTCTGGCTCCGGGATGTCTCGGCTCTGTGCGCCGCATATGGCTGATAGTCAGCCCCGGTACCATTGAGCATGTCCTGATAATACCGGGCCTCCACTCGCCTCCATATAGCGGGCCCGTGCCACCATGGCTATTGGGGCTGGTCCCCCGACTCCTAATAGTAGTGGCCCCGCCTGCTTGTCGGTACACCCCGTGCCTATACTGCACCTATGCCTACGGCCGTACTTGCACTTTATGGCTATGGCTATACTCGGTGCTGCTGCCATGCTGAGCTGCCTAGGCTAACTACCCCTGTAGCACCCCAATCTATGCCTGTGTAGCAGCAAGTTGCCCCTGTAATAACTGCACCTGTCCTAAGAGCTGGTCCCTCTCCACTATAATAGCCGCCAAATCAAGCATGCGGCAGTGTTTCTCTGCCGCTCTCTCCCCTACCCACCAAACCAAAAAGGCCCCTATCACTCCGGCATCATCCACTGTATCATCAGCTGGTCTCTCTCGCTACCTGGGCCAGGTCAACTCAACTAGTTGCGGTGCGGTAGTGGGGCCTCTACATCATCCCTCCTGCGATGCGTGGGAGGGGATGGATCATCTGTCATGCAAGCCCAACTGCCGTTGTACCCTCTCTAGGGGTATCCACTCATACTCCCCGGGCCTCCGTCCAGCTATCCAGAAACTATACTGGATCTAGCGCATCTATGCTCAGGCTCCTCCTCGGGGCTGATGGCCTCTGTAGGGCCTCCATATAATGTCCAGTGCGGTCAAGCCCTCTAACATATGACGGTAGTAGGCCACATCCCGTCCTACGAGCACCACTCGTGGCTAGCCCACGACCCCCAACCACCTCTGAAATCCATATCTATATACTATCTGTGGCCCTAGCTACTGGGGCAGCCCTACTGGTTGTATACAAATGATGTGCTCGTACGCCCAGTAGTGTAACAAAAATGTCGAGAAAATACCGAATCGCCTCATACGGCGATAACCCCACAGCTCTCTGTATAGCTGCACCAGATACACTAGTGCCTAGGCATAGCATGTATGCTCCTCTACCATCTCGTGCAAAACTCCCATCAAAGCCCATGGGAAGCGGCCTCCCTCTGAGTCTCGGGAGGGCGAAGCAAGTGATACCTATCATCATCAACATGGCAAGTGTGTCTCCTGTCGGTGTGCACGATACATATCGCCATAGGCAATGCTCACGCTGTGATAGGTCAACAATGGGGCTGCATCCCCGAATACATGCAGGATGTTGTCCATCACTGTCTCTGCATCCACCTAGAACACTGCCTCACCTACAATTGGCAGTCTCAGGATGCGATACACATCCTCTAATGTAATCATCATCTCTCCAGTAGGGAGATGGAAGACATTGGTTGCCGGATCCCATCTCTCAATGAGGGCAACCATCAGGCTGTGGTCCCTATCCACGCTTCTATACCACTGGACTCCACCGAGTCCAACCTCTCGCATGATGGTCCATCACAGCTGCGGACACATGTGGCCACATCCGCCTCATATAGGGGGCATCTGATCCCACATCGTGAGCTGCTGGTGTGCTGCAAAAACAACCCACTTCATCAAGCCTACCCTTTACAATAACAACTACCTTAACTCTCTATACCCACTTACCCACCCAACCACAACCCGACTCTACAACACACATCTACACCCACCTATCTAACCCTATACATCTACGATATCCCCTTTACTTATCTCACACCCTACCAACCACCCCGATCTACTCTAGCCATCTAATTATACCCCCACCAATTTAGCACCTTCTACTTCATACCCAACACCTAATCTATCCTACCCAAACCAGCCCCCAACAACCCCATTTCCCCCACCCCAATCACATTTCCTATCAACTCTACCCCCTCCCCCTTCACCCCCAAACAAACAAACAAAACAACACGACAAAATTCTAACAACAAACAAAAACCACAACTCCTACCCATGCTGACCGGTACCGGTCACCCTCGACCGCCATCGGTCCCCCAAGTAAATTATATGTGCCGACACCGGTCGACCTATGACCGACGCCGGTCTGTACCCAAACAATGTATACAAACTATTTTCTGTGACCGATGTCGGTCGCCTAGTGACCGACATCGGTCACTGTCCAATTGCGGGGCCGAACCCAAAACGGCCCGCAAAACACATTTTGACCTATTTCTACCTATTTACCCACAAGAAAACCCTAAAAACCTACCCACCCTACCGTTTTGACCTAACTAGCCTACCTACCCACTCCATTTTACAAATTACTTCCATTCATTCATTATTTTATTAAAATTAAGATTCCTACCCAAAACCCACATCTAAGTTAAACTCATTAAATTCACATAGGTAGGAGTTCAGAGCCTACCGGTACGACTACACATCGTCATGGTGGGATAGGTGGTGGTGGTCCAGCTGGTCCAGCACCTCCTACTCCTCCTGGCTATGCCATGGCTCCAAATCTCCTCAGCTGGGTCCTCAACCAATCAAACTCTGCCTCCTGCTCGCTGGGGTCTACCAATCACTCACTCCTCCACTTAACTGGTGCCAACTCAGCCCACAAACTCAACAAACTCACTTCACACCTCAGACAGCTAAAATTGGGCGCTCAAATTCACAAAGTGACAATGACATACCGTATTTTTCTTTTTATAGGTTTTGACCTATAACCGATACCGGTTATTTCACGCCCTAGAATACCGGTATCGGTCTTCTAACCGATATCGGTCACACATAACCGATATCGGTTACCAACTTCCTTCCCCTAACTCCCACCCTTATCCACCAATCTCCACTTTTTCCCACATCACCTACCCCTAGCTTTGCTGACTAGCCTTATTTTGACTTCAATCGGCCCGACCCACGGCCGCAACCAACCATTTGGCCTGACCCAAGGCCACAACCAACCACTCAGGCCCGACCCACGGCCGCAACCACCATTGGCACGACCCAAGGTTGCAAACCAACCATTAGGCCCGACCCAAGGCCACAACCACCTAATCGGCCCGACCCACAGCCGCAACCACCCAACCAGGCCCGACCCAAGGCCACACCCAACCAATCAGGCCGGACCCATAGCCACAACTAATCAATTGGCTCGACCTAAAGGCCGCACCGAACCAATCAGGCCCGACCCAAGGCCCTCACCAATCAGTCGGCCCGACCCAAGGCCGCACCAATTAAGTACCTCACCCAAAACCCATAAATTACAATTTTATCCACCCATCATGTAACTTTTTGTTCAATCTGGCTCACCTGTTCGTGTTTTAGCATGATTAGGATACTTGACTTGATCAGTCGACCAACTTTGCCTAGACCGAGACCGTGACATTTATCTCAACCAAACCAACCATTTGGTACTACCGAACATGCCTAAACGTTCCTGTACCTTACCCGTTATATCCCCTGGAGCTACTTCCTATGCCTTGGATACCAGGATTATATCAACCTTGTTTGGATAAACTATCGACCTTTGCCTATGTATTGCTTGTTTGCTCTTCAAATCGTGTACCCTGGTCGCACTACTGCATTTTAACGTGTGTCTGCCTCCTTGAACTTACCCCACCATCTTATCATCATCTCATCATCATTCACTCTTTATCAACCCTATCCCTGATTTCACGTCGCCTCAATCTGTGATAGATTTGAGGGGGATTACCTATACCCTTAACTGGGGCAACCACTTCTTATTAATTGTCAGTGCAGCTTTACAAGACAAGATACACGACAACAAGGGGCTAATGTAGACACCAAATTTGTGTCTTACAACACCCTGTGCCCCGCATCTCATTTCGCAACCTAACCTCACCACCTAAACCTTGCACAATTATTTATTAATTACCTTATAATTAATAAATCCACATCTCCAAACCTGCCACCTCATTTCGCCACCTCATCATGACCTAGCCCTAACCCTAAACTAACCTAATTAAGACCTATAACTTGGTCTACATCCACACCCATGACTAATTACTCCTCACCCACACCAAAACCAACCTAATAATGACTTGACCAAGCCCACAACTAATCCCTCGGGAGAAAAGGAGGGAAAGTTGGCTATTTTACTAAAAATAGCCCACTTTGACTTAACCAACATCGGTTCCTACTCGACCGCCATCGGTTATGTAACTACCATTGGTTCCCTGTAAATGACCTCCCCCAACCAAAAACAAAGGATCGGAAATTCATTTGAAGGATCTGAAATTCACTTGGCAGAGCAGAGACAAGTGAAGAAAAGAGAAGAGTTTGCAGAGAAGGAGATCGAGCCCAGGACTACAACTGAGTAACCAGAGCCCAGTGACACTCATCCAAGCATTGGGAGAGAAGATAGCTCACTTTTTATTGTCGGATCATCCCACCTAATCCCTTCCTTCGTCATCAAAGTCCTTGAACCTGTATCTTCATCAGAACTAGCAATCCTTCCTAGACAAAAAGGAGTTCTTCGCAATCGATCCGACCTCTCTCTCTACTGAGACGCGCACACCCTCTCAACATTCAACAGTATTCCTCCTAGCCCTAACCCTTATCTATTTCTCAAGAGAATGAAATGATAGAAGCAAATCTATTCTAAGTAACGAAACATTCTCATGCGAAACACACTACATCCTCATAAATAAAGTGCATGTAATAGTATTAGATCTAACATTAAATAAATGGTTAGAAAAAATGAATTGGGAGAAAAAAATATATATAAGTGGATGTCTAAGTTTCAATAATTTTATTTATTCATTAAGATATCCAAGTTATTCAAAGGATAAGGATTGATGAAAACTACTTCTCATATTAATCCAAGGATCACTACTTTCCAAGTGGATCAATCCAAACTAACTATGAGATACATAGTATGGTTCCATCATTTGTTTGTTAATGTATGGTTATTTTGCTACTAAATTAAATAGAGTGAAAAGAAGATATATAAAGATATAGGAATAAAAATATATGCTAAATAAAGGAGTTTTCTACGAAGAAATTACAATAGAATATATCTTATATGAGTATCTAGAGAAAGGTGAATCAAACTATGTCCAATTTCCATGATAAATTGGGAAGTAGTCATTTTTCAGGGGATGCTACTTCTAATATAATACTTAGAGTGGAATATTATTGGCATACTATTTTAAAATACACCCAAAATTGCGTGATAACATGCCACCAATGCCAAGTTTTTGTAAAAAGAGAGAAACATGCAAAAATTCCACTACAAAAATCATTGAAGTGAGGTATTTGTCTCTACGGGAATTGGACTTTATAGGAGTTATTAATCCAAACTCATATGAGAATATTTTTTTGTTTTTATAGCTACTTATTCCTACACAAGATGGGAAGGAGCTATTCCAACTAGGAAATGTACAATCGTGGAAGTCATCCAGGTTTCTTGAGACAACATTATCAAAAGGTTTAGTTACCTACTTTATCTTATATGTGATAAAGAACTAGATATCTAATTTGATGAATTTACTGAGAAAAATTTGTGATCACCACATTACACTAGTTTTTCTTCAAACTATTACCAACTAGGTAATGGATTAGCTAAATCTACAAATAAAATTATTCTAGATGTCATGAATAAGACAACTTCAAACTAGCCAAGATCATGACACTAACTTCTTAAATATTCATTATGGGAAAATAGAAATGGAGTAAAATTATATTGAAATACTTTTCCATAGTAGTTGGTTTATGGAAAAGAGCCCGTGTTTCAAATTAATTTTCATCTCCCAACACATAAGTTCTTATGTGATTGCATGAATGGAAGAGGTAGAGTTAATGTAGACACTGAAATATGCTTACACTTAATATTTCCTCTAATTCAGCTTAATTAATGACACTTCATTAATCAACCATTCTTCACTCTATTCTCGGATGCCCATTCACAACCCTCTTTCAGTCATATTCCTCATATATTCAACCCATTTGGTTAGTATATCTCTTATTAGCTAGACATTCCTCCTTTTGACCATTCAGAACCTCCCTAGTTCTCTCTAGATCACTTCTATTGGCTTCCTAGGCTATCTATCAGTCACAAATGATTAACCAGACCCCTCCCAACTCTCTACGAGTCTCTAATCACTCACTAATCAAGTTTAACTAGCCTAATCCTAGCTTAACTAGTCTAAAGCATGTTTACTTAGCTCCTAATCCTAAAGTGCTTTTTAGACTTTAGTCCCACATGCACCCAAAGTTCAAAGTCTTCCATTTGGAAAACTATAAATAGAATTCTAAGCCTTCGATTTAAACACACACTTTCACACTTAGGATATCTTATTAACACTAAGAACACCTAGCTTTGGGATTCCATTTGTATTAGCTTTAAGCTAATTAGACATTTGATCTTAAGCTTACCCCCTCCATTGATCTTGAGCTAATACCTTCATTTGCATCCATTAAACCAAGATTTGAGTAATATGGAGAGAACCATTGGCCTTGAAGCCATTAATGGTGAGACTCCATTCTTGAAAGCTTGAGAACCATAAACAACTAATCACCCCTTTGATTGCTAAATTGATCTTTTAGGTTCAATTTCTTAATTAGTAATCTAAAGAGTAGAGAGTAGCTTTATCATGTTAGTTTAGATTTAATCTAGTTCATACAATGATAAATGTTAGTCTTGTTTAGCTCTTATCATGATGGTTTAGTGTAGATTAGGTTCATGCTTTGAGGTTATATGTTTTAGCTTCATTTCCATAGCATATCTAATTTATTCATGAACACATTTGGCATGCCCGGTGGGACTCTTAGTCCATACTCCATTAATGGAGGTCTTTTTAAGCTTTGCATGTCCATTTCTAACCATTTTTATGTTTTCTAGGTTTTAAAATCTTGTCTTTTAACAAATTTCACATTTTAAAAGAGATTTTTCTTCCTTTTGCTAAAGCATTTAATGGGTTTAAGCTAGAAATAGGATTTCATTGTTAAAAAATAACATGTTTTCTCTTTTAAATTTTTTCATTTCCATGATTTTCTGAGCTTTTACAAGGGGTACGCGCATGTGCCCTGGATGGAGGCATCTCTGTCAAAATCCTAGCACACATATCACACTTGACACACACCTGTATGGTCATATTTTTCAATGATAGGTCATTTACAAAGGGCCATATAACGGTCAAACTATGAATGTGTCCATTGAATTTCACATGTACCCATGCCTCTAGACGCGCAAGTGTGTATTTTTGGCATATTGTGTTGATTCATCTTTTGGATTTCAAGCATATCTGCACGAGAAGAAGGCATCTCACTTGAAACCCTAGCGTACTAGTCTCTCATACCGTGTAGGTGTTGAAAATCACTTTCATATTCTATTTCCACACATACCAATTAGTTGGTGCACATATCTATTGGTTGTGGTGTGCATCATCATTCTAGACACACAAGTGTCGCTATTTGATCTGGATTTATTCCTATTATTTTTAGTGCTCCTAGTTTGGGTCATATCTCCTCGCCCGTTGACCCATTTTTAGAACTTGAATAGGAATCGAGAAAAGAGCACGTCTTGAAATTTACAAGGGAAGCTACCTTTGGTATCATTAATTCTATCATTAAACTCCCAAAATCCCCAAAGACATCCGAAAATGTAAAATACTAAAAACTATTGGAAAACTGATAAAAAAAGATTTCTGGAATTTTCTGATTTTTGTCATTTCTAACTTTTTTGCAGGGTTCTAATAGTGATTTGCAAGTTTGTTTTCCATCATATTTTTGTTCTAACTTAGTTGAATGTTCACATTTTTTATTTCTAGGGATCCTTTGAAATGCGTATGCTCTTCCCTCACACCTTCTAGGTGATCTTGGGAATTAAAAATGTTTCAAAAACCTTCTATTTTTACTTTCAAAACACTTCAATTTAAGCTTTAAAATGGATTACAGTTCAAAGTTGGCTAAAACGAGTGTCCTTTTGCAAAACACTTAGTAATTTCCATATATTTTTTTATTTGGGTTTCCGCATTGTGTATGCTCTTCCTTCACACCTTTTTTCATGATCTTAAGAATCAAAAGCAACACACAAACTTTCTTTCTTGATATCATTATATTTTATAGAAAACTAATAACTCCTTGCATGTAGAACCAATACTCTTTGTTGAGAAGGAAGGTTCAAAACATGAAACCACTAACATGTTTTTTCATATAGGTTTCCAAATGGTGTGCTACTTAAAACCACATTAACCTAAGTAAGATAAAAAAACACACCACTTCACATCACACTATATTGCAGGTTTTAGAAAAGGGTACATAACTATCCATGCAACTAGAACGTAACCCCTTTGGTAAACAGCCTTAAGATATAAAAATGGGGGTGGTTATAGGAACCCTAAAGTAATCCACAATTGAGTAACCTCATGGATGAAACAGGAAGTGCTCCAACTTACCCACTTGACTAGATTTTACATTGCAAGTTAGAGTCAAAGTTATCTATATCGTGACCCCAGTGATGATACAATTGAATGCACTAGTTTCTCATTGTATCAGAAGGGGGTAAAGTAAATCAAGATACTCCCAAACTAGTTAGTGTGACTCTTTGGGTAAATCGAGCTCGCATTTAGACAACTTGTGACACCTAGTTGAGTGAACTGTTTTAGGAAATCCATATCTTCTTGGAGCCCACTTTTCTAGTCCATTATCGTGTCTTTTCTAGCCTTCATGAAGTGATGACTTACTTGGAGTCTAAACCTTGTTTTTTGAACAAGCAAAGACCCCACTAAAGTTAGATCTAAGTGTCACTAATCACAAAGTTCATGACGTATCACTTATCTTAGTTTCTTTCTCACCTTAGGACAAGGTGAAACTCTTCCCAAGTGACACTTAGTTTATTTCAAAATCATTTGATCTATACCTTTGCATTCTTGTTTCCCATGTGGGACAAGAGAAGGCATCTTTCGGGAGTGTTTTCATAGATAGTGTTCACCACTTTTTTGTTTGTTTACGCTCATCCATGTTTGTGGCTGATTTTTAAACATATAAAGTGTGTGGATGCATCCTTATATCTTTGATGGCCACTTAATCTTGATTTCAAGATCATCATCATAGTTAGGATTGATTCATCACTTGATCTCCCTTTGATGTGTTACCTTGTTCACATTGTCTCAAACAGCTTAAAATACTTACATCATGTTTCTCATAAACGTTATCGAAGTGTCCTCAATGTAGCATTGCAAAATGAGAAAGGAATCTCCAGAGAAGGCTGGTTCCTATTCCTCTGTTTAGATGCACACGAAAAATGCAGAGGGTTTACTCAAAGTCTAATCTAACTTGCCAAGGAGACAGGGTAAGAAGATGCATAAAATAAACCTAAGCTAACAGAGGTGATGCACCGAGGAATGAAGAACACCTATCTTGCCAATAAACACAAACCATTCAAATGTGATGCAAGATCATGCACATATAACAAAATTTGTAGTGAAAGACCAGGAGGATGCAAATGAACACAGAGAGGGTTGAGAATCATCCACAGACATGCATTACTTGCTCCAAAGATTGATACAATACACTACAAAATGCCAAGAGGTAGAGTCACATTACAGTTTCAAATGGGAGGTTCGAACTCCACAAATTCACCTGATAAAGAGAAGAAGGGAGGAGCAAAACAGAATGTTCGACCTTTTGAAAGAAGCCCCTCCTTACAATATATAGGAAGAATGAGAGAGGGAAGAGAGAGGAAATCAGATCTACCCCAACCACTTCTAGGTTGCATTTAACTCATCTCATTATGGCAGAAGTGGTGAATCCTGCAAAATGGCGACTGTCTAGCAGAAACGGCGAACTGTCTGTTGTATTAAAGCTGGTTGTTGAAACGTCACTTCTGTCTATTATTACGTGCCAGAGGTGTTTCTCAATTTTCTCTCTCCAAACTGAACCAAAATTCAATATTGACCCCAAAATCATGTAGAGAATTTTTCCAGCTTTCCATTGATATAAAGAACGTGAAAATCTGAGCTCTGGATCGAAAGATATGGCGATCTGAAGATTTAGGGCAAAAAAAGCCAAAACGGATATTTGAATTTTTCCCACGCTCTGCCACTTGGATGACACGTGTCGACTCTCATTCATCCATGGGTTCATTCTCTCAAAATTCCTTTCGGGCCTTTAAACTTGGACACGTGGCACTATTTTATTGGTTCGGCCCGAGGGGCGCACTTGGCAACTTTTCAACCTTCCGACACGTGGCACGTTCGATTCCCGGCATTGGTTCGGCTCTTTCACATCCCACGCCCTTTTCACATATCCTTTTGGCCTGGCTGTCCCAAACTACCTCGGAAAAAATTTCTCCAAACCACCCGATTCGGGCTTCCTTTCCCTCTTTTACGGCGAAGACACGTGGCAAGATTTGATTGGCTCTCGCTCTTTCGGCTTTTCACCCCCACGCGCGTCCTTTGTCCCAACTGTCCCATAAAGTTCCTCTGCTTTCCCGATCCGGCGGTTCACGTCCCTCCACGTACTCCACGTTTTCCCAACTGTCCCGACTCTCGGGACAAATTTCTCCGATTTTCCCGAAATGGACTCGCTTTTGCCAAACCGCCGATCCGCGTCCTTTTTTTTGTCCCAATGTCCCAAACTCGCTTGGACAAGACTTAGTCAATTTTTTCATTTTTTCGGCGGTTCAGCCTTTTCGCCCCACGCATCCCCATGGCCCAATGTCCCGGATGCTGCAGTGCGACCACTCGGTGGCTTTTCAACCGATTCGGCCCCGACGTCCCAACTGTCCCAAGTGCCTCCTAGTGCTAGCCTTAGTCGATTTTCTCTCGTATTTCGCCTCAAGCCTCGGCTCTTTTGCAACTTTTTCACATACTTTTAAAATGTTGGGTTTTCTTCTTGACAGAGGGTTAGAGAGAAACCGAGGGGACCCCAAAACAATTTCAGCCTTGAATCATTCTACTTGCTCGGATCGAAAAATCTAATGCATGTTATCAAAATTACCTTGGGGGAATTTTTGATAACAGTTTTGGTGACTCAATGGGGTCACCTGCCTACTAGGTAGAAGATCAGTGGCCTTTTAACAATCCATTGGGCATGGAGTAATAACCTGAAACCAACTTGATCTCTGATCCCGATCCTGATACCGCAACTCATTCTTCGAGAGCACTCTGAACTATAGAAATTCAACCTGAGAGTGACAAAACTTGTGCCAAAGCACTTAGGGAAAAAGAAACCTAACTACAACAAGACAATGTGCATACGCACTTAGAGGAATTGAAATCTAGGCTAATATTTACAAGGGTAAACCTTTTCCTTTTTAGTAGCAATGTTTAAGATAGATTCCGTTAACTGGAATCGGGAGTTCTTCTCCATCCAATGCAGACAATTGGAAGGCATTACCACTTTTACATCTCGTGACCATGTAGGGGCCACTCCAAATGGCATCAAACTTGGAATGCCTTCCGGTTTCACCCGATCTCGCATCCCATTTCGTAACTAGGTCCCCTCCCGGAAGGTCCTTGCTCCTTCCTTCTTGTCAAACCATCTTTTTACTAAGGTCCGATCCTTTTCAATCATCGAAACTACATGTTCTCTATTTCTTCCAATTCCATCAACTCTACGTACTGCCTCCATTGGTTTGAACTCGCATAACTCCAACGCTTCATGAGCTCCAATGCTGGAAATTCTAATGATATAGGCACACGCGCTCTTTCCCATAGACCAATTTGTAGGGAGAACTACCTCTAGACCTCTTTGGTGTTATCCTATCAGCCCATAATGCTGATTTTAGCTTGGTATGCCATGTCCTTTGGTTTTCATCCAGAGTTCTTCTGATGATCCTTAGCAACTTTTTGTTCGTGGACTCTGCCTGTCCATTACCCTGTGGGTAATAATTTGAAGAGGTGCTTAAATAGATTCCATTCTTGACAGCCCATTCTGTAATCTTGGAACCTATGAATGCTAATGCATTATCTGATATGATAGTGGCCGGCACACCGAACCTGGTCACTATTTCTTCATAAAAGTCTAGTATGTTAGACTCACTTGCCTCTTTGAGCGCTACTGCTTCGGTCCACTTGGTGAAATAGTCCGTCGCCGTGAGAATCCACTTGTGGCCTTGGCTTGAGTTTGGGTTGATGACCCCGATGAAGTCCAATCCCCATTGCATAAATGGTTGGTCAACCAAAATTGGGTGCAATGGAAGCACTGCTAGTCTTTCTTTTCCCGTGAAGAGTGCACATTTCTTGCACTTTCTTATCCATGTATAACAGTCACTAAACACTGTGGGCCAATAATACCCTGCCTTCATTATCTTGAGAGTCATACTCATGGGGGAAAAATGTCCTCCAAATCTCCATCGTGAAAATCTCGTAACACCCTCTCAATTTGACCTGTCCCAATGCACCTCAATAGAACTCCATTGATGTCTTTCTTAAACAAAACACCATCAACAAACACATATGGAATGGCTTGTAATCTAAAGTATCTCCTCTTTTCTTTGCTCATTTCTGGAGGGCATAGGCCTGTCTGTAGGAAGTGTATCATATTCTGAGTCCAACAGGGAGTGGGCACATCATCATTTTCCTATTCTTGACCATCCTGTAGTACCAAGACAACCTCTTTTCCATTACCTGCTTCAACTTGCTGACTCAAGGCTAGTTGTTCACATAGTCCCTTCCCACGTACTAGTTTGGTGACCTTAATCTCGATGTCATATTCCATGACACGGGTTATCCATCCTGCACGTTTCTCATTCAGATCCTTGTTTAGAAGGAAGTCCTTGACTCCCGCATGAGAGACCAATAATTGGATCTTGTTGTTTGAGACTAGGTGCTTGAATTTCTTTAAACTCCTGATCACTGCAAGTACATGCTTTTCAATGAAAGAGTACCTAGTTTCATATTCCTCCAAGCCTTGACTGAAGAAAGCAACTGGTTGTTCTAATCCTTCTTTGTTTTGTTGTGCCAGGATTGCAGAAATTGTGTCTCCACCACCAAAGGCGTATAGCATGAAACCCTTGGAGAAGTCTGGATTGACGAGAGTGGGAGCTTGAGATATAGCCTCTTTTATTGCCTCAAAACTTGCCTTGCCTTCAGATGTCCACTTAAATGCCATGCTCTTTTTTAACATCAGCGTTATTGGCTTTACGAGAGCTACAAAGTTTGGAACAAACCTCATGGACAAAATTGATCCTTCCCAAGAAGCTTTGAAGAGCCTTCTTGTGACTTGGCAATGGCAACGCTCGAATTGCTTCAACTCTTTCTGGGTCAATCGTCAATCCCTCCTTTGAAACAATATGGCCTAGAAGTTTTCCCTCATGAGCCAGGAATATGCATTTTTTGGGATTCAATGATACCCCAAATCTTCTACACCTCTGAAATACCTACCTCAGATGAAAGAGGTGATCCACTGCATTTTTGAGAATACAAAGATGATGTCATCAAGATATATCGTAACTATTTTATTGATCAACCCTTGAATGCCATATCCATTGCCCTTTGAAAGTGGCTCCAAAGATTTGATAGGCCAAATGGCATCTTCTTGTAGGCATATGTGCCCCATTTGGTGGTGAAGGCCATCTTGAACTGGTCTTCTTCCTTCACCATTATCTGATTATAGCCTGAATATCCATCTAGCAATGAAACCTTTCTGAACCAGCTACAACCTGCAATATTTGCTCCATGGAAGGGAGTGGGTAATGGTCCTTGAGAGAGGCTCTATTCAAGTCTCTGAAGTCAACACACAATCTGATCTCCCACTCTTCTTTCTTGACTGGAACTAAGTTGGCAACCCAACTAGAATGCTTGATTGGGAATATGATTCTTGACTCAATCAGCTTGTCCAATTCTTTTCTCATGAGAGGCTCCATGTGTGGGTTGACTGGTCTTTGTTTCTACCTGACAGGCTTAGTATTCGATCCAATTCAATGGTATGCTGAGCTAAGTTGGGATTGAAACCTTTCAAGTCTTCATAGCTCCAAGCAAACACATCAGGGAACTCTTGACACAGCTATATGAACTCATACCTTTCTTGTTCAGTTGTCATCCTTCCAATTTGCAATGGTTTGTTCTCTTCTACCAAGATGGATACTGAATCCTCTCTCTTGACCTAATGTTTGCTTTCTCGTTTCTAAACTGATCATTGGGATTAAAAATGGACTCCAAAGTGATAAGTCCCTCGGGCAGCTTGTTAGTTCTCACTGTACCACTTGGTCACCATACTCGTTGTTCCAATTTTTCTTGATTCTTGGCCGAGAACTCACTTCTTCTTCTTGCAAGAAATGGATGATTTGCTGGTCATTTTCAAACACTTGCCAACTGACATTGTTATCCGGCACTGAAGGCCTCACAATCACGTGGATGTTTGGCTGTACCTTGTCTTGTTGAATACTTTCCACAATGTCAAAGGCTGCCCCTACTGCTGCAAGCCTGTCAACAGCTTGATTCTCTTTCCTAGGAATGGATTTGATGCCAAAACCTTCAAAATCTTCCATGAGGTCCCACACCCTGTTCTTGTAGCACTGAGTAGATCATTCTTGGCAGCATGTTGTCCCTTGACCTGATTTACAATCAATTCACTATCCCCAAAGACTTGCAAGTTCTTTATTTTCTTCTTGATTGCCCAATGCATCCCTTGCACCAAGGCTTCATATTCAAGCAGTTGTTATTGAGCATGTAAACTGAAATCTAAAAGATGAATAGTACTTTACTCCTCGAGGTGAAACAAGCATGGCTCCACCTCCTGCACCTTGTCTACTCCTTGATCCATCAAAAACAGCTGCCATACCTCATTGTCATCCTTGTGGTTTGGCTTGGTGATGCTAGGAATAGGTTGATTTTCTTCATGTATACAATAGACCCCTAGCTCAGATTCTTCTACTTCTTGATAAGGATCAAAAGCATGTATCTTGTTTTCCCATTCATCAAGAGTTAGATCCGGATGCTCCAACCTTAGTGTCAGCTTCATCAGAGCTTGGGTGATCTTCTTGATCAAATGCTGAGCAATTGGCATTAATCTGACTTGGAGTGTAAGGCTCAATATGGAAGTTTGCAATAGGTTCTGACCTGATTGTAGCTTTGGTTCCATACCTCATTCTAAACAACATGTGTGACCAATCAGCAGAAAGATATCCTCCAATCTTGGCTGTGAAGTCTCTTGACAAACAAAGGGCAAAGAGTGGTGGAAGGTCTATGACCGATACATCTTGTAAAACAACAACATTTGGACATGCATGCAAGGTAAGACTCAAGTTTTTAATCACTCCAACTGATTGCTACTGCTGTCCCATCTAGCTGCACTACCCCTTTGGATATTGTTTCATACTAGAGCCCTAGCTGATCAGCTATTTGTTTAGGCATTACTGAGCTACTTGCCCCGGAGTCTATCATGCAATTGTGCACTAGCTGATTTCCAATGATCAATGAAACATAGAAAGGAGGGGGTTTCAAACATTTTACCTCATTGTCCTCCCATGATTTCCCTCAGTCAGGGCAGCATTTGTAAGCACTTTGTCTTGCATCCGAACTTGCTGATTCAAGTTGGCCACCCCTCTTCATGGCAGCTTGCAGATCTCTTTGGCCTGGGATGGATAGGGATTCCCACATTGATATATTGACATTTGTCTTCTTCATCCGATCAATGATACCAATGGTGATGAAGGATCTCTTTTGCTGTCCCTTTGCTTTGTACATTCACTCCTTGCACGTGGGCAGCAACAACTGGTATTTGAGTTGGCCTAGGGGCTGTTCTTGGCTGCCCTTGTGCATTTGAAATTGATTTTGCTTGCCAACCATTTGTGGAGCCATGGAAGGTTGTGGATTGGTTGGGGCTAATGGCTGTTCTTCACCCAAATTCCTCCTTTTGACCTTGTGTTGGCTGCAACACCTTGAGAAACTACTTGTTCATGCCACAAAATCCTCTCTTGCCAATTTACCAATGTGGTGTCATTTGGGGCTGATTGTTGTTGGAATGTTTCTTGTTGTTGGTTGTTTCTCGACTTCCTCACCCTCCACACCAGTAGTTGTCACCATTAATGCTTGATTCAAAGCACCATTGAAGCACATGGATTGGTTATGAGGCTCATTGCATGGAAAACACCAATCATACTCCTGGGCAATGTTGTTTTGTGTTGGCACCAATGCCTTAGAGGTAGATATGGCATTTGGATTATAGGGCTGAAATGGTCTATTGGCAGGAGGCCTTGTTTGATTTATATTTGCAGCTGGATTAGGAGGCCTTTGTGGTTGGTATGGCTGCCTATTAGGCTGAGCTTGGGGTTGATAAGAAGGTCTAAAACCTTGGGCTTGTTGCCTTTTGAGAGTAACCAGCTCATTGCCTAGGTTTTGCAATTGCTTCATGACTTCTTGAAGCTCATTTGGGGCACTTGGAGATGAAGTGGAAGCTTCATTTGAACTCTGATTTCTAGGAGTGGGAGAAGGAGCCAAATTAGGTGCTTGATTGGTGTTTGGACTCTCTAAACTTGGAAACAATGGCATGGGAGGTCTAGGGGCAAGTTTGCCAGCTTGGATCAAACAATTTTCAGCCCTAATGGCAATGCTATAAGCCATAGGGATAGTTATGCCTCCCATGGACTGAATCAACATAGAAATATCAGAATTTAGAGCTTTGAGATAGTAGAGAAAAGCACCTTCTGCTGTTGGCCTGACTGCCACTGGAATTCTCTCCCAAGTCTTTTGAAATCTGAAGTTGAAATCGGTCACCGCTCATTGGGAGCTCTCTTGATGGTTGTCAGCTGCTCCAAAAGAGACAAGTTGTCTCCTTTCTCCAAATTGCTCATGAAGTGCTATACACAAATGCCGATTCCAATTTGTGATAGAACCAGCTCCAAGGCTCCTAAACCATCGCAATGCTTTCCTTGAATGAAGATGCCAAGAACTTGACACCACTTGCATCTCATTGATTTCATGGATTGCACAAAGGTTAGCAATGTCTTTAACATGATCACCGAGTAGTCCGATTTTCTCCAAAGAAGTATGGAATGTTCTTCAAGGCTGCAATAGGAATCGATGTTGTGCATTGAGGGCAAGTGGGCTGCTGCCTGTGAAGTTGACATAGGGGTTGTTTTGTGCCATTCTAATTGGTCTTAAAACCCTTGTTGACTGAATGAAAGGCCTACTAGGTGGAGGAGTTGAGAGAGTTCTGTTTGGTGGAGATGGAGACCTTTGAATCCTTCTTCCTCTTTTCCTTCTTCTTGAGATAATTGCAGTATTCAAACAACACTTCTTCTTCTCCAACTCTTGACCTTGTGGTGACTCTTCTCATGAGTTTTCAGGCCTGCACTGCTGAAACCAGTTGATTCTTCCCCTTGGAGTCACCAGATATGCAAATAATAGCTCTTTTCAAGCAAGAAAATTGCAGCAGATGCACATCAACTTTTCTGCAATAAAAATGAGACCTCTAGTGTCCCACCGGCGTGCCAAAACTATTGATGCAAAATCACAGCACCCCTGGATGTTGATCATATTTCTAGGTTGATCACTCTAGCATCCAATGGTGATTGCACAACATTGAATCCTTTCTCCAAGTGTGGGACTTGCAAAATGAGAAAGGAATCTCCAGAGAAGGCTGGTTCCTATTCCTCTGTTCAGATGCACACAAAAATGCAGAGGGTTTACTCAAAACCTAATCTAATCTTGCCAAGGAGACAGGGTAAGAAGATGCATAAAAATAAACCTAAGCTAACAGAGGTGATGCACCGAGGAATGAAGAACACCTATCTTGCCAATAAACACAGACCATTCAAATGTGATGCAAGATCATGCACAGATAACAAAATTTGTAGTGAAAGACCAGGAGGATGCAAATGAACACAGAGAGGGTTGAGAATCATCCACAGACATGCATTACTTGCTCCAAAGATTGATACAATACACTACAAAATGCCAAGAGGTAGAGTCACATTACAGTTTCAAATGGGAGGTCGAACTCCACAAATTCACTTGATAAAGAGAAGAAGGGAGGAGCAAAACAGGAATGTTCGACCTTTTGAAAGAAGCCCCTCCTTACAATATATAGGAAGAATGAGAGAGGGAAGAGAGAGGAAATCCAGATCTACCCCAACCACTTCTAGGTTGCATTTAACTCATCTCATTATGGTAGAAGCGGTGAATCCTACAAAACAACGTAGACTGCCTAGCAGAAAACGGAACTCGCCTGTTGTATTAAAGTCGGTTGTTGAAACGCTACTTCACTTCGCCTCTATTATTACGTGCCAGAGGTGTTTCTCAATTTTCTCACTCCAAACTGAAACCAAAATGCAATATTGACCCTAGAATCATGTAGAGAATTTCACCAGCTTTCCATTGATATAAAGAACGTGAAAATCCGAGCTCTGATCGAAAGATATGGCGATCTGAAGATTTAGGCAAAAACAGGCCAAAACGGATATTTGAATTTTTCCCACGCTCTACCACTTGGATGACACGTGTCGGACTCTGATTCATCCATGGGTTCATTCTCTAAAAATTCCTTTCGGGCCTTTAAACTTGGACACGTGGCACTATTTTATTGGTTCGGGCCTGAGGGGCGCACTTGGCAACTTTTCAACCTTCTGACACGTGGCACGTTCTGATTCGTTGGCGGCTCTTTCGCTTTTCACGTCCCACATCCTCCTTTTGGCCCGGCTGTCCCAAACTACCTGGGACAAAATTCTCCGAACCGCCCGATTCGGGCTTCCTTGTCCCTCTTTGTAGTGAAGACACGTGGCAAGATTTGATTGGCTCTCGGCTCTTTCGGCTTTTTCGCGCCCCACGCGTCCCTTTGTCCCAACTGTCCCGGACGAAAGTTCCCTGTTTCGGCCGATCCGGGTGGTTCGCGTCCTCCATGTATTTTTGTCCCAACTGTCCTGGACTATTTAGGACAAATTTCTCCGAACCGCCCGAAATGGACTGTCTTGCGCTAAACCGCCGATTCCGGCCTTCGTGTACTTTTGTCCCAACTGTCCCAAACCGCCTGATAGACTAGACTTAGCAATTTTTTCATTTTTTCAGCCGGTTCAGCTTTTCGCGCCCCGCACGTCCCCATGGCCCAACTATCCCTGGATGTCTTTGCGTGCGAGACCGCCTCGGGCGATTTTCGGCCGATTCGGGCCCCACGTCCCAACTGTCCCTAGTGCTACCTTAGTCAATTTTCTCTGTATTTTTGGCCTCAAGCCTGGCTCTTTGTAACTTTTTCACATACTTTTAAAATGTTGGGTTTTCTTCTTGGATAGGAGGGTTAGAGAGAAACCGAGGGGACCCCAGAAACATGATTTCAGGCCTTGAATCATTCTACTTGCATCCTTTGTTAATATTTATGCCTTGTTCATTTCAAGATTGACATAAGTATTGACATTGTGTTGATCATCTTTGCATTGAACTATCATTTTACACACACATTTTACATAGGGAGTATTTCCTTATTGATTGGATTTGTGTTTCACACTTGTATGATTGTTCCTTGTGATCATTCATCTGAAAAACTTGTTTTCTAGGACAATCCTTTTGATCTCATCAAGATTACATCATCACGATGTCTATTTTCCTTATACCTTCTTCAAAAAATCACACATGACTATTTAGTTTCCTTTATGCTACCCAAATCAATATGGAACTTTCTTTACTTTGAAGGAATTTGATCACACTATCTAGGTCTAGGAATTTTTACCTAAATGACGTCAACAATGACTAACTATCATGTGGTTCCTCTCACTTACAAAATATGAAACCTAGGTTTAGGCATTCTGGTTCAAAATATGCCCATTATGACTAAACCTTGTTTGGTTCTTCACGCTAGAGGACCCATTCGATAACCTGATTCCCCACCTTCATCTCATAGTCAGTGGTATGGTTTGGACACTTCTGATCCAACTTATTATTCTGTTTCCCCCCACTCTTCTTCTTATTCAGATCCAATCTACGGTTCGATTCCCACTCTTCTTCCTCAAGATTCACATCCCAACTATAATTCAGATACTCCTAGATCAAATCTTGAATCATGGTCCTCCCTTTTTCACAGGACCTTTATTTGAAATCACCTCAATGTCATCATCCTCCTTTAAAGACTTGTGTGAATCCAAGTTTTTCAATCAAACATTTGATTCGAGTTTTGAGACATGATCCTCCCTTCCTTCACAGACCACCTTTATAAGTCACCTCAACAATCTCTTCCTCCATCTAAGATTTCCATGACTTAGATTCCCTCTAGTCAATCATCTAATTCAACTCAAATGTTGCAACTTAATGGATGACTATGTGATCCTACTTTCTCTCCCACATTAGGTCATCTTCTAGAAAAATGACCTAGGTCTAAATCCAAATCATCCACTCATGAGATGTCTACCACCAAGCCTACTTCCTCTCTTGTTTCTTCTTTTGCTATCATTCCAACTTCTATACCTCTTCGTCCCTTCCCCCTTTCAACCATATCGTATCATTTCCTCGTCCATCTTCTAAATATCAATGTTTGCGACCACGTTGAACCATTACAAAGAAGCCATGTGATAAGATATATTTTTGAAGCACTATTAAAACTCTTCATGAGAGTGATAAGGTCAAGCCTTCCCCTTATCTACATCATCGAACATCTTCATCTTCTTCTATCAATCAATTTTCTCTTCCTGTCAAAAATCTATTTCTTCTAGTCAACTTCCTATGGCTGAAGAACAATAACCTCTAATAATTGATTTCTCTCACAATGAAGAAATAATAAAACTTCATGAAGATATCCCTCTAGAGGATTGGAAACAAGGATTCTTTCTAGAACTTGATATGCTCACGTATTGGAGTGAATAAATTGATCCCTTTTGTCAAAACATAGAGGAAGAGCCTAAAGTCATGGAACTTGATTCTTCTTCTGTTATTCCATCTTCACCTTCCTCTAAGCATGATGAGATGTTAGGGTCTAGCATTGATCCATGGCCTATCTTCTCATTACCCAATCATTCCTTATCTATCATCATTCCTCAATCAAAATCTCACCTTGGGTCACCGCTAAGTATCCCATTGTCTTCTTCTATCCTAGAGCCACCCCGAGTAGCCCTTCATTTTCTACTTGTGGGTCACCTCCTAGTATCCCATTACCTTCTATTCTTAGGCCACGTCCTAGTATCCCTTCATCCTCTTCTATCTATGGGAAACCTTTGAGTAGTCCCTCCTCGTCTATACTTGGGTCACCCCTAGTATTCCCTCGTTATCTTCTTCCATTCTAGGGTCACTTCCTAGTAGCCCTCCATTATATTTCATATATGAGTCACCTTGGGGTAACCCATTATCTTCTATTCTAGGGCCACATCCTAATGGACCTCCATTATTTTCTACCTATGAGACACATCTGGGTAGCCCTTCATCTTCTATTTCGGGCTACATCCTAGTAGCCCGTCATCCTCTTTTATCTATGGGAAACCTCCTCGAGTAGTCCTTTATATTCAATCTTAGGGCCATACCCTATAATTCCTTTGTCATCTTCTATTATTAGCTCACCTTCTGGTAGCCCATCCTCTTCAATTCTTGGACCGTATCCTTTTCACCTATCACATTCTTCTTCTATCAATGAATTGGGATATCCCACCATCATTTCTCTCATTCCTATCATCAATCATAAATTTTTGATGTCTTCTCCCACTTCTCGAGATAAGAAATTTCACGCGTTAGCTTTTAAGAAACCCAAACAATTTCTTAATCAAGCTGATGTCAAAACTTCTAAGAGATCTAAAGTTCCCAACACTTCCAACAATCTTAAGATTAAAAATCAAGTGCAATTCAAGAATGCACATCAACGTAACCATCAAGTATGGTGCAGAGTGCATAAACCTATGGATAGGGAACTCAATCTTCTGCATACAAAATCCATGTTTTAGGATAAGCCAAATTCATTTGTTGAGTAAAATCTCACCATGATCATTGAGATTGGAGATAATATGACTCTTGATAAACAAACACGCTTAATCTACCTTATCAAGGACGTCGAAACATTATTGTTGGATCTTATCACACAAAGTGAATTTATTTGTCCCAAATTTCCAAAAACTATCAAAAATCTAAAAATAAAAAAATTCAAATACACAAAAAACATGAGAAAACATAAAAAATCAAAGGTACAAAGATCAAACATTACAATTAGGTATTGTGTATACATGGATGTTTCTTTCTTCCCTTCCTTGTTATTCTTCTGTAAGTCTTCCTACTATTTTCATCCCTTCGGTGATATTTTGGTTAGCCTTTTCCGCACACATGTTGTCACATTTATCTCTATGGTATCCATTTGACCCTTGTCTTTAATCACCTTAATAAATTAAAGAAAGAACAATTAACTTATTAGAGATCCAATCACATTAAACATATAATAAATTTTTCATGCGAAGAACTTTTGGAAATGTTTGTTAACACTAGCTAATGTCATCATTACAATCACTTCTAAATCCTTCCATAAAGTCATATTTTGTTCTTAACCCCTTGTTAAACAATCCGAAGAGATGAAATAATTTTTCAGAAAGAAAAATAATCAAAATCAATCCAAAATCAAATTGATATTTAACTCTTTCTTGGGGTATTTCCAATAATCTCTATCGGGGCTATAGACGCCTAGCTAGCAATAGAGAAATGTTTTGATTAGAATCAAATACATCTTCTTCGGGGCTATGGATGCCTGGATGGAAGTAGAGAAATGCATGATTATCCTTCCACCCTCCATTCACAAATCACCTATCACCTATCAAAATAAATCATTCCTACACATTGGCTAGTTTTTCCTCATTTGTTACCTATTAAGTATTCCCTCCAAAAGGTAATTCATTTCCATATACACTCACTAGATCTCTATGATAAAAAATAGGATGTGTATATTACCAAGTGTCTATTTTTGGACCTTGTTCGAGACTCTTACCCTAGTCTATATCTCATCTCACGATTTGTGCCTTTAGATAATCATTTTTTCATTGCCGGGATTCTAAGCTACATTCATAACACTCATTGTTCTTCTACTTCATTTAGAACATCCATGTGTATGGTATTTTCTTTTTTTCCATGTGTGTGGGAATGTTTCCTTCATTCAATAAAAATATTCCACTTCCTTTCTATCATGTGTTTCTTGGCCAACTTACATTGGGGGCATCCTTGCTCCTTCCTAGCACTTCATTAGTTTACATTCATCATCATGTTGAACTTATTCATATTGGCCTTGATCCCCCATTCATCATCAGCGCATGAAGATTTTTCCTTTGAATACTCCCACCTACATTGGGGAAATTTCACATCTTCAATTTCTTGCGCATGTGTGGCATTCTTCCTTTGTACATCCCTTCTATTACTAGGGGGAATCCACATTTCTTTGTATTCCTATACATAGTTTATGAAAACTTTCAAAATATCAAAACATTCAAATATGTTATAAAAATCACAAAAAAATTCAAACATGCTTTAAGAAACAATATAAATCATCCTAAAAATGTCACTCTTTGGTTCTCACCTATTCATGTGTGTGAGTCACGATCATCTTGATCTACCTCCATCAACAAAAGATATTTTACATGCTTCGTCTATACTACTGGAGCACAACAAGTTGTCTGCAGTACTATTTCATAGTACACAATGCTTTTTCATTGGACCCAAGTGTCCTTCATTATTCCCCTTGCATACATCCTTTCTTGGGGCACCATCATTAACCCTTATCGTTAATACAAATAGGTTGGAACTGAATCTTGATAACAAAAACATTACATTATGTTTCTCTGTTAGGTTATCTTGTTTACTTTCTCGTATTGCATTGCATTTTGTATGTTGCATGGAGTTGGTGTTTTTAGAAATGAAAATTTGTTCGTATATGGATTTTCATGTCATACTACACTTTTTTCATTATTTTTAATAAGGACCGATGATGAATATCACTAGCAATATGATGAAAATTAAAGTTGTTTAAAAGGCAATGGATGGATGTTAGCTCATTCCCTCTTCTGCATACTCCTTTTTCTTCTATATCCCCTCTCTTTTCTTCTTCTTCACACTATTCTTTCTTTTTTTCTCTTTCTATAATATTTTCAATCATCAATCAAGTTATTCCATCACCGCATCGACAATCGAGGGGGCATCCTTCATTCTACTAATTTTTTCTTCTATCCCTTCAAAATTTTACTAGTTTATGTTTTTCTACTTTCTTTAAAGTGAGATCACTTACGCCACCCCAAAGAGGGGAAAATGTAGACACATGAAATATGATTACACTTAACATTTCATCTAATTCATTCAATTAACAATGCTTCATTAATCAACCATTCTTCACTCCATTCTCGGATGCCCATTCACTACCCTCTTTCGGTCATATTCCTTTTATATTCAACCCTTTTGGTTAATATTTCTCTTATTACGTGGACATTCCTCCTTTCGACCATTCAAAACCTCCCTAGTTCTCTTTAGATAACTTCTATTAGCTTCCTAGGCTATCTATCAGTCATAAATGATTAACTGACCCCTCCCAACTCTATATGAGTCTCTAGTCACTTGCTAATCCTATCTTAACTAGTATAAAGCATATTTACTTAACTTCTAATCCTAAAGTGCTTTTTATACTTTAGTGACACATGCACCTAAAGTTCAAAGTCTTCCATTTGGAAAACTATAAATAGAAGGCTAAGCCTTCCCATTTAAACACACACCTTCACACTTAGGATATCTTATTAACAAGTAAGAACACCTAGTTTTAGGATTCCATTTGTATTAGTTTTAAGCTAATTATAAATTTGATCTTAAGCTTACCTCCTCTATTGATCTTGAGCTAATACCTTCATTTGCATCCATTGAGCCTAGATTTGAGTAATATGGAGAGAACCATTGGCCTTGAAGCCATTAATGGTGAGACTCCATTCTTGAAAGCTTGAGAACCATAAACAACTAATCACCCTTTTAACTGCAAAATTGATCTTTTATGTTCAATTTATTAATTATTAATCTAAAGAGTAGCGAGTAGCTTTATCATGTTAGTTTAGATTTAATCTAGTTCATACAATGATAAATTTTAGTATTTTTCAGCTCTTATCATGATGGTTTAGTGTAGATTAGGTTCATGCTTTGAGGTTAGATGTTTTAGTTTCATTTCCATAACATATCTAATTTATTCATAATTAAGAACCAAGTTTTTAACTTGATACAATTACAAGATTCTTAAGGAAGAGCACTTGAGACTTTTAGCAAGCATCTAAAGTTGTCAAATGTTAATTTGATAAAATATCAAAGGTGTAATATTTTAGACATGGTTATTTAGTCCTATTATGGTATATGACACATAAAAATAAAGGAAAACACTCAAAGTTTTATCCTTTATGGATTTACCCTTATTTGATTTCAAATCCACTCAAAAATAATGCTTTCAAAATTAAATATTTGTAGGGTAATAATTTAGTTTTTCTATTTAATGGTCACTACTTGGAGCACTAATTTTTGGCTACACCATCATCCATCTACTCTAAATGATCATAAAAGTGTGTAAAGTATGAGTAGGATTAGTTTTCCCTAGTTTATTATATTAGCTTCTATTTTCAATCAAATGGAAAAGATATTAGATGTCTAGATTCCCATTTACAATTCCATTGGTGAAATTTTTTTAAAGGAAACCTCTCCAAATAATGAATAGAAATAATTTTCCAAAGGTTTCTTGGTTCTTTTTGTATTTTTATGTAACTAGGTGAAAAAAACATTATGTTTAAAATTTAGGACTATTTCTATAATTGCTTCTAATTTTATACAAGTAATTATAACTTAGAGAGTCACAAACACTTTAAAATTTGAAAAAAACAAACTTCTAAAAAATGGATGACAGATTGGTCTTGATTTATTTTATCTTGTAGCATCATTCTTATAAAGGTCCAAACTGATTCCCAACCCCTTAATTATTTTAAAACAAAGGAAAGGAGATAACATGAGCTAAAATAATACAATCATGCTTCTCTTGAAAATCAATAAGAAAATATTAAAAAAAAAATCATACAACGGGGATTCAAGTAATTTCCATAAGGGCTATAGAAACATGGATATAAGGAAAGAAATGCTAAAAATTCTTAATGAAATAGAGTTGTATGGTTTGACAATTTCTTGATCATTCAATCTAAATATTTAAAGAAGTGGACTAATACACTGGGAACACACATTGACTCTTGGAATTTTTTTACTTGATATATCAAAATTGAGAACAAATTAGTTATTGAATCTTTATCATAAGTTAAAATATGTTTCCTTGTTATATAACTCTCCTTGAGAACCTAAGAAACCTGATATTCTAAAAAAATTAGAGTTTTTCCCATAATAATTTCCACTTTTACAGCCAACATCCCCACATTCTCTTTCTACAACAAGAAAATGGATCCCCTCTTTCTAAATTATAAAACTATGTTTTTAGACCTCCGAATGAGCTTTAAAAGAGTCATAGATCTTGTCAATGTTTTTTAGATTTTAAATCAAATAATATAGGACTCGACATGAATAAGAAGGTTTATGATCTTCCCTTATAAGTTAACCATGAGAAACAATAGTTTGTTGAAGGAAACCTCATAGTTTGGTTGCTTATGATTTTAAGAATGCTTTCACATTTTAAATCATGTTTTCTTCATATTTAATATTTTTTTAATCTTTAAAATTGCTTTCAAAGGTATTCCTAAAATTTAGAACCAAAACCCTTAGAATGAAGCCAAATTCATTCTTATACAAAATTTACCAAAGAGGGAATATACCTAGATACAATCCAAGAAACCCTTTGAAGTTATCCAAAATGCGAGGAAATTCCCTAATCCACCAATATGAGAAGGAAGGCAACTGAAACTGAATACATTTTATCTTGATACATCAAGATGGAACAAATTTGGATTATGATGGAGCTTTTGAATAAGTGGAGAATATTCCTTTTCCTAACAAAATCATCATTATCTCATTCTACCCTGTCACCATCATGAATGCACTTAGATGGAGATTTTTTTTACTTGCTACCATCATTTGATTTGATTAGAAGAATGATGAATAGAAAAGAATAAAGATAAATAATGATGAATGAATGAATTGTTCAAGAAGGGTCAATATCAATGTGTTCACTCTCTACATTCTTTTCCAAATTATTCCTATAGGCATGAAGACATTCAAACATCCCTAAAATGGGGTCTTCATCTGGCCCTGTATGGTAAAGAAATATTTTTTCCTGTTTGGATAAGAAATTTTCCATTTCAATAGAAATAACTTTCTTCTTATTTATTCTCTTAGCCAACTTATTGATGAAACCCTCCAAATGAATAAAAAAATTTATACAATAATAATCAAAATCCTTTAGATATAATAACTACCCTATAACATGTTTCTTTAGAATCTCAACCATATTTTATACATCTATAAACCCTAGAGTATATGCACTTTGAGGGGAAGCATTTTTTCAATTTTGGATTCAATGTCATCAACATATTCTCTTGCCTTCTCCCTCATGTTTTAAAGATTGCTGATATAATCTCCCAAAGTTTCAATTCACATTTTTATAGCCCCCTCATATTCATATTTCCTTCATTTGCAGTCTGGGGTATTATCCCTTCCTTTTCAACCTCTTCATCATTCATGACAGCGATGGCCTCAAGTTTAGGCAACATGCCATCCCAATATTCCACTTCATTTTGATACTTCTCAATCAATTCTTTACATGCCTCCATTTTCTTAAATACCAATTTATATCACTCAATCACTTCTCTGAGGACTTGACTACCTCTACTTACTAGTTCATCTTCCCCTCTTTTTGATGGCTTTCCCTTGTTCTTCAAATCCTCATTAGTTTTTAATGCATCAAGTGGGATAGTTGCTGCAATTTCCTATCCCTCTTTAGGAGTTTGAAATCATTTTCTACAAATAAGTTGACAAGATTTCAACATTCTCCTTAAGTTGGTTCTTGTTTCTTTGTATTTGATCATTTTCTAGAAAATACCTCCCATTTCCACAATGACTTCATGCTTGAGATGTTGTTTGTCGATGGTTGGTTTCTTCAATGGGACTTGAGTGATCCGGTAGTCGATATGGTAGCTTCATCCCTTGATATATCACATTATGGAGTGGATATATACACAAATATGTCTCTTTGAGGCCTCATCATTGTTATTGAGACAACTCTATCCTTTTTTGGTGATATGGGTGGTCTCAAGGCTATGATACTCTAAATGTATACTTCCTCTACTTGCACTCTCACATTTTTATTTCTTAGAGTCTGCTGCTAACCATTCCTTACTTAGAGTTCTTCCCTTCCCCATTTTTGAGGAACTTAGGAAAATCACAAGCTCTTTTGATTTGGAGATTGCAAGGCCAGATTCATGAACCTATAGTTATGGTGTTTCCACATTTTTCATTTACACTTGGGTTTCCTCCTCCTTTTCCCCTTAATATTTTACTTCCTCCTCTTTATCTATTAAAGGGTGTGAGATAATTACATCTATTAATTCTACCAATACAACTTTAGTCCCATGATCCTTTGATGGAAAATATTTTTGGATGTCTCAACTTGTTTTTCTGATTATTCTTACCTCAAATTTCATAATCTTCTTTGCAAATTCATGAGTTGAAATCACTACGTCCCCCATTTTCAAATTTTATTGGAGGGATCCATGATTTTTGAGTGCTCAACCTTTTTCAATAGAGTCTCATGCCCAATGGATTTCTTTGTTCTTGTGACCACTATCTACTCCATGGTGGATTCCTCATGGGACGTTGGGCCTCCTTCCTCCACTACAATTGGTACAACCCGAGAAGGTGAAACTTAAACATTATCAGTGTGAAGATCTTCTCCCATACATTTTCCCAAGATATTCAACAAATTAGTAAATACATTTTAATGAGATGAACCTTACACCCCATGTTCTATAACTTCAAATGATGTAGGTTTTTCTTCTTCATTGTGATTAAAATAGGGGCTTCTTTTTAAAATGGAGGTGGTGTAGTATCTACTACCTTGGGATTCTCTAAAGTTTTGAAAAGAACCTTAAGGATTGGGGTAGCTCCTGACATGGTTTATAATGCACTTTTGATTGTTTCTATTGTAGGTGTTGCCACCTTTTCTCTTTTGTCCTCAAAAAGTGTTTATTCACCAGCTTCCTCCTCCACTTCCTTAAGAATGATTTCTAATGATGGACCCACCCTTGGTCACTCTAGTGAAACACTCCCCCTCATCCTTTTCCTCTTACTATATGATCCCTTTGGAGCATAGGATGATGCACCTTTTTAGGTATTCTCATGAGAAATAGTTACTTTCGTCCTTGAGGTGGGATGGGGAAAAACTTGGAATGGAGTGGCTTGAGTGATTGGGGTGTCCTTCATTGACTTTTTCAGTATCTCCTCATCCTTTTGTGTCAAATGAGATACATGAGTATCATGCTTGCTTGTGGTTACACTAAATTCCTCAATTGTTTTTGAGGTTGGTCCTTCGATAGAAATCTAAGGATATTTTCCTTTTAGTGGATCCAAAAAAATTCTCCCCTTCCTCGAGGTGGAAGCACATCCTTAAATTCTCTTTTAGGTCTTTGTTCCCTCAAAACTAATTTTTTTTAGAGGGATAAGTCAATGTTTGAGCCCATGAGCCAAGAAAGGGTTCTTCTTATAACATGGTTTGTCCTCTCATGTAAGTATATTGGTTCCTGTACATTTTAATAATGATGCGGAATTGGATGAGCTATAACATTATTGTTTGTATAATACTTTCTCACCAATATTTTATCATTTTCCAATCCCTCGAGACAATTGCAATTTTGTAATCAATTATTTGAGAGAGATTCATTCTAGATAATTCCTTGAGTCTCACCTCCTCTTTATCTCTACAATCCATCGAGTAGTTTTCATAATGAGGCTCATGTTTACATGAATTTTCAAGGGATCCTTGCACTATACATTTGATGTCATATTTGGGTCTAGTCTAAGACTTTTGCATTATGAATCCATTCATTTCTGCTTTAAGGAGTCTGGCCTTGACCATTGTGGGACAAGATTACCTCCCAATTATAATTGGGAATTTAATTTTTTTTTCTTGTTATGAGCTTGTGTATTTCCACAAGTTGTTTTTACAACTCTAAAATGTCCACTTACCATCTAGGTATCTTGGAAGCATGTGCGGTGTACCTTGGAATCCACTCACCTTAATGTATGTGAAGAACCTAAATTGGATGAAGTAACATCCTTATTCAATGATTATATCCTTGGATCTTAATGACATCATGTATTTCTCCCACCTAGGTTTGAACAAGTAAAGGACTAGGGAAAAGAAAGCATCATGAATGTTGAGCCAAAAAAATGGCCCATTTTATACAAACATTATACATTCTTTTTCCTTGCATAAAATCAATAAATTGGATCTAGGTGTAATTTCTAAACTCATGGTTTATTTTGAATAAAATAGAGAGTATATATCATGGTTATTTCTTTAGACTTTATTGTTATCTATTTATAATGATTATTGGAAAAGGGTGTTAATTTGTGCATATGGAGTCCATACTAAGCTATAAAGGATTATGAACATGAAGAGTACACATACATAAATAATTATGGAGAATATTTAGAGCTCTGGAATTTAATATACTATTAGACCCATAAATGGTCAACAGATTCTATGAGAGGTTCCTTAGTACAGTTTGGTGAAAGTGAAAAATAGTTATCAACAACATACCTAAACCCAAATCTAAATAAATATTAATTTTCCTCTCAAAAATTATGCAATTTTAAAATATGAATCATCTTAATTCAATTTCATTTGTAAAAGTTAAGTCGTTTTAGTCTAGCTTCGGAGTCTACGAGACTATATTTAGGGTCTACCAATCTAGATTTAGAGTCTACCGTTTTTCTTTAGAGTCTACCAGTCTAGCTTTGGAGTCTACCAATATAGCTTTAGAGTTGAAAATTATAGATTTGAAGTTGAACATTAAAGCTTAGGAGTTAAATAGTATAGCTTCAGATTTGAACATTATAGATTCGAGTTGAATGTTATAGCTTCAGAGTTGGAAATTAGAGCTTCGGAGATGAATACTAGAGTTACAGAGATGAGCATAACTCTAAGGGTGGTTTGAGAAGCATTGATATCTATTTTTGGAAGTCATTCTAAAAATAGATATTTCTATAAGTGTTTTATTATTTGTAAAATAAGGAATAATCAATATTCATTTTGATTCTCAACAATAAAATAAGAGATTCAAATTATTGTTAGAGTTACATAATCTCTCTCCATATTGTCTAGAATTGATTCTTTTTGGATAGATTTAAATCTAAGTTAATAATATTTGATTGAGATGTATGTCTTAAAATGAGGAGTGGGTTGGAATCATGAAATTAAATGCAACCTTCCACACTAAATAATGTAATCTCCATTAATTTTTATCAATTCATTCTCTAGTGAAATGTTCCATCTAGTTTGTAAATAAGTGTTATTTAAATCATATTTTGAGGAATGAGTTGGAAACTCATTCCAAGGAAGATGGATCAATGTGTTCATGTTTTTATCTTCACCATGTAATTATATTTTTGTTTTGTTTTTCTTTATACTATGTAATTATTATTTTGGTGTACGCTTTTTTTTAATCTATAGGTGTTTTCTATGTTTATCTTGTCTTTTTAATTTGACAATTTCTTTTCCTGCAATGTGTGATTTAAATTTCATGCAAGTGTGTTTCAATTTCATGCTAGTATGTTATAATTCATGCAAGCGTGGATTTGGTATAAGGGACCGTTTACCAAATATATTTTTCTCCTATTGCATATTGCCTTTGGACACCAACCCTGGATTGACATTATTAATGTTGAGGATTGACATCCCTCATCATTTTGGTGTCATTGTAGGGGGAGCAAGGTGTTATTAAAAGATTTGGAATTTTCTAAGAGAATTTTCTAGTGACAATAGATAAACAAGTTCCTTGTGAGAGGGAATGTCTCTTAGAAAATTTTGTGACAGGAGATACTTAGTTGATGATTTCTTTAGATTTATTTTCATGTGAAATAGATTATAATTTACTTTCTTGCAAGTATCTTAGAATTTACATTTTATAATTAGGATCTAGACCCCCATCTCATACTAACACAATTGTGTATAAAAATATAACTGCTAACATCATTATGAAGGAATAATTGAATGTTGATGTAGGTTTGACAAGGAATTTGAGAGAGCTCATGTTTACAAGGAAATGACATTAAAATTATTAGAAAGATACAAACACTCATTTTTAGAATTAAAAAGGAAAAAAAAATCATGTACTACCACTAACTACTAATGTCTATTGAGATAAATCTACAATACGCCTCCCGTAATCACTAGTTTAAGACAATGTTGGGTATTGAATCCTTCACTAAGAGCATTGCATTTTAAAGATCAATGACACATACCTCTTGGAAAAAATAACGGTTGTATATTTGGAGATAGACTATAGGGATATGAGGAATTTGAACCTCATTGAGGTGAAGGCAATTTGTAATATGAAATTACATCCTCAAAATACTTAAAACCATTAATAGTAAGAGGTATTTTTGAATCCCGTGTAAGTTTTAAAGATGTCATCATCTACATTTTTCCTGAGAGTTATAAGATTGGGTTGAAACTATTAATTTTAATGTCCAAACCATTATAAAGAAAAATACAGCCAATGAGGTGACTTTAAATCATATAGTTAGATTTTCAAATTTCATGATAACAAAAATCATGTAAATATTTGAATACAAAATAGTTAAAACTAATTTTTAGTAAATAAAAACTCGATACTGGATTTGAAAGAATCAAACAAAATCATAAAATAATTATTCCCTAGGAAAGTGTGGAGAGACTGCATGTACCACATGCTAAAATAATCATTTAGACATTGGAAATGATGCGAGAATCATGGAAGAAATAGATCGTACATTTTTAAAAAGACACCATACAATTTATTTTGGAGATAATCGTGCCCTAATAATTCTTGTGTTAGTTCCTATAATCAAGTACGTCACATTAAATTTTGTGCAAGATTTGGGTAAGGAATAAGTTTTGATGTGTTGCTAATCTGTTAGTAATTTTGTACTTTTCTAAAGTCTCATGCAACTTATATAGCTATAATAATCACATGTGAATCTTTTATAGTTAATTTTTTCTTTAAGCACCTCAATATTTTTATGCAAAGATTGGGAATTGATTTTTTTAGAAAACAATGAGGAAATCACAACCCGGATCTGAGCCATAAATTGTTAAGGAAGAGATTGCATCAATCAATAGAAAAATGCACAAACCATGCCTCGTAAAGGGACTATATGAAAAAATCATGCTTCATATGGATTTTTTTATTCTGCATAATAAATTTGAGTCAAATACTTTGCATTAATCACCAAGAATTGTGAAAATTGATTACAACAAACTAAAAGAAAAAATTGCATGCAAAATAGTAGAAAACAATAAATTTTATAATAAAGTGTCATTAAATGTAGCGAATCATAAGGAAGCATGCTCTAAATCGTCATAGATCTTGCATATGCAAATAAATCACATCTTGAACATTGATGGTAAGTCCTATATGTCACTCCATAATCATTAATTTTATTGCATCTATATTTATAAAAATCACTACTTTTTAGCACCCATGATTGTTGAGATTGTTTCTCCTACATTGGTGGATCCAAATTTATCAAGTGCTATTTTTTCTAGTTAGTTGCTAAGTTTATGCAACAATTTTTGAGATTATTTATAAACTTTAGCAATAACACCAGATAGAAATAGAAATATATCTTGCTTATATAAAAACGCCAATGTTTTCTGAAAAATAATTTACAATTGACTCAAGAGTTCTAAACAATATGGTCTCATTTATATCTATTGATTTTATTTTCTCGTATTTGTTTTCAATCTTCACAGAATGTTAAATTTTGTAAAAATGACGAAAGACCCAAAATAATCATACTTACATCCAGAGAAATACTTACATGCGAACCAAAACAAAAAAACTTAAATATATGATATGACACTATGTAATTAACCATTTCTTAGTGATGTAAATGATGGAAATTAGCATAAATTAACATTTTCATCAAGCTTTTCAAGATAACAAAAATCAGAAAAATATCTTCAACGATAACCAATTTTGTGGTTACAAAATTGGTAATTTGGGCTTGTCTTCAAGGGGCACTACCCCTCAACCCCACCCTATATCATGACATGGATCTTGTAAGGGGTTCTACCACTTGACCCCACCGGGGATGCCACCCTAGACCCCACTTTATATTTCCCATCCAAAGAAGAAGATGGTGGAGAGCTTGTAGAAAATAGTAGTGTTGTTTTCTTAACTTTCATATTGAAATTTTCTCAAGTATCATTTTTTTATTGGGAAAAAATATAATATCAATTTTCTTAATAAGAAATGAGGTTTTACAGGAAGAATGAGTGATATATCAAGTTGATCATTAATGATGTAAAAACCCATGATAGAAGGCATAGAATTTGAACTCACAAGAACCTTGTAAATTTTATTTACAACTTAGGAAAACATTGGCCTTCAAATTTCAAATATCCATGTATTATTTCCAAATATTTATTACATTATGTTAAATTTTGGAATTAGTCATTATTTCCACCAACCATCTATTCCAAATACTTAAATTTCAAGTCATTATTAGAAACCACCACCCAACATTAGCATCCATATTTTCTAGATTTCACCTTCCTTGTACAAATAACAGTTAGTTTTTCTACACGGTTCATGAATAAAATAATTGATGACATTTCATTTCATTTCACTCCATCCATATTTAGGAATTAGTTGAAACCATATGCATCATCATAATAAGAGAACTTATCTAGAGGGAGTTCTTATTTTTCACAATAATATTCCATTATTAATAATACTAATTCTTGAACCATCAATCATTCTAAAGTAGGCTGAAATAATTTCTTCCATATGTATTCAAAATTTCCTCTTAATATTTATGTTGTTGATAATTATTTTATATGGCTGATATTATGTTTGTATGGAAAGGTTTTGTTTGTTTCAAATTTTTGTAGGATAATCTCATGACAAGGAGTGTTTTTAGAAATCATAATGGATAGATTTATTTCCATAACTTCATCAAGCAAATGACACCTTATCTTGAGCTATCTCAAAAAAATAAGAAGCAATATTAGCATACATCAATCATGAGTTATTGGTTATCATTACATAGACCAAGGATGAATAAATAACAGAAATTATTCTACATTTAGAAGCATTATGAGGATGTATTCACCTTATTTATAACATTTCCCATGTCATCATTTCTCAAAATTTTCAAAATTAAAAAAAAAGCAATGAAAACCCTCAGGCATTGTTGGAAATTTTGGTTTAAAAAATAGCTTGCTAGTGAACCAGTACTTGGAAAAAGAGCCTTGATTAAAAAAGTATATTGCTATCTAATCAAGGACAAAAATATAAAAATAAATAAAGGAGAAGTTGAAAACCGAGAAAATGGAAGATTTTCCAAACAAGCAATAAAATACCTAGTTGTTCTTTTTGTGCTCTTTTCAAAGCATATATGAATATGGCGATCAATATTTTTCCCAACATTTTTACTTTTGTTGACATGGAAGAGGCAACAGAGACTAAAGTATACCAAGGTATTTTACTCTTCTATTTTAGTTTTAAATTTACTTGTAAGTTTTTTTATTACATAAGGATCCACTTTTACATTACATGCATGAGATTGAGGATGAAAAATAAGGAAAAATAATTGGGCATATTAAATTACAATCATTAAAAAAATATTTTGGTATATGAATTTGATGACGACAATAATTCCCGTGAGAGAATGTGAGAACAAGGATCAAGTGGGATGGCACGCACATTAACCGAGTTGTACTCGAATGACAACATGATATAGTTCTATATAGTAAAAAAGAATTCAACCATGAAATGTGCATGCAAAATAAAAATTTCTACTCATCCTCATTGATCATAAAAGAAATTACAAATAGGAGTGTTGTGTAACTTGCAATGCATGAATAATCATACCTTCATAAGGGAGAAGAGGAGTTATGTTCCAAAAATGGAAAATAACTCTTGTATGACATACTTGACACATGAAACATTTTATGATGAAATATTTCATAGATCCTAATACACCTAAGACCTATTATCTCACCTAAGTGATATGACTCACCAAGTGATGTGTATAATGCCCCGAGATGACAAGTAAAGTACCTCACAAAAATAACCCCCTTCATCATAACTTAGGATGAGGCATGGTAAGTTAGAAATGAGAAATGGGTCTTGATAGCTATGCCTGATGAGGTACCCATATAAAATAAGGATATCAAAAATTAAGGAAAACCCAATGATAAAAAAACATACACTTATAAGAGATAGAAGACTCCCCTAAACAACCTAAGAGATGTGTCAAATGCGTCCCAAAAACTAAAGGCCTAAAGAGTTATCCATGTACAAAATGTAATATTTCTAGAAGAATAAGAAGAGAGGAGAGGAAGGATACTAGAGAGATGGAAGAAGATGTAAAGCCAAAGTTGACCTCACCCAAAATGATAGAACATGTAAGGATACTTATCCTCGGTGAAGGGTTCGATAAAGAATCCTCCAACCTGATCTGAAATCTGCAACTCTATGAAGTCTCTAAGAAGAGTGTCAATGATGTGGTCTTCTTCCTATATATTGAAGAAGTTCCATCTACATCAAAAATGTTTCTAACCTTAGGAATAACATAAATAGATTACTTGGAAGTATTCCCACTCTACGAAGGAAATTGAAGGTAGCGTAGTTTGAAGAACTCGAATATGGTCCACCGAAATGTGACATAGATCTAAAAAGTAAGTGCACAAGAACTGAAGGTAATTCTACAAAATTATAATTGTCAAGGTGTGAGAGGGGAACATATTCTAAAAGGATTCCCAAGTGAATTAAATGTAAAGTAACACCCACGATAGTAAAAAGAGGATCCACGTGTAGAGGTGGATCAAGATGGTCTCCAAAATATAGGAAGTGATGGAAGTATGAGAAGGGTCACTTCCAACAAAGGAGATGAAGGACTCTTCTAAAATGCTTGTAGAAGGAATAGAAACCCCTATAATCTAACACAGTAGGCACCACAAAGAGACAACGAAGGTCAAATGGATACTCATCCCAAAAGGATTTCTTGACAAACAGAAGTGTAATGTTTAACGGTATGAATTATCAACATATAAAGGAGGAGGATTGGAAGAAGCCCCACACACTGGAAGTGGAACTTAAGCATATGCAATGAGATTATGAGGTTGGGAACATGTATTCTTGATGTCTTATGGGATAAGAGGAGGCTCAACCTTATTTGAAAAGTGGCCTAGAGAAGGAGAGGAACCATCATCAATACTCTCATCATTAGAACTAGAAGAACAAACCTCATCATCAGGAATAGGAATAGGAAAATCTATGTCAATGAAACTATCATCACATGAAGAAGGAGAGGAAACAATCATATCATAAGAAGAAGAAACAATGGAAATATCTAAAAGGTTTCCAAACAAGGACTAGAGAATGCTCCGAGATAGTGGTACGACACTTCATATGCACCACATGATGGTGGAGTGGCCTAGAAACATGAGTCAACAAGTGAGTGTAAACCTAATCATAAGTGTTGGATCAGTTTTCAAGATGATAAGAATCGGTGGGTACAGGAACCTTCTCATACGAGAAAGGGATAAAGGCCTTTGTGAATAAGGTAGTGTTCTATGCAAGCACATGATTACAACATCCAAGAAAAAATATAACCCCCTATTTGCATCACTTTATAAACAATGTTTTGGTTATAGTAGAAAAAAATTCATTCGATGTGAAATGCATTGACCACTCACCTTACATTAGGTGAAAAATCATGCAAGAGTGGAGGCCACGGTAGTTTCAAATCGAAAGGAGAGGAATAACATGTAAACAAGCACAAAAGGGTGACAAGTAAGGAACAAGGGGACAAAACAAATTTTGGTGTTAGAAAAACATCGCACATTGTATAAGGGGGTCTCTTTCCACAAGGTTGTGGTGGATGCACTCATTAGCCCGAAAATAGAGAAGATAAATCCAATGAACAACAAAACTAAAATGATTCAAAAGGCCCCAAAACACCAAAATGACCTTCAAAATGTGCAACAAACCACCTAACAATGCCAAAAATATCCAAACGGATCTACACACCTCTTAAAATGCTACACACACCTAACAAATATTAGCAAAAATGCCCAATAACCCTAGTTTTGGAATAATTTTCACCCAATTAATTTGATTAATTGCTTAAAGGAAAATAAAAATGGGGTTAGAAAAAATAAAAAACAGGTTGTTGATTATATTAATGACCTCTTATATTGATTAATTGACCTTATTTAGATAATAAAAACCTTTCCTTTAAAAAAATTAGGCCCAAAATAATTAAAAGCTATGTTACTAAATAGCCTCGCTTTTACTTTACTTAACTAAGAATTAAATTAACCTTATGTTAAGTTAACAAGGCTAAATATATAAAAAAACACTCCTCGTTTAAATTTGAAATAGAGGAGAAATGGTTCAATGTGGGAGGAGGAGTCCACGAGTGAGCCATGTGGCGAATCGAAGTGAGGGGACATGTTAGCTAGTGGAGCTCGACAAGGGTGGACATTGGGATCGATGAGGAGGGCTCAATGAGCAAGGAAAGTGATATGACATGAGTGGGAAAGGATGCCGGAGGGCTCACAAGTGTGAAATAGCATGGGCCTAGGTCAACAGATTTAAGCATTGAGATAGAATGGTGATGGAGGTAGCAAGAAAACCCAACACTTTGAATCATAGAGGTAACCCAATGGAAAGGTCATTACACATGAAGGGGTGATATCTCGGATGAATGAGCTAATGGTCTACGATGAGAGGAAAAATCATACACGACAAGCAAGGGAAGGGCCAAGGTGAAGGTGAGCATGGTTCGAGGGAGCGAATAGAGGAGAGAGACAACAAGAAATAAGTGAGGCCAACTAAATGGATCCAAGCATCCAATGATACACCAAAATATAAAATAAACCTATCAAGAAAAGAAACTAAAAATAGGAGCTAAACAACCAAAATGACTTTCCTAGCAACTTTAAGCAAGCCACCAAAAAAAAAAAGCAACTCGTAAAATGAGTTGAGGAAAGAGGCGGGATGGAGGAGCTCAAGGTAACTCGGGAAGGAGCTCACCAAGCCAGGAATGGACTCAACTAAGTTGGGTGAGTGGGAGGAACCCATGTGGAGAGAAAGAATCTAGAGTGGAGAGGTATAGGTTAGAGGAGGAGGAAAATAAGAGTAGGGAAGGAGGCACATTACATAAAATATAAATTTCAAAAAAACTAAAATTTTAATGAAAAAATCAATAAATAAGCAAACCAAAAATACCTCTAAAAAATATATCCATTAGAGTTGGCTTGTAGATAGCCATATTTTGTGAGGAAAATATGAAAAGACCCGAAACTCCAAAAGTAACCTACACATGCACCAAAAACAACACACAAACCAAAAAACTCCATGAAAACCAAAATGAACCCAAAGAATGCAAGTAAAGAACAATTTGAAATATGAAAAACAAAGCTTGCACAAGAAACTATTAAAAAATGAAACCAATAGTAGTAGGCAATGAATGAGGATGAGTAACATGAATCCCAACAACATGCTCTGATACCATGTGAGAGAATGTTTGATCGAGGATCAAGTGGGAGTGCACACACATCAACCGAGTTCCATGTATTAAGAAAGCATTCAACCATGAAATTTTCATGAAAATTAAAAGGGTTTACACATCCTTATAGATCATAAAATAAGGACAAATAGGAGTTTTTAAACTCCTAATGCAATACCAATCATACCTCCATAAGGGATAAGATGAGCTACGTTCCAGAAAAATGGAAAATAACTCTTTTATGATGTACTTGACGTGTAAAAAAATTCTAATATGGAATCTATCATAGCTCCTAAGAAACCTAGGACCTATGATCTCACCTAATTTAGATGACTCACCAAGTGATGTGGAAAATGCTTTGAGGTGACAAGGCAAGTACCTCACACCAACAATTAATTCAAGTCTATGTTGTCAAAGTTCAAAATAACAAGATTTGTTATAAGGATTATTTCTATATGGATTCATTTTCTATGAAAAAAAGAGCAAAGAGAAAGGAAATACAAGTAAATATTTTTACAGAAAAATATAAAATTTATAGGATAGTAGGAAACTCTCCACATAAGAACCTACTCTCACAAAATAAATGAAGAGTAGCAGAAAAAATTACACACAAGAACCTACTCTCACAAAATAAATGAAGAATAACAGCAAAAATTACACATAAGAACCTACTCTCACAAAAGAAAGGAAGAGTAGCAGGAAAAATTCCACACAAGAACCTATGCTAAAATATATCAAGAAGGATAATAGGAAAACCTCCACACAAGAACCTGCTTATAAATCAATGCAAAAAAAAAAAAAAAGCATCATGAGGGCTCCTTTAAAACAAGAAAGCATAATTTTAAATAAGGATAATGGAATGCATGAGGACATGTATGATATTAGATGTGGGGAGATGATGTGCCCCAAAAAGAGCCTATTTATACAAATATTTGACATTTTTTTCCTTGCATACATTACATAAAGTGGATCTAAGTGTAATTTATGAACTTATGGTTTATTTAGAATGAAATAGAGAGTATATATCATGGCTTTTTATTTAGACTTTACTGTTATCTCTTTGTTAGATATTTCTAATGATTATTGGGAAAAAGATCTCAATTTTTACATATGTAGTCCATATTAATCTATACAGATTCGACCATGAAGATTACACACACATAAACAATTATGGAGAAGATTTAAATTTTTGGAATTTCATGGCATACTAGCTCCATAAATGTTTAATAGTTCAATCGGTGGCTCCTTAGTACAATTTTGGGGAAAAGTGAAAATGTGTATCGTAATATACTCAAACCCAAATCTAATTGCATATTCAATTTCCTCTTGAAAAATTATGCAAGTTTAAAAAATAATCATCTTGATTCAAGTTCATATGCAAAAGTTATAGTCGTTTTAGTTTGTCTTGGAGTCTACTGTATGGCTTGAGTCTACCGGTTTGGCTTCAGAATCTACCAAGGTGTGGCTTCGAGTCTACCGCTTTGGATTCGAGATCCTACTAGTATAGTTTCGAGTTGAATATTATAGTTTAGTATTTTAACATTACAACTTTAGAGTTGAACATTATAGCTTTGGAGTTGAACATTATAGATTTGGAGTTGGATATTAGAGCTTCAGAGATGAATACTAGAGTTACAAAGATGAGAATAAATCCAAGGGTGGTTTGAGAAAAATTTCTATCTATTTTTGGAATTCATTCTAAAAATAGATATTTCTATAAGTGTTTTATTATTTTTAAAATAAGGAAGAATCAATATTCATTTTGATTCTCAACAATAAAATAAGAGATTCAAATTATTAGTTAGAGTTAGATAAGCTCTCTCCATATTTTGTGGAGATTGATGCTTTTTTGATAGATTGAAATCTTAGTTGATAAGATTTGATTGAGATGTATGCCTTAAAATAAGGAGTGGGTTGGAAGAATGAAATTATAAATGCAACCTTCCACACCAAAGAATGTAATCTCCATTATTTTTATTAATTCATTCTCAGGTTCTATTGCATCCAATTTGTAAATAAGTGTTGATTAAAATCCTCTTATGAGGAATGAGCAAGCCACACATGCAAAGGAAGATGGATCAATGTGTTCATGTTTGTATCTTCATTCTATAATTATATTTTTGTGGAATTTATATTTATACCATGTAATTATTCTTTTGGTGTGCAATTTTTTGTGTTTATCCTTTCTTTTAATTTGATAATTTCCTTTCTGCATTACGTGATTTAAATTTTATGCAAGTGTTTTTTAATTTCATGTAAGTGTGTTACAATTTTTACAAGTGTGTATTTTGTAGAATGTACCATTTACCATATATCTATTTCTCCTATTACATATTTCCTTTGGACACCAGCCCTGATTACAATTATTAATGTTGAGGACTAATGACCCTCATCAATAAACCCTCTTGAAATTGTATTACTGATTCTCCAAGTTATTTTTTTGTATACATTATATACCATATATTGAGAGAAATCATTCACCCTTACCAATCCGGGAATGACCTATGGCATGTAATGTTGTAAACTAGGTAGGAAGTCATGTAGAATTAACACTTTTGTTTGGACCCCTCCTAAATTTTCTTTTCCATTTTAAGAATTTGGTGGTGGATAGATTCACTTAGCAATTCCTCCCATTGAATATGTGCTTTATAACTAAGAATGATTTGGATGAACCTAAACATCCAATCATGGTAGTGATATGAAGATTCATTTCCCACAATCTTGTTCAATAGGGTAATGAGGTCTCTAATTTCCTCAATGAATTCATCTCTAGTTAATCTCTTATGTCTATACTTGGCATGGTTGGTAGTCTAAAACTTATCTACATTTTCAACTGTTATGTCTATCACTTCATCAACATCAGGGAGGCCTAGCATTTCATCCAAAGTATCTAGAGTTAAGGACAAGACTATAGCACCACTCCCATCTCTAACCTCCCTTCTCTCTAGGTTATAATTCTCTACACATGCCCATACCAATTCTAGGTATTGGGATGAGGGGGAATGTAGTGGTTGGGGCAATGGAGATTTAATTAAAAAAATTCATAATCTCGCTCATGCTAGGTGCATGCATCCTTTGGAGGAACTCATTCAAATCTACATTGTCAAGGTTTGTATCAATTATTTTATCTAATTCGAGACAAAGTGGGACTAATTTTGGGCTCCAATAAATTGGACCTTCATTGTAAAAATGTGAGATGGTAGACAATATTTCTTTGAGAATTAGTCGATATGAACTAAAAGTACTAAATAATATCCCTTACATCCTGACACAATCTTGTAACATAAATGCAACAAAGATATACCATGTTCAAGGACTTACCCACACACCAAGCCAAATGTAACTTCCTCTTTCGAACTAGTAAGATGCTTTAAACACCATTCACACTTCAAACACACTTCGCACAACATAATCAATGGAACTAGGATTTTTCTCATCCTAAGGCTCTAGAGCACTCAACAACTTTGAATTCGTATGCAAAGGGTGTGACTTAGTTTTATTTTCCAACCATATAGCTCTTCGCATAAAATCATTAATGGTGAACATCTTATTAATTTTTTTATATTTACATTTATTGATTTTTTTAATTCAAGTTTGAATATGGGCCTTACACATGAATAGATTTTCCATATGTACTTGTTTTTAGGCCAAAAGGGTAGGAGAGAAGTTGGTAGTAGTGTAAAAATTGTGAAACTACCAACTACGGGGCTAAAAATTTTCCACTGAATATGTGACGCCACATGTCTTCTTTTTGGGGACTTCGGGATGGACATGCAATTTGTAGCATTACGTAAACTGTGAAATTTCCAACTACTAGGCTAGACAATTTCTCCTCCCCGAGATATCATCATACAAAGCTTCGTGTTTCTCTCATCGGGCATCATAAATGGAAATGCAATCAACAGTATTGAAAGAGTTGTAAGACTTCCAACTACCATACTATGAAGATGCTCCCCACTATATGATGTTCCCTCTTGATTCCACATGTCTTATTTATTGGGCCTTTGGGGATAGAAAGGTAGTTTGCAACATTGAAAAAAATTGAAGATTACCGACTGCCAAATGGCAAGAGTGTTCCCTCAACTAACTACCACCAAATCATGTCATGTGTTCCTTCCTATTGCACTTCAAAGATGGGAATGCAACTTGTAATCTTACAAAAAATTTGTGAAGTTGTAAATTATAAGACTATAAAATTACCTACTACGTTGTATTGTTAATATTCTCTTAATATTATTCTTTTCGGTTCGGGGAGGATTTTCTAAATTGTATATCCATATAATTTTTTACTTTTCGAAACATTCATCAAATTGAGGAATATTCCCTTTCGGTGCTCGGACTTGTAATCGTATCTTGAAAAATTGTAAACAATGAAATGTTTCTCAAAATGCCCACATACCCCTATACACTCCAAATATTCCCTTTGACATTCCTCGAGGGTGAAATTTCAGGTTGCAAACTTGCAAAAATGTAAACTTTCGGGAATTTGTAGAGGATTCAATTCCAAGAGCTAAGGGCCTTATTTCAATGGATTTATCACACCATTAAGGTCATAGTGACATTAAACATTCCCCTAAAACCTGAAAATCATAAAACCAATCAAGAAACATAGGAAATATTAAGGAATTAGAAAAAACATGAATAGTTGACCAGGGATCTTGGTATGGTTTGGTCAATTTTGAATCTTGGGGGAACACTACACATCCTAAGAAAGGTTACAAAGCTAACAAAGTGGGAAGACACACCAAATTTCAAATACATAAACAAAATGTGCCATGATTTGTACTAGAATCGAATCGGACATCAACAAAATACATGATCCATCTTTTTTGAGGAACAAGTAAAACTAGTTAGAAATATGGATTGGTGCTAGGATGAATGACTCCTACCTTGAGAAGTTCCTAGATGATCTTTTCAATATCTATCTTTTGTAAGAATGGGTACCTATAGGGATGAATGTTGGGAGGATAAATTTCTAAAAGGGTATGGATATAATGATCCTCTCTAGACATGAAGGCTATAACCCCATAGGCCCGGCCAAGATAATAACATGTTTTTCCAAAATGGCTTGTAAATCTATAGGGGTGCTAGAAGAGGTAGGTGGATTCAGCTAGATAGAAAATAACTAAGCAATGACCTCATGTGATCCTTTCTTCAAAATATTTTCCATATGATGGGAAATAATAATACTAGTGGATCCTAGAGCAAGACCTTTTAAGGTGTGTTTTCTCCCATTGTCATAGAACTACATCCATATTTTATAGAAAACCAATAATATAGATCCAAGTGTCTGCAACCATTAATATCTTAAAATTACATCACATTCACCAAGGGGTAGGATAAACATGTTGGAGAAAATATTATAATCTTCCATTTCAATATAAACATTAACAAACTTTCCCTTACAAGGAAATGTGCCATCATTACCAACCATAACTTTAAATCTAGAATAAGGATAAACAAAGCATTCATCTTGTTTTTCTAGCCATGGATCAATAAAGTTATGTGTGTTACTGAATAATTTAAGATAGTGAGAGGAATATTTTTGAAAAACCCTTTTACCCTCATGGTTTGAGGGTGGTGACTCTGCCAAGGCATGAAGTGATATCTCCAGTTTAGAATCCCAAGGAGGTGATTCATCTAAATACAATTCTTCTTTTTGGGCTTCTTGAGAATTTTCCCATTTTTCTTGTTCAATGGGTGATTTTTCATATAGAAGGTATAAATTTTGTTCCACGCACCGATGGCCCCTAGTGAAATTTTCATCACAATTGTAATGGAGGAATTTGTCTTTATGTTCTTAAATTTATGCTTCAATAAGACATTTGATATGGTTTTTCTTTAGAGGAGGCAGTGTGGGAGAAATTTAAGCCACTAGATTTCTAAATGAAGTGAAACTATAAGGTCGATGTTGTGTTGTAATTTTTTTCTCAAATAAATTTTCCATGCCCAATGCTTCCATCATAAGATATGGTTAAAAAAATTTGACTTATGATTATATTTCCTCCTTAAGGCCACTTATGAAATAACTCTTGAAAAAGTCATCTAACAAGCCTTCCATGTGATTGGCCAATATATCAAATTCCTTCTATTGATCATGGACCAATCTTGTTTGTCAGAGTTTAATGAGTGTTCTTATGAAGTCATCATAAGCATTGGGGACAAACCGCTCCAAAATAAGGGATATAAATTATGGCCACTCTAGTTCATCATGAGATTTTAAATACCAATGCTACCATTGTAGGGATTCTTGTTCTAAGTGGAAATAAGCAATAGGAACCTTGTTCACACCATAGGTATTATGGAGATTGAATAATTACTCTTCCCAATATATCCAAGTATTTGTATTTGTACTAGTGAATTGAGGAAAATCAATTTTGGGACATTTTGGTACATCTAGAGAAGAAAAATTATGTAATGAAGTGGGCTCAATATGGATCTTCTCAATGAGGACATAATTTTGTTGATTGATTCCTTACATCATTTGTGTGATATCAAACACTTGTACCTTTAAGGTAATTATTTATTCCTCTATTTTTGTGCCTACATGGGTCATAACCATGACCAATAGAGGTTATGAGGGTCTAGAAAAGGTTATTTGAAGTCATATGTTAAAATGACTAGCTTGAAGAGATGACTGCAATATTATAATTACTTCATGACCCCCAAAAATGGTGATTGTACAGGGCTAAAAATCACATTTTCAATGGGAATTTTTCCAAAAAAAAAAATTAATTTGGTGTCGAATGATCTCCATAGTCTGAAAATCAAGGTGGTGATGGTGACCAACAAGGGAGTAAAATTAATTTTGTACTCTTTTTTACATTTGGATTTTCAAGTTAGGAAAGAAAATCAAATAAACAAGTCAGGAAAATGGGTCGGAAAGAAATTCAAGGAAACAGAGTTGGGAAAATAAGTCGGGAAATTGGTTTATGAAACAAGTTGGGGAATCAAGGGAAATAAGTCGGGGAACAAGTTGGTGAAACAACTTGGGAAAATAGGTTAGGAAAATAAGTCAAGGAAACAACTCAGAAAATAAGTTATGGAAAAAAATTGGGGAAACAAGTCGGGGAACAAGTTGGTTAAACAACTTGGGAAAATAGGTTAGGAAAACAAGTCAAGGAAGAAATTCAGGAAAACATATTAGGATTTAAAGATCGTGAATCAAGGCACAAACTCATTGCACCTTTCATAACAATGCCTTGAGATCTTGGAAAAAAAAATTGTTGCAATTCAAAGCAGTCATGGAAAGAGCTCACGATACCATATGTAATAAACCTCATGTGACAAATAAATCCAAATAACACAATGTGGTATAGGATATTTTATGAAATGGAAATATTGAAATCGCATTACCATATCGTAGGTTACTTCGAGGGGGAAACCTCCTTTGAGAAATCTCAATACAATAATATTCATAGATGTATTTCTTGGCCTAAGCACTCCCTAATATATTAGTTCTATTCTAGAGACTACTATTACCCATGCCCGTGGGATTATTCTTAGTGGCTCAAGGGAAAAATTACAAAGCTTATGCATTTGTAGCATCATTACAACAATAATTCAAAAGGAAGGGTAGGACTAAGGATCTCTACAAATAATTATTACCTTATAAATTACTATTAATGTATATTAAAATTAGTTTTTGATGGAAAAATGAAAAAACTAACTACTATTAGTGTTTTCTCTCATTGTAGAAAAAAATACTACCATATATTAGTGTTAATGTTAAGATACTACAAATTCAGTGTTAAATTATAAGAAGAAAATTTGACCACCAAATATAACACCAATTTTGTATCATCTTACAAATAAACACTATTATATTAGTGTTAAATTATAGGATGATACCAAATTAGTGTTATATTACAAAAATAGATATGAACACAAAAAAATGGTGTCCTAGTGTTAAATTTATAGGATGATACCAAATTGGTGTTATATTACAAAAAAGTACGAACACTAAAAATTATGGCATCTTGGTGTTAAATGTGTGAAATTATTGTTTTGCATATACATTGTATTTTCCTTCACTTAAGTTACCTTATAGGTATTGAATTCAAGAAATAATGAACCTTACATGCACACACTAGATCTCAACAAGACACGGGGATAACCTATAACTAGGAGATGTTTAGACTTTGTTCAAGATCTTGTTTTAGCTCACTCATTGTCTCATGATTTTTCCTTCTAGATCATCACATTACTCACCAAATATTTATTTAAACCATTTTCATACACCTATATAGCTCTTGTAATATGTCATTGCAACCATCTCATTTACACACTTTCATCCCACCTTATTTGGACTGAACATTTATGGAATTTTTCTTTCTTCCACACAATTTTGCATAACCACCACTTCTCATTTCATTTACCTTGCAATCATGTTCAATTACCATTATTGGGTTGGGGAACCATTTCTCTCACGCTATCTAGATTTCATTTGATCTTATACTTAAAATGCATCAATTTTTTACTTGGACATGGATATGGAAACATTATCCTCACTTCTCATCATCATTCCTTTCGTTCGGTTCAATTTTCTATCATCTATCAATGGCCACATTTTTTCCTCCTAAGGAAATGTGGGGCATCCAAAATTCATTTGATGGGGGATATCACATAGAAAACTTTCTCAATAAATCTTATAATTTTCAGTCATCACCTATCTTAATAAGTTGAAAAAATAGTTTATTCCACATGAAAATAATCTATTGATCCCTTCATAAACTTCAACTAAAGTGTCCCATTGATCACATTTCCAGATTCTTATCTATCCAATCAAAGTATGTGTAACAACCTTTTTATAAGGTTGGATGACCCCCATCTTATCTTCATTTTTGTGTTGCATCATGCCTTCTATAACATACATCCCAAAAAAGGAAAATGTAGATATTAGAAAATTTTCCCTACAAATATAGTCTTCTAAACTAAAAATAAAAATAATATAAAACCACAATAAATATTAAAAATCCAAATATTCCTTAAAAAAGCTAAGTCGGTCAGGTATTAATTGTCATATGACATATGATGTCATCGATAGCACATGAAATCTTCCATAAATCATTTTTGACAATAACGGTTAAAATGGTACTGGCTTGATAAGATTTTTTTCCTAAAAAATATGGTGTAAACAAAATAATCCAAAAAAGTTATTTTTTGTAGACTAAATGTTTATTTTGCCAATTTTGTATGGGAAAAATGATTTATTTTGAAATTGATTTTAATATAAACAAAATCATCTCGAAAGAAAATTTTCCTCACAAAATATGACATAGAAAAAAAATAATTCCCTAACTTTTTTATACCAAAATATGCTACCAGCTAATAACACAATATATATTACCATCTTGTAGTAAAAATATATATATTAGCCATGGCAATATATTTTTAATATTGGTAAATAGTTTTTTGAAAGGGACTATACCCTTAATGTACAAAGAAGGCCTAAAAGCCGGAATAAGAGAGAGGAGCAGAGAAGCTGTAGCAAAGCACAAAAGTTACAGCAAAGAACAACGAAGCCCAGAACAGCTATACAATCGAGACTTAACAGCAAAACAACGGCAAAAAAACAGCAAGCCTACAGCCAAGAAGCAGTAATAAAAACAATAAGGACCAGCAAAAGTAGTCGGGACTACTTCTTGGCAAACATTGATCAATACTCATCTTTACTCTTTTCCAAGCATGATACATGCCCAGCGTGGTCATATGAGCAGGCATCAAATCTTATCAAGCTCCTCTCTGGTTCTTTTGCTCTCTTTCTCATTGCCCCAAAGTGTGGCGGGACACCGCTAAGTTGTGAAACACTTCTTGCATGACCTTGATGAACTCCTCGATGGCCACGAAGGCTGCATATTATACTCATGCCTAGTCTTCATCTTCCCTAGGCGGGAGTCTAAGGAGGTCGATTTTTGTATATGTCATCAATCAGCTGTTGCAATGCTCCCTTCCCCCTCGATGCTTTGTTTGCCTTTTTGCTTAGCAGGTTTTTAACCTCATCCTTCAGCAATTTAAGCTCGGCCTCTAAGGCCTCCATCTCCTAGAAGGGTTATCCGTTGGTGCCGCTGAGGGTGGCACTACTAATGTTCGGCGAGATCACGAGCAATGTCCTCCAGAGGTTCAACCCCTCGGCGGTAGACTCAAGGTTGAGTCTCCTAGAAACCACTGGTGACACGTTTAGAGGTAGAGACGGGGTGGGTGGCGAGGGGCAGCAACGGAGGAAAAGAAGGAGAAGCATGGCGCGGCAGGGCATGGGGGTAGACAGGCGGAGGCGGGGCAGCGGGGCGCGGGAGAGGGAGGCGCAGCGGAACCCAACAAAGCCGGGCAGGGAGAGGAAGGAGGCCGGGGAATTTAACAAGGCGTGCTTGTGAATAAGCAAAATAAGCCCTTGGTGTAAGGGAACCACCCAGTATGCTTCTGCAGGAACTCCAAAATGGAGCGTTCAAGAGAATTTAATGAGATAGTGAGGAAGCAAACCAACCTACTCCTACGAAAGTGATTAAAAAGACAAGGTGCTTGGCAGGACGATAACAAACCTGCCTTCTAAGGATATGAAGCGAATCATCATGCGGGTGACTTCATCATACGAGGGGATGGAATTGAGTTAATAAGCGAGACCCGCGGTGTTGAATATAAGCTTCTCCTCCTCCTCCAAAATCTTCTCTCTTGACCTCTTTGATGACCCTCTTGTTGAAGAAGCGGTATCCTTCCAGTGAGGCCGGTCGCTTGGCTATGAGTTCCTCATTAATAAGAATTTTCTGCCCTCCATGTCGACGTCCTCTCATTCCACTCCTTGGCAAAGCGAGAATGCTTTGATCATGTCCTTGCACTCTTTCCACAAAGTTGGTGAATCCGCCCGATCTTAAGAATGTTCCAGAGCTCAGTGTTTTCTTTCCGGTCGAGGTCCGCGCGGCTCAATCGGCGGGAGGCCCTCCATCTTCACAATGATGTGCGAGTTACAACAATTTTGAGAATACCTTTGGGCGTTGAGAGTGGTTCGTTTCTCAGCATTGCTTGGTCGCATAAAAATGGGAGCTGGCCGTTGGTCCTCCCACACGAGCAGGCAGTATGATTGCCGTCTGAGCTGCGTGGAGTCGCGCGTGAAAACCCTTTCCTACATCGGCTTTCACCTTGTAGTTATCTTCGGTTTCGCGGGCTAGGCATCCGAATATCAACAGCTATTGTACCTCCCGCGTGCGCTGTTTTTAAATTTAGACCACTCCACTTGAAGTTCCTAAACAAAATCTTGCTATCATTTGAATTAGATATCATTTGCCACGCCAAATAAATTAAAACAGCACATGTGGAAGAATTTATGGATTTCCTCCAAAGATTAAGGCATGTCTCTAGAGATTGTTTGCGTGTGAAGGTCCGTGTATCTTTGTTGTGAAGCTGATTAGGGATACTATCATTATCCCAAATAGTGAAATTTATATTAATGCCATAATTGGCCAATGCATCGGCCAGTTTGTTTCCCTCCCTGTAAGAATGTATGATTCTGATGCTGTTGAAGGTATGACTGATGCTTATGGATTCAGAGATAAAATCTTTGATATTCCAGCTAGGAGAAGAGGGCCGATTAAGCGGTTTAATAATATTAAGGAGTCCCCTTGACAATGAGGTTACGGATATTTTGGGCCCGTGCAACTCTCAATCCCATAGAGCGAGATAAAGCTTCTGCGAAATGATTGGTTTGGATTCCCATTTTCCGGCATATGCAGCAATCAAATTACCTTTATGGTCCCATATTGCTCCTCCTCCAATTCTTTGTTCGGGGGTTCCCCTTAGAGGCTCCATCAAAGTTCAACTTGAACCAATTAGATTCGGGGGATGCCATTTAACCAAAGATCTATCCACACTATTCCAGGGTTGCTCCAATATCCGATCTGCGATTTGATAAGATGTGCTTTTCATTTTCGGGGTAACAATTGTTCTTGGGAGGTTTAAATCGGCCATGTCCTCTTTGATGCCTTGGGAGATCTTGCCGATAGTGAATTTAAAATTACTGCTTCTTATTTCTAAAAGCGATATTATTTCTATCCTTCCGGATCCTCCAAATTAAATGCGGGATGGCTAATTTCCGATTCTTTTGATAGCACAATGTCTGAATGGTGGGTTCCATTGATTCCATAGCTGAATGAGATCCTCGGCATCACCCAGAAGCTTCAAATTTGGAAAGGAAAAAGTTCCAAGCTCTAAAGGCATAATCACAATGTATGAGCAGATGGCTAATGTCTTCATAGTTATTCCTGCAAAGGTGGCACCAATTGGGAATGATAAATCCTCTTTTCATCAAATTGTCGGTGGTGAGAATTTTGCCTCGATGGCGACCAAAGAAAAAAATTTATTTTGGGGTTAACTCGGGCATCAGAGATCAAGTTCCAGTTAAAATCGATTGATTCTTTGTGAAAAAGTGAGTATAACCAGATTTGGTGAGTATTTGCCATCGTGTGAATTGATCCGAGATCAGCTCATCCTTGGAATCCAAGCGACACAAAGGAAAGAGATCTAAAAGGTCTTGGAGGAGGAGATAATTTGTTTGATTCAATCGCTCCACAAAAGTTTTTTCCAATTCTTGTTGGTGCCATTTCCATCAATGTAGTCCTTGACTTTAGTTCCATACTTTCTTATAAGGCTGTCCTTAGCAATCCCAAATCTCTCCAAGAGATTATCATTGGACCAGTTATCCTCCCAGAAGTTTATGTCGCTGCCATCCCCAACTTTCCATTTGCTTCCCTTCTTAATGAAGTTTCTACTCTTAACCAGATTATTCCAAAAAATGGAACCATTGGGGAGTTGCTCATCATGCAGATAGGAGTAAACAGCTTGCTGATTCAAGTATTTTGTTTTAATAACATCAATCCAGGGTTGTTTCTCAGAAAGCAATCTCCAGCCCATCTTAGCAATGAGTGCCTCATTCATTTTCTCAATATTTTTTATTCCCAGCCCTCCCCTAGATTTTGGGGTGCAGACTTTATCCCAGGCCACAAGGTGAAATCTGAACTTTTCTTCCATGCCTTGCCATAAAATTTTTGAATCCTTTCCACTTTCTCTCTGAAGGAGGAAGGAATTTTGAATAGTGACATGATATATATGGGCAAACTTTGGAGTGTGCTTTTAATGAGAAGGCACTTACCAAAGACTAGAAGTGGTCCCTTTCCAACCCGGCCATTTTTTTAAATCTCAAATCAATAAATCATCCCACACCGTGTGAGAGACTTTCTTCGTGCCAAGAGGGAGGCCTAAGTATGTTCTTTGAAGAGTACCAATTTCTGACCATAATTTTAGCAATCTTGTTTGTCTTTCCCCGAGGGTGTTAAAGAAAAAAAGGATGCTTTTGTCGTAATTGATCTCTTGCCCGGAAGCAGATTCATATAGCTGCAGAAGAGCCTTGATAGCTTTAGCTTCTACAACTGAGGCCAGAAGAAGAAGGATGGTGTCGTCTGCAAACTGTTGATGAGAAAGCTTGGTGAGAAAGTGGGTTTAGAACCATTTAAAAGGCCGACTTCCACCGCTCTGCTAATTGTTCTACTAAGGCTGTCAGCCAGAAGGATGAAGAGTAGGGGGGAGATGGGGTCTCCCTGCCTGAGACCTCTGCTGCTGGTGAAGAATCCCACAGGCTCTCCATTAACAACCACAGAGAACCTGGCTGTAGATATACAAGACTTAACAATTTTTCTAAACTTTTAAGTGAGACCCAAATTTAGATAAAATCCTGTCGAGGAAGACCCAGAAACTTTGTCAAAAGCTTTATTCATATCAAGCTTAAGAATCATGTTTGCCTTTTTGTTATTTTCCATAGAATGCATAGTTTCGTGCACCATAATCACACCGTCTTGTATTATCCTGCCTTTAATGAATCCACTCTGCTGCCTTGAGATGAGATCCTTCATTATGAGCTGCAGCCTAGAAGCAATAATTTTGGTAAAGATTCGAAAAATAGCATTAACAAGACTGATAGGTCTGAAATCCTTGAAATCTTTTGCATCCATTTTCTTAGGTGCCAGCACAATGTGTGTGTTATTGAGTTCTTTTAGAAGATTTCCCGATCTATAAAATTCATTAACCGCTTTGAGTAGATCCTCAGAGCATATTTCCCAAATTTACGAAAAAAATTAATGGAGAATCCATCCGGTCTGGAGCCTTATCCCCCTCAAGAGAAAAAACAGCCTTTTTTAGCTCATCAAGCGTGACCGCTTTAGTGATATCTCTGAATTTCTGGTCCTCAATATCATTCTGAGGGATGGCTTCTAGCATGAAGGAAATAGCTTCCGGGTTGCTGACATTACTCTCTCTAAGAAGATTTTGTAGAATTCAAGTGCTTGTTTCTTAATCTTTGTTTGGATCTTTAGTGATACTTCCGTTGCTTTTAGAAACCTCTAAGATCCTGTTACAGCTCTTTTGTGCTTTAGAGTGGTCATGTGAAAGAACTTGGTGTTCCTGTCCCCCTCTTTAAGCCGGATAGCCCTAGATTTAAGGTGCAAAAGGACTCTTCTCTCTTTTGCAGATCGTGTGCAACTCGAGAAAGAATTTTCTTTTCTTTACTTCATCTTGAACTAATCTCCCCATAGTATCCATTTTTAACTCAAGATCCTGAAGCTTCTGTTTTAATTCTTTCTTTTTTCCGAAGATGTTTCCAAAAACATTTTTGTTCCAAAGTTTGACTTGTTTTTTGACATTTTTGAGTTTTTGGACCAATCTGTACTGGGCAGTGCCTTCCCCATTCCAATCCCACCATTCCTTTATTCTATCATAGATATCAACGTGCTCCATCCACATTTTTTCAAATTTGAATGAGCTTCTTGCAGGTTTGGTCCAATTTAGAAAGCTTAAAGCAATCGGATTATGATCCGATCCAATTAAGAAGCGAGGAAGAAGGTAAAAGTCTTGGCTAAGGATCCAGGTTTTGCCGAGATTAGTGCCACTGTCCAGTCTCACAGAATGAGCTCCTTTCCCAACCTTCTATTATTCCAAGTATACTTATTACCATGCAGATCCACATCAATAGAGGTTTTGTTCGGTGATAAAATCAGCAAATCCTCCATACCATTAGAGAGGTGGGGAGTTCCCAAACTTTTCGCTTTCCAGGTTTAGAGGGGAGTTGAAGTCTCCCATGATAAGCGATTCCAATGTAAGCTGTCTTGGTTTCTAAAGATTTTAAGATCAGCCCATAGTTTTCTTCTACTACTAAATAGAGTTAGGGGCATAAATATTAGACAAGATCCATTCCACACTTATTTTCAATAGTGACAAATTTAATTGCAAGATGATTAATATTATCACTAAGAATCACATACCCCATCTGATGCTGGGCTTTTATCCCAAAGAGTAGCCATGCCCTCACGGAAGCACTCGAGAATCAATGTTCACGGCACAGCCATTTGAGTACAGTCCCAAAATTTTTAATATATTATGTTACCACTTGGTAGCATATATTATACTACCGGTGGTAGTAAAAATAAACAACTATCGGCTAAAAGCAAAAATAAATAGCTACCATTCGATAACATATATTGTGATACCAATATGTAAAGCATATATTATGCTACCATCCCTGCATAATAGTATATGCTATAAAGTGGATTGTTTTCACTTTGAAATGCACCGCTTTGGAGAATGGTGTGATAACTCTCCTTTCAATTGACAAAATGGAAACACTCCTGTGGGTTGTAGGTGACCTTTATGTTGGATTTAATCTCTATATAGGGTCGTATTTCCCTAGTCAAACACCTAAACTAATTCCTACCTCCTAAAACTCCGAATCCACTGAAAGGGAGAAGGAAAGGAAAGAAAAGAACTAAAAAGGGAGGTGATACACCAAAATGTTTTGAGAACTTCAGACTTATTTGGATCACACAGATGAAGCTAAGAAGCAACACAGACCATACATAAACTACAATTAATTGATTCAAATTTACGGTGATTCACAAAAGGGTTTGGAATGAATTGTCATAAGATAATAAGAAGGAAATAGATGGCTCCATTGAAAAAAATCATGTAAATAACACATCACAAACACAATAAATGACCTATAAATTAACACAAGACTACAAAAAGGCATGAGAGATTTAACTGATAAGATAAGGATAAATAAGTATCACAAAATAATATCAGTCAAAATAGAGTAAGCACTAAATACATATTGTAGAAGGTAAAACACATCTCTCTTTATTTCTCTGAAGAGGTGGAATGGCTACAGATAGTCACTAATGACCCTTGGTTTTCTCACTCAAAAGATTGAATTGCTCTAAGAAACATGAATGAATAAGTAGAGATATCCCTTTTTCAATGTTTTGAAGCTTTTATAGGATTATGAGAGAGAGATGATGGAAAAATCCCATACATGCATACTCCAAACATGTCTTAAAAATAGAATAAAAGCATATTGTTTGATTTTCTTTGCCCAAAAGAAGAAAATCCTATGTGAAATCATGTATTTATTTTAATATTTCACTCAAATATAAGTTTACATGGCTCAAAATAGACTTTCCCTTTGATTTTCATGCTTTATCTAGTTTTAATCTCTCTTCTAGATGACAAAATGAGCTTCATGCATGATTTTATCTATTTTTCTCTTTCTAAAACAACCCCTTATTCTTAAGTTTCTTGTATTTACCTATAACTTCCTTAATTCATAGAATAAATGAAAATAAATTTTAGATATTGGTGAGATCTTTCCAAAGAGACCGATTTTTGCTAAATTTGGAGCTATAGATCAAACATTATGGCCTTCTAAATTTTTGTTTGTTGTGATACACATGAATTTGACACATTTAAACTTCTAAGTGGATAGGAAATTGAATTTCTCACGTGTCTACCTCACTAAACTTTTGACATATGTCCTCCCTCTAATTAACTTTTAAAATCAATCTTTGCTTCTTCTTGAAATGCAAGCCATAAATAATATGCCACATACATCTAATTTTTGAACATAACTTGAACTTAAGCTTATGAAGTACAAAGACCAATCACTAGCTTCTCCATTGTACTTTGGTGATATCGGTCTTTTGAATTTTTTTGACTATTCTCATGAAGATGAAACTAATACGAAAAACACAGCATCTCTATGTCATACTGATAGTACCTTGCAAAAATCAAGCCAATCAAACAGATCCATGAATCCTTTATAAATTAGACCTCAAATACCTTTGTTTGTGAAATGCCGATCAATAGGAAATGGCCCATGAATACGTGTTTCAAATCCTAGACTAAAAAATTGTAAAAGAAAAGCCAATATAAATATCCCACGTACCCTTCGCTCATCACTTCAATGACCATATGAATTTTGAATGAATAAAATAGCTCCACACATTCACTAATCTACTCAGCTAAGCTTTGAAAAATGTGGAACCAATAGGAAATGACATGATTTACACAAACTAGAACTTTGAATGTCTAAATTGTGAAACTTATACCAATAAAATATCTCTCTACCTCCTTCACAAATCATTTGGTTGATCACTTGTGAAATGCAAATGAATCAAAATGTCCCATGAATCCTTGGTGTCATTCTTAATTAAAGAAACCACAACTCAGGAATACGAAACGTGGGCTAATAGAAAAGATCCATGCTTCCTTTGGCTTTTATATTTGTGGTGGGTTACTACATAATGTGATCTTACTGGGGGAATATTTCATGAACCCTTAGGAGCTAGTCTGTCCTTTTATCGTTGGCTCTATAAGATGCCAACACATATCTTGACCTCAACGGAGCGCATGAGCAGCACCCGAAAACTTGTAAATTAGAGCTCATTCCATGTGTTTAGGGACTCCAAAGTTAGAAAAATGAAGAGAGGCCTAGAATGGTGCCACATATCCCTTCTTGAGCCATTGATCTACCGACACGCCCCCTGTCTTTCCTATTAAAATTTACGATGACATTTGAACACCACATGGTTTTATAAAACACTGTTAAATATTTATCCATGTAGATTTTTAGAATGTTACCAAGCATTGGTTGCTTTTGAAGGAAGAATTTATGATTAATTTAGAACATGTTTTTCTCACCAAAATGGCTAATTCCATTTATTTCTGGCCCAGTGTCGTGCCTCTATCATTATAATGT